>JAUMJJ010000589.1:600000-1188522 GCA_033556795.1 Tapera naevia | reverse complement strand
GGGCAGCGGGCACGAAGGGCGGGACTTAGGGGGAGAGGGGAGGGGGCGGAGAGATTGGCGCATGCGCAGTAAGTTCCCCCGTCTCCCCGCCCCCCGTCGGGGCGTGGCTGGGGTCGGCGTTTCCGGGTTCAGCGCTTCCGGGTCCGGTGTTTCCAGGTGCGGCGGGGCCGTTCTGTGTGCCGGGCCCTCCCCGTTACCTGACAGCCCCTCTCCGTCTGCCGGACCCCCTCGCGCATCCCTGGGGAAGCAGAGAGGGCGCTTGGCTGCTGCTCCCCCCGCAGGGCCTGTCTGGGTGCGAGAAGTGGTTGTTGTTGCAGAAGGGCTGAATATTCTGACTGAAGTGGAGTTTTTTTCCTGTAATCTTGGTTTTCTGACTCCAGTTAAGCAATAACGAAGTGACAGCAGTTTGGAAAGTCAACCAGATGCAGGCTGTTTTTCTGACAGTCTGGTTTTTAACTACTGCTGTTCCCAGACAGTGCTTCTTCCTTCTCTAAGAATGCAAGGTTGGACAGAGCTGGCTTCAGAGCTCTGATGAGCAGAGACTTGGCTGTGGTGAAATTCATAATAAAATTAGTCCTTGGGAAGTCATAGAATCTGCATGAGATTGCTGAGAAAACTTATACACATGCATGGAAGCTGGATTTATATTCTGTGACCAACTTGTCTCGTGCATGTCTGATGGGATCATTCCCTCATATACCCAGCACTAAAATAAGGGATGCTGCTTTCTCACACTCCAAAAGCAGTCTTGGAGAGTTTATTTGCTGGCATTTTCAGTATCAGTCTGAGGGTCCCCCCTGGTGTGCATTGGAGCGCTGAGGAGAGGCTTCTGTGCAGGAATAAAAGCCTGTAATTGCTCTGCTGGGGCTCTCACAGAGGCCTGGCACACTAAGCAAGTTGTATTTTTGTCTATGAGGGTGAGGAGGCCCTGGCCCGGGTTGCCCAGAGAAGTGGTGGCTGCCCCATCCCTGGAGTTGTTCAAGTCCAGGCTGGATGGGGCTTTGAGCCCCCTGATCCAGTGGGAAATGTCACTGCCCATGGCAAGGGGATGGAATTGGATGGCTTTCGGAATCACCATTCTCTGAGTCTACGATTTAGGCCTCTAATAAGCAGTGCCCATGGTAAAAGTGTGAGCAAATCTGAGGAGTAGAAGTCAGCTCTGGTGATCCTTGAGGTTTCAGGCAAATAATCTGTCTAAGTGCATCCCAAATGAGCTGGGGTTGTTCATCTTGGAGAGGAGAAGACGTGGAGAAAACATTATTGTGGCCTTTCAATTCTTATATAGGGCTGATAAGAAAGATGGGGGAAAAACTTTTTAGCAGGGCGTGTAGGAATAGGACAAGGGGAAATGGTTAAGCTAAAAGGGAGTTTAGAGTAGATATCAGGAAAAAGTTTTTCCGTATTTTGAAGGTGGAGAGGCCCTGGCACAGGTTGCCCAGCAAAGCTGTGGCTGTCCCATCTCTGGAGGTGTTCAAGGCCAGGTTGGATGGGGCTTTGAGCCCCCTGATCCAGTGGGAGGTGTCCCTGCTCATGGCAGTGGGTTGGACCGGGTGATCTTCATGATCCCTTCCAATCCAAACCATTCTGTGATTCTATGGTTCCAGCAAAAGCTGGGAGCCCTGGAAGGGGAAGTGGAGAAGAGGCCTGGCAGTACCTGGCTGGAGGAGAACACCTGCCTGGTGGTGGAGAGCTTGGCGCGAGGTGAAAGTGTCCATCCCACCAGAGCTGCTGAGACACTGAGGAGTGGTGACCACCTTGCTGCTGCTGAATCATCTGGGCTGACCTTGAGGTGTCCTTGGGGACTGGGCATATGGATGAGAGCTGGGCTTCACTGTCGCCCTCCAAGGACAGTGCCTGTGGGAGAACAAGTTCTCTAGGAAGGCTTGGAAGGCAGAGATGAAAACCAGAGGATGAGTGAGCTGGCAGGGAACACCAGGGCAGCCTGCAAAGCCCCCAGAACGTTTCCCCACATGTTTGCAAGTGCTCTAAGTTGTAAATTGCTTGTACTTTTTACACTCCTAGTTTAACCTTACTTACCAGGCAGTAAATCAGGTGGTTGCAGCAGGCTTTGTGGATTGTGTGCTGAGGCACTTAATTACTCTAATAAATCATGGGCTGACACAACAGAAGGGAGCCAAAACCCTCACCTGCTGTGATGTGCTGCTTTTGAAAGCTTTAGAAGGCTTCTTGTGAATGCCAGTCTTCATGGTCCGAGTGCAGGGATGACATGTTTGTCCTTTCTGAAGGCAGGATGGGAGCAGAGGATGATGCAATAGGGAAGATGAGCACCTCAGAGGCACTAATGAATATTTCTGCACAACACTGAAACACAGCAATGTGATTAGAGATGATGAGCTGAGACAGAGGCACATCAAGTACCTTTTCCAGGCACATTTACAGGGTCTCTGACAGAGCTGGGAAACTTTCTATGCTCCCATCCCACATGTCGCCACCTAGGACTGCCTATCTTCTTTATTTTTTCCTACTAGACAATAAAGGACAACTGAAAATTGGATGGATTCCTCCAATCTGCTTGATTTCACTTTCCTTCAGAGCCTGCAAGAGGAAAGGTTAAACACACTGATCTTTTCTCTTTTTATAAACAGCTCCTTTTCGGCTGGTCCTGTGGCCAGCAAGAGAATCATAGAATCATTCATAGGTTTGTGTCAAAAGCCCATCCAATTCCACCCCCTGCCATGGGCAGGGACACCTCCCACTGAATCAGGGGGCTCAAAGCCCCGTCCAGCCTGGCCTGGAACACCTCCAGGGATGGGGCAGCCACAGCTTCTCTGGGCAACCTGGGCCAAGGCCTTCCCACCCTCACAGGAAAACATTTCTCCCTAAGATTTCATCTCAATCTCCCCTCTTTCAGCTGAAAACCATTCCCCCTCATCCTATCCCTGCACTCCCTGATCAAGAGCCCCTCCCCAGCTTTCCTGGAGCCCCTTTCAGTCCTGGGAGGCTGCTCTAAGGTCTCCCCAGAGCCTTCTCTTCTCTAGGCTGAATAACCCCAACCCTCTCAGCCTGTCCTCAGAGCAGAGGTGCTCCAGCACTTGGATCACATCTGTGGCCTCCTCTGGACTTGCTCCAGCAGATCCATTTCTTTCCCCTGCTGAGCACTCCAGAACTGGACACAGAGCTCCAGGTGGGGTCTCACAGAGTGGAGCAGAGGGGCAGAGTCCCCTCCCTGGCCCTGCTGGTCCCACTGCTCTGGATGCAGCCCAGGACATGGTTCCCAGTGGCTCCTATTGCAGCTATGGCAGCTTTAGGGCATGGGAAGGAGAAGAGCCTGACTGAGCTGAGACCAGAAGAAGGGCAAGGGGATGGCCATAGCCCTCCTAGTCCTCGGTGCAAGTGAGCACCAAGGTGAGGGTCGTGACATCAGGCAGACAGAAGTGATGGAGTGAAGCAGGATGAAATTCAACCAAGCAGTGTTTAAGGTTCTGCACTTGGAAACTAAACCCAACAGTTTCTTCCACAACCTGGAAAAAATCTGAGTCGTGCTGGTGAATCATCGGAAGGGTACGAGGAGGAGCAGTGATTGTGGAGATAAATGAAATCCTAGAATGCAGCAAGAATGTGCATTTCCCGGCAGGACGAGGAATGCCTGGTTTGTAACACATGTACCAGTGTTCGGGATGGGGTCTGAGCCAGGGAGATGGGCAAGGGAGGTGATTAGAACGATGAGGAAAATATTAGGAGAGCTTATTTTACAGAAGGCTACCAAAAGGCTGCTTATTTGGACTAACGGAGAGAGAAGCCCAAGAGCAGGCAGTAAATATTAGGGGGGTGATAAAGGAAGAAGAAAAAAAGGATGGAGCTGTCAGCATGATGTATGTGTGCAAACTGCTGTGTATGAGTCATAGAATCATGGAATGGTTTGGGTTGGAAGGGACCTTAAAGATCATCCGGTTCCATCCTCTTGCCATGGGCAGGGACACCTCCCACTGGATCAGGGGGCTCAAGACCCCATCCAACCTGGCCTTGAACACCTCCAGGGATGGGGCAGCCACAGCTTCTCTGGGCAACCTAGGCCAGGGCCTCCCCACCCTCAGCGTGAAGAATTTCTTCATAATGTCCAATCTAAATCTTCCCCCTTCCAATTTAAAGCTGTTTTCCCTTGTCCATGCCCTTGGAAAAGCCCCTCCCCAGTGTCCTGGAGCCCTTTTCAGTCCTGGAAGGCTGATCTAAGGTCTCTCCAGAGAGCCTTCTCTTTTCCAGGCTGAACAACCCCAACTCTCTCAGCCTGTCCTCAGAGCAGAGGTGCTCCAGCCCTTGGATCATCTCGGCCTCCTCTGGACTCACTCTAACAGATCCATGTCCTTCCTGTCCTGAGGACTCCAGAACTGGAGGCAGAACTCTAAGTGGGGTCTCACAGAGTGGAGCAGAGGGGCATCATCCCCTATGCTGCTGGTCCCACTGCTCTGGATGCAGCCCAGGACAGGGGGGGTTTCTGGGCTGTGGGTGCACATTGCCGGCTCGTGTTGAGCTTGTGGGGCAAAGCTGCCTTGAAACTTGGATAGAAGGTGCCTCTCTGCCTCTGGGAGAATCCGCAGGTGCCAGCAAGCTCCTTGATGGATTAGGTTGATGGGAAGTAGGTGCCTCCAGCCAAAGCCCAGGCTTTAGGGCACTGCCTGAAGCAGAAGCAAGAGAGACTCAGGAATTCGGTCTGTGCAGAGGGAAGGATGTCTCCAGGGCTTCATGAGGGGATGTGGGAGTGCTGTGATGAGGAGCAGCTGCAGAAACCCCCCTGCAGACATCAGGGAATCGACAGAAGCCCTGATAAAGCAACCCAGGCATGGTGCTGAGGTTGGGATTTGCAGAGCGAGGAGCAGGCGCTGGGCTGGACTGGGCTGAACTCGCTGCCTGCTTTCTCCCTGCTTCAAACGTGCTGGACTTTGCACATCCTTGGTCCAGCAGCCAGCCTGCCCCAGCAGCATAAACCAGCAGGATAAAGATGCAAACTTTCTCTGGGGTGGGCACTTTATTGCTGATTCCAGCCCAGAGCTGTCCCTGTCACAGCAGAAACTCTCCCCTCCTGTGACAGAGGAGACGTCCAGTACCCTTGGAGCCACGCTGACCTCTTTATTGGCCCTCTGGCAGAGATGGGCACAGCTAGGGATCTGTCTCCCCCACCCCCAGCTCCCCAGCCTGCCAGCTTGGTGCATTTTTGGGTGTTTTCTCACTAGGTTGGCCCATTGCCTTTAAAAGGCTAAAATGCTCCGGACTAAATTTGGTCATGGAGCTCTGCATGGTTCCCTGGAATGTCCTCGGGTTTCAGACTCCTCCGATAGCACCATTCCCCGCCTCCAGCTGGGCTCCATTGGCTTCCCAGCACCCGAAATCCTGGCTGGGTCCTGTTATTGGCCAACTCTTGGCCCGAGGGGTGTCCCCTCTTTATAACTACTATAACCCCGGGGCTTGCAGCAATTGAGAGCTGCTGCAATTTAACACTTCAGCACCTGCTGCCACTGCGGGAAGCAGGGTTGGAGCTTCGGCTTCTTGTTTTTCTCCTCTCTTGGGTACCACACACAGCCGCAACCGTGTCTCGCCAGCGAGCCAAGATGTCCAAAGTGGCCAAATATCGGCGCCAAGTGAGTGAAGATCCAGATATTGACAATTTGTTGTCTACTCTGTCCCCAGAGGAGATGGAAGAGTTGGAAAAGGAGCTGGATGTGGTGGATGCGGATGGAAGCATCCCTCCGGAGCCTGGTCAGAAAAAACAAACAGAAGATTCTCCCCCTGGCCCGCAAAATTGCGACGCAATGCTGAACCACTGCGAAAAGGAGACCAGGAGGCGCCTTCGGAGGGAGCACTCGGTAGATGTAAGTCCCATCTCCCCGTGCTGGAGCTGATCCCATGAGCCATGCAGGGCCGTGCCTCTGAACACCGCTGGGCTGCTTGAGGAGCCAGGATGGAAAACGGGAACCTGTGCTTGCTAAAGAGGAATGGGTGTGTAGAGACCAGAGGAGCGAGGCAGGGAGCTGGTCCAGGCACTCTGGGAGGGAACAGGGTATTTCACAAAATCCCAGTGACACTAAGAAAGCCAAAACCTTGCTGGTGCTGGGGATTCTCCTTCTGCCTTGGCAGGGTTGGAGCAGGGAAGGTGCTCCCAGCAGGGACAGGTTTCCCACTGGCTGTGGTTCTTTTTCCTCCTCTTTTTCCCTTTGTAGATTCCCAGACTCTCAGTCCCTTCAGTTGCTCTAGTGCAAAAGCTTAAGCAGTCTCTGATTCTTATGGAATAAAGGTTTGCTGCTTTGTGGGAATGGCAAGGCTTTGTCCCAGGCTGTTTGTTCCATTGTTTATTGTTCAGTTAAAATTAATTCTTTTATTTTGATTTGGGTACCTTTGTCTCCTTCTCTGCACTTGGCAAATCCTTTAGGAGCTTGCTTTGAGCTAGAAAGCTTCGTGCCAGTCCCTCTGCCCATCTTAGCAGGAGCCAGTCCCACTCCTCTGTAATGTTTATTGCTCTGCACTAAGAATATTCACTAAGAATATTCACTATGTGCTTCGTGCGTGGGAGGCTGGGAAGCATTTAGTTTCGCTGGTTTTTCAGGGCAGGCTGAGCCACAAAGTGAAAGAAGGAGACTCTTTAGCTATTTATCTGTGTAGTCACGGGCAGATTTCATATCCCAGGCTGGATTTGCATCTGCTGGGACAGGACAGGGCTGGGGACTATCAGCAGCGTAAGCAGAGTGGAAGATTGTGTGGATGCCCTGCTGGCTGCTCTGGCTCCAGTTCCTTCTCTATCCCAGGTCACCCAGCAGTACCCTGGATCTCCCAGCTGGGTAATGGAGCTCCAGCTAGCCCTTGCACACCTGGAAAGAGCTCTTTATGGATGTGTGTGGAGTTTATTATAGGAGGGTCCTCTCCTGACTGGGGCCCGGGATAAAACAGGGAGAGAAGTATGAAAATTGCAGCTATTGGAGACATCAATGCAGATTTTGGAGACTTGAAAAAGAGTTTAAATTGTTCCCCCCACCCCTATCCGAGGTGGGGCTGGGAGCTTTCCTCCAGCAGTGAGGACACAGCACTCACAGCCTTCATGCAGAGTGGGGTGGGCTGGGGGGCAGAAAGTGCTGTGCTCCTTGCCAGGAGAGAACAGGCTTTTGTTTTCCTGCCGGTGGGCTGCTCCAAACTTTCTCCATGGTGGGGAACTGCAGCTGCTGCAGGGCAAACCTACCCAGAAAGAATGATGTTATATGAGACCAGTTAGCCCAGTGAGGCTACAGGGGTTTATACTGGTTTGGAGGTGATCCCAGCACTGAGAGCTGACACTGGGAAAGCTGAATTTCCAGGCAGGGGGGACTCCTGTGTTCAGCATCACTAGTGATGCTATTTTGGTTTTAACTGTGGAAAGGAGTCAACTGAGAATTGGGATAGGGAAGTGTCCATTATCAGGAGAAAGGGAGGAAATCCCCAACATAAGAAGGAGATGGAACTGTTGGAACAGGTCCAGAGGAGGCCAGGGAGATGATCCAAGGACTGGAGCCCCTCTGCTGTGAGGACAGGCTGAGAGAGTTGGGGTTGTTCAGCCTGGAGAAGAGAGGCTTCGGGGAGGCCTTAGAGCAGCCTCCCAGGACTGAAAGGGGCTCCAGGAAAGCTGGGGAGGGGCTTTTTCCAAGGGCCTGTATGACAGGACTGGGGAATGGCTTTAAATTTAGATTGGACATTAGGAAGAAATTCTTCACAATGGGGGTGAGGAGGCCCTGGCCCAGGTTGCCCAGAGCAGTGGTGGCTGCCCCATCCCTGGATGTGTTCAAGGCCAGGTTGGATGGAGCTTTGAGCCCCCTGATCCAATGGGAGGTGTCCCTGCCCATGGCAGGGGGGTGGAACTGGATGGGTTTTGAAGTCCCTTCCAATCCAAACCATTCTGTGATTCTATGATTCTCCAGTGTGTTTCCAGCCTGAGTTTCTCATTATGTCTTTGCCTGCTACAGTAACGAGCCATGAGCTATTAGAAATCATCTCTTCGTTTATCTCATCATGAATATGAGCTTATCTTTGGCTCCCTTGATACCCATTCCTTATTGAGTGCATCTGCAGAGAGGCTCTGTCCCCAGCCCCACTGTTGGACAGGGGTACTTTCACTTCTTAGGAATACAAAATTAAGATTAATGAACTAATGCATCACCAAGATGTGAATTTGGCTCCCCAGTGTGGAGAAGTGAGGGCAAAGCTCACGATTGTTTTGGGCTGTTTATAAACTGCTTCCTAGTTACCCAAGTTTGCCCTTTTCATCACTAAGAAGATATGTTTTTATGTAGTTACAATATTTCTAAATATACCCACTTCTCCCAATATTTAGGAGGGAATGGGGATGACTGGAGCCAGTCCAAGAACAGAGCAATGACTGCAAGAACCATGAGATGGGCAAAAACTGAACCTTTCCCTTTAAAATACCTTATTTTGCACATTATAGAAATTCCTGCACATAGAATCTTAGAATGGTTTGGGTTGAAAGGGACCTCAAAGCCCATCCAGTTCCAACCCCCTGCCATGGGCAGGGACACCTCCCACTGGATCAGGGTGCTCAAAGCCTCAATCCCAGCTAACAGACCATGTCCCATCAGGAGCTGCACAAAGGGTGGGGGGGGGGGGAAAGGAAGGAGGGGAGAAGAAAACAGAGGAGGAAAAATAGGTGGGGAGATAGGAGTGCAGCAGCTTGGGTCAGGGTGCTGCCCCTGGTCTTGGTGGCTGCAGGAACTGGAGCAGCTGCTGCACCAGGTGGGCTGCGACCTGGGCACCTCCTGCCTCTACAAAATGAGTTTTAGCAATAATAGTAGAGCCCAAGGCTCTGCTGCAGATGTTTTCTATCCTGATGTCTTCTATCCCTGATGTTTTCTATCCTCGCTGCCTTCATGCAAGGCACTATAAACCTATAAACTCTCTGTAGATTAAGGACAATAATTGAACCTCCTGTCTCTCCCTACTGCAGAGACATCGCAGACACAGGATGACATCGAATCATGGAATGGTTTGGGTTGAAAGGGACCTTAAAGCCCATCCAGTTCCAGCCCCCTACCAAGGGCAGGGACACCTCCCACTGGATCAGGGGACTCAAAGCCCCATCCAACCTGGCCTTGAACACCTCCAGGGATGGGGCAGCCACAGCTTCTCTGGGCAACCTGGGCCAGGGCCTCCTCACCCCTCATCCTTTCACTCTAGGCCCTTGTTTAAAGTCCCTCCCAAGCTTTCCTGGAGCCCCTTTCAGTCCTGGGAGGCTGCTCTAAGGTCTCCCCAGAGCCTTCTGTTCTCCAAAGCTGAACAACCCCAACTCTCAGCCTGTCCTCACAGTGCAATGGAAGCAGTGGCATTAACTGATGGGTGATTTACTCGGGGACACAGCTGACTCGCTGTCACTTAAAATGTTTGTGTGGTGCTTGCAATTTCTCTTTGGAAGAGGACTATCTGCTGTCCCAGGGCATTGGGGCTCAGTGCAGGTTTCTCTGAGGGCTGAGCTATGTGAGGAGATGGGTTTGCGAGTGCTCATCCAGCTGGGTTTGGCCAGTTCTTCCTCTGCTCTTGGCAACATCTTTACAAAGCCTGTGAGTACGCACACAGCATTGTGACACACCCCGGGGGTACCCCTGTCTTTCCCACTGGCATTCAGTCACTCTTAAACCCCCTCAGGGGCACCTTTGCCTGGAGGAACCTGGCTGAGAAGAGCTCCCACTGCTCCGCGTGTACTGTGTGTGCCGTGGGACTCAGTGGTTTGGTGGACAAGTGCTTCTTAGGAGTCACTGTACCCATATCAGATTTTACTTTTCAAACATGCCACAAAACCCACCTGCTGCTGTTCTTTGTTCTTGGTGTACTTGGCCATGAGTGTGAGGACACACCTTGAATCCTGGGTTCAGTTTTGGGCCCCTCACTCCAAGAAGGACATTGAGGGGCTGGAGAGCATCCAGAGAAGGGAATGGAGCTGGGGAAGGGGCTGGAGAACAGGGGTTGTGAGGAGTGTTTGAGGGAACTGGGGTTGTTCAGCCTGGAGAAAAGAAGGCTGAGGGGAGACCTCATCACTGTCTACAACTGCCTGAGAGGAGGTTGTGGTGAGGTGGGTGTTGGTCTCTTCTCCCAAGGGACAGGTGATGGGATGAGAGGGAACGGCCTCAAGTTGCACCAGGGCAGGTTCAGATTGGACATCAGGAAAAAATTTCTTCACTGAAAGCGTTCTCAGGCCCTGGCAGAGGCTGCCCAGGGAGGGGGTGGAGTCCCCATCCCTGGAGGGGTTTAAAAGATGGGCAGATGAGGTGCTCAGGGAACTGGCTTAGTAGTGGACAGGGACAGTTGGGCTCAATGATCTCAAAGGTCTTTTCCAAACTGGCAATTCTTTGATTCTATGATTCTGACCTGGCCTCACTGCAGGGCACTTGGTGGCAGAGGCAGCCCCTCCTCATGCTTTCCTTCTCCAGCACCACTATCTTTCCTTGGACTGGATGGATCCCCCTTCCCTCCACTTCTATCCATTCACCTGGATGTTCCAGTTCTTTCAGAGTCCCCAGTCCTTCCTTCCAGCAGGGCTGCACTGATTTCGTGCTGCTTCAAGCACGGATGCTGGGAAAATGCAGGGAGGTTGGATGTGGGGACTTTATCCTACTGATGAGGGGACTAATTTCAGGGCCATAAATCCACTTTTTTTAGCAAGATGCTTGCACATGTGGTGGATGTCTCTTTCCATCTAAGTCTAGGGACCAGCTTCTTGAAGGAGAAGGTTCTGAACAGGAAATGTTGGATGACAGGGCAGATGTGTGCAGCCAGGGCCAGCTGTGCACAGTGCAGATGGTCCCTGTATTTTTTGTCTCCTGAAGGTTGAGCACTGTTCCCAGAGGAGACGTTCAGGTGGTTTAGGCAAGTGTCTTCCAACACCTTTCCCCTTCCTCTTAGATGTCCCACTCCCCATGTGCACCTCTGTTCCAGGTCAACGCATTCTCATCCCTGCAGGATGCTTTGCCTGCCCCAGGGCTCCCAGGGATGTCCCTGTGTCCCCAAACACTCTTTGCTGTTGGTTGGACACAGCCAGTGGTGGGACAACGTTCCTCAAGGCTGGGGTTTGATGCAGAGGGTAAAGCAGTGACCTTGGAGGGAGTTTACTTAATCCAAATGCAACATAGTTGAGGGATGCTGCTACCAGAGGGCAGCAGGTCCTCTTGCCATGGATAAAGATTGCAAAACTCCTTGGGAAGATCTTGTAAAAATTCCTGCTGGGGGGTGTGTGTAGGCTGGGCGCGCGCTGCTGGGTGGTGTCTAATCTGGTTACTGGTGGCCACGGGTGCAGGGAGAGAACATGAACAGTGAAGACCCTTACAAGGAGCCCTTCTTCCACCCCGTGGAAGAGCAAGTTAGTATCTAAGTTTCTTGCCCCAAGCTTGTCATCTTTTTGTGGAAATCTCTGGAGGAAAAAAAAAACTCTGTGTTTAAAAAAAGCTGGGACAGATCCAAAGGAAACTGCAAACAAAGGAAAAGAAGTGGTTGTATCATTCCTTAAGCATCTTAGCAGGCTCTGACTAACACACATGTATTTAAACTCTGCTGCTTTCTTTATCAGCCCCTTCTGTCAAAATGCCAAGACTGTTCCTTCTCTCTTCCAAGAGTCTTTGCCAGCTCCCAGCTCTTGCCTTTCTTTTATCCATGATCTGGACAGGTCTCTCTATATTCTTGCTTTTCCCTCATCAGAACATGGGGTTGTTTTGCCCAGTTCCTGGCCTCCAGAAGAGGCATAACCGGTGGGTGCCACTGGGGCATCCTTTCTCCTGCTGCTTCTCCAGCAGCACCCAGCTCATGCTGGGGTGGGCACGGGACAAAGATGTGGGTCCTTCCACCAACTCACAGAGTGGGGATGGAGCTGGTGGCTCCCTGGTCTTTGCATTGCTCCTGCAGAGGATAGCCAGGGGCATCCAAAATAGTCAAGCATTTTGAATGAAATCAAAGGAAGTGAGTTATTCCCATTTGGTCCTTGCAGCCCGGAGAGCCAACCGTGTCCTGGGCTGCATCCAAAGCATTGGCACCAGCAGAGTGAGGGAGGGGATGCTGTCCCTCTGTTTTGATCTGTTGAGACCCCACCTGGAGCCCTGTGTCCAGTTCTGGAGTCCTCAGTGCAGGAAGGACATGGAACTGTTGGAGCAAGTCCAGAGGAGGCCACGGAGATGATCCAAGGGCTGGAGCACCTCTCATGTGAGGCTGAGAGAGCTGGGGCTGTTCAGGCTCTGGGGAGACCTTAGAGCAGCCTCCCAGGACTGAAAGGGGCTCCAGGGAAGCTGGGGAGGGGCTCTTGATCAGGGAGTGCAGGGATGGGATGAGTGGGAATGGTTTTCAGCTGAAAGAGGGGAGACTGAGATGAGATCTTAGGAAGAAATGTTTTGCTGTGAGGGTGGGGAGGCCCTGGCCCAGGTTGCCCAGAGCAGTGGTGGCTGCTCCATCCCTGGAGATGTTCAAGGCCAGGTTGGATGGGGCTTTGAGCCCCCTGATCCATTGGGAGGTGTCCCTGCCCAAGGCAGGGGGCTGGAACTGGATTGAATTTAAGGTCCATTTCAACCCAAAGTGTTCCATGATTCTACAATTAAAGGAGGTGGTCTCTACTTTGTGATGTCCCCAGGCAGCCGCAGAGCAGCTGGTCTAGGAGATCCCTTTTATTTGTCACCTTTCGTTGTTCAGAAATGAAAACTGCTGTTTGAGCTCAGATGTTTCATACTTCATTTCTGGAAAGGTACCAATTCGGTAAGCAGAAGGGTGAGCATCAGAAAGGAGAGCTCTCAGCAAGCAGCAGACAATAAAACAGACCTCTAAGGTGAGAAGAGACACAGGAGTGGTCCCATGACAGACCCCTGAGGGATCTGCAGTGCAGAGAACAGCTGAGGCATCAGGAAAAATTTCTTCACCAAAGGGATTCTCAGGCCCTGGCAGAGGCTGCCCAGGGAGGGGGTGGAGTCCCCATCCCTGGAGGGGTTTAAAGACACGTGGATGAGGTGCTCAGGGATGGTTTAGTAGTGGACAGGGATGGTTGGATTCAATGATCCCAAAGGTCTTTTCCAACCATGCAATTCTATGATTCCATGAAGCGAGTGCAGTGGCAGCACAGCCTGCTTTGAGCTGCATTTCTGAACAAACCATCTGAGAGGGAACCTGGGGCAGGACTGGGGTTTCTGTAGCACCAATTCGAAGCAGTGGCACAAAGCGTTCCCAGTGACTCATGGGTCACACATGCTCTGTCTGGGAGACACAGAGCCCATCTGAGGGCACAAGGAGGAAAAAAAGCTCAATTTCTGGTCAGCCTGAGAAACCAAGAGTAAAAAGCTGAGTTCTGTATTTACATAAACCACAACCGGGATGCAGATTAAATCCTTGGACATGCTTGGAGTGTTCAGCTTATATGGGCTGAGCTGCCCAGAAGTTTTATTATCTGTTTATGCTGAGCTGATAAATGGACACAGAGAGGAGGAAAAGAGCTGGGACCCTTTCTGTATGGCTTTCTTTTGCAGCTTTATGACAACGTTTGCATGCTAAAATGGTCCTGGTGACTCAGCTCCCAGCAGGACGCTGGGATTAACAGGTTGTGTCACTCAAGCCCACCCTTGGCCGTGGTGGGAATCACAGCAGGATGGAGTGAGAGGATCTCACTTTGCAAGGGAGGGGGTAGCAGGGCACTTGTTTTGAAGCAATGGCATGGTGAGCCCTGCTCAGTCCCTTCCTCTGCAGAGAGCAAACAAAGGAAAACAGAGAGGAACAAGAGCTGCAGGAATTCAACAGGGGAGGTGACAACCCAGGGTCACAGAGGGGTTGTGGTGTGTGCACCCGTTGATGTTGGGTTAAGTAGCCTAGGACTGAGATTTGATATTTGGGTCAGGATTCACACCAAGACCTGCTGGATGCTGCTGAGGGCTCCAAGTGGTTCTGCCTCCTGGCAGGGGACCGTGGCAGCAGCTGGACATGCCCAGCATGGGAACAGGCACCCACACGGCCCTGGGAGCTGCCCACAGCAGAAAGGGAGCTGGGGTTTGCTTCCTTTCAGGGAAGATCTTCAGTTTCTAAGAACTAGAGATCACGACTCCTGGCACGCCCTGCTTCATCTCATTAAGTGCTGTGTTCTGGCTCCAGCTCCAGTGTGGTGTAGGAGCGCAGGGTGCCAGTGCTCCTGTTCCTCATAAGCTGTTTGACCAGCAAGACAGCTCTCTGATGTTGGCAGGTAGGCACCTGGAGCTCATCTCACCTGCTTCTAAGACCTTGATTCATCCCATAGAGTGTCTGTGAGTGTCTGCACAAGCAAAGGACCTGGAGATGCTTTCCATGTCATCCCAGGAGGCTGGGAGGCGTCTCGAGCACCCACCCTCTCCGTGATGATGAGGATGGGAGACAGGATTTAAGACTTGCTGGGGCTGATTTGTGGTTCTGTTCCTAAAAATCCAAGGAATGCTCTTTGTAGGCTGCCTACAGAAAGTGCACCAGGCACAAATCCAGCCTTGAGGTGGAGTGAATCACTGATGTTCACTGCCCTTTGCAACCTCTGCCAAAGGGAAGGGGATCAGTCAAGGGAATAACCAACTCAGCCATGGCCGTGCTGGGAGAAGGGGCTGAAAAAATGATGGGTAGAAGAGAAAACCCCCCAACTTCTTTAAACCAGTTAAAAAACAATTTCCATTTCCAAAGTATCCAGCAGTTTAAGGGCTTTCTGGAACACAGCTGTGTTCGCTGTGAAAGGGCTGGAGCTATTCCATTAAAGGAAACCCAGCTGAAACATTCGTTATCGGCCTTAATTCAGCAGTGAAAGCAAAGCAGGACAGAAATCAGTGCCAGAAGTTGTCCAACAGCACTGCATCTCACAAGGAGGATGTTTTTAAAAACCTTGGCCCGGGAAGTGCAAAGGGCCTGATATTCGGGGTCAGAAATTTCTGAGCAGAAGAGAAGGGGAATAACTGAGCTTCTCGTTAAAATAACAGCAATAACTGGGGGTGGGACAGGGCCAGAAGTTGTTTACATCGCTCTGGGCTCTAGCAGAGCATTGCTGGGGAGTCGTGCTAGGTCTGTGTGTGTCCCAGTCCTGGAAGCTGAGGTCCTTTCACCCTTGCTTCATGCCAAAAGAATCCAAACATGCCAAGAGAGAAACTGTTTGCTGCCTGGGAATGGTCCTACCAGGGAGCTCCTACATCTACAGGGCACACGGGGGCTGTGAGCTGAGTCTCACACCTCACCTCTTGAGCTGGGTCTCACACCTCTTAGCTAAGGCCCAGGAGTTGCCCTGACACTGCTACAGGTACAGCAATGCCACAGGTAGAGCAATGCCACCTCCCCTTGTGAGGGGGTGGACATCCTACAGACCTGGACTCTGCTGTCCTGGGACGAGCAGGGTCAGTAGCAGCCCCTTGGTCCCACTGCCTCTGGTGGTCTCTGGCTCTCAGGACTTGGCCAAAGATGCAGCAGTTTTCTTCAGGAATGTCCTTGGCTCTGGGTTGTCCCTAAGTTACTCAAAACTGGCTGAGGAATGGGTGAAAGGAGCAGCTTGGCCAGCTTGTGCTTTAGCTTGGCTCCAGCAGCCCTTTCACGTGCCTGGAGCACAACAGCAACGGGGACCCAAAAACACAGGAGCAAAAAAGTGCAAAACAACCTGCTTTTGCCCATTGGCAACCTCAAGGGGCAGTGGGACAGTCTTGGGGATATCTCTGTCTCCTGGGAGATCTCATGGGGCTTGTGCCTGACTTCCTCAGCCCCCTTCACCCACACTGGGGGGTGGTGGGATGCTGGTGTCTCACTCACAGCCTCTGGCTGAGATTTGGGGTAGGTGGGAAGGACGGAGGCGACACAGGGTCCTTTAGTGCACACACAGCTAGGATGGTGTCTCCAGAGGATCACGCAGATGCCCAGAGTGAGAGATGTGGGTTCAACCTCAGAGTCTTAAGGTGGCTCTGAAGACATTTGTAGGACTCTTTAGCACTTGTAGGGCAGACTGAAACCCCTCAGGCTGTGATATCAGATTGGCTCATTAGTTATGGATGCATAATGTTGCACAAAGTCCCTACTTCATAGAACCAAACCCAGCTTCCTTCCCTTGCCAGCCTGGTCTGGGAGCCCCCAGCTGACCCACAGTTCCTCGTGATCTGTCTCAGAGACCTCCTCTCCTCCCTGGGGATTCCTGATTTCCTGGTTCTCCCACCTCCAAAGCCCCTCCATCACTCAGGATTTGCATATGACCAATGGAGCTTTGCTGGTGGGTACCCATTGCCTGAGCCGTGCCCTCTAAGAGACAATCTGGAAGATGTCCTGTTGGCTGTAGGAGAAACTTATTATCCCAGCAGAAGCTGGAGGAAAGGGACAGTGTCTTGGTTTGGACTGGATCCCCCATCCCTACATCTCTGGAGGGATTCTGGTTGGTTTGCAAGGAGCACAGCTCTGGGTGAAGAGTCTCTGTTGGTGACAAAAGCCATGTGCCAGGCAGCCAGAAACAGCCAAACAGCTCTGCTGGTGGAGTTGCTGGAGAGGAGGAAGGCAGGGGGTTGCAAGGAGAAGACTCATGGGCTGCAGAAATCACCCCACCTGCCTGAAATGATTGCTGGATTAATTAATTTCAGCTGGTCCAGTTGTTCTTTAGCTGGCATCTGCATCTTGGGTTAGGAGGGACATGTGCTGGTGCAGGGCAGTTTGATGCAGGGCACTGGTAACTCCTTGGTGCTTGCAAGAGTGCAGGCACAAGACTTGTGCTCCAGGTGGACACACAGCCTGAGCTAAACAGGTGTGGTTTACACATGCAAGCTGGGTCTGAAAGCATCGACACTTGCCTCTCCTTTGCTCCCTGTTTTCCCCTTATATCCCTCAAGACCAGAGTTCCCCACAGCTGAACAAAGGAGGACCCTGTCCCTCTGTGCAGCTCCTGTCCCCGTTGCCATCACATTGAGCTGCAGCTGGAGCCATTGGCCACCTCCGAGCTAATCCTGGATTTCCCAGCAGTGCTGATGGTTGGGGAGGGCCTCATCACAGCTTGGCTTTCCCTCTTGTGCTCTTGACATTCTCACATCAGAGGGTGATGTCTAACAGCTGATGGGTGCTATCCCACAGTTGGCTTCCAGAGGCCACCAGAGCTGTAGGTGACATTGGAGACTGAGCCAGTCTCAGCCTGGAGGCTGAGTTCACTATTTCTGGAGCCTTTTCTGCAGGTGCAAGTCTGGCCCTGAGGACTTCTGCTGGCAGTGCCCTTTCCTCCTGGGGTGCAGTGTGCCACGTGCCCCCAGCACTGACCCTCTCAGAGGAGCCATCCTGGATTCTTCTGGTTTCCCCCTTTCAGCCAAGCCCTCCTCAAACCCACACTGGGGTAGCTCCCTGGAGCCAACACCAAGCTCTTGGGCAGCACGTGTCCCCCCAAAGGCTTCCATCCTTACATCTTGTTCTTCAGTGGAGCCGAGCACGTGGCTGGAATGGTGGGGTAGTATGTTCAGCCTGGTAATCCAGGCCACCAGGGACTCTTCCCAGGACATGCCTCTGAAAATAACTGCGGGCTGCTGAGAGCTGGTCTGTTCCAGAAACAAAACATTTCTTCTACAAACATTATTTCCATACATCCCCTCTGCCAGGGACTGATGTAACAGCAGCCACAAAGTGCCCCTTCCCTCCAGCCTGGGTACAGATCTGTGAGGCCCCGGATGACCCATCCTTTCCTTTCCAGTGTGTTCCCCTTTCACTTAGAAACCTGTTGTGCGTGCAGTGGGGTGCCCAGGTCTCACTGACTGTGCTGAGCAAGCAGCCAGATTGATAACTACTGCCCAGGCACTGATTTTCTATCCCAAAATGAGCTGTGGGACTTTCAGGGCAGAAGGGGAGAATCTTGGTCCCCCATTGCGACTTGTGAATCCCCAACATAAGAAGGAGATGGAACTGTTGGAGCAGGTCCAGAGGAGGCTACAAAGATAATCCCAGGGCTGGAGCCCCTCTGCTGTGAGGACAGGCTGAGAGAGTTGGGGTTGTTCAGCCTGGAGAAGAGAAGGCTCTGGGGAGACCTTAGAGCAGCCTCCCAGGACTGAAAGGGGCTCCAGGAAAGCTGGGGAGGGGCTTTAAATCAGGGAGTGCAGAGATAGGAGGGGGAACGACTTTAAGTTGGAAGGGGAAAGATCTAGGTTAGACATTAGAAGAGGAAGAAATTCTTTACGCTGAGGGTGGGGAGGCCCTGGCCCAGGTTGCCCAGGGAAGTTGTGGTTTCCCCATCCCTGGAGGTGTTCAAGGCCAGGTTGGATGGGGCTTTGAGCCCTCTGATCCAGTGGGAGGTGTGATCTTTAAAGTCCCTTCCAACCCAAACCATTCCATGATTGTCCGATTGCATCCCCCCACCCACAGCAGGTCTCGGCAGCCCCTCTGCTCCACTCCACTCCACTCCACTCCACTCCACTCCACTCCACTCCACTCCACTCCACTCCACTCCACTCCACTCCCAGCCGTCCCTGGCTCTGGCAGTTGCTCCATCCCCAGTTCCTCACTCAGTGCCGGGAGCGGGGCTGCGAACACTCAGATTCCAGACAAGAAGTTCCCAGTCTCCTTTGCCTTTTAAGGAAACATCTGAGTGGGTTTGAGGGTTACAAATGCTAACAAGCAACGGCAATGCTCATTTTAGTCTATTTAGAGGAAAGGGGAAGGCATTTCAGTTCATCAAAACACTGGTGATTAATCAGCCAAGTACCAGGCTGTTTTCATTAGGCTTATTTTTAAAGGTCTGACACGCTGTGTAAGAATATTCTCCTAACAATCCTGCTGGCAGCAGAGGGAATGGCACACGAGGGGGTGCAGTGGCACTGGTTTCTAGGTATCCAAGGTAAATATGTGAGCACGGTGGAAAGGAGCGAGCAGGCAGGACTTGGGATGGCAATGGAGAGGGCACAGGGCTGGAGACAGCCTGGCGGGTGCCCAGGCTGCAGGAGGAGGTGTGCTGGTGGCTGCAGGGACAGGCAGGATTTCAAGACCAGGGGGAAGGATGCCTTTCTCTCTCCTCTTCTACATCCATCCTGCCACACAGCTCCTCTCCTGAGCTCCAAGAGCTGGACTGATGTGCCTCATTTGCAGCCTGGAGGTGAGGACTTCTGCACTGCCACCAGTGAGCAGAGCCTGGGCTGGTGTCACCACTCGAAGCTGGTTGTAATGGAGCCAGGGTGGTGGGGCACACCAAGAGCCCAGGGTGGGTGTAGAGGCAGGAGGGGAACCTGGCAAGAGTGGCTTCTGACCAGGCTTTAGAGATGCCCCCAGTCTCCACTAGGGATGGAGAGTCTCAGGCAGACAGTGGCAGATGGATAAAGGGTGACCCTTTGTTTTAGAAACGTAAAATCATGGAATGGTTTGGGTTGGAAGGGACATCAAAGCCCATCCAGTCCCACCCCCCTGCCATGGGCAGGGACACCTCCCACAGGATCAGGGGGCTCCAAGCCCCATCCAACCTGGCCTTGAACACCTCCAGAGATGGGGCAGCCACAACTTCCCTGGGCAATCTTATTTCTTGCCTGGAAGGCTTTGCTCCCAATTCCCCCCCTTCTGCTGTTGCTGCTGGAGGTGGTGCTTGCAGAGGGCTTCCCCAGCGGGGACAGGGGTGCCACAGTCAAGACAGCTCTTCATCAAATGAAACAACACGAACTCCTCTTCCCTCTTGCTACCAGCCAGCACTGTCTGTAGTATCTTGCAGCCCTTTGACATGATCTTTCCAGAACATCCCAGCACAAATTTGCCTGACACACGTGATGCGGCAAACGCTGCCCGCGGTGGCAGTAACACCTACAGATGGTCACTGCACATCCCTGTTTTCCCCTGCCTGGGAACACAGCTGGCTCCTTTTCCCCCAGCTCCTTTTTCATGTCCTGCACTCTGGCTCCAGTCCCCTCCTTCCCCCAGAGATACATATCCACCTGGACACCTGGCAACACATCCCTGGATGGTGGCTTTAAGGAGAACAGCACTAATGATGTGGGAACGAGACCTTCCCAGCATCTCTGCTAAGCAGGTCTTTGCTAGGCATCTTATTTTCCTCTCGTTTCATCTTGTTCAGAGAAATCCATTGCCTTCTCTGACCCTGGGAGATGTAGGGCCTTCTCTCCAAAATTTTCCTTCCTTTCTCCAAGATCTGCTCATTCCTGGCCAAAGCCTTTGCTCTGCTTGGTCTTGGATGTTCCAGACAACTTAGTGGAGACTCAGGGCTCCTCATGGTCGAGTTGCATGAACTTGGGCTGGGAAGGAGAAAGGGTTTTGGAGAGCTTGGTGCAGAGATGAGGCTGGTGGTTCTTTCTCAAGGAGTGCTCAGCTTTGTGGACACTGAAGGGCTGCAGAGCTCTTCTTGTAGGGGGCTACAAGAAACCTCCAGCCTGGGACATCTAGAAACACCTTTGAAAGGCACCATTGGGTTTGAGTGTGAGGGTACAGAGCGAGGGAGCAGAGTCCTTGTTCCCCACACTGCCAGGGCAGATGGGGCTCGACCTTCACCCAGGTGCTTCAGGATGTCACTGAGCTTCCTTGCACCATCTGAGCCCTGGGAAAAGGACATGTCTTGGTAAGAAGGGCCACCAGCTTGTGCCAGAGGAGGTGCCATCGCCTGCTCCCTGCAGCTCCTGGGACAGGCGTGTGCTGGCACTGGGACCTCTGGGAGTACCATCCCTGGTCGTTTTGCAGCAGCAAGGGCTGTGTGGATGTACAGATGGGCTCTGTAGGGGTCTGGCTTGTGGATTTCTGTTGCCTGTTTAGGTCCAAGCAAGGGGAGCCAAGAAATCTCTTAACTAAATAAACAGCACTCTCACCCTGGATGGCATCTGTTTATATGCCAGGTACAAACAGTCCCCGCTGCTGCCCTGCTCACAGCCAGGCCAGTTCTTTCCACTGAAAAGCAGTCCTTGAGGGCCAGCAGTGCCCATGGGGCAGGCAGAGCCACACTCTGCCCCTCCAGAGACAACAGGGAGGACGGTGCAGCCAGGGCATTATCTGGAGAGGGGCAGCCCTGGCTGCAGACCAGGGTCTCTGGACTCAGATTTGGGGTTCAGATCACTGAGTGAAGAAGCTACAGGGCTGTCCTAGCCCTGGGAGGGCCCAGAGAGCTTGTAAAGATGTCACAGCTACATCTCCCAGAGGCATCTTTCTTCCTCCTTGCCCTGAAGTCCTAAAAGATGACATTAACTCTGCCACCACCTCATCTTGATGCTTCCTCCTCCTCCTGCACCCAGCATCACTCTCATCTCACCAGCGTGATGGAATGGTTTGGGTTGGAAGGGACTTTAGAAATCTTCCAGCATCGCTGTGGTCAAGCTGAGGAGTCCTAGATTAATCCTGCAGCTCTGTGGCCAGGCTCCCAGTGAGCAGAGCCCCAGCACACCACTCCCTGCTCATCTTCAGACAGAAGCCCCCCAGCGCTGGCTGGCACGCAGAGCCAAGACACACTGCCAAAGTTGGGCACCCAGGAAGAGCCAAGCCAGCCACGAGAGGCAGGAGCTGTGTCCTCCCTGGCCACAGGGCAGGGAGAAGGAGGTTCAAACTGCCAAACACAGGTGCAGCCTTTGCAGCAGGAGCTTCCTCTGTATGGCAAACTTGGCCTCAGTGTCAGGGGTTCATCTGTCTTCCGTTATTACAGAATCATAGAATTACCTGAGTTGGAAGGGACCCAGAAGGACCACCCAGTCCAACTCCTGTCCCTACACAGGACATTCCCAACACTCACCCTGTGTGACTGAGGGCATTGTCCAAATGCTTCCTGAATGCTGGCAGAGCAGGTGCTGTGACTGCTTCCCTGGGGAGCTGTTCCAGTGCTCCACCACCTGCTGGGGGAAGAACCTCTTCCTGATATCCCATCTCACCCTCCCCTGGCACACCTTCCTGCCATTGCCTCGGGTCCTGTCACAGGTCACCAGAGAGCAGAGCTCAGCCCCAGTTTCTCCTCCCTCCTTCCCTTGTGAGAAGGCAGTGAACAGCTCTGAGATCCCCTCCCAGTCTCTTCCTCTCCAGGCTGAAAAGACCAAGGGACTTCAGCTGCTCCTCATATGACTTCCCCTCTAAGTGCTGCCTGGTCTCTGTTGTGAGTGAAGGGTCTCATCTCTGATATTCAGGGATGAATCTTGTCCTGGTGCCTCACTTTCAATGCATTGCTGTAGCAAAATCTTGGTCCTGTGCTTGCACCTCTCCAGACACACGAGGAAGTCAATCTGGTGCCATAAGAAATAAAAGCCCTGATCAAGAGCCCCTCCCCAGCTTTCCTGGAGCCCCTTTCAGTCCTGGGAGGCTGCTCTAAGGACTCCCCAGAGCCTTCTCTTCTCCAGGCTGAACAAGCCCAACTCTCTCAGCCCGTCCTCATATGTGAGGGGGGCTCCAGCCCTTGGATCATCTTTGTAGCTTCCTGTAGGCTCATTTGTGTGCATCTCCCCCAGCTGTGGTGCTGTTCCATGCCTGCTCCTGTGTGACAGAGGTGCAGAGTTGGTGACAATGAGACTGGGGTGGCGAGTGTGGAGGTCGAAGGCAACTGTCTCTGTAACACCTTGGTGTGTTTCTCTTGTTAGGAGAGCAGAGTGAGCGAGAAAAATAAGGGAACCAAGAATGAAGAAGAAAAGGGAAAGGAAGCTCCTTCCAAAAACCTGGCCCAGAAACAGGACACGAAAGTGGGGAAAGACTCTAAAAAGGAAGAAATTGTTCAGAAAATAGACTCAAAAGTCAAAGCTGAGGCTGAGACCAAGACCAGAGAGGAGAAGGCTATCAATGACAAAGTCAAGGCCATGGAGAAGAAGCTGATGGGGAAGGATAAAAAGGAAGAAGAGAAGGGCTCAGCATTGAGGAGGGACACAGGGAAGGATAAAAAGGAGGAAGAGAAGGGCTCAGCATTGAGGAGGGACACAGGGAAGGATAAAAAGGAGGAAGAGAAGGGCTCAGCAACAAAGAAGGAGACAGAGAAGGACAAAAAGGAAGAAGAAAAGGGTTCTGCATTGAAGAAAGGCAGAGGGAAGGACAAAAAGGAGGAAGAGAAGAATTTAGGATCAAAGAAAGAGGCAGAGAAGGACACAGAGGGAGAAGATAAGAAAGAAAAAAATAAAAAAGAAGAGGAAAAAAGTTCAGCTTTGAAAAAATCAAAGGCAGATGAGAAGGAGAAATCCCAGTCAGAGGCAGAAAAGGCAGTGGAGGAGAAACAGGAGACCAAGGTGGCAGTTGAGAGCAGCTCCTCCAAGCCCACAAGCAGCAGCTCTCCAGATCAAGCCAAGGAGGATGAAGCCTCCAGCATTTTCGATGAGCTCATCGAGAAGGTGAAGAACAACGATGCTGAGGTCACTGAAGTGAACGTCAACAACTCGGACTGCATCAACAACGAGACCCTGGTGCGCTTCACCGAGGCCCTGGAGTTCAACACTGTAGTCAAGCTGTTCGCCTTGGCCAACACCCGTGCCGACGACCACGTGGCCTTCGCCATTGCCATCATGCTGAAGTCCAACAAGGTGCTGACGAGCATCAACCTGGACTCCAACCACATCACAGGCAAGGGCATCCTGGCCATTTTCCGGGCGCTGCTGCAGAACAACACGCTGACCGAGCTGCGTTTCCACAACCAGCGACACATCTGTGGGGGGAAGACAGAGATGGAGATTGCCAAGCTCCTGAAGGAAAACACCACGCTGCTGAAGCTGGGCTACCACTTCGAGCTGGCTGGACCACGCATGACAGTCACCAACCTGCTGAGCCGGAACATGGACAAACAGAGGCAGAAACGCCTTCAGGAGCAAAAAATGGCACAGGAGCGTGGGGAGAAGAAAGACCTCTTGGAGGTGCCCAAGCCTGGAGCTCTGCCGAAGGGGTCCCCCAAGCCATCCCCTCAGCCATCCCCCAAGGCTTCCCCCAAAAGCTCTCCCAAGAAAGGGGGGGCACCTGCTGCACCACCCCCACCTCCTCCTCCACTCGCTCCACCGCTGATCAATGAGAACCTGAGGAACTCGCTCTCGCCAGCCACACAGAGGAAGCTGGGAGACCGGGTGCTGCCTGTCCAGGAGAAGAACTCACGGGACCAGCTCCTGGCAGCCATCCGCTCCAGCAACCTCAAACAGCTCAAGAAGGCAAGTGCAGGGCCGCGGTGGGGTGGCCTGTGGGCAGCACCCATGGGGTTGGTCTACAGGCTAAGATCTGAGATCCCATTGAATGTCACTTGGGTAGTGAAGAGGTGAGGGCTGTCCTTCTCCGGTGCAGGGTACAGAGCAGGACATCCATGGAGCCAGCCCCTGCGCAGAGCACGTGGTGGGGCAAATGCATCCATTCGCCAAGCACAAGGGATGGGAAGATCCATCCTTTGGCATCATTCCTTACAGAACAGCTGGGTTCAGCAGATCCCATCCCTTGGTGGAGCATCCAACAGGAGAAGATCCATAGAGCATGAAAGCGGAAGATCCATCCATTGGCAGAACCCCTGGGGTGGGCAGATTCACTTCATTCCAGCAGTCAGGTTTGGCTCCAGGGTTTGGGACACAAGAAATAAGCCAGCTTTAAACAATAATCCCAATGGATGGAAATCCAGGACCTCCTCACGCAGAAAAGGAGGCTCAACAGGCACCCACAAGGACCCGTGCCCCTGCAGGCAGGAGCATGTAGGCAGTGGGTTCCCAAGGGCAGCAGCTCCAGGAGCTCTTGCTGCCACGTTGGCACAGCTGAGCCCACCCTCCTGGAGCTGGGAGGTAGCTCAGGATGGCCAGAGGGGCTGTATCACCACTGCTGCTCCCAGCATGATGCCTTGAAGCATCTCCCACATCCCAGATAGTTTATGTCCTCTGGCCAGGCTGCCCACTCGGTGGAGCGTGGGGACAGCCAGCCCAGCCAAAAGGAAGAGCTAGAATCATAGACTCATGGAATGGTTTGGATTAGAAGGGACCTCAAAGCCCATCCAGTTCCATCCCCCTGCCACGAGCAGGGACACCTCCCACTGGATCAGGGGGCTCAAAGCCCCATCCAGCCTGGCCTTGAACACATCCAGGGATGGGGCAGCCACCACTGCTCTGGGCAACCTGGGCCGGGGCCTCCCCACCCTCAGCGTAAAGAATTTCTTCCTAATGTCCAATCTGAATCTTCCCCCTTTCAATTTAAAGCCATTCCCTCTCATCCTGTCACTCCAGGCCCTTGGAAAAAGCCCCTCCCCAGCTTTCCTGGAGCCTCTTTCAGTCCTGGGAGGCTGCTCTAAGGTCTCCCCAGAGCCTTCTCTTCTCCAGGTTGAACAACCCCAACTCTCTCAGCCTGTCCTCGTAGCAGAGAGGCTCCAGCCCTTGGATCATCTCCGTGGGCTCCTCTGGACCCCTTCCAACAGTTCCATCTGCTTCTTACTTGGGGAGATGTCCCTGTGGCGCTGAAGCATTCCCAGCAGCAATGGAATGTCCCACCTCCGCCACCGCGGGTCTGCGCAGGAGGGCAGACCTGAGCCACTCCAGCACCGGCTTCCATCGCTCCCTGCTCCTCCCAGTAACCGGGTGTCTTCTCCTGCAGGTGGCGGTACCAAAGCTGCTGCAGTAGGGAGCGGGATGGCTTTTCCCCCGCAGCCCGGCGTGGCAGAGCCCAGGACACTCGCCTTTTTCGTGACTGTTTCCACGACAAGCCCTGCGGGACCCTGCAGTGCCCGGCGCCGAGGAGCAGCGATCTCTCCGGGATGGGCGGAGGAGGGGCCGGGCCCGAGGAGGGGCAGCAGGGCCGTTCGATGCAGCGCGGGAGGAAGATGTATTTATTATTTTTGCGGTGGTGAAGCCTTCGAGCTCTTTCTGTTGCCAGCACAGCTCTGTCCGGCCGCCTGGAGATGCCAAGGATAGAGGAAGGGTCTGCAGAGCCACTCCTTGTGGGACACCCCCCTCGGAGCAGCCCAAAGGGGCTTGGCACCCTCCATCCCTGCTCGCTGGCAGGGTCCCCATGGTGGTCCAGTCTAGGGGGAGCTGAGGTCAGCCTTGCCTTTGGAAGAAGGAGGAGACAACCCAATTGTCGTCACAAGCTCTCCACGGCGTCCCCAGGTGTTGGGAGAGTTGTGGGGTGCAGGCCCAGCAGGGGGGTGCTGGCTCCCAGGGTGTGGGCTCGACATTGGGAGGAAGAGGGGTCGGAGAAGGGAGTGGCCAGGGAGAGACAGAGGATGGAGGCAATGGGGAGATGAAGCAACTGGTGGAGCTGGGGCTGGAGCTGGGGGCTCGGGGCACCACATCCGTACCCACAGCCAGCCTTGCTCGAGGTGGTTTGTGCCACAACCTGGAGCATTTTTGGAGGTGGGTTTTTCAGCCCAATTTAGGTTTTGGGTTTTTTTCCCCTCTTCTTGACCCATCACCATCTGGACCCCACACCCAACCGCTCCACCTGCTCCCTGTGTGGAAACAAATCCTGCCCAGGAACAGCAAGGATCGCCTGGGGGCTGTGGTGCCTCCAGCAGCCCTGCCCACCTCCTCCACCTGTGGGGACCAGGCAGGGGCACCCCCTGGCCCCGGGGCAGGTCTGGGTGCCGTGGGATGCCCAGGTCCCAGGGCCTTCCTGGCACAAAGCCTCGCTCGCCGTTTGTACGACTGCGACCACTGCATCAGCAATAAATCTCACCCAACGCTTCCCCTGCCTCGGGGATGGGTCTGTGCTCTGGGGTCCCCAAGAGTGGTGGGGAGGGGGACAGGGGCTGCAGGGCTTGTTTGGGAATGGCCTCAGCCCCACATCTGGGGCAGCTGCCCCCTCTTGGGCACCACAGCCCCACCCCAGAGCCACGGGGCCACCTCCAACAAGGCACCCTGGGGCCACCCAAATGCCTCAACAAGGTCTCCCTGGTCACCCACCCACCCAGAACCCCCCAAATGGGGCACCTTGCAGCTGCCAAACACCCACAACCAGACTCCTCCAAGCCATGCAGACACCTCAAAGCACCCAAGGTCTCCGAGAACTGGGCCGGGGCCACCCTCAGGGTCACCCCAAAACCCCTGCGCACCCACCCCTTTTACCACGCTCCACCTCCTTTTCCCCACTCTCCCACCCCTTTTCCCCTGCTCTGGCCCCTTTCTCCACCCCATTTTCACATGCTCCTGCCCCTTTTCAGAGAATCATGGAATCACAGAATCACTTGGTTGGCAAACACCTTTGAGATCATCAAGTCCAACCGTACCTGTCCACTACCAAACCAGACCCCTTCAGCTCTGGTTTTTGAGAGTCTTATTTGGCCGGTCTGTACAGTAACAGGGCTCTCGCTGGGCCCTGCTCCACAAGAAGGCCGGGCATCCTTGGCATCCTGTCCTGGAGCCTTTCTCCTCGCCCTCCAGCTCAGTAGGGCTCCCCACAGAGATAGTTTCTTTGTCCAAGCAGCATAGTCTGTCCAGGCAAAGCAGCGCCGGAACCCAGGGGACCCCTAGTGGTTCTGAGGTCTGGGACACAGGGATGGCAGAGCTGGGGCAGAGCGTGGGGAAAGTGATTGAGCCCCTGCACTCAGCACTGGTGAGGCCACACCTCGAGTCCTGGGTTCAGTTCTGGGCCCCTCACTCCAAGAAGGACACTGAGGGGTTGGAGAGCATCCAGAGAAGAAATGGAGCTGGGGAAAGGGATGCAGAAGAAGGGTTATGACAACCCAGTGGTTCTAAGACAGTACAATAAGGTAGATCTTGTCACCATGCTTGTAGGTTGTTCATCACCCATCTCAAGTTGGCCAAGTTGAAACAAGGGTATCAGTCGATGGGAATAATAATTACATTCCAGAATGTCTTCCCTAATCACCCACGGTCTTTGCTGGGAGGCAAAAGACCAAACAGTGGCTTAGAGCAAGTCTGGAATAACAAAGGAATAACAAAACCTCATCCTACCCACCAAACAATGGCTTAGAGCAAGTCTGGAACAACAAAGGAATAACAAAACCTCATCCTACCCCAGAGCACTTCCAGCCCACAGCAATCAAGAGTGCGAGCAGACCGGCCCAGCCACGGCCCCGCTATAGTTAAAGAGAGACAAGGGAAAAAAACAAAGTGTATTCCTAAAATTCCACACTTCCATGCAGTTCATAAAGTCAACACCACACAGGGAATCCAGACCTGGCAGCAAACTCCAGAACAGCCCTCACTGATGGAGAAGGCAGACTCATGGAATGGTTTGGGTTGGAAGGGACCTTAAAGCAAGTTCTACCCCTTGCCATGGGCATGGACACCTCCCACTGGATCAGGGGGCTCAAAGCCCCATCCAACCTGGCCTTGAACACCTCCAGGGATGGGGCAGCCACCACTTCCCTGGACAACCTGGGCCAGGGCCTCCCCACCCTTATTCTGAAGAACTTCTTCCTAATGTGTCATCTAAATCTCCCATGTTCCAATTTAAAACCGTTCCCCTTGTCTCACCAACCTCACAGGAAAATATTTCTTCTGAAGATCTCATCTCAATTTGCCCTCTTTCAGCTTAAAATCCTTCCCCCTCCCACCCGAGAAGGACGTACGAGCTCGTATCTCATCCAGCCGGTTTTCGTGCTGCCAGCACACGGTGCCAGGAGGCGGCTCTGTGGTCAAGAGCAAGAGCTCCCTCTTCAGCCGCGAAAGTTTTTGCATTGTGCTGAAACAGAGAGAAAACGTTATTTCTGGCAAAATCGGATTTTCAAGAAGAGCACTTAAAACTGAGAGCTGGTTTGGCTCAGGAGAATTCCCCCAGCTTTCCAGCCGTTATCCCCTGTGACAATCAGCGTCCCTGGAGTTGTTTCAGCCCCTGGACTCCCCTCTTCCTGGAGCTGCTCTCTCAGCCTCCCTGAGGGAGAACCAAACCCCCACCCTGCACCATTGGCCCCGTCGCTCCATGTCCAGCTGCTTCTGATACCCCCAAGCCCAGGGCCCTTCTGTGGCTCCAAAACCCCAGGATGCCCCACACCCCTCAGGGTGAAACACCGACCCCTGGGGTGCCCAGAGCTCTGTGGGGCCCAGCGCTGCCACAGCCTGGGCACCCCCAGCTCCCCCCAGGGCCTGGAAATCGGGAAAACCCAGGGAATGGGGCTCTGTCCACAGCAGGAATGGCCATGGCACTGCCTGACAGACCAGCCCCCCCGGCCATACCTTCACCCCAAGCCCCACCTGCCCTCCCCACTGCTTCCCCCAACCCACTTGACCCCACCTCATCCCATCTGTATCTGTCCATTCTCCAGGCACTCCCTGCCCCTCTCTAAGGCCCTACCTGCCTGTACCTGACCCCCACAGCCCCACAAGCCCCCTCAAGGCCTCACCCCCAGACTGCACCCGTGATACCAGTAACGCAACGGCCGCTGCCCCGCGCTGTTTTTCTTTCCCTTCATCTCTCCTCGCGCTTGTGCGGGTCTCACCGCTGTCTTCACCCCAGTTTCTGCCCTCTCGGAGGGCTTATCTTGCCTTCCTGACGCTGGTGGCCTTGCTGAACTGCCCACAGATATGCTCCTCTATGACTTTCCTAGGATCCCAGAGAGTAAGAGAGGCAGTGCTCTTTTCCCGCTATATCCAGGGAAGTGGATGGAGAAAACATTGGCAGAAGCTCTTCCCGTGGTGAAAGCCCTGGCAAAACCAACTTCCCCACGCAACTTGGCCCCATACCTTCATTAAAACATTGCTGTTTATCATCTGAATCTTTCACATCCCAGTCCTCTCAGTTCCCTCCCGGGTCCCCTGTGCCTCTCACCAGCACATCCCAGTGCACCCAGTTCTGTCTCAGGGCCTGTTTTGTTGCCAGTGGGATAGGGGTGGAGTCCCCCCCAGCCCCGTTAAGGGGTGTCCCCAGCCTGCGGGAGGCAGGGGAGGAGAGGGGAGCTCAAGACCCTATGATTGGGCTCGAACCAAGCTGGGGGAGCACCTCGAGAGCGGTTGTGGGGCACCCCCAGCCCAGTGCTCCCACAGGGGTTTGGGGGTGCTGCGACCTCCACGGGAGGGAAGGACGGGGGCGGGAGATGCTGAATACAGCTCAATTCAGCACCACACGAAACCACCAGTCGGAGTGCAGAGAACTTCAGAGACCTGCGACACCCAGACGAGTGGTGTGGAGCTGCAGGTGGAGGTGCAGAGGCTCAGGGATGAGCTGGCCCCTTCCCGGCCCCATATTAAGACTTTTTCGCCAATAAAGATCCTCCCAGGAACTACAGCTCCCGACTGCTGTGACTTCCCCAGTCCATCCCAGCCCTCCCCATCATCTCTCCAGTTCCCCCAAGCCCATCCCAGTCCGCCCTAATTCCATCCCAGTTCCTCTGCGTCTCAGCAGCCCATCCCAGTGCACTCGGAAGCACTGGGCAGCACTGGGAAGCTCGGAGCCTCTCGGCTCCAATCGGCAGCACTCGGACGCTCTCGGCCGGGTTCGGAGCATCTCGGCTCCACTCGGTAGGACTCGGCTTGGTTCGGATCCACTCGGCTCTACTCGGTGGCTCTCGGCTGGGTTCGGATCCACTCGGCATCTCTCGGCCGGGTTCGGCTCCACTCGGCATCTCTCGGCCGGGTTCGGCTCCACTCGGCATCTCTCGGCCGGGTTCGGCTCCTCTCGGCTCCACTCGGCATCTCTCGGCCGGGTTCGGCTCCTCTCGGCATCTCTCGGCATCTCCCGGCCGGGTTCGGCTCCTCTCGGCATCTCTCGGCCGGATTCGGCTCCTCTCGGCTCCACTCGGCATCTCTCGGCCGGGTTCGGCTCCTCTCGGCATCTCTCGGCCGGGTTCGGCTCCTCTCGGCATCTCTCGGCCGGGTTCGGCTCCTCTCGGCTCCACTCGGCATCTCTCGGCCGGGTTCGGCTCCTCTCGGCATCTCTCGGCATCTCCCGGCCGGGTTCGGCTCCTCTCGGCATCTCTCGGCCGGATTCGGCTCCTCTCGGCTCCACTCGGCATCTCTCGGCCGGGTTCGGCTCCTCTCGGCATCTCTCGGCCGGGTTCGGCTCCTCTCGGCATCTCTCGGCCGGGTTCGGCTCCTCTCGGCTCCACTCGGCATCTCTCGGCCGGGTTCGGCTCCTCTCGGCATCTCTCGGCCGGGTTCGGCTCCACTCGGCATCTCTCGGCTGGGTTCGGCTCCACTCGGCATCTCTCGGCTCCTCTCGGCTCCACTCGGCATCTCCCGGCCGCGTTCGGCTCCTCTCGGCTCCACTCGGCTCCACTCGGCATCTCTCGGCCGGGTTCGGCTCCCCTCGGCATCTCCCGGCCGCGTTCGGCTCCTCTCGGCTCCACTCGGCATCTCCCGGCCGCGTTCGGCTCCTCTCGGCTCCACTCGGCTCCACTCGGCATCTCTCGGCTCCTCTCGGCATCTCCCGGCCGCGTTCGGCTCCACTCGGCATCTCTCGGCTCCTCTCGGCATCTCCCGGCCGCGTTCGGCTCCACTCGGCATCTCTCGGCTCCTCTCGGCATCTCCCGGCCGCGTTCGGCTCCTCTCGGCTCCACTCGGCACGCCTCGGCCCGCCGCCCGCCCGGTACCGGCGGCAGCACACGGGGCGGTGCCATGAGGAGGAGGAGGGGGAGGAGGAGGCGGCGGGGGGGGGGCTGAGCATGGCGGCGGGCGGCGGCGCGGCGCGGCGGGGGCTGCTGAAGCGCAAGCCGAACTTCACGCTGCAGGAGATCGAGATCCTGATGAGCGAGGTGCTCAAGTACGAGCAGCTGCTTTTCGGCGCCGCCGCCAGCACCGTGAACGCCTACGAGAAGCAGAAGATCTGGTGGCGCATCACCAACAAGATCAACGCGGCCGGCCGCAACCAGCGCGACATCGGCGAGGTGAAGAACCGCTGGCGGGGGCTGCGCCGCCGCGCCGGGGACAAGATCAGCCGGCACCGGCAGGAGCGGCAGGGACCGCCCGCCCGCCCCCCCGGCAGAGCGGGGGGCGCTGCAGGGCCCGGCCCCCCCGAGCCCGGCCCCCCCGGCACCGCCCGGACACCGCGGGCGGCGAGCGGCGAGCGGCTCGGGGAGCGGCGGGAGCGGCACGGTGGGTGGGGGGACATGGGGGGGGACAGGGGCATGGCCCGGGGACAGGGACACGGGGGGTGGTAAGGATACGGGGGGTGGCAAGGGCACGGGGGGGACAGGGACATGGGGGGGACAGGGACACGGGGGCGACATGGGGGGACAGGGACACGGGGAGACAGGGACACGGGGAGTGACAGGGACACGGGGGCGACATGGGGTGACAGGGACACGGGGAGACAGGGACACGGGGGCGACATGGGGTGACAGGGACACGGGGAGACAGGGACACAGGGAGTGACAGGGACACGGGGGCGACATGGGGTGACAGGGACACGGGGAGACAGGGACACGGGGAGTGACAGGGACACGGGGGCGAAATGGGGTGACAGGGACACGGGGGACAGGGACACGGGGAGTGACAGGGAGGGACATGGGGGGACAGGGACATGAGGGGGGACAGGGACATGGGGGGACAGGGACACGGGGGACAGGGACACGGGGGCGACATGGGGTGACAGGGACACGGGGGACAGGGACACGGGGAGTGACAGGGACACGGGGGCGACATGGGGTGACAGGGACACGGGGGACAGGGACACGGGGAGTGACAGGGAGGGACATGGGGGGACAGGGACATGAGGGGGGACAGGGACATGGGGGGACAGGGACACGGGGGACAGGCACACGGAGACATGTGGGGACAGGGACATGGGGGACAGGGACATGGGGGGCAGGGATATGGGGGACAGGGACATGGGACAGGGATATGGGGGACAGGGACATGCGGGTGACAGGCACACAGGGACATGGGGTGACAGCCACATAGAGGACAGGGACATGGCGGGGAAAAGGGACATGGGGTGACAGGAACTTGGGGAACTGGGATATGGTGGGGACAGGGACATGGAGTGACAGGACAGGGACATGGGGGATCTGGACAGGGAGAGAGGAACAGGGCAGGGACATGGGAGACCAGGACGCAGACACAGGGAATGGGACAGGGACATGTGCAATAGGACAGGGACCTGGGGAACTGGGACACAGGAGACTGGACATGGGCATGGACATGAGGGACAGGACACAAACACAGGGAGCAGGGACATGGGTGACAGGGACAGGAACACGAGGGACAGTACAGAGACATGGGGGACTGGGAGGCAGGGGACTGGGAGACAGGCACAGGGAATGGGGACATGGACATGGAGGGACAGGACAGCAACACAGGAACGTAGAAACAGACAGTGGGACCAGGACAGGTGTGTGGGGTGCCAGGGACACAGACATGGGGGACAGGCACGGGGGTGACAGGGACATGGGGGGACAGGGACACGGGGAGACAGGGACACGGGGAGTGACAGGGACCCGGGGAGACAGGTTGCGACATGGGGGACAGGTTATGACATGGGGTGACAGGGACACGGAGAGACAGGGACACGGGGAGTGACAGGGACGCGGGGGCGACATAGGGGGACAGGGACACGGGGGACAGGGACACAGGAAGTGACAGGGAGGGACACGGGGGGACAGGGACATGAGGGGGGACAGGACCAGGACAGGGACATGTGCAATAGGACAGGGACCTGGGGAACTGGGACACAGGAGACTGGACATGGGCATGGACATGAGGGACAGGACACAAACACAGGGAGCAGGGACATGGGTGACAGGGACAGGAACATGAGGGACAGTACAGAGACATGGGGGACTGGGAGGCAGGGGACTGGGACACAGGCACAGGGAATGGGACATGGCCATGGGAGCACGGTAAAGGGTCACAGAAGGACAGGACAGGGCACTGGGGAACTGGGACATGGACACAGGGACCAGGACAGATGCTTGGAGTGACAGGACACAGATACGGAGGACAGGGCAGGGATATGGGGGACTGAGACATGGACTCAAGGGCCAAGACAGGTGCTTGGGGAACTGGTACAACAACACAGGAGACAGGGACACAAACATGGGGGACTGGGACAGGAATAAGGGAGCACTGGGACAGGCGCAGGGACATGGAGGGACTGGAGCAGGGACGTGAGGCCAGTGGAATCGATATGCAGGTGGACCAGGACTGTAACAGAGGCACTGGGACCAGGATGTGGGGGACCAGGACAGGCACATGGAGGGACTGGGACAGTGACTGGGACCAGAACTGGGACTGGGACCGGGACTGGTGTATGGAGGAACAGGGACCAGGACATGGGGGGACAAGAACGAGGGTGTGGGGGGAGTAGGAGTGTGTCAGGAGAACTGGGGCCATGATATGGGGGATCAGAACAGGGACTGGGAGGACTGGGACCAGGACATGTGCATGGAGGGACTGGGACAGGGAGGATCAGGACTGGGACAGGAAGGGGCATAGACACAGCAGAGGAGTACTGGGACAGGGATGTGGGGGACCAGGATGGGGACATAGGACACAGGGACAGCAACAGGGGCACAGGGACCAGGACAGGAGAATACCAGAATCTAGCCAGGGACATGAGGTGCTGGAACCAGGACAGAGGCAAGGGACAGGGCACTGTGGCAGGGGACAAGGAGAGAGCCAGGAGCACTGAGACCAGGTCAAGGACATGAGGGGACCTGGGACAGGACAGTAGACTGGCGTCAGGAGAGTGACAGGAGGGGACTGAAAGCAGGACAGGGGTGGGGGTACTTGGGGTGGGACAGGGACATGAGGGAGCCAGGATCAGGGACGAAGGGTACTGGGACCAGGAGAAAGATAAAGAGGGGGGCGGAGTGTGGGAACAGGACAGGGACATGGTGGGAATGGGACAGTGACATGGGCTGGACCAGGAGAGGATGAGAATGTGGGCAGGGCCAGGACAGGAACGTGGGGCCCTGGACCAAGATGGGGCACTGGTTACTGGGACCAGGACAGGGACATGAGGGTTCTGGGGCCACAGAAACATGGAGGCACCACATTCAGGACGGGGATATGGGAGTACGGGGAGCAGGAGAGGGACAGGGGACATGACATTATGGTGATGGACACGAGGTGATGGGGATACGTACGTATAGATGGGACCAAGAGTGGTGCGGGAGGGGACATGGGAGTACAGGGATGGGGACAAGGGATGGAGGAAGCAGAGGCAGAAGGGGGTTGAGTCACTTCGTCCATGGGACGCAGGGTAGAAGGGGGGTCCCGCCAGCTGCCCTGTGCTCTCCATCCATCCTGCAGGCTTCAAGGAGGAGGTGGTGAAGGAGGAGCCAGTGGAGGTGAAGACTGAGCCCTTCCACGGCCCAGGCGCTGACAGCATTCCCAGCACGGAGCGCCGGCCACTCCACACCGGCATCCGCGCGCCTGCCGAGCTGGGCGAGGGCTGGAGCCGGAGCCTCCCGTGCCCTGCACCCCCTGAACTCTCCCTGGGCGAGCTGGGCGGGCAGCAGGAGCCGTTGGGCTCCGATTTCCCGAGCATCCTCTTCGAGCAAGAGGCCGAGCGTCTCAATAACTGCGGCACGGGGGAAGCGGGCGCGCCCGGGGCGCTGTCGGACAGCACACACGACTGCACCCAGCTCACCCCGGGCGAGAAGCGCATCGTCCAGTCCAACGAGCGGCTGGTGCAGGAGATGAGGGCTTTCCGACGGGAATACGCCGAGAGCCGCCGGGAGACCACGGCCGTCCTCCGCGTCATCGCCCAGGCGCTGGGAGGCCTCAGCCGCAGCCTGGCCGAAATCCGTGACCTCTACCTCCGGGAGCAGGCGGTCCCCAAACCCTGAGCCCCCCCCCCCACGCAGCTGGCTGTGTGCACCCATGGCCGGGGGGTGGGGAACGCCGCGTGGAGGGGCAGTTTTCCCCACCACCACCCCCCAAGCACCCACTTTGCTTCTTTGATTATTTTTATTATTATTTTTCCTTCCCCTCCATCCCACTTAAATAAAACTCCCAGCTGCCCCCCCCCGGCTTCCCCCTCCGCAGGCTCGTTGCAGAAGTTTGGGGTCGATGGGGTGCTGGGATTATCGATGGGAAGCTGGGACCTGCGGTGAGGTGCTGGGATCAGCAGTGGGATGGTGGGATCAATGGTAGTATACTGACATCAGCAATAGGATGTTGGGAATGGAAGGGGTGCTGGGATCAGTGATGGGATGCTGGGACCCATGGTCCCCTGGGAGATCATAGAATCAATCACAGAATGGTTTGAGTTGGAAGGAACCTAAAAGCCCATCCTGTTCCACCCTCCCTGCCATGGGCAGGGACACCTCCCACTGGATCAGGGGGCTCAAAGCCCCATCCAGCCTGGCCTTGAACACCTCCAGGGATGGGGCAGCCACCACTTCCCTGAGCAACCTGTGCCAAGTCCTCTCCACCCTCAGCGTGAAGAATTTCTTCCTAATGTCTTATCTAAATCTTCCCCCTTCCAGTTTAAAGCTGTTCCCCTTTGTCCTGTCACTTGGAAAAAGCCCTCCCCAGCTTTCCTGGAGCCCCTTTCAGTCCTGGGAGGCTGCTCTAAGGTCTCCTCCAGAGCCTTCTCTTCTCCAGGCTGAAAAAAACCCAACTCTCTCACCCTGTCCTCACAGCAGAGTGGCTCCAGCCCTCGGACCATCTTTGTAGCCTCCTCTGGACCCATTCCAACGGTTCCACCTCCTTTTTATGTTGGGAATAATGATGGGGTAGCATTTTCCCCCCAGGGGGGTCTGCATGGCTTTTACCCTTGCCAGGAGCAATGGACTTTGTGGTCCCAAATTTATCCAGTGGCCGGACCCTCTTCCCAGCGCCGATGCAGGGGAGGGGGGATGAATCACACTGGGAGCAGTGGTCCAAAATAGCCGGGGTGACTCACGATTCCCCACAGCCCATTCCTCGCCACCGGCTGTGAAGGGAGACGAATCCTTGGCTGCAGGGATTGAGCACAGAGCGGGGGGGGGGGATGGAGGAATCAGCCTTGTGCCCACCGCCCCCATCCCAGGGATGAATTTCCTTCTTTCTGCCCCAAAAATACCACCAGTGATGGTTTCACAGTCCAGTTTGAGCGGTGGGACTGGGCAGGCAGCAGCTCATCCCAGTGGCTGGTTTAGTACGAATGATCCATCCCAACCCAATTTTTGGATGGAGAAGCAGAAGGAAAGGCAGGGGGGGAAAGTCACAGCCCTTCCCCACCCCCCAGCTCCCCAGGGAGGGTCCTGGGGCTCTGCCCCCTCCTTACACGGCACCACTGAGACAACACTGGGTGTGGGGTACAAGACATGGTTTAATGCCAACCCTGGGGTGAAAGAGTTGTGGCTGAATCCAGCCGTGAGCGTGCAGGGGTGCAGCAGTGGGGACACCCCTCCTGGGCATCCTCCCCCCTCCATGGGTGCAACGGGGCCGCTGGCACCCAGAGCCGGGGCGGAGGCACCCACAAAGGGCCCAGTGTGTGGAACAAGAGCCGCCCTGTGCTGCTGGCACAGGGTCACCCACGGGACGGCCGGAAAGGGCCCGATCCAGCCATGGCCAGAGGCCCCCCCATGGTGGGGGGATGAGGGTCCCTATCCCAGCGCTGCTGTCTGGTGGCAGGACAGGGGTACCGGGGTCCCCACGGGTGCTCATGCTCCGGGGTAGCTGGGCTGTGCTGGGACGTAGGGTGGAGGTGCTGTGGGGGGAGCAGAATGGGGTGTCACCCCCAGCAAGGCCACTGTGCCCCCCTGAGGGACAGGGACCATCCCCCCGGCCCAGGGCTCACCTGTGGGGTTGTAGACAGGGGGCCCAGAGGGGTAGAGTGGGTACTGGGCGGCGGGGGTGGCCGGCGGGTACATTGCCATGGGGGTGAAGCCAGGCTGGGGGGGCGCAGGGCCGGCTTTGGGGTCCACAGGGAAGGGGGCTGTAGGGGGAGCCGGGGGGTAGCTGGACAGTGGGATCTCTGGGCCTGTGGGAGAGATGGGGGGTGGGGGTGGCACCCCAGCATACCTGGCACAAGGGCACTGCCACCCTGCGGCAACAAAATCCTCCTCCCTCCAGGACCAAATGCCCACCCCCTGCACCCTGACCCCCCTCCTCCTTCCAGGTCCCCTCACCTCACACCCCAAATCCCCCCAAGCCCATACCTCTGGGCCCACCTTCTGCACCACTCCCCCATCCCTCCAGGTCTCCCCCCACCTCGCACCCCGAATCCCCCCACCCGTACCTATGTGCCCCCATTTGGCATCTCCCCCAATCCTTCCAGGTCCCCCCGCCTCGCATCCCAAATTCCTCCCACTTTACCTACAGGTTCCCCTTTCGCACCCCTCTCCCTTTCTTCCAGGTCCCCCCCCACCCTGCACCCCAAATCCTTTCCCCTGTACCTACCTACCCACTCCCCATCCCCGCAGCCCTCCCCCCCCGCACCCCAGCCCCCCCCACCTTGCAGGGGGGTGCGGAGGTGCTGCCGCCGCTGGTACAGGTAGCAGCAGGAGCACATGAAGCAGCAGACGATGGTGGTGACAATGGCAATGAAGAGCACCACGGCCGAGGCGATGCCCGCGATGGTCTTGGGGCTGTAGGGACAGCGGGGGGTGGGGCCTGGGACGGGCACCTGCAGCACCTCACCCCCACACACAGGGTATCGCCCCACCCAGTTACACCAGTGCCTGCAGCACGATGGGGCACCCTTGGAGCACCCACCTGAGGACTGGAGGGACAAGGGCAGCCAGACACATAACCAGGGCTGCTGCCCGGTGTCCAGTGCCCAGTACACAGCACCCAGCACCAGTGCCCAGAACCCAGTACCAGTGCCCAGTACCACTCATGCCATCACCCAGTGTCCAGCAACTAGCACTGAGTGCAGTGCCCAGTGCCGATGCTCAGTGCCCAGTACCAGTGCCATTGCCCACAGTCCAGTACCCAGTACTTACCAGTGCCCAGCACCCAGTACACTACCTAGTATCCAGTACCCAGTATCAAGTACCAGTGCCCAGCACCTAGTGCCCAGTACCAAATACCAGTGCCCAGCACCCAGTGTCCATCAGTCAGCACCCAGTGCCCAACAACCAGCGCCACTGCCCAGTACCGAGCAGCCAGTGCTCAACACCCAGTGCCCAGCATGCAGTACAACTGCACAGTGCCACTGCACAGTGCCCAGCACCCAGTACCATTGTCCAACACCCAGTATCATTGCCCAGCACCCAGCATCCACTCCCCATAACCCAGCTCGCAAAGGCAAGCACCCAGCACCCAGCACCCTTGCCCCAGCCCCGGCACCTGAAGGCCAGGCAGTGGCGCTGCTGGCGCTCGGTGAGCAGGCGCAGGGGGTCACGGCAGCAGTACCGGTGGTGGCAGGTGCCACAGCAGAAGCTGAAGAACTCGCAGTCGAAGCTGGGGTGCCAGGAGCCATTCTTGTCCACGTACCACAGGCAGTCCTCGTCCCCTGCCACTGGGGACAGCAGCCTGTCACCAGGGCCCTGGGGCACTGCCAGCCCAGCCACCGCCACCCCCAGCATCACCCCACGGCCTCCAATCCCCAAACTCTGTCGCAGGGGGGCAACCCGTACCCCACTGCACCCTGCCTCTAGGCACCCCATACCCTGCTCCATCCTGCTCCATGGAGCCCTACAAATCCCATTCCATCCTGCCCCCATGACCCTCTGTGCCCCTTTCCATCTTCCATCCTGCTCCATGGACCCCCTACACCCCTTGCCCCCATGTCTCTCCGTATCCTGCTCTATCCTGCCCCATGTCTCCCTCCAGCCCCACAACCCCCCTGCCCCACATTCCCGTGTCCCATTCCATCCTGCACCCCAGCTCTATCCTGCTCTTGTCCTCCATACCCCACTCTATCCTGCCCCACATCTCCCCATACTCCACTCCATCCTGCCCCCATCCCTCCATACCCTGCCCTTATATTCACCCACACCCTGCTCCACCCTGCCCCACATCTCCCTATACCCCACTCCATCCTGCCCCCAGCCCCATATCCCACTACATCCTGCCCCCAAGTACCCTACATCCTGCCCCACATCCTTCAGACCCCTTTCTGTCACACGAAGCCTCCAGGCCCCTCCAAGCCACCTCCCTGCCCTGGTGCTCCAGCAACGCCTCCCAGCTCTATTTCTGGCTGGAGCCACCTGTGTCCCCAGAAATAGCCCTGGGACAAGGCCTGGGAGGTGGCCGGAGGCACCAGGAAAGCGATCGGCGAGCCCTTGGAGTTGGGCTGGTTCCCTCGCTCCCCACTGGAGTTTCCTGAGGAGTCTCATATGGGGCTCACTCACCCCCCAACAGGACTGGAGTAGCTCAGAGCCAAGTGGGGAAACTGAGGCACAAGCTGCATGCGTGGGAACCACCCAGATCCCCCGGGACCCGGCATCCCAGCTTGAGCGGCCACCAGTTCCATGCACGCCTCTCAGGGACCCCCCAAAAGCAGCAAATGGGGTGCAGGGAGTGGGGGACAGTGGCAGTGTCCAGTGGGAGGTGCAAAAGAGCACAGGTGATGGTCACAGCCGGTGGCATTGAGTCCCACCCCGCGGTACCCCACGGTAACAGCCAGTGACACCGGCTACCCCCCTGAGGTGCCTCATGGTCACAGCTGGTGGCACCAGGTCCCATCCCATCCACGGTCACGGCCACAGTTAAGTGTCACCGGGTGCCACCCGATGCCCCGGCCCCTCCGTGTCTCTTACCCAGCGCGGTGGCCACCGCCACCAGCACGGCGCTAGCCAGGGGCCACCCCCCGCCACCGGTGCCCATCCCAGGACTCAGCGCTGCCCGGGGCCGGTGGAAAAGCGCTGGAGAAACAGTCCCGGGGCCAGCGGAGCCCGGTGCCCGTGCAGCCGCAGTTCCGGTGCCCCTTGAAGCCTGGTGACGGTTGGAGCCCGGTGGAGCCGCAGCCCTGGTCCCGGTTGGAGCCTGGTGACGGTGCAGCCGCAGCCCCGGTACCAGCGGATCCCGGTGCCGGTTGGTGCCCGGTGTGTCCGGATCCTGGCGGAGCCCAGTGCCGGTGGATCCCGGTCCCGGTGCCGCTCGGATCCCGGTGCCGGTTGATGCTCGGCGGATCCCGGTGCTGGTCTGTCCCGGTCCCGGTGCCGGTGTGTCCCGGTTCCGGTAGATTCCGGTGCCGGCGGGGCCGCGCAGGCCCGCAGTGACGCCGCAGCTCGATCGCTCCCGCGCCCCCCCCCCCCCGCCCCCGGCGGCGCCTCCGCCGCAGCCACCGGCCCCGGCCCCTACCGGCTGGTCTGGGCTGCGGGCGGGGATGGGCTCCGGCCCAGGAACCCCCTCCCGCTTTCCCCCGCGCTCTCTTGATGCCCTTCTCCACCCCTGCACCCCTCCCCAGCACCCCCTTCTCCTTCCCTGCACCCCATCCCTCCCCTGCACCCCTTATTCCCCCTCCCCTGCACCCTTGGCCCTACCCCTGCACCCCTTCCCTCCCCTGAACCCCTTGTCCCGCCCCTGCACCCCTTCCCTCCCCTGCACCCGTTGTTCTCGCTCACCTGCACCCCATCCCTTTGGCCATCATTGCACCCCTTCTTCTGCACCCCTTTCTTGCCCCATCTCTGTACCCCTGACTTTCACAGTCCGTGTTACCCCTTCCCTTTGCTGGTCCTTACATCCATTATTCCTCCTCCCCCTGCAACTCCATCCCATCCCTTCCCTGTCCCCTCTGCTCCCCATCCTCTCCCTCCCCAGCACCCCTTGTCCTACCCGTGCATCCCATCCCTCCCCTGCACCCTTTATTCCTCCTTCTCCCCCCCTGCACCCCACCCCTTTGCTCATCCTTACACCCATTATTCCCTACTCCTCCCCTGCCCTCCATCCCTTCCCCCTGCCCCCCGCTTCCCACCATCCCCCTCCCCAGCACCATTTGCCATCCCTCTGCACCCCTTCCCTTCCCTGCACCCCTTATTCCCCCTCCTCCTGTACCCCATCCCCTCATTCATCTTTGCACTCCTTCCCCGGCTCCCCTCCTCTGCACCCCTTATTTCCCCTTCTCTCTCCCCTGCACCCCATCCCTTGTCCCTGCACCCCTTCCCCTGCACCCGTTTTTTTCCCCACCCCTGCCCCCCTTCCCTGCACTCCTGCCTTTCCCAGCACCCACACCCCTTCCCTTGCATCCCATCCCAGCACCCCTTCTCCTACCCCATCCTTCCCTCATTCTCTACCCATGCACCCCTTATTCCCCCTGCACCCTATCTCTTCACCCACCCTCACTCCCCTTCCACTGCACCCCTCCTCTCCACCCCCTCTGCATCCCTGCTCTTCCCATACCCATATCACATCCCTTCCTTTTTCTTCCCCTGCACCCCCTTTCCCAGCATCTCCATTCGAGCCAGGCTGCAGGGCACAGCTGGACCTGGGCAGCCCCCTTGGCACCAGGGTCACCCCACCACTGTCCCAATCCTCCAGAGGCACAGCTGGACCTCAGACCACCAGGGTCAGATCCTGGCAATGCCAACATGGTGCTGACTCCAGGGGATAGGGGACAGGGCTGGGGACAGAGGTGATGTCTCCCAAGGGGCTGGCAAGGACAGGAGCACCCCAACAACCACATTTATTAGAGACCCAAATTGAGGACAGTAGTGACAACACCAGCATTGGGGTTCAGCTGGCACCACCAGTGTTGGGGTCACAAAACCATCAATGTCAGGGTCATGGTAGCGTTGTCAGTGTCAGGGTTACATTGCCCGTCAGCATCAGGGTCCTGGTGACCCCAGCAGCATCAGGATTATGATGGCACCACCAGCATCAGGGTCCTGGTGACACCATCAGCATCAGGGTTAAGGTGCCACCATCAGCATTAGGGCCATGCTGGCACCATCAGTGTTAGGGTCACGGTGACAGCATCAGCATCAGGGTCACGGTGGCGGTGAGGGGATGGGGAGCAAAGAGGGGAGCCAGCCCCAGCCACCCTGCCCCAGCCCTGCACACCTCAGGGGTGCTGGGGGGGGTGGCTGCACCTCCAACCCGTGTCCCCAGCACCAGGGTGGGGGTGTGGGATGATCCTGTCCCCACTGTCCCTGGGCCAGCCAGGCTGTGACACCCCCTGGGGGTGGAGGGGGGTGTCCACGCTTACACCTGTGTGATGATCTCGCCGTTCTCAGGTACGTAGACCTGCACGGGCACGCCGTCCGCCGAGCGCCGCAGGACGTGGATCGGGGGCGCCTGCGTGGGAGAAGGAGACCATGGATGCTGGCCCTGCACCTCATAGCAGCACCCCAGGGTGCACAACCCAGGGGGAGGGGTGTTTGTGAGGGCATGGCTGCAGGTTCCAACTTGCCCCACATGGGCCCTGTTTGTGCCCAGGGTGCCAACCATCCCAGTACATTGTGCTGGTGCACCAGTCTACTGCCTGCGCCCATCTCAGTAGGACATCCCAGGTAAAGGGGAGGGAGCTGGACCCCGAAACATCTGAAGGGATACTCCTGCCCAGGGGACCCTAGTGCTGCCCCAGGGACCTGTGTGGGACACGCTGATAGGACCATGGACCTGCCCAGAGAGTCTGCCAGAAGATCCACAAGGAATCATGTGGGTCTTTCGTCCTATCCCCAAGACCCTGGCCCTGGCTGTGGGACCTCCTCTGGAACCCCAGTCCTACCCAAGGGACCCTGGGCCTGTCCCAAGTACCCACTTAGGTCCTGTCCCAGGGAACCTTCACCTGTATTATTCTGGGGACACTTGGAGGTTCCCAGTCTTGCCCCACAGGAGCCTCACGAGGCCCCAGTTCTTCCTCCCGCAATCCCCTCAGGACCCCAGTCCTCCCTTTGGGACCCACTCAGGACCCTGGTCCTGCCCAAAGGGATCCTTCTCCTGCCCCAAGGAACCTTGTGGAACCCCAGGTCTGGCCTATGGAACCCTGGACTTGCCTTCAGGGACCCTCAGAAGGTCTAAATCCTGCCCCAGAAGATCTTGGTTCTGTGCCCAAGACCCTTCTGAGACCATAGTCCTGCCCCAGGGACCTTAAGGGGAACCTGGTCCTGCCCAAAGTGCACTCATGGGACCCCAATTCTTCCCCATGGACCACCTCAGGACCCCGCTCCTGCTCTCAGGGTCCTCATGGGACCCCACCAGAGCCACTTGTAACTGAACCACCTCAGGGTGACAACTCGTGTCACCCAGTCACCCACAGGGCAGCACCCAGTGAGTCCCTGTTTGGGGACATGTGCTCTGGTGCCTACACACTCCCAACTTCCCTACTTCTACCCCTGCACCAGCTGCACCCCGTGCCCTACCTGAGCCCGCGGCAGGACTCCACGGGTGATGGTCACGTCCCTGGTGGTCCCACCACGGGGTCCCCGAAAGGCACCTTGCCGGTCGAGGGAGTGGGGGCGGGCACCCCGCAGCCGGGCGCGCTGGTGCCACGACTTGAGCTCCTCGGTCACGGCCGCCTTGGAGAGCCCCCGGCTGCCCGCGGGCGCGTAGTCCTTGAGCGAGGGGGTGCGCACGATGCGGCTGTGCGAGGGCACCAGGCGCTGGTAGCGTAACGGGGCCAGATCCTGCTCGTAGAGAAAAGCCGGGGGGCCAGAGGATGGCAGGAACCGGTGGGCACCCCGAAGGTAGTAACTGGGTTCGGCGCCGGGTGGTGGGAGCGGGGGACGCGGGAAGGAGACGTCGGGGCTGCTGCTGCCCGGGGAGGTGGCATGTGAGATACTGGAGAGGTCGGAGATGCTGTCGTCGGAGCCGGAGCAGCACGCGGGGCCGGGGGTCGGGATGCAGGAGGTGGGCACCGTCACCGTGTAGTACGTGGGGCGCCGGCGGGGTACGGCGCTGCGGCCACGCGGCTCGCCAGGCTGCCAGCACGCCTCCACCCTGCGGGCAGGAGGGCTGTGATGACCCTTCCCCTCACCACTCACCCAAAAAACAGGGTGAGCTCGGGAATGTGAAGGCTGAGTGCCCCATGGGTGCAGCATCCCTATGGGGTCAGCTCCAACCCCCCCAACAGTGCGAACTCCATCATCTCCATAGGGTTCGCTCCATCCTCCTCCCATGGGTTTAGCTCCACCCTCCTCCTCACAGGGTAAAATGCAGCATCCCCACGGGATTATCTCCATCCTCCTCTCCATGGATTTATGTCAATCCTAAAGTTAGCTCCAACCTCCTCTCCACAGGGTTGTCCTCATCCTCCCCATAGGATTATCTCCATTTTCCTCCCTGTGGCTTTAGCTCCATCCTCTCTTGGCATTATCTCCTCTCCATGCAGTTAGCTCCTTCCTCTCCACAGGGCTACCTTCAGCTTCCTCCCCATGGGATTATCTCCATCTTCCTCCCCAAAGGTTTAGCTCCATATTCCCCATGAGGATATCTCTATCCTTCTCCTCATGGAGTTATCGCCAACCTCCTCCCTAGGGGTTCAGCTCCATCCCCACCATGGGATTATCCTCATCCTCTTCCCATGGCGTTATGTCCGTCCTTGGTGATGGATTAGTTCCACCCTCCTCCCTGGGGGTTTAGCTCCATCATCTCCAAGGGGTTATCTCCACCCTCCTCGCCATGGGTATAGTTCTATCTCCAGTGGGTTATCTCCATCCTCTTCCTCATGAAGTTATCTCCATCCTCCTCCCTATGGGTTTATCTCCATCCTGTCTTGCAGAAGCCCTTGTCCCCCCTCCCCATGCACAGGGCATACCTCAGGGACTGGGACTGTCCCCGCCGGCCCGATGGCTCAGGGGTGCTGGGAGCGCTGGAGCCCACCTGTCGGCACAGCACCAGGGTCCTGATAGGGACGAAGTTGTAGGGAGGGACGTCCTCCATCCTGGGCACCAGCACCGCTGCAGGGTCAGGGCTGCCAGGGGCCGAGGTGGTGGTGAGGATGGCTGGTGGGGACCCTGGGTAGCACCGGGAGCCCTGGTTTTCCCCATCTCCCTGGTCAACGCTGGGTTTTTTGCCCTTCTCATAGGGTCTGTCGAGGCTGGTCTCCTGCCAGGGGCTGGGGGGGTTTGGTGGAGACCCCGACACCTCCGTCCCGGTGGGCAAATCGGGGGGTGGGGACTCCCGCAGGGTGGCAGGTCCCAGTGGCTGTGTCTCCTCTGCAGAAGAGATGGAGGGTTGGAATGGAGGGGACACAAGAGAGGCACCCCGATGTCCCTCTGTGGTCCCCACAGCACCCTTACCCTCCTCCAGCAGGACGGTGTCCGACAGGGAGCTCTCATCAGAGGCGCTGAGCTCTGCGGGACAGGGGCAATGGGTGAGAGCGGTGCTGGTGATGCCAAAGGATGCCAAAATGCTCCCACGGCACCCGCCGCCACCCAGCGCGTCCCCGCAGGCCTCCGCTCCCCGTCTCCCACGCCGCCTGTCCCGACACGCTCCGGGACGGTGGCGGTACCGGCCAGGCCGGCTTTGCCGAGCCGCATTGCCGGCGCTGCAGGCAGCTCCCAGCCTGCCCAGGCCAGGCAGGAGGAGGGGTGCTGGGCTGCTTTGGGGGCACTGGGAGGGAAGGGGCCAGCATCACCATGTCCTTGTCCTTGGGGATGAGACCTGGGATGCAGCCGAGGGCAAGGCATGTGGTGGGGACAGTGGGGACTCTCCTGAACAGCTGCCACCAGCACAGGGACAAGGCAGCAGGCCAAATCCTGCCACCCCTTGGGGTGCACTCGCTGGGGATGGTGGATAGGGGACAGTCATGGGGTGCAGTCAGCAGAGGTGAGGTGCATGCACTGGGAGGGAAATATTGGGGTGCATTCATTGGGGTGCATAGAGCAGGGATGGTGTATGGGCTGCATGCATTTGGGGTGAAGTATTGGGGTGCATTTGTGGAGGCGCAGTCACTGGGGATGAAGTATTGGGGTGCACTTGTGGGGGTGCGTACAGCAGGGATGGTTTATAGAGGTGCATGCACTGGGGGTGAAGTATTGGGGTGCTTTCAGGGGAGTGCATACAGCAGGGATGGGGTGCACACACTGAGGATGAAGTATTGGGGTGGCCTAACAAGAGTGCAATCACTGGGAATGAAGTATTGGGGTGCAGCCAGGGGGTGCAATCATCAGGGATCGTGTGTCAGGGTGAAGCCAACAGGGATGAAATATTGGGGTACATTCACTGGGGATCCCATGTCAAGGTGCATTACTGAGGATGCATTCAACAGGGATGAAGAACTGGGGTGTGTTCACCCCAGCTGGGGAGAACATATCGGGGTGCTTTCACCAGGGGTAGGGGGAGTGGGGTGCATTCACAGGGAGAGCAAATTGGGGTGCATGCACCAGGGATGGCATTTCAGGGGGTGTCCAGGGGGTGCATCCATTGGGGATGGGAACCCGGGGTGTCTGCACTGGGAATGGTGTGTTGGGGTGCATCCAGGGGGTGTGGGGTGTGTGTGCTTTCACCAGGGGTAGAGAATTGGGGTGCATTCATTGGGGATGGGAAATTGGGGTGCCTGTACTGGAAACAGTGTATGTATCGGGGAGCATCCGGGGGAGTGTATTCACGCAGGGTAGGGAATTGGGGTGTATTCACCAGGGGTGGGTTATTGGGGTGCCTGCACTGTGTACTGGGGGGCATTGGGGAGACATGCATTCACCATGGATAGGGAATTGGGGTGCATTCACTGACGATGGGGAATTGGGGTGCCTGCAGTGAGAATGGTGTGTTGGGGTGCATGCAGGGGGGTGCACTCACCAGGGGATGGGGAGCTGAGGTGCAATCACCAGGGACACCCAACCAAGCTGCACCCATTTCTGCCTCCCTGACCTCCAGCAACTCCTAAACAAGCTTCCCCCAGCCGGGGGGCGCACGGGGGGCATATGGGGGGCACGGCATGCTCACCATCTGCAGCACCGGTTCCACCGCCAGCGGACAGAGGCCGCCGGCCGGCCAGGAGCCGTCGCTGGTTGAGGATGTTCTCCAGGTCCTTCAGCTTCTGCTCCTCCAGCAGGGCCGCTGTCTGCCGGCGCTTGCGGAGCCTCTTGCTGATGTTCTCCTCGCGGCAGAGGCGCCGGGCAGCCTTGGCGATCTGCAACTGCAGCGCCAGGTCCCTCTCCAGGGCGCTCAGGGGGTCCTGGGGAGGCAGGGGACACCCTTGGCACCCAACCAGCATCATCACACTTAGGCGCCAGTGAAGGCTCTGCGTAACGAGGGGAGCTGTGAATTCCTCCCGTGGGATGGGGATGGTGGCACCTCGGGGTTACGCTTGGGCATCTCCCACAGCTCCGAGGTGGGGTGGGATGGGATGGGAAGGCGTCCCCACCGCCCACCCCAGGGACCCCATCAGCACTTGCACTCCAGAGAGTCCCTCACCGCCCCACGTAGGACCAGGGTCTCATCCAACTTGAAGGCAGCACCAATCCTGCGTCGGACCCTGGGGGGCTTCTCGCCGGCTTTCAAGGGGTACTCGCGGGGTAGCGTCCCCGTCAGCTCCTAGGGATGGCACGGGGAGGCTGAGTCGCCGCTGGGGGGCTGTGGGGGGATGGTTCGGGCAGGGTGTCCCCCCCCTCGCCCCGCTCACCGCCTCGCGCAGGCAGAGCCGCCGCAGCTCCTGCACGCAGCCCTCCAGCCGCGCCTCCAGCGCCTGCTGCTGCCTGCGCCCCGCCTGCGCCCTCTCCTTCAGGGGCGACACGGGGCTGTCGGGGCCTGGGGACGGACAGACAGGCAGAAGGACACCTTGCTGAGATGCACTCAGATCCTCCCAATCTCCCCACCTCACCAGTCTCCCTGCCTCCATTCTTCCCCCACTCCCCACACACTCCCTGCCTCAGTTTCCCCCTCCATTCTCCTCCCCCCCAGCCTCCCTGGCTCAGTTCACCCCTAATCCCCTCACAACCCCAAACCTCCCTGCCTGTTTCCCCCCCATTCCCCCCCAGCCTCCCTGCCTCATTTCCCCCCCATTCCCACAACCCCCAGCCTCCCTGTCTCAGTTTCCCTCCTATCCACCTCCAGCCTCCCTGCCTGTTTTTCCCCCAATCTCCCCACAACCCCAAAACTCCTTGCCTCAGTTTCACCCTCCCCAGCCTCCCTTCCTCAGTTTTCCCCCAAAATCCCCCCACTTCCTCCTCCAGCCTCCCTGCCTCAGTTTCCTTCTCACCCTCCCTGCCTCAGTTCCCCCCCAATCCCCCTCATGCCCCCAGCCTCCCTGCCTCAGTTTTCCCCCCATTCCACACCCTCAGCCTCCCTGCCTCAGTTCTGCTCCCATTCCCCTGCAGCTTCCCTGCCTCAGTTTCCCCTCCATTCCCCCCCAGCCTTCCTGGCTCAGTTTCCCCCAACCCCAGAGTGGGCGAAATCATCCACGAGCTCCTCCCCATGCCCCCCTCAGCAGCACCCATGGGTGCTTGTGCTCCCCCAGCCGTGATTTCCCAGCACGGAGGGGGGGGGAGGGGGGAAACAGGACACCGGGAAGGTTTTGCCCTGACTCAGCCATCCCTGAGCGGAACTCGTCTGAGTCAAACCCAACCCAGGCCCCCCCCCATCAGTCTTAGATCCCCCCCCGAAACTGGGGGAACCCCCAATTCCCCGCCCAAGGAGCTTTTGTGTGTCCCAAAGATGGCCCCATGCACCGAAGTGCCCCGTTCTCAGCTAGTGGAGGGGCATCTCTGTAAAAGAAATTATGGGGGACAGGGAGCACCCCAAGAATTCCCCACCCCCAGTGACCCCCCCAACACTTACCTGAGTGCAGCATGATCCCACTGTCGGTGTCGCTCGCCTCCCCCATGCCAGGCCGGGATCCTATGAGTGACAGCGAGGAGACGCCTTGTCCCCACACAGCACCCATGGATGCCTCCCCACCACCCATAGGTGCCCCCCCAGCCCTCCCAACCCCCTGCATCGCCTCGTCCTTGCCGGCTGTGGCGATGGCGGCAGGAGCAGGAAGGCGAGGCTGTGTTTGCTTTCTCTGCCTTCTTGTAGGTCCTACGATAAACAAAGGTGTGCACACACATGTGCGGCAGCTGAGGGTGCTGCATGGGACCCCTCCCGGGGGCAAAGGTGGTCTGGGGGGGGGGGGGGGGGGTGAGGGGGGAGCTTCTCTCCCGCCTCGCTTGGTTTCACTGGGCTCCTCTCCCAGTTTTGATTTCTTTTCCGTCCGGGCTCGAGGCAGCTCCCAGCGTGGGAGCGGCCGCCAGAGCTGGGAAAGTAGGTCCCACGCAGCACCCCAAGACCCCTCTGCTCTTCGGGTGGGGAGAAAAACTGTGGGAGTGGGGTTGGGGGTGGTGGTGAGGTTGTTCAGCCCTGGGTTTGCATTGGATTTGCCCTTGCTGTGCCTCATTTTTCCCAACAAGATGGGGAGCAGCATGGGGAAACTGAGACAGGGAAGGGGGAAAGGGGCTGGGGGGCTGCGATGGGGTCGGGGACCAATGCCTTACCTGGGCGCTCGCCGCCGCTGCTGGCTCTGCTGTGCCCGGGACAAGGGGACGTGCTGGGGCTTGAGGTGCAGGGGAGGAGCAGGTGAGCAACACCTTCCCAGGCCTCCGGCACAACCCGCAACGCCCCACGCGCACGGCCTCGCCCCGCCACGACGGCGATGAGGGGCACGGCATGGGGTGGGTGGGAAGGTAAAGGAGACATTGGTGGCATGGAACGGTATGGTTTGGTACAGCATGGCATGGCATTCTTCATGATGAGGGTGGGGAGGGCCTGGCACAGGCTGCCCAGGGAAGTGGTGGCTGCCCCATCCCTGGAGGTGTTCAAGGCCAGGTTGGATGGGGCTTTGAGCCCCCTGATCCGGTGGGAGGTGTCCCTGCCCATGGCAGGGGGGTGGAACTGGATGGGCTTTGAGGTCCCTTCCAATACAAACCATTCTACAAGTTGATGGCCTGGCATGGCATGGCATGACATGGCATGGCATGGTACAGCATGGTATGGTATAGTATGACATGGCATGGTCTGTTATTTTGTGGTATGGTATGGCATGGCATGGTATGGCGTGGAATGCCATGGTATAGCATCAGATGGTGTGGTGTGGCATGGCATAGCACAGCTTACCACAATAGGCCACATCCTGACACAGCACAGCCCATTGTGGCACAACCTGCGCCATGGCATGGCAGGGACCCCAGCCTGGCAGCATGGGCAGGGTAGGATGTGGGTGATGCTACCCTGGAGCAGGGACTTGTCCCCATCCCTGTCATGTCCACAGGCAGCAGGGGATTGGAGAGGGGCAGAGCAGGACAGTGCCAGGACCGTGCCAGGGCTGTGCCAGGGATGTCCCAGGGCTGTGCCAGATCGTGGGAACAACACTGCCGAGGCCACTGGCGTGGTGTGAGATGAATCAGGGTGGTAGACGCGGGTGAGTCGGCCACATCCTGCACTGCCGGCACGGGGCAGGTGTTGGAAAGTGTGTCTCAGCCCCCCAGGACAGCCTCACCGGCTGTGGGGCCAGGACGGAGGGCAGGGTGCGGGCAGGGGAGATGCTGGCAGGAGGGGAGTGGCAAACGTGCAGAGAGTAGAGGTGCAGGGGGTGAGAGGCAGTCAGGGAGCAGGCAGGAAGAGCTGCAAGAAGGGCAGGTGCAGGGCAGGGCAGGGGAGGTGTAGGCAGGGGCTGCAGGCAAGGTGCAGAGAAGCTGCAGGTGAGGGTGCAGGCATGAGAGCTGCAGGCAAGCTGTAGGTGAGGGTGCAGGCATGAGAGCTGCAGGTGAAGGTGCAGGTGAGGGTGTAGGCAGGAGAGCTGCAGGCAAGGTGCAGGTGAGGGTGCAGGGAATGGTGCAGGTAGGGAGCAGGCAGAAAGCGCTGCAAACAGGGCAGATTCAGCCCAGGATGCTGATAGGGTGTAGGTAGGTTGCAAGTGAGGGTGCAGGGGATGGTGCAGGCAGAAAGCGCTGCAGGTAGGACAGGTGCACACCAGGGTGCAGCTGAGGGTGCAGGCAGGGGATGTGCAGGCAGGGAGCAGGCAGGAGAGGAACAGCAAGTGTGTAGAGAGCAGAGGTGCAGGTGGGTGAGATGCAGGCAAAGATGCAGGCAGGAGAGGCACAGGCAGGGAGCAGGCAGGAAGTGCTACAAGCAGGGCAGGTGCAGGGCAGGGCTGCAGGAAGGGGAGGTGTAGTCCAGGGTGCAGGTGAGGGTGCAGGCATCTTTGCTGGACCCCCTTTTGCCCAGCAGCGCGGGGGGAGGGGGGAGGGCAGGGGAGGGGGGGGCAGGAACCCCAGAAGTGAAAAAAAAATGGGGAAAGGTTTGGACTAAAAAAAAAAGGCAGATTTCCCCAAGTAGGTGACGTGAACAGCTCCAAGACTAAAATGTATCGTTAGTTATAAGGGTTAATTTGTATTAATTTGGATTAAATTGGAATTCAAACCAGGTTCCTGTTCCAGAAATTGTTCCATATGAAGAGCATCTTGGAGGGGGGGGGATGGGTTTATCCTGGGGGCCAGATCCTGCACAGAGGGAATCACACTGGGATGAGTTGGACCAGGGTTACGGCTGAGGACCAGGTGGGACAGCAGGGACCATGATGGCACCTGGGGACACCGGGGAGCAGGGTTGGGGATTCACCCCAGGGTGGTCCCATGGGACCCCCAGTGCCTGCTGGAGTTGCGTCCCACTCCTGTGCCGGCGGCCAGGGGGGTTCTTGGTCCAGATCCGGACACCGAAGAGGAGGCTGGAGTCGGTGGTGGAGGAGGGGGCAGCTGCACCAGGACCTGTCCCAGGTGCGCGGGGACCACAGGGACATCGGGGATGGCAGCGTCCATCCATGAGGGCGTAGATGAAGGGGTTGACACAGCTGTTAACGAAGGCCAAGCAGGTGCTGCCGGCCACCACCCACCTCAGGGCCACCTCCTGCCCTTGGGACAGGACCAGCATCCCCTTGGCGAGGAAGAAGAGCAGCACTTTGCAGCTGTTGAGGGGCAACCAGGAGCAGAGGAAGGCTGCGACGATGGTGACGATGGCACGGTGGGAACGCCGGACACCCCTGCCCAGCCGGACGTGACGCTGGAGCCGGCAGTAGATGGAGCAGTAGCAGAAAGAGATGACCCCCAAGGGCAGGAGGAAGGTGAGGAAGACCATGGCCAGGCTAAAGTCCTCTCCATCTTCATCCCAGCAGTCATCCCCATCCAGTCGCCGGTACACCAGGGATGGGGCACCCAGGAGGAGGGACGCTGCCCAGATGATGCTGCATGTGATGTGGATGTGCCTCTGTGAACCCATCACCTTGGTGTCCAGCACCTTCCTGATGACCAGGTAGCGCTCCACACTGAGGGCAGTGAGGAAGAGGATGCTGGAGCAGCGGTTGACGGCGATGGCGTAGCTGCTCACCTTGCAGAGCCCCTCGCCAAGTGGCCAGCGGTTCCCTCGTGCCCCTGCCACCACCCAGAAGGGCAAGGTGCAGAGGAAGATGATATCGGCCACCGCCAGGTTCAGCACAAAGGTGTCCACCATCCTCTTGCTCCTACTTCTCTTGGCCATCAGCACAATGACAAAGAGGTTCCCCATTACGCCGAGGAGGAAGATGAAAGAGTAGAGGATGGGGATGAAGATAGTGGTGAAGATGACCTCCCACCTGGAGAAGACCTCCTGGTTGATTGTCATGTTGGTCTCCAGTGGGTAATCATAGTCAGCCGAGCCGGAGAGCTCCTCAGGAGCCATGGCGGTGGTCGGGTGCCCTCCTTGGTGCCCGGGGCGGTGCTGGCCGCACCCGGCGGTTGGGTTGTTGATTTGAGATCTGCTGAAAAACAGCATCTCGCACTTCCTTTGCAACGGGGCAAGGGCCGGGGGGGTGGAAGGGGCAGGAGGTGAAGCACGTTTAATTTTGGAAACAGAAATAATAATAAAAAAAAACCCAACGAGAAGAAAGAAACCCCCAAGAAAGGAGAGGGCGGGGGGAAGGAGGAAGACCAAGGTGGGTGGAGGAAGGCTCTGTGCCACCAGGTGATGGCTGAGGGCCTTGGGTGGGCACCAACCTGTGTCTGGCCTGGTGGGATTGCCGATAAACCGAGCCACTGGCCGCCAACCCACTCTGCCACCATGGTGGCCCTCCATCCCCACCATGCATGGTCAAGCCAAGCCAGTGCCACCCCATCACTGTCCCCAGTGCTGTCCCCAGCTCTGGAACATTTGCATCAAGAAAACCAAATGAAAACCTTTATTTTCTTGTAATTTTTGTGTCAGAGGGCGCCGGAGCAGGTGCAGGTCGGGCTGAGAGTGTTGCCTGCCGCGTCCCCGCGCCGCCCCCGGCTCTGCCAGCTCATTCCAGCCCTGGCACGTTGGTTCTCACCGCTGTGGGGACGCCGAGGCAGCCGTGCCCGCGGCTGACCCCAACCACGAGCTCTCCCAGAATGACAGTGCCCGGGCGCTGTTCCCAGCGCCAGGATGTGCCGGGATGGGGGTGCCCATGGGGGTCCCAGGGGAGCATCTCCTGCTCTGCCAGGCCGTGTCCTGCTCACGTCTGATGGACATCCGGCTCCACCAGGTTCATTTTCCTCAGGCCGTCCCGTACCAGCAGGAACTCGGGGCGAAGGTCTGGATCCGGCCCCGCGGCCGCCTCCCGCTCGTGCTGGGGGGGGGGCAGGATGGGTGGCCATGGGCCCCAGGCTGGGTGCCTTTGGCTGTTCCCATCACCCAGCCATCTCCTGACCGGAGTGTCCCATCAGCCTGGGCTCCCTCAGCCACCCCCGCAACAAGGCCACCCAAGGAATGGTCAAGACCATCCCATTCTTTCAATGCTGCCTCCCTTGGCCACTCCCCCAAGCCCAACCTCCCATGACCATTCCTCAACACAACTGTTCCAACAGCCCAGCCCAAATGTCCTCATGACCTGGCCTTCCCCAACTGTCCCGATGGTGTGGCCTCCCTCAGCCACCCCTCAGATATGTGGGGCAACAAGGAATGGATGGGGATGAAGGGGTGTTGGGTGAATGGATGGGAGGATGGATACAAGGATGGATGATGTGGATGGATGGATGGATGGATGGATGGATGGATGGATGGATGGATGGATGGATGGATGGATGGATGGATACACAGATGGAGAACAGTGAGGTGAAGACAGGAGAGCTGGGCTGGATGTAGGAATGGAAGGCTGGGACAGACAGATGGAGGACAGAGGGACAGCACAAACTTCCTCAAGCCTCTGGTGGCGTTCCCTCAACTGCTGCTCCAGGTCGGAGGGGGGTCCCCGCAGCTCCTCCCTCAGCTGCCTCAGTCGCCTGCTCTCCAGCACCCGTGGGAGCTCAGCCCTGTGCCGGGGCAGGATTCCCCTGCAGGGACAGATGGACAAACTTCAATAGGACCACCTCCACCTGGCCACCCAGCTGGAGATCATCCCATCCCCACGCCCTGAGTTCCATCACCACTCACCTGCTGTGGCTGAAGAGCAGCTCCCGGTGCAGCTCCCGATGGCTCCGGGACTCCCGTATTGGGTTTGGCAACTTCCTGGGCTGGATGAGGCCCCCGTGGCCATCAGTGGCCACGTCTGGGGAGAGGACATCACTCCCATCACCCTCTGGAGGGGTAGCAGGGATCAGCAGGGAATGGAGTCATCAAAATATGGGACACCAGGGGATGGGTGACCAGAGGATGGAGTCCCTAGGGGATGGGTCACTAGGTACAGGGGTCACAAGTCAGAGAGGGTCAGTTGGGAGGGGGTCATTGGGGCATGGGGTCATCATGAGGGATGGGACAACCTGGGACAGGGTCCAGCTCCCACACCTGGAACCACTTGCCAGCACAGGGCAAGGTCCTGGACAGCAGCCCCCACATCACCCAGCCTGGGTGTCTCAGACTGTCACAGCCCAGGCTCCTCACACGCTGTCCCCCAGCACCTGGCACCCTCTAGGACCCCTGACTCCAAGCATCCATGTCCCTGTCTTCAGGCCACCCAATGGTCTCCATGTCCTCCCATTGTCCCTTGGGGTCTTCATTATCCCTAGGGTCCCCACCACCCATCAGGTGCCCATTACCCCCAGGTCCCCATTGTTCCTGACGTCTTTAACCCCCCCCCCCCCTCGCCCCAGGTCCCCATCATCCCTGGGGTTCCCCATAATCTCCAGGGTCCCCATCACCCACGGGTCCCATGACCCGCAGATCCCCATCATCCTCACATGCCCATCACCCCTGGGGTCTCCATCACCTCCAGGGTCCCCATCACCCCTGGGGTCCCTTATTACCCACAGGGTCCCCATGTCCCACAGTCCCACAGTGCCAGCCCCACACCCTGGCACCAGCAGCACTCACCCAGCACGGCGCTGCTCCCTGGGGTGCTGTCGTCACCCTGGTAAAGGCAAAGAGCAGGGTCAGAGCAGGACACCTGGTGGGTTTCCAGTCCCCTGGGCTGGGAACATGGCGGGGGGAACCACCATGTCCCTTCTCATCATCTCCATCCCCAGCAGAGGGGCGGGGGGCACAGCCAAGAGTTCTCCAAGACTGGGTACCCTCTGTCCCTCCATGGTTGTCACCCCTGGGGAAAAGGTCTCACCCCCTCTGGCTGGGGGTGGGGTGGGGAGTGGGTGTGAGGGAGGGAACAGAGAAGAGATTTTCCCTCGTTAACTCTGGAACCTACAGATACTGAGGAACCCCAGTGATGGCACGGAACCAGCCAGACCGTTGGCTCTGGGCCACCAACGTGGCACATGGGGACAGGGCTGGGGGTTGCACTTGTCCCCTCCCACCCGTAGGACAAGAGATGGGGGGCCCTGCCCAGGGTTTGGGGGGGGGGGAGTCCCTGTCCTCTGGGCAGCCACCACTCACCCTCGTGCTCTGCAGCAGCCCCATGGCCCCGCTGCCGGTGGTCTTTGTCCCCACGGCCGGGGGGGACAGGGACGCAGGGGCGCGGGCTGCGTGCCAGCTCCACCGAGCCCGGCCCATGGCCCCACGCGCCCCACTGGTGACGGGGACAGTGACGGCAGCCCCGCGCCGCTCAGCAAAAGCCATTAAGCCCCAGGATTAGCCCTGGCAAGGCCCAGGGGATGGAGACACGTGTCCTGCCAGGGCTGGTGGCACCGCGCCCACTGCAGGCATACTGGAAGCACTGAGGGCTACTGGGAGCAGTGGTCTCACTGGGGGCATTAAGGGCTGCTGGGGACACTAGTCATACTGGGGGCACTGGGTTCTGCTGGGGATACTAGTCTCAATGGGGATCTGCTGGGGATACTGGTCCCACTGGGGGCACTGGATCTGCTGAAGGCACTGGGTTTGCTGGAGGCGCTGGTCTCACTGGGGACGCTGGGATCTGCTGGGGTCATTGGTCTCACTGGGGTCACTGGTCTCACTGGATTATGAGGTTCTTGGGAGAGCTGGGGGTTACGGGGTGCACCGGGGGTCATTTTGGAGGCAGAGTTTATGGGGGGGACTGGGAGGGGGACTGGCAGTGGGACTGGAAGGGGGACGGGGAGGGACACAGAGTTACTAGGGCACTGCGGGTTACTGAAGGGACTGGGATACTGGGTGCACTGAGGGGTTTGTGTGGGGACTGGTGGCTATTGGGAGAGCAAGGATGGGGCCTGGGTGCTTTGGAGGGGTGGGATGTTATGGGGGGAGTGGGAGTTACTGGGAGGACTGGGGTCCACTGGGGCCTTGGTGTGTTTGGGATTACTGGGAGGACTGGAATGGTGACTGGGTGCACTGGTGGTTCCTGGGTGAAACGGGTGTCGCTGGGGCCTGGGTGCACTGGGGCATTACTAGATGGGAGTCTGGGCGCACTGGAGGGTTCGTGGAGCCCGTACTGCTGGGGCGATACTGGTGCTGCCCCCATATAGGCGCTCGATTGAGGCTGCCTGCTCCAGCCGGCCGGCTCCACCGCTCGCCTGGCGGCTCGGCCATCGACTGCCCGCGCCTGCGGCTTCCGGCGTCGCGTTGGCGGGGGGAGGGCCCTGCTGCCGCCATGACCAACGGTGCGGGGGGGGGGCCAGGGGCCGGGGTGTCTCCTGGGGGGCCGGGTTCCCCCTCGGCTAAGGGGGCTGGGGTCCTACTGGGGAGGGAGCGAGCGAGGTAGGGGGCTGGGTTCCCCGGGGTAGGGGTGGAGACTGAGACTGGGGCCTCTGGAGGGGTTGGGGTCTCCTTGGGGAGGGGGGTGGGGTCCCTCGGAGGGGGGAGCTGGGGTCCCTCAGGGTGGAGTGGGGTCCCTCTAGGGGGTACTGAGGTCTCTCTGAGGACCGCTTGGGGGTTGTTGGGGTCCCCTCTGGAGAGGGTAAGTCTCTGGAGGGGTGTCTTTGGTGCGGGGGGGTTGTGTGTGCTTCCTGGGGGCCTGGGTTTCCCCTTGACAGGGAGGCTGGAAGGTCAGGGTCCCTTTGGAGGGCGGCTGGGTTGAGGCTGGGATCCTTTGAGGAGGCTGGGGGGTCCTTTGCGGGGAGGGGGGGTGCTGGGGTCTCTTTGGGGGTGTGTTGAGAGACCAGGGGGGCTCCCTTGGAGGGGGGTTGGAGTAAAATTTGCCTTGTGACCCTCGGGGGGGGGCTTGGGTCCCCTTGGCGAAGGGGCTGGGGCCCTCTTGTGGCGGGGCTCTCAGAGGCTGGGGTCTCCCTTGGCAAGAGGGGGTCTTTTAGAGGGGGCTGAGGCTGTGGGGGTTCCTTCGGGAGGGACTAGGGTTGGGATCCCCTTGCGGGGAAAGCTGGAGTATCCTCTGGTAGGGCTGGGGTCCCCTTGGGGGCTTGGGGTCCCTTTAGGGTGGGGCTGAGGTGTCTGTTGGGATTGGGGTGCCCTGGGGGGGCTGGGAGGCGTGGCCTTTGGGAAGGGGCTGGGGTGCTTTTAGGGAGGGATCTGGAGGGTCAGGTTCGCTGGGGTGGGGGCTGAGGTTGGAGTCCCTTGGGAGGGCTGAGGTCCCTTTGAGGGTTGTGCTGGGAGGCCAGAGAGGATCTCTTGGCGGGGAGGGGGCAGGCTGGGGCCAGGATGTGCCTTGTGTCCCTTTGTGGTGGAGTTGGGGTCCCCAGGGAGTGGGAGCTGGGAGGCCAGGGGCCATCTCTTAGTGGGGGGTGGGGCTGGAGCCAGGATGTGCCTCGTGTCTCTTGGCAGGTGGGGGGGCGAGGTCCCCTTTGGGGAGGGCTGCGGTCCTCTTGTGGGAGGACACTCAGAGGCTGGGGTGTCCCTTGGTGGAAGGGGTGTCCTTTAGAAGGGGCTGAGGCCATGGAGGTTCCTCGGGGTGGGGGCTGGGGTGTCCATTGGAGGGGACTGAGGCCAGAGTCCCTTTGAAGTGAGGCTGGGATGTCCCGGGCTGGGGCTGGGAGGCAGGGGGTTCCCTAGGTGGGTTGCAGGGTTGCTGATGCCCCTAACCCCCTCACAGTGTACTCTCTGGACGGGCTGCTGGCCTTTGCACTGCTGCTGGTTTGCACCTGTGCCCACCTGCGGAAGGTGCCACGGCTGCGGGCCTGGCTGCTTTCTGAGAAGCGTGGCCTCTGGGGTGTCTTCTACAAAGGTGAGTGTGGGCTCAGGGGGGCACGGGGAGCTCCCCACAGGCCCCGCCGACCTGACCCTGCTCCACCCCAACCCACAGCTGCTGTCATTGGCACCCGCCTGCACGTCGCCGTGGCCGTGTCCTGCGTCCTCATGGCATTTTATGTCCTGGTGCTGAAGTGACCATACTGGAAGCGACACTGACAGCTGGAGACACCGGTACCGATTGCTGGAGACACCAGTACTGATTGCTGGAGACTCCAGTGCCAGGTACTGGAGAACCCGGTGCCGAGGGCCAGAGACCCCAGAGCTGAGCAACGGAGACCCCAGTGCTGAAGGCTGGTGAACTTGGTGCCACTGTCAGCCGTGTCCCTGCCCTACGCGGTGCCCCACAGCCTGGCACACCCTCTGGTGCACCGTGGTGGGAGCCCTTGGCTGCCTTTCAGCTGGCAGCAGTGGGGTCTGCGGGCAAGGGGCTCGCTGTGCCGGCCCCACAGCACGTGGGGAGATCTGGCTGTGCCCTGTGAGCGCCTTCTCCCCACGCCAAATGCTGTGTCCTGGTGGGAGCGCAACCTTGTGTGGCTCTAGGGGACAGGGGTCCACAGGGCCATCCCTTGCCAGTGGAATCGGGGTCCCCCGGTGGGAGCTGCGGGGTTCGGACCCCCCAGATTGTAAATGTGGGACCACAATGTGCAAATAAAGGGGGTTCCCCTGTGGGCAGCGCTGCCTCTGACTTGGGGGTGGGGAGTCGGGGGGCAGGCAATGTGGGGTGAGGTGTCACAGTATCACAGTATTACAAAGTTGGAAAGGACCTCTGAGATCATCGAGTCCAACCTATAACCCAACACTAACACCAACCCATCATCTAAACCATGGCACTCAGTGCCTCAGCCAGTCTCCCCTTAAACACCTCCAGGGTCGGAGACTCCACCCCCTCCCTGGGCAGCCCATTCCAATGACCAATCACCCTTTCAGGGAAGAACTTTTTCCTCACATCAAGCCTAAACTTTCCCTGACGAAACTTGAGTCCCTGCCCTCTAGTTCTGTCCCTGGTCACCTGAGGGTCCTGGGGCTGTGGGGCTGGCTCCCATGGGGCGGGGGCTGTGGGGTTGGCAACTTGAAACCGGGGGCTGCTGTGGGGCTGGAACCCATGGGCTGGGGGCTGCTGTGGCGTTGAGGACTGTGGGACCAGGAGATGCTGTGGAGCTGACACCTGTGGGGGCAGGGATGGGGACTGCTGAGGAGCTGACACCTATGAGGCTGGGGGCTGCTGCGGGGGCTGATGCTTGGCCGAGACCCGAGGGGCAGGCGCTGCTGCGGGGCCGAGCCCCATGGGGCATGCGCGGTGCAGACCTCCTGCCCCCAGGGGGCGCTCGAGGGAGCGGGATGGAGTGGGTGGCGGCCCCGCCCCTTCCCAGCGTGCCTTGCGCGGCCGGTATAAAAGCGCGCGCGCGGGGCCGGGGGTGGGCGGGGACGTGTTGGCCGTGCGGGCGGGTGTGAGCGCGGGTGTGAGCGCGGGTGTGAGCGCGGGTGTGAGCGCGGGTGTGAGCGCGGGTGTGAGCGCGGGTGTGAGCGCGGGTGTGAGCGCGGGTGTGAGCGCGGGTGTGAGCGCGGGTGTGAGCGCGGGTGTGAGCGCGGGTGTGAGCGCGGCCGGCCCCCCCCCCCCCCCCCTACACATTGATCTTATTCGATCGGCCGGGCCGGGCCGAGATGAGAAGAGCGGCCCCGCGAAGCCCCCCCACCCCCGGGCGCTGTGCGGCGGCGGCGGGCGGGATGAGTCGATCAGATAGGCGAGGCCACGGCCGCTGAGCGCCCTGCGATTCTGACCCGCCGCCCCCCACCCCGGCCGGGACACGCGTGGAGGGGGGGAGCCCCGCGGAGCCTGCCCGGCCTGTGCCGCGTGGGGCCTTGTGTGCCCCGCGCCGCCCGGGGGAGCCGCTCAGAGCCCGCGCGGGAGGAGCCACACAAGGCCCTGACTGGTTTGTGTCGTGCGTGGGACACCAACGTGGGGCTCTGCCCACCCTGTGCCGCGCGTGGGAGATGAGTGGAGTCCTGTCTGCTCCGTGCCACGCGTGGGAGCCTCACTGGGCTCTGCCTGGTTTGTGTCCTGCGTGGGAGCCTTGCATGGGGCTCTGCCTGCACTGTGCCACGAGTGGGAGCTGTTCAGGGCACCACTGTGGCAAAAGGGGGAGCCCCACGGGCCCTGCCTGGTTTGTGTCCTGCGTGGGACAAAAACATAGGGCTCTGCCCACCGTGTGCCACGAGTGGGAGCTGCCTTGACCACCCTGTGTCCTGCATGAGAGCTGTTTCAGGGCCCTGCCAACGCTGTGTCACGAATGGGAGCTGCATGAGGTCTTGTCTGCCCTGTGCCACACGTGGGAGACTGATGGGGGGCTCTGTCTGGTTTGTGCCCTGCGTGGGAGTCTCGCACGGGGCTCTTGCCCACCCTGTGCCATGAGTGGGAGCTGCACCCTGTGCTGCGTGGGGCCTTGTCTGCCCTGTGCCAAGTGTGGGAGGCGACTCAGGGCTCTGCCCACCCTGTGCCACGCATGGATGCTGCCTTGTGGGAGGCTCCCGCAGTGGGAGCCTCACAGGGCTCTGCCTGGTTTGTGTCCTGCGTGGGAGGATTGCATGGGGCTCTGCCCACCCTGTGCCGAGAGTGGGAGCTGCATGGGGCCCCGTTCGCACTGTGCCAGATGAGAGGACCTACATGGGGCCTTGTCCACCCTGTGCCATGCGTGGGAGCTGTTCTGCCCACCCTGTGCCATGTGTGGACATTGCATGGGGTCCTACCCACCCTGTGACACGTGTAGGAGCCACTCAGGGCCCTGCTTGCCCTGTGCCACACATGGGAGCTGCCCTAACTGGCCGTGCCATGCGTGGGACCCACATGGGCCCTGCTCACATCGTGGGAGTCATGCATGGGGCCTTGCCTGGTTTGTGTCCTGCGTGGGAGCCACAAGGGGCTCTGCCCGCCCTGTGGACAAGTGGGAGCTGCAGCCTGTGCTGTTCAGGGCCTGCCCAGCCTGTGCCCCCCGTGGGAGCTGCTCAGAGCCCTGCCCGCCCTGTGCCATGCACGGGAGCTGCCCCATTCACCCTGTCACGTAGGAGCCATGGACGTGGCTCCACCTGCCCTGTGCCATGCGTGGGAGCCTCTCAGGGCACTGCCTGCCCTGTGCCACACATGGGAGCTGTGTGTGGCCCTGCCCTGTGCCACGCGTGGGGGCTGTGCATGCCCTGTGCTCAGTACAGGAGCCACCCTATGCCACGCATGGGAGCTGCACACAGGGCTCTGCCTCCCTGTGCCATGTGTTGGAACCTGGCATGGGGCCCTGCCTGGTTTGCGTCCTGCGTGGGGGCTGTGCATGGGGCCCTACCCGCACTGTACTAAGTGTGGGAGCTGCACAGGGCTCTCTCCATCCTGTGCCACGAGTGGGAGCTGCTCAGGGCCCTTCCCACCCTATGCCACGAGTGGGAGCTGCTCAAGGCCCTTCCAACCCTGTGCCACAGGTGGGAGCCGTGCATGGAGCCCTGCGTGGTTTGTGTCCTGTGTGGAAGCTGCATGGGGGCCCTGCCCATCGCATGCCCCACGTGGGAGCCCCCCTGCCTGTCCTGTGCCACGCGTGGGAGCTGCACAGCCCAGCAGTGCTAAGTTGTTCACAAATCCATCCAAGCTCTGTGGCACGTGTGGGAACTTTGCAGAAGGCACAGGTGACCTTGGCTGTGTCCTTCGTGCTTTACTGACAGGTTTTGGTGACAAGGAGATGGTTGTGGTGGTGACGACGGCACGGCAGTGGCACTGGCCCTCCTGGGAGAGTTGGCCACCATTCTCCGGAGAGGAGCAACCGCTGTTGGGATGAACCCTGTGGGAAGGGAGACATGGGCTCAAGCACAGTCCTGTGGGGTCTCCGAGGTGTCCCCAGCTGTGTCCCAGTGCCACATCCAGGGATGCCCCATCCCATGGCAATGTCTTCTGTCCTTACATACCTTCTGGTGTCTCTGTGTCACCACAGATGTCCCTGTGTCCCCCATCCCCACAGTACCCACCAGAATCACTGTGCCACCACAGACAGACTCATGGTGCTCCCATGGCTCCCGTAGTGTCCCCATGGTCCGTGTCCCCATGTCCCTCATGGCCCCTGTCCCCCATGCCCATGACACGCAGCCATGGGGAACTGGGACGCAGCTGCCCAGTTCAGCTGCTGACCTGGCCAGGCTGGGACTAAACTGGGACAGTTCCCGAGGTCATTCCCAGGGATTACGCTCCCAGGATGACATTCCCAGTGGGCTTCCCAGTGCTGTGAACCAGGATAGGGTTCCTGGTGCCATTCCAGGATGTTCCTTTCCCAATGCTATTCCTAGGATAACATTCCCAGTGCTGTTCTCAGTGGTTATATTCCCAGGATAAAGCTCCCAGTGTGGTTCCCCAGTGCTGTTTACGGGATAACATTTGCAGTGCTAATTCCTGGGATGATGCCCAGTGCCGCTCCTGGAGGTTAATTCGCAAGATAACATTTCTAGTGCCATTCTCAGGGTGATGCCCAGTTCCATTCCTAGGATAACATTCCCAGTGCAGTTCCCAGGGATGATGCCTTGTGTTGTTCCCAGGATGACATTCCTACTGCCGTTTCCATGGGTTCCTTTCCTGGTGCAGTTCCTGGAATCATGCCCACTGCATCTGGGGTGATGCCTGTTGAAGTTCCCAGTATAACATTCCTGGTGCAGTTTCTGTGGGTGATGTCTGGAATAATGTTCCCGGTGTGGTTCCCTGGGATGATCCCCAGGGCTCTTTTTGGGGTAACATTCCTGCTTCACCTGAGTGCTTCATTCTGGTTCCCAGAAATGTTCCCAGATTAACATTCCTAGTGCTATTCCTGGGGATGATGCCCGGTGCTGTTCCTGGGACAAGATCCCGTGTGTGGTTCCTTGGGTGATGCCCAAGACCATTCCCAGGATAACGTTCCCAATGTGGTTCCTCAGGTCATGCCAAGTGATGTTCCCAGGATAACATTCCCAGTACCATTCCCTGTGCAGTTCCCAGAATAACGTTCCTAGTGCAGTTCCCAAAATAACATTCCCAGTGCCCATCCCGGGATAACGCTTCCAGTGCCTTTCCCAGGGGTTACATTCCCGATGCCATTCCCGGGGTTCCCGTTCCCAGTATCGTTCCGGGGATCACATTCCCTGTGCAGTTCCCGGGATAACATTCCCGGTGCCGTTCCCGGTGCCGTTCCCGGTGCCATTCCCAGTGTGGTACCCAGGGTTCCTATTCCCGGAGTTCCCATTCCCGATGCCGTTCCCAGGGTTCTCGCTCCCGGGGTTCGCGTTCCAGGCGTTGCTACTCCCGGGATGCCGCTCGGGCGCGGGGCGGGTCCGGTGCCGTCCCTAGGATCACATTCCCGGTGTCGCTCCCGGGGTTCCATTCCCAGGTTTCCCATTCCCAGTGCAGTACCCCGGGTTCCCATTCCCGGTGCCGTTTCCGCCTCTGCTCCCGGAGTTCCTGTTCTCTGGATCCCGTTCCCGGGGTTCCTGTTCCCAGGGCCGTTCCCGGTGCCGTTCCCGGTGCTCCCGTGATGCTGCCGCGGCGCGGGGCGGTGCCGATGCCGTTCCAGGGATCACATTCCCAGTGCCGTTCCCAGGGTTCCCGTTCCCGGTGCTCTCGTTCCTGGTGCTCCCGTTCCCGGTGCGGTTCCCTTTGCTCCCGGGATGCTGCTCGGGCGCGGGGCGGGGCCGGGGCCGCAGGTGCGCGCGAGCCGGGGCGGTTGCGGGGTGGGGAGGCGGTGCCGTTACCGGTCCCCTCTCGGGGCCGCCGATCGCTGCGCCATGGCCGATACGGGCAGCGCGACCCGGCGGCTGCTCCTGATGCTTCTCCTGGCGGCCTCCCGGCTCCCCGCTCCCACCGGGCAGCAGCTCCACGTCTGCAAGGAGGTACCGGTCCCGGGGATGCGGAGGCGGGGGGAGCCGGGAATCGAGAACACCCCCCTCCCCGCCCGCGGTGGATGAATCGCATCCCCGGGGATGCGGAAATGCTCCCTATGGGATGGGGGAGCACCGGGATGCAGCGGGGGGGCAGACTGACCGGTGCCCCGGGGGCCCGGGAGGGGGGAAATCCCCGAGATTGTGTTATCGGGGGGGTCCGCGGGGTACCCAGTAGGGATGGGGTGAATAAAAGGGGGTGCAGGAGGTGGCTTTGCTGCCGGGGGGGGGGGGGTGGGGGCGTGGGGTGGCGTTGTCCCCCTTGGGACACCCCTATCCACGACCAAGGGTCATCCTGGGGTCCCCCGTGGCTGTGTCGCCAAGGTGGTTCCCATGTTCCTAAGGCGGTCCCCATATTCTCAAGGTGATTCCCATGTTCCCACGGTGGTCTCCATATCCCCAAAGAAGTCCCCATGTCCCGGTCAGGAAATGTTGGTGTGTCCCCCTTGGGACACCGTTACCCCCAACGAAGGGTTATCCCGGGTTCCTCCATGGCTGTGTTGCCAAGGCGGTCCCCGTGTCCGCGAGGTGATCCCCATGTCTGTAGTCAGGAGATGTTGGGATGTTCCCGAATGGTCCCTGGGTGCAAGCGCTGCTTGGGGAAGGTGGTGGCAGCAGCGGGGACACACGCGTCCCCAGTACCACGTGCAGATGCCAGCCCACCACGCTTTGTCCAGTGGGGACAAAGTGGCCGAGGGGCTCTGGTGCTCACCAGGACTCAGCCTCCTTGTCATCAGTGGTGCCAACTTCCAAATTTCCGCCCCCCCCCCCCCCCCCCCCCCAAAGTCCTTGCTTGCCCCTCTTCCCCAAGCCCTGTGGCTGCTTTTCGTCTGGGCCAGTAATTGTTTTGTGCCATGATACAATTTTCTTTTGTGTCTTCCATGTCCCAGAGCTGGGAACAATAGGTGGGGGCTGGCACCCGTCCCCAGGAAGGTTTTGTCCCAAGGGAGGCTCTGTCCCATCTGCCGTGGGGATGGATCCTCTCCCTGCCCTGGCCAGATCTGGGGTCCCCCCGCCACCTCCTGCTGCCAAACCACCCTGGGGTTGGACCCCATCGATCTATTTAGATTTAATAAAAGATTCCCAGCCTTTATGGAGGGGAGCAATTAACATCACTTGTTCCAGCCGAGCTGCAAGGGGTGGGGGGAAGTTTGAGAAAATGGGAAAAACACCTTTTTTCCCAGGGAATCCCTTCAGAGCAAGAGCGACATTGCGAGCTGGTGATTCCATATGCCCCATCCTGGCCACCCTGTGTGCACCCTCCTCTGTGTCCCTGTCCCAGTGCTGGGGGGGGCGGGGGGTGACACTGCCATAATGCGAGCCGGGGGGGCTGTAGGCAGAGTCTCTGCTCCTCTCCATCCCCCTTTTCCCCCAACACCACGTTTCCCGCTGATGGGAAACATCAAAGTGTTGTCTTCTCGCCAACCTGCCATGCTCCGGCGTCTGCCGGGCGCACAAAGCAGCAGAGCCCGCCTCTGCACCCCCAGGGATGCTGCAATGAGGGGGGGCTGTGGCATCACTCCCATGACCCCCAGACCCCACTGCACCACAGCAGCCAGACCTGGCCTTCACCCTGCCCAGGAGATTAACTGTGCCACCGCGCTTCGCCTGCCACCCGCATTGCCTTCGCGCCGGCCTTGAGCCAGCGCTGGCTTGGCAGCAGCTGGCGCCACAGAGAGGGGGTCACGGTGCCCCAGTCTCCCTGGGTTTCCTCCTGGCTGCTCCCAGCTCTGATACCTGGCCAGGTGGCACTGCCTGGGGGTGCCAGCTCCCCAACAGGACTGTGCATCCGGGTTGTGTCCAGGAGCGTGTTTAACGAGCAACGCGTGCGGCCACGGTGCCATCTGCTCACTGGCACTTGGGGAGGGGGAGCAGGGTTTCAGCCCCTCGCCCTGGCAGCGGTGGGGGTGGCAGTGACGGTTGCATTCACTGTGCTGAGGCCCTCTCGTCCCATGCGGTGGTCAGGGAGGTGCTGGGCACCTGCACATGGCCTGGGTGACCCCAAGGCTCTTCCTGGGCTTTGGCATCCCAGTGGGATGTGGCCTGGGGGGGGTGGTGTATCCAACCTGAAGCTGCACCCTTGGCATCCCCTGGCCTCAGCATCTTCCCAGCCCAGCAGCCCCCAGCCCTCAGCATCCTCTGAGACCCCAGAACCCCCCCTTGTCCAAGCATCATCCCCATCCTGACCACCTCACCACCCTGAGTGCTCCAGCACCCACCCGCCCCAAGCACTCCCTTGCCCTGAGCATCCCCCCCACACCCCCCAGCACCCCTGAACCTCTAGGATCGCCTTGTTTCAAGCATCCCCCCACCCTGGAAATCCCTCCTGCCGCAGCACCACCTTGCCCTGAACATCCTCTCAGCCCCAGCAGCCCCCACCACAACATTCCCTTTCCCCCAGCACTTCCCACCCCGAGAATCCCCCTGCTCCAACCATCCCCCCACACTGAGCATTCTCCCCCGGTCAAAGCATCCCCCTACCCCGAGCATCCTCCTGCCCCAGCAACTCCCTTGCCCCTGGCAGCCCCTCCCACTCCAAGCATCCCCCTGTTCCAAGCGTCCCCGCCCCCCTCAGCATCCTCTCCTGCACCCAGGCTGGTGCTGGGCTGAGCTGCCCAAGCCTGGGCACCGTTGGACGTGGCCACAGCTTAAACCAAAACTACTCAAGCAAGAGGCAGCCGGGCACCTTCTCGGGGGAAACAGCCCCTCGAGGGGAAGAGCGCTGTAGGGGTTTGGAGTTCCAGCTGTCCCTGTGTGTTCTCTCCTCCAGTCTGAGTACCACTATGAATACACGGAGTGCGACAGCACCGGCTCGCGATGGAGAGTGGCTGTGCCACACACACCAGGACTCTGCACCGGCCTACCAGACCCCATCAGGGGCACCAAGTGCTGTAAGAATGGGGGACCAGGAGGAGGATGGGGTGTCCTGGGGTGTGGGAAGAGCAGAAAAATGAGGGCGAGGGCGTGGAGAGGAGCAGCAAGATGAAATGTGGCTTTTCATCAGCTGCGTCGCACCGCTGATGCTTTCAAAGGTGGTGACGAGCCCTGTCTGTGATGAGCACAGAGCTGTCAGCTCCTCACGGGGGGCTGCGATGGGATGAAGGGGATGGAAATCCCACCCCATGCAAGCTCTGGGGGTGCCTGGGCTCTGCAGCACTTTGGTGGGGGGGTGGGTCACATCCTGCCTGGTGCTCGCTGGTTCCTGAAGAGCTGGCGGTGGGGCACAGAAATGCTGCGGTGGTGTTGCCAAAAATCATAAACTGGGGGGATTGGGGGGGTTGCCTTGCTGCCGTGGGGCTGCACAGGGATGCTTGGGATGTGGGGTCCCAGAGCCAGCTGGGCACCTCTGCTAGTGGGGAGCACTTCAAAGAGCAGAGGATGAGAATGATGAGGCTGAAGAAGCACCGGGGGAGCAGGAGTGACCATGACCCCCCGCCCCACATTGCACGTGGCAGCTTTCTCCTGCAAGGCGGGCGAGTTCCTAGACATGAAGGCACAGGCGTGCCAGCCCTGTGCCGAGGGCACCTACTCGCTGGGCACCGGCATCCGCTTCGACGAGTGGGACGAGGTGCCCCACGGCTTCGTTAACGTCGCCACCAACCTAGAGATCGATGACGGCTTCGGCAACGCGGTGGAGAACTGTGTCGGGTGAGCTGTGGTGCTGCCGCCAGCACGGTTCCTCCACGTTAACAGGGGGCTGGAGCCTGGGCGGCTCCTCCCCGGGAGGATCTCGGGGACTCTGCCATCCTGGCCGACGCAGCTGCCAGCAGGATGGGTGCTGTGACACCTCCATGTAGTGACAGCACCCCGTTTCTCTGACACCCCGGCTCCCACACTCCTTGCCTCCCTCCCTCTCTCCCCCTTCCCTGGGAGGTGATGCAGGCAGGGTGCCACGAGGGGCATCTCGGCCACAGCAAGGGGACCCCCCCAGCAGCATCACCCCTACCCGTGGTGGCAGGACCCCAACTCTATGAGGCATCCCCACCAGCCCTCCTCAGAGAGAGTGCGCCCGTGGCAACCCCCTAACACCTTTACGGCACGAGCCAGCACCGTTGTTTTCCACCACAGCCCTTCGATCAGCACCGGCAGCACCGAACCCCCTCCTCCAGCCGGTTGCGCCGAGCCCCCTCCCCTCCGCCGGTTGCGCCGAGTCCCCTCCCCTCAGCCAGTTGCACCGAGATCCCCCCCCCGCCCCGCAGCCGATGTCACCGGCAGCCACCCCGCCCCGCAGCATTTATGCAACTTGCAAATGTAACCTACTTCCAGCAGCGATTTAATTATTCAGCTCCCACCTCTGCAGCTCCCGCGCGACAGGATCCCCCTCTCCTCCTCCCTCAGCCCACCCACCTCTCGCCGGCCATGGATGGATGGGCTGTGGGGACAAGGTCCCCAAGGATGAGGATCCGGCTGCCGTGCACAGCTATGGCCCGTGGGCTGTCCCCAGCACCCGTGTCCAACGCCTCCTCCCTGCTCCACCACCCCCTTGGGGACCATCACAGCTGTCCCCATCCCAGCTGACACGGGGTTTGGAGCATAGAATCATGGAATTATAGAATAACTTGGTTGGAAAAGACCTTGGAGCTCAGCAAGTCCAACCATACCCGTTCATGACTAAACCAGATCTCTGAGCACCTCATCATCCTGTCTTTTTAAACACCTCCAGGGATGGGGACTCCACCACCTCCCTGGGAAGCCTCTGCCAGCATTTGATAACTCTTCCCATGAAGATATTTTTCCCAATATCCCATCTAACCCTCCCCTGGTGCAACTTGAGGCCATTTCCCCTCATCCCATCACTTGGCACCTGAGAGAGCAGACTAACACCCACCTGGCTCCAACTTGCTTTCTGGGAGCTGCAGAGTGATGAGGTCTCCCCTCAACCTCCTCTTCTCCAGAACTAAACAGCCCCAGGTCCCTCAGCCACTCCCACAACCCCTGTTCTCTATCCCATTCCCCAGCTCCGTTCACTTCTCTGGATGCGTGTCCGCTCCTCAGTGTCTTGGACTTAGGGGCCCAAAACTGAACCCAGGATTCGAGGTGTGGCCTCACCAGCACCGAGCACAGGGGAACGACCCCTTCCCTGCTCCTGCTGCCACACCGTGGCTGATCCTGATGTCCAATCTGAATCTCCTCTGGTGCAACTTGAGGCCGTTTCCTCTGATCCCACCACCTGTTCCTTGGGAGAGGAGACCAACACCCACCCACAGCCTCCTCTCAGGCAGTTGTAGACAGTGATGAGTTCTCCTGGTCCGTGTCTCTCACCCCAGGTCGACATGGGTGCCGCTGGGGGACTATGTGGCCTCCAACACGGATGAGTGCACGGCCACCCTCATGTACTCGGTGAACCTCAAGCAGTCGGGCACCATCTCCTTCGAGTACATCTACCCCGACAGCAGTATCGTCTTCGAGTTCTTTGTGGGTGACAGGGGCTGGAGGGGAGCAGGGCTGGAGGGTGGGGATCCCTGGGGATGTGATGGAGGTCTCTGGGGACGTGGGTGGGATCTCTGGGGACATTGTAGAGTACCCTGGAGACACGATATGGGTCCCTAGGGATGTGGGTGCAGTCCCTGGGGATGTGGTGGGGTTCCCTAGGGACATGAAGGGGGTCCCTGGGGATGTGATGGAGGTCTCTGGGGACGTGGGTGGGATCTCTGGGGACATTGTGGTGTTCCCTGGTGACATGATAAGGGTCCCCAGGGACGTGGGTGCAGTCCCTGGGGATGTGGTGAGGGTCTCTGGGGACGTGGGTGGGATCTCTGGGGACATTGTGAGGTACCCTGGGGACACGATGGGAATCCCTAGGGATGTGGGTGCAGTCCCTGGGGATGTGGGAGGGGGGTCTCTGGGGACATGAAGGGGGTCCCCAGAGATGTGGTTGCAGTCCCTGGGAATGTGGTGGAGGTCTCTGGTGACATGGGCGTGATCTCTGGGGATATGATGGGGTCCCTAGGGACATGGCTGAGGTCCTTGGGGACATCATGGAGTTCACTGGAGAGGTGAGTGAGGTCCCTGGGGGCATGAGTAGGGTCTCTGGGGACATTGTGGGGTTTGCTAGGAACATGATGGGGTCCATGGGGACATGGATGGGGTCTCTGGGAACATGGCTGGGTTCCTGTCCTCACGCCAGCCCCCTCCAGGTGCAGAACGACCAGTGCCAGCCCACGGTGGATCAGTCGCGCTGGATGCGGACAACGGAGAAGGGCTGGAAGTTCCACAGTGTGAGTGGAGGGGGCAGGAGGTGACATGGGGTGGGGGACAAGAGATGACATGGGGTGGGGGGGTGCAACCCTCAGTGCAGCCCCCAGGGTCCTTTGTATTCCCCCTCCCTGGGAAGAAGATGCTCCCTGAGGATGCAGAGGGATTGGTCGGTGATGCAGACAGAGTTAGTGCCTCAGCCCCCCACCCATAGGTGCCAGCCCCCTCCCCAGCAGTGACACCACCCTGGCCCCCCTCAAACACCCTCCACCCCTTTTCCAGGTGGAGCTGAGTCATGGCAACAACGTGCTGTACTGGCGCACCACGGCCTTCTCTGTGTGGTCCAAGGTGCCCAAGCCAGTGCTGGTGAGGAACATCAGCATCACAGGTAGGAGGGTACAGAGTGGGGGGGTCCCACAGCCCCACCAAGGGCTCCCACACCCTGACCCCCTCCCGTTTCTGCCAGGGGTGGCCTTCACCTCCGAGTGCTTCCCCTGCAAACCTGGCACCTATGCGCCCACCGCCGGCTCCAGCGCCTGCCAACCCTGCCCGCCCAACACCTTCTCCAGCAAGGGAGCCACCACCTGCCAGCCCTGCGACCCTGCCACCTATGCTGGTGAGAGTGGCACCTGCATCCCCTCCCCTATACCCTCACCCAGAGTGGGTACTCACATCCCCTCTCCCTGTGCCCTCACCCAGAGGTGGCAGCCGCATCCTCTCACCCAGAGGTGGCCAATGCGTCCCTTCACCTGTCCCTCACCCAGAGATGGTACCCACATCCCCTCCCCTGTCCTCTCACACAAAGGGGGCAGCTGCACCCCCTCCCCTGTCCCCTCACCCAGAGGTGGCACCTGCATCCCCTCACCTGGAGGTGGCCAATGCATCCCTTCCCCTGTCACCTCACCCAGAGCTGGCAGCCGGGTGTCTTCGTGCCCTGCAGGGATGCCCCTGGGAAAGGGAGAGGGGATGCGGGTGCCAGGGAGACCTCATCATCCTGTGGGAGGTGGAGGGGACATGGCTATCCCTGTGATGTGGTGGCAGGGCACCTCGTGGGGACATGAGAGAATCTCAGAATCACTTGGTCGGAAAAGACCTTTGAGATCATCGAGTCCAACTGTCCCTGTCCACTGCTAAACCAGATCCCTGAGCAAATGCCTCGCTGCGTTGCCAGGGCACCCCTTGGAGACAGTGGCAGTGCCCCCTCACTGGGGTGGCAGGGCAGGGCACCCCGTGAGGATGGCAGTGTCCTCTCACCAGAGTGGCAGGGCAGGTCACCCCAGGGGGTTGGCGGTGTCCCCTCACTGGGGTGGCAAAGCAGGGCACCCCATGGGGCTGGCGATGTCCCCTCACCAGGGTGGCACGGCACCCCCTGGGGACAGTGGCCGTGTCCCCTGGCAGGGTGGCTCACCCACCGTGTCCCCTCTCTCCAGAGCCCGGCTCAGCATCCTGCAAAGCGCGGCCGCCCTGCACCGACCAGGATTACTTCCACACGCACTCAGCCTGCGATGCCCACGGGGAGGTACGGCCGCACCACGGGGGAGCTGCCACCCGCGGTCCTCTTGTCCCCCACAAAGCTAATGCCCCTGCTCCCGCAGACCCAGGTGACATTCAGGTGGGCAGAGCCCAAGATCTGCAGTGAGGACCTCCCCGAGGCGGTGCAGCTGCCCCCGCCCAGGGGCAAAACCCGCTGCCCCCCCTGCAACCCCGGCTTCGCCAAGAGCAACGGCAGCGCCTGCCAGCCCTGTCCCTACGGCTCCTACTCCAACGGCTCTGGTAAGGATGGCACCGTCCCCAAGGGATGACCAGGGCACCCATAGTGGATGGTGGGTGCCACCCTTTCCCCTCCTGTCCCTACGGCTCTGAGCAGGACATCCCCACCGTTGTCCCCAAAGGGTGACCAGGGCGCCCATATCTCCAAGGAGAGGTTGGTGCCACACTGTCCCCACAGCTCCCATCAGGACATCTTTGTCCCCAAGGGGTTACCAGGGCACACAGAGCTGCCAGGGGGAGGTGGGTGCCACCCCAGTGCAGGGTTGTGTCCTCCTGTCCCCAGGCTGCGTCAGCTGCCCGACGGGCACCGAGCCGGTGCTGGGCTTGGAGTACAAGTGGTGGAACGTGCTGCCCCCCAACATGGAGACCACCGTCCTCAGCGGCATCAACTTGGAGTACAAGGGGATGGCAGGTAATGCTGGGATGCTGTCCCCTCACTGTCCCCTCCCACAGGGGCACCCGGGGACCCCTCTGAGCCATCCCTGTGTCCTTGCAGGCTGGGAGGTGGCCGGGGACTACATCTACACAGCGGCGGGAGCCTCCGACAACGATTTCATGATCCTCACGCTGGTGGTGCCGGGCTTCAGGTGAGGTGGGGACTGGCCCCGGGGTGTCCCCAGGGAGCTGGGGGACAGCACTGTGGGGCAGAGCTCATCAGCATCCCCACGTCATCCTCAGCCCCCCAAGCCCGGTGCTGGAGGACACGGAGAACAAGGAGGTGGCCAGGATCACCTTCGTCTTCGAGACAATCTGCAATGTCAGCTGTGAGCTCTACTTCATGGTGGTGAGTGAGGGGACACGGGGGTGGGGGTCCCACCATCCCCGTGTCCCCATTGGATTTGGGTGGGTCCCACCATCCCCGTGTCCCCATTGGGTTTGGGGCTGTCCCACCATCCTCATGCCCCCATTGGGTTTGGGGGTGTCCCACCATCCCCGTGTCCCCATTGGGTTTTGGGGTGTCCCACCATCCCCATGTCCCCATTGGATTTGGGGCTGTCCCACCATCCTCATGCCCCCATTGGGTTTGGGAGTGTCCCACCATCCCCGTGTCCCCATTGGGTTTGGGAGTGTCCCACCATCCCCGTGTCCCCATTGGGTTTGGGGCTGTCCCACCATCCTCATGCCCCCATTGGGTTTGGGGGTGTCCCACCATCCCCATGTCCCCATTGGATTTGGGGCTGTCCCACCATCCTCATGCCCCCATTGGGTTTGGGAGTGTCCCACCATCCTCATGCCCCCATTGGGTTTGGGGGTGTCCCACCATCCCTGTGTCCCCATTGGATTTGGGGCTGTCCCACCATCCCCGTGTCCCCATTGGATTTGGGGCTGTCCCACCATCCTCATGCCCCCATTGGGTTTGGGAGTGTCCCACCATCCCCGTGTCCCCATTGGGTTTGGGGCTGTCCCACCATCCTCATGCCCCCATTGGGTTTGGGGGTGTCCCACCATCCCCATGTCCCCATTGGATTTGGGGCTGTCCCACCATCCTCATGCCCCCATTGGGTTTGGGAGTGTCCCACCATCCCCGTGTCCCCATTGGGTTTGGGAGTGTCCCACCATCCTCATGCCCCCATTGGGTTTGGGGGTGTCCCACCATCCCCATGTCCCCATTGGATTTGGGGCTGTCCCACCATCCTCATGCCCCCATTGGGTTTGGGGCTGTCCCACCATCCTCATGCCCCCATTGGGTTTGGGGGTGTCCCACCATCCCTGTGTCCCCATTGGATTTGGGTGGGTCCCACCATCCCCGTGTCCCCATTGGGTCTGGGGGGGTTCCCACCATTCCCGTGTCCCCACAGGGCATCAACTCCCACACCAACACACCAGTGGAGACATGGATGGGTCCCAAGGGGAAGCAGTCCTACACCTACATCGTGGAGAAAAATGCCACCATGAGCTTCACCTGGGTGTTCCAGCGCACGCCCTACCACGAGGCGGTGAGGGACGCAATGGACGCAAAGGGGGTGCTGCGGGTCCAGGGGCACGGCGGGTGGTGGTGACGGGTGCTTTCGGTGCCAGGGCCGGTGGTACAGCAACGACATGGCCAAGCTCTACTCCATCAACATCACCAACGTGCTGGGAGGGGTGGCATCCTTCTGCCGGCGCTGTGCCCCCAAGCTGGCCGGATCCTGCGCCCCGTGTGCCCCCGGTTACACTGTGGACCGCAGCTCGGGCACCTGCCAGCCCTGCCCACCTGGCACCTACCTGCAGAGTCACCCATCTGACAGGACCCCCGCCTGCCACCCCTGCGGCCCTGGCACCCGCAGCAACCAGGTGCCCATCCCCGCTTGTCCCCCAAGGCTGATGTCCCCTTGCATGATGCCAGTCCCACCCCCAACGCCCCAAATGGGTGATGCTATGGGACCAGAGGGGGGGACACCAGCCACCCCCCAAGGTGTCCTAGATGGGTGGGTGTCAACCAGCTCAGGAGGGTGGTGGCAGCCCCACAGCCATCTCTGGCAGGGTGACAGAAGCCACTCCCCGCAGCCTGGGTAGGCGACACCAGCACCTCTGGCCATCTCAGGTGGGTGACACCATCTGGATGAGTGATGCCAACGCCCAGCCATCCGCAGGGAGGTGACACCAGCTCCCCAATGCCATTGTGGGTGGATGACACCCCCTGCTGCTGTCCCTGACGGGCGATGCCAGCCCCTGGCTGTCCCTGACTGCCAACTCCTGCCCCCCAGCTCCGCTCCCTCTGCTACAACAACTGCAGCTTCTCGCTGGCGCTGAAGGGTCAGATCCTGCACTACAACTTCTCAGCGCTGGCCACCAGCAGGGCCTTCACCAGCGGCCCCAGCTTCACCACCAAGGGCCTCAAGTACTTCCACCACTTCAACATCAGCCTCTGTGGCAACCAGGTGCGCATGGTCACATGTGGGATATCACATTTCCTCCCAAGGGGAAGAGGAGAAGCAGGCACTGAGCTCTCCTCTCTGGTGGCCAATGACAGGACCTGAGGGAATGGCAGGAGGATGTGCCAGGGAAGGGTTAGGTTGGACATCAGGAGAAGGTTCTTCCCCCAGAGGGTGGTGGAGCACTGGAACAGCTCCCCAGGGAAGCAGTTGTGGCACAAAGCCTGACAATATTCCAGAAGCATTTGGCCAAGGCCCTCAGCCCCACAGGGTGAACGTTGGGGTTGTCCTGTGCAGTTACAGCAGTTGGACTCGATGGTCTTTGTGGGTCCTTTCCAACTCAGATCATTTTATGATTCTACACGCGTGTGCCACCACCCCCCAACTCACCCTCCTCTTCCTCACCACCAGGGCAGGAAGATGGCCTCGTGCACGGACAACGTGACAGACACGCGGCTGTCGGTGGGCGATGGAAACTATGCCCGGGTAGTGACGTCCTACGTCTGCCAGTCCATCCTGGTGCCCCCCAACATCATGGGCTACAAGATGGCCATGTCCTCGCAGCCCATCAGCCTGGCCGACCAACTCGTGGGTGAGCTGGGACTCAGGGGGCTTCGGCTTCCCTTTCTGCCCCCAACCTGGAGCAAACCCATGGGGTTTGACCTTCATCCTCGCTGTTCCCTCCTGGGCCACCCAGTGCCACTGGGCCACCTCCATGCCACTGGGACATCCTGTGCCATTGGGACACAATTGGACATCCCTGTGACACCCTGATGCCACTGGGGCACACTGGGACACCCCAGTGCCACTGGGACATCCCAGTGCCACTGGGCCACACTGGGACACCCTGGTACCTCTGGGGCACCCTGTGCCACTGGACTACTCCCATGCCACTGGGACACACTGGGACACCTCAGATTCTGTTGGACTACCCTCGTGCCACTGGGACACTGTGCTGCTGGGACACACTGGGACGCCCTGGTGCCACCAGGCCACCCTCATGCCACTCGGACACCCTGTGGCACTGGGACAAACCAGGACACTCATGTGATACCCTGATGCCACTGGGACACACTGGGACACTCTGGGACACTCTGCTCTCTCCGCAGGCGTCAGTGCCCACTCTACACTGGGTGGCATCACCTCGCCACCAGAGCACTTCCCACCTGGCCACCCCAACCTGCCTGACATCATCTTCTTCTACAGGTGAGGGTGGGCACTGGGGACCCACAGACACTCACGGGGACCGCGCTGTCCCCACGCTGAGCCCCCCGTGTGTCCCCCCTGCAGGTCCAACGATGTGACACAGCCCTGCAGCGGTGGCCGGGCCACCACCATCCGCCTGCGCTGCGACCCACTGCGGGCAGGCCCTGGCACCCTGACCGTGCCCAGGTGAGGGGTGGGGTGGCAGCACTGGGGACCGTGGTGGCCTTGGGGGGGGGGGGACACACACACCCTCGCACCCCCATAGGGTGACCACCAATCTGCCCACCCTGGCTGGCAGGGCATGGGGTGCAGCCTTTGAACATGTTGACCGTGAGCCAACAGTGCCCTGGCAGCCAAAAGGGCAACCGTGTCCTGGGAGGGCATCGGGAGGGGATTGTCCCACTCTGCTCGGCCCTGAGGCGGCCCCACCGCGAGTACTGCGTGAGGTTTTGGGCACCACAGCACAAAAAGGATCTCAGGGCACCTGAGAGTGTCCAGGGGAGGACACGAATCTGGTGAAGAGTGTGGAGGGGAAGTTGTATGAGGAGTGGCTGAAGTCGCTTGGTCTGTTGAGCCTGGAGAAGAGGAGACTGAGGGAGGACCTCAGCAGTTACTACTTCCTCACAAGGAGAGGAGGAGGAGCAGGCACTGAGCTCTTCTCTCTGGTGACCAATGACAGGACTCAAGGGAATGGCAGGAAGATGTGCAAGGGGAGGGTTAGGTTGGACATCAGGAGAAGGTTCTTCCCTCAGCAGGTGGTGAAGCACTGGAACAGCTCCCCAGGGAAGCAGTCACAGCCTGACAATATTCCAGCAGCATTTGGCCAAGGCCCTCAGTCCCACGGGGTGAATGTTGGGGTTGTCCTGAGCAGGGACAGCAGTTGGACTTGATGGTCCAGCTCTGGAATCCCCAACATAAGAAGGAGATGGAACTGTTGGAGCAGGTCCACGGGAGGCCATGGAGATGATCTGAGGGCTGGAGCCCCTCTGCTATGAGGACAGGCTGAGAGAGTTGAGGTTGTTCAACCAGGAGAAGAGAAGGCTCGGGGGAGACCTTAGAGCAGCCTCCCAGGACTGAAAGGGGCTCCAAGAAAGCTGGGGAGGGTTTTTATCCAAGGGCCTGGAGTGATAGAACAAGGGGGAATGGGTTAAAATTGGAAGGGGGAAGATTTAGATTAGACACTATGAAGAAATTCTTCACAGTGGGGGTGGGGAGGCCCTGGCCCAGGTTGCCCAGAGCAGTGGTGGCTGCCCCGTCCCTGGAGGTGTTCAAGGCCAGGTTGGATGGGGCTTTGAACCCCCTCATCCAATGGGAGGTGTCCCTGCCCATGGCAGGGGGTTGGAACTGGATGGGCTTTAAGGTCCCTTCCAACCCAAACCATTCCGTGATTCTATCATCTTTATGGGTCCCTTCCAACTCAGGTCATTCTATGAGTCTTTGGGTGTTCTGGGGATCCCGCTGTCCCCATGTCCCCCACCCTGGTGGTCACCACTGTCTGAGCTGCCCTTTCCCCCCCATCCCAGAAAATGCCTCGAGGGCACCTGCGACGGCTGCACCTTCCACTTTCTCTGGGTGATGCGCAACGCTTGTCCCCTCTGCTCCCCCAGCCACTATCGCCCCATCGTCAGCGCCTGCATTGGTGGCATCCAGGTATGGCCCCCGGAATGCCACAGGGATGGGCTGGGGGGGTCCTCCACATTGCTGAGCCCCCCATATTTTCCCCCAGAGAACCACCTACGTGTGGCAGGAGCCCCGGCTGTGCTATGGTGGGCAGCGCTTGCCAGCTCAGGAGGTGAAAGGCTGCAAGAGCGTGGACTTCTGGCTGAAGGTGGGGATCTCTGCGGGCACCTGCGCTGCCCTCCTGCTCGCCAGCCTCGCCATCTACTTCTGGAAGAAGAACCAGAAGTGAGTAGTGCCACCAGGATTTGTAGGGGGAGAGTCACGGCCACACAGGGCTGATGCCACTGCTTTCTGTCCCCAGGCTGGAATACAAATATTCCAAGCTGGTGATGAACGCGACGGCTAAGGAGAGCGAGATGCCAGCGCCAGACAGCTGTGCCATCATGGAGGGAGAGGACGCCGAGGACGACCTGGTCCCCACCAGCAAGAGATGGCTTTTTGGCAAAATCATGTCCTTCACTTCCAAGGCAAGGAGGGGGCACAACCCCGGAGAAGCCACAGCACAGCTCCGTGTCTCACGTTTCTCCACCCGGGGTGGGGTGGGAGGGTTGGAGGGTGCATTGAGATGGGTCTCGCTGCAGAGGACACCGGATGGCTTCGACTGTGTCCCACTGAAGACATCTGGCAGCAGCACCGTGGAGCTGTGACGGGGCAGGGGGGCCACCTGTGCCCACCGCCTCCCGCCCCCACCGTGGCCTTAGGGACCTGCTTTGGACCGGAGCTTCGTTACAGCTTTTGTACATCCCCCCCACCCCCCCCTTTTGTTCTGCATCCCCCCACACCAACACCCAAAATGCCAAATACAGGTGTGAGGTTTGTTACAGCGGCTCCAAGTGTCCCTGTGTCGTCCCCCCCCCCCGTGTTCCTGCACTGAGACACGGGGTGGGGAGAACACGTGTGCAGGGTGGGGCTACACACATGTGTTCCTGCACTCGGGTGGGTGTGCACAGGGCCATGTGGGCAGGGTGGGCACTTGCACACACGTGGGCGAGCTCCGGCCACGCAATGCCGTGCCATGCCATGTCCCATGTCATGCCAGGCAATGCCATACCACGCCATGGAGCTCCCTAAGTCCCACCCCAGCAGGGTTGCTCCAACAGTTGCACAGGAGCACGTCCAGGAGGGCTGGATTTCTCCAGAGAAGGAGACTTCACACCTTCCTGGGCAGCCAGTTCCAAGGCTTCATCACCTGCACAGGAAAGAAGGTTTTCCTCACATTCAGGTGGAACTTCCTGTGCTCCAGTTTGTGCCCAGTGCCCTTTCCTTTTTCCAGAAGCTCCTCACTCATCCATGAAGGTCTCCTGCCTCCTTTGCTCCATTTCTTACTCCTAGGGATGCATCCGTGTTGAGCTTGGAGGAAGTGGAGCTTGGATATAGAATCTTGGAATTATTTGGGTTGGAAGGGACCTTAAAACCCATCAAGTTTCAACCCCTGCCCTGGGTAGGGACACCTCCCACTGGATGAGAGGGCTCAAAGCCCCATCCAACCTGACCTTGAATATCTCCAGGGATGGGGCAGACGCCACTTCTCTGGGCAGCCTCTGCCAGTGCCTCAGAACCCTTTCAGTGAAGAAACTTTTCCCAATATCCAATCTAAACCTCCCCTGGTGCAACTTGAGGCCATTTCCTCTCGTCCAATCACTTGTTACTTGGGAAAAGAGACCAACACCCACCTTGCTACAAACTGCTTTCCAGGAGCTGCAGAGTGGTGAGGCCCCAGGTCCCTCAGCTGCTCCCACAACTCTTGTTCTCCAGCCCCTTCCCCATCTCCGTGGCTTCTCTGGACGTTCTCCAGCCCCTCTATGTCTTTCTTGGAGTGAGGGGCCCAAAACTGGACCCAGGATTTGAGGTGCAGCCTCACCAGCACCAAGCATGGGGGGGGACGATTCATATCCTCCCGCTGCTGGCTTATCCAAGCCAGGATGCCACTGGCCTTTTTGGCCACCTGGGCCACTGCTGGCTCATGATCAGTCACTGTTAACCAGCATCCCCAGGTCTTTCTCTGCCAGGCAACTCTCTGGCCACTCTTCCCCCAGCCTGGAGCGTTGCACAGGGCTGTTGTGTCCCAAGTGTAGAACCTGACACCGAGCCTGGCTGAACCCCAGCCCACGGGTGTCAGTGGCAGCGCCCACAGAGCCACGGGGAGGAGACCCGGCAACACCTGTGTGTAGCCCTGCACCTTCCCTTTCGGGGCACGTGACCACGAGAGCCCACCGTGCCCAGCCCCGCCCACCCCGTTAATTCTTTGCCCACCCCGCATACCATGCCCCTTTCCACCACGCCCCGCCCACCCTGCTCGGCCGTCCTTTCAGCCACGCCCTCTCCTTTATAGCCACGCCCACACAGCTAAGCCCTGCCCATCCCACCCACTCCCCACACCTCCTTTCCCCGCTCAGCCACGCCCACCCCGCCCAGTCTATTCCCACGGCGCACGCCCCGCCCACAATGCGAGCCCCGCCCACAATGCGAGCCCCGCCCACAATGCGAGCCCCGCCCACAATGCGAGCCCCGCCCACGACACGAGCCCCGCCCACGACACGAGCCCCGCCCACAATGCAAGCCCCGTCCACAATGCAAGCCCCGCCCACAGTGTGAGCCCCGCCCACAATATGAGCCCTGCCCACAATGCAAGCCCCGCCCACAGTGCGAGCCCCGCCCACAATGTGAGCCCCGCCCACAATGCAAGCCCCGCCCACAATGCGAGCCCCGCCCGCGACGCGAGCCCCGCCCATAATGCAAGCCCCGCCCACAATGCGAGCCCCGCCTACAATGCGAGCCCCGCCCACAATGCGAGCCCCGCCCATAATGCGAGCCCCGCCCATAATGCGAGCCACGCCCACCCCTGTCAAGCCCGCCCGCCCATTTATAGCCGCGAGCCGCACGCCACACCCGCACAGCGAATCCCCGCCCACTCCCCCCACGCCCCGCCCCTTCCTGCTCAGCCACGCCCACCCCCCTTCAGCACCGCCCACTCCCCTCACTGGTTGGTCGTCCCTCACGCCCCGCCCATTTTTCCACCCACTCGCTGGGCTCCCCGCACGCCCCGCCCACGCGTTGCCCCGCCCACTCGCCGCACGCCCCGCCCCTTTCGCCGCTCGGTGCGCAGGCGCGGGCCGGGCCGCGGCGGGTGCAGCCATCATGGTGCTGGACCTGGACCTGTTCCGCGCCGACAAGGGCGGCGACCCCGCCATGGTGCGGGACATGCAGTGCAAGCGCTTCAAGGACCCCGCGCTCGTGGACGCGCTCGTGCGGGCCGACGGCGCCTGGCGCAGGTGTACGTGGGGGGGGGGGGGGGGGGGAGGCGAGGGGACCCCGGGAGGGATGACAACCCCCGGGATGGGCGGCTGAGGAGACCCCGATAGGGGCTGAGGGGACCCCCGCGGAGGGGCTGGCGCCCCTCGGGCTGGGGAGGCTGAGAGGACCCCGAGGAGGGGCTGAGGGGGTCTCTAGGAGAGGCGTGAGGAGACCCCCCAGGCGCGTCTGTTACACCCTGGGCTGAGAGGACCCCCAAGTGGGGCTCAGGGGGTCCCCAGAAGAGGCTGACACCCCCCGCGTTGGAGGCCCCGAGATGGGCTGAGGGGGCTGCCAGGAGGGGCTGACACCCCTCAGGGTGGAGGGGCTAAGAGGATCGCCAAGGTGGGCTGACACCACCCGCGTTAGGGGACTGAGGGGATCCGCAAGAGGGACCGGGGGACCCCCGAGAGGGGCTGACACCTCCCGGTCTCAGGGTGGCCGAGGAGACCCCCAAGGGGGTTGACACCCCTCGGGCTGGGAAGGGAGCTGAGGGCCCCCACGAGGGGCTGCACCCCCATCCCCCCGAGGAACCCCTCGCCCCGGGTCGGGCATGACCCCTCTCTCAGCCCCCCACCTGGGGACCCCCCACAGGTCCCCAGGCGATGCTCCCCATCTCCCCTCACAGGGCTGGGGTATCCCTCAGGGGTCCCTATCTTCCCTCCAGGGCAGTGACCCCCAGATCGATTCCCCACACCCTCCCTATGGCAAGGGGACCTTTAGAGGTCCCTCCATTCCTGCCTCTCCTCCTCGGCTCTGGGGGTCTCCTCGGTGGGTCCTTCCCCTTCAGGGCTGAGGGATCCTGGGGGACCGTGGACCCCCCTCACCCCTTTCTCTGGCTGGGAGAGAGGCTCCGCAGGAGTTCCCCCCCTTTCCCCAGCCCCGGGACTGCTCCCCCTGCCAGCCCCCCCTGGCCTGCTCGGTGGTCCCCATCGCTGAGCCAGCCCCCCCCCAGCCTCTGCAGGGACCCTGCCCTGTGCCACTGCCGAGCTGCACTGCAGCAGGGGGCGGTCCCTCCCCTTGAGGGTCGGTTCCCGAGGGGATCCCCCCACTCTTTGGGGGGGTTGGTTCGAGAGGGTTGGTTTGAGGGCCTCCTCCCCTTGGATCAGTTCCGGAGGGTCGGTTTTGAGGGCATCCCCAACCCTTGGTATCGGTTTAGGGGTTCCACCCCTTGGGTTTAGTTTGAGAGGGTCTGTTTGAGGGGGCTCCCACCCTTTGGGGCCAGTTCCAGGGCGTTCCCACCCTTTGGGGTCAGTTCAAGGGGGTTGGTTTGAGGGGCTCCTCCCCTTGGGTCAGTTCGGGAGGGTCAGTTTTAGAGGGGTCCCCACCCCTTGCGGTGGGTTTGAGGGGGGTCCCCAATCCTTGGGATCGGTTTAGGGGTTCCACCCTGGGTTTAGTTTGAGGGGGTTCCCACCCCTTGGGGTCAGTTCCAGGGCATTCCCACCCTTTGGGGTCAGTTCAAGGGGGCTGGTTTGGGGGATTCCCACTCATTGGGCTCACTTTGGGGGGGTCTCACCGCATCGGATCGGTTTGGGGGGGCCACTCCTTGGGGCCACTTCGATGGGGTCGGTTTTGGGGGGGGAAGTCCCACCCTTTGGGGTCGGTTTGCGGGGGGGGGGGGGGGGGGGGGGGGCGATTCCCACCTCTTGGTGTCGATTCAGGAGGCAGAAGCAAAGTCTCCCTCCACCCAGCCCGGGTGGGTGTCAGGCAGCGGGCGGTGGGAGCCCCGTTTTTGGGTGCTGGGGTGCGGTGCGGGGTGTGGAGGGTGGGCACCCCTAGATGTACCATTCCCAGGGCACCCCCGGTCCCCGTTCTGCCGCCGTGGGATGAAAAGAGGAGGCTTTAAACACGCTTTGAATTTCATTGCCTTGATGTGAGCGAGCCCGGCCCTGCTGAATCACGCCTGGCGCGTCCCCTGGCTCCGGCCATGCTTTCATTTTATCCCAGAGCCTTTCATCCCGCAGGAGCAGCCGGCTTGCCAGGCCGGCGGTGGGAGCTGCACCCCGACCCCTTCTCACGGCGCTGGGTGCTGCCGCGGGGTGCGCGGGCGCGTGGCGGCGCAGGGCTGGCGCGCAGCCGGCTGATGCAATCCCGGTGCTGCAGCATCCGTGGAGGCTGAGTTTGACCTGCTCTTATCCCTCTTATCCTTTGACTCCGGATCATCTCCGGTGGGGCTGAGCCTGCCTGCAGATGGGGCTGTCACCCTGCTGGGGTGGCACCGTCACCCTGCTGGGGTGACACACAGAATCGTGGAATGGTTTGGGTTGGAAGGGACCTCAAAGCCCATCCAGTTCCAACTCCCTGTGCCAAGGGCAGGGACACCTCCCACTGGATCAGGGGGCTCAAAGCCCCATCCAATCTGTCCTAGAACACCTCCAGGGATGGGGCAGCCACCACTTCTCTGGGCAACCTGGACCAGGGCCTCCCTACCCTTGTTGTGAAGAATTTCTTCCTAAGGTCTAATCTAAATCTTCCCCCTTCCAGTTTAAAGCTGTTGCCCATCTTCCTGTCTCTGCACTCCCTGATCAAGAGTCTCTCCCCAGCTTTTCTGGAGCCCCTTTCAGTCCTGGGAGGCTGCTCTAAGGTCTCTCCACAGCCTTCTCCATGTTGAACAACCCCAATTCTCTCAGCCTGTCCTCACAGCAGAGGGGCTGCAGTGCTCAGATCATCTCTGTGGCCTCCTCTGGCCCTGCTCCATCAGTTCCATCTCCTTCTTATGCTGGGGATTCCAGAACTGGACACAGGGCTCGAGGTGGGGTCTCGTCAGAGTGGAGCAGAGGGGCAGAATCCCCTCCCTCTCCCTGCTGGTCCCACTGCTTTGGGTGCAGCCCAGGACACGGGTGGTTTCTGGGCTGTGAGTGCACATTGTGGCTCATGTCAAGCTTCTCATCCCCAGCACCCCGAGTCTTTCTCCTCAGGGTTGCTCTCAGTCACATTGTCCCCCATCCTGTCGTGATACCGGGGGTTGCTCCAATCCAGGTGCAGCACCTTTCCCTTTTACCTTGCTGAACCTCCTGAGGATCACACAGTCCCACTTCTCCAGCTTATCCAGGTCCCTCTGGATGCCATCCTGTCCTTCTGGTGTGCCCACTGCCCCACTCAGCTTGGTGTCATTGGCAAACTTGCTGAGGGTGCCCTCGACCCGCTGTCTGTATCATTAATGAAAATATTAAACAGCACTGGTCCCAGTAAGGACCCTGAAGGGACACCATTTGTCACAGATCTCCACCTGGGGATGGAGCCATTGGCCCCTCCTCTCTGAATGCGACCATCCAACCAATCCACCTATTGAATCCACTTCTCTCCAGTTTAGAGAGAAGGATGTTGTGGGGGTCTGTGTCAAAGGCTTTTCAGAACTCCAGATTGATGACATCCCTTGCTTTTCCTGTATCCATGAATGCTGTCACTCCATCACAGAAAGCCACTGGCTTGGTCAGGCAGGACTTGCCCTTGGTCAAGCCGTGCTGGCTGGCTCGAATCACCTCCCTGTCCTCCAGGTGCTTTAGCATAGCTTCCAGGAGGATCTGTTCCATCATCTTCCTGAGGTTGCACAGCCCCTCTCGATGCCAGATGGGGCTCCTGGCCCCACTCTCACTCACGTGGCTGCCTCACGGCTCCCTCCTCTCTGCTCTCCAGGCAGGTTCCGTGCCGATAACTTGAACAAGCTGAAGAACCTGTGCAGCAAAACGATTGGAGACAAGATGAAGGTGAGGCACGAGGGCTGGTGGTCCTGGCAGCAATTTACTGTGGGACAGTACCACCTGGTGGCATCTCCCCCAGGTCTCTGCTCTCCAGGCCTCTCCCTCGCATCGTCGAGGAGTGTTTTTCCCTGGAGCTTTACTCCTTAACCCTGCTGGGGTTTCTTTTTCCTGATGCTGCAGAAGAAGGAGCCTGTGGGGACAGATGAGTCCATACCAGAGAGTGCACAGAACCTCGATGAGCTGACGGCCGACGTCCTGGGGGTGAGTGTGACCCTTATCTCACCCTGCTTATAGAATCACAGAATCATGGAATGGGTTGGGTTGGAAGGGACCTCAAAGCCCATCCAGTTCCAACCCCCTGCCATGGGCAGGGACACCTCCCACTGGATCAGGGGGCTCAAAGCCTCATCCAACCTGGCCTTGAACACCTCCAGGGATGGGGCAGCCACCACTGCTCTGGGCAACCTGGGCCAGGGCCTCCCCTCCCTCACAGGAAAACATTTCTTCCCAAGATCTCATCTCAGTCTCCTCTCTTTTAGCTGAAAACCCTTCCCCCTCATCCTATCTCTCATCAAGAGCCCCTTTCAGTCCTGGGAGACTGCTCTAAGGTCTCCTCAGAGCCTTCTATTCTCCTGTCCTCAGATCATCTTCATGGCCCTTCTCTGGACTCACTCCAACAGATCCATGTCCTTCCTTTGTTGAGGATCCTTCCCCCCCTTCCCCTTCGTTAACTGTGGTGTTTAATGAGCGTGGCGCCGGCCGGCTTTGGCTGCAGTGGGAGCTGCCGGGTGCCCCTCGGCCCTGCCGGGTGCCCTGTGACGCTGCAGCTCACCCAGGCCCTTTTGGAACCTGCCTTGTGTGGGTCCTTTGTCCTCCCGGGGCTGCTTTGCCATGTGTCCAGCCCATGGTTTTTGCTCCAGAAGCCGTGTCATAGAATCATCTGGTTGGAAAAGACCTCTGAGATCATTGATCCAACCATCCCTGTCCACTTACTAAACCAGACCTGTAAGAAACTCATCTGGCTGTCTTTTAAACCCCTCCAGGGATGGGGACTCCACACCTCCCCTGGGCAGCCTCTGCCAGAGCCTGAGAACACTTTCAGTGAAAAATCTTTTCCCAATATCCAATTTAAACTTCCCCTGGTGCAACTTGAGGCCATTTCCTCTTGTCCAATCACTTGTGAGAAGAGGCCAACACCCTCCTCACCACAACCTCCTCTCAGGCATTTGTAGACTGTGATGAGGTCTCCCCTCAGCCTCCTTTTCTCCAAGATAAACAACCCCAGGTCCCTCAGCTGCTCCTCATAACCCCTGTTCTCCAGCCTCTTCCCCAGTTCCATTCCCTTCTCTGGACATTCTCCAGCCCCTCAGTGTCCTTGTAGTGAGGGGCCCAAAACTGAACCCAGGATTCAAGGTGCAGCCTCACCAGTGCCCAGTCCAGGGGCACAATCCCTGCCCTGCTCCTGCTGCCCACGCTGTCTCTGGCACAGGCCAAGATGCCATTGGCCTTCTTGGCCACCTGGGCCACTGCTGGTTCAGGTTCAGCTCCTGTCAGCCAACACCCCCAGGGCCTTCTCCCCCAGGCAGCTCTCCAGGGACTCTTCCACAAGTCTAATGCAGACAGTCAGGCAAGAGTCTGTGCTCAGCCCCTTTCCCCTTTCCCCTTTCCCCTTTCCCCTTTCCCCTTTCCCCTTTCCCCTTTCCCCTTTCCCCTTTCCCCTTTCCCCTTTCCCCTTTCCCCTTTCCCCTTTCCCCTTTCCCCTTTCCCCTTTCCCCTTTCCCCTTTCCCCTTTCCCCTTTCCCCTTTCCCCTTTCCCCTTTCCCCTTTCCCCTTTCCCCTTTCCCCTTTCCCCTTTCCCCTTTCCCCTTTCCCCTTTCCCCTTTCCCCTTTCCCCTTTCCCCTTTCCCCTTTCCCCTTTCCCCTTTCCCCTTCCACAGGCTCTGCAGGTTTCCCAGATCAAGAAAGTCCGTCTCCTCATCGACGAAGCCATCCTCAAGTGCGACGCCGAGCGCGTCAGGCTGGAGGCAGAGCGTTTTGAGAGCCTGCGGGAGATTGGGAACCTCCTCCACCCCTCGGTGCCCATCAGCAACGATGAGGTAGGGACAAGAGGGACAAGAGGGCTCTCGGGGCCGGCTGTGCCGGATCATCAAAGCCACACAACCGCGGGGAAGAGGGAGGGGGGAACTCTCTGTGGGGAGGGAGGGCCCCCAGCCCCAGCTCAGCAGGCGGTGAATGAAATCTGCATGACAAGACAGCGATTCCTGCCGGGAGTGGACAAAGAACAGCTCAGACAATGCTGGATGTGGCCATTGTTGGGGGAATACATGGGAAAGTTGCTTCCAGCCAGGGGCTGGAATCTCCCTCTGCTGCCTTCATTCATCCAGCAGGAATATTTTGCTGGGGGAACACAATCGGGTTGGGCCGGCTGCCAAGTGGCCGCACAATAAGCGGCCGGCTGGGATCAGGACTGGGCTTCCAGGCTCTGTAGTGTGAGATCCCAAACTGGGCCCAGTGCAATGCAGAGGCTGGGAAGCTGGGGTGATGGGCTTCCCTTTCTCTTCTCTCCATCTCTGTGCAGGACGTGGACAACAAGGTGGAGAGGGTCTGGGGCGACTGCAGCTGCAGGAAGAAGTATTCCCACGTGGACCTGGTGGTGATGGTGGACGGTTATGAGGGAGAGAAGGGGGCTGTCGTCGCGGGTAGCCGGGGCTACTTCCTTAAGGTGTGAGGCCAGGAATGATTGGAGCCAGAGGGAGAGCTGGGGGAAACGAGAGGGGGAACAGAGCTTGCAGCGATGGGAGCCTCCGCAGCAGTGTGAGCTCATGCTGAGCCAGCTCCTTGCGTGAGGTGGACTCTGGCCTCCGTGGTGCTGGTCGTGCCTGGACTCCTCCGGATCCACTCCAGCATTGCTGCAGCCAGAGGGTGATGCTGAGCCTGGCAGGCAGAGCAGTCTGGAGCTGCCGTGGGCTCCCAGACCGGCTGAGCAAGAAGGGAAGGCCCAGTGAGGTGTGTGCGTGACAGGCGGTGGCTTCCCTTGTCCCCAGGGTCCCCTGGTGTTCCTGGAGCAGGCCCTGATCCAGTACGCCCTGCAGAGCCTCCGTGCCAAAGGCTACACTCCCGTCTACACCCCCTTCTTCATGCGGAAGGAGGTGATGCAGGAGGTGGCCCAGCTCAGCCAGTTCGACGAGGAGCTCTACAAGGTGAGCAGTCCCCCTCTTGCACTGTCCCCTCTGGGCACTGGCTTTCCACCTGAGCCACCACCGCATGGATTCTGCACAGGGATGGAGCCAGCTGAGGTCTCCCTGCCCTGCAGCGGTGCCTCCCATCTGCTCCCCATCTCCGGGATCCATCTTCGCCGCTCACGCCGTTGTCATGGTGATGCGGTGATGGGGAGGTGGCTCGACCCCAGCCTCCGCTTTGCAGGAGGCCAAGCAATGGCAGCTGCTCCCTTCCCTGAGCCATCCTGTCCCTGCTCTGCACCAGCAGGGAGAACGGTTGCCCGTGCCAGGGGCTACACTCCCACCGGTTTGAGGGACAGGGTTTAGCGGATGGTGGGTGCGGTTGGACTCGATGATCTCAAAGGTCTTTTCCAACTGGAAGATTCTATGATTCTACACCCCCTTCATGCAGAAGAAAGCGATGCAGAAGGTGTCCCAGAGGTGTCTCTCCCAAGAGGTGTGGGAGCGGCTGGGGAAGGAGATGGTATCCTTTGTCTCCCCCCACCAGGTGATCGGCAAAGGCAGCGAGAAGGCAGAGGACAGCTCCATCGACGAGAAGTACCTGATTGCCACCTCGGAGCAGCCGATCGCCGCGCTGCACCGCGACGAGTGGCTGAAGCCAGAGGATCTGCCCATCAAGTACGCGGGGCTGTCCACCTGCTTCCGGCAGGAGGTGGGCTCGCACGGCCGCGACACCCGCGGCATCTTCCGCGTCCACCAGTTCGAGAAGGTGAGAGGAAGGGGGTGGCGTTCCCGCTGGGAATTTGGGGCTGCATCAGGAGCCGTCGCCAACACAAGGTGCCCTTCTCTTTGCAGATCGAGCAGTTCGTCTACGCCTCGCCCCACGACAACAAGTCCTGGGAGATGTTTGATGAGATGATCGCCACGGCCGAGGAGTTCTACCAGTCCCTGGGCATTCCCTACCACATTGTCAACATTGTCTCAGGTAGGGACAGGGAATTCCTCGCCACACAGCGCTGGGGCCACATCTCCGGGCCAGGAGGTCATTGGCCACTCTGCCAGCACCTCAGATGTCACCCTGACCCTGAACTGCTTCCTGGCTCAGCTTCCCGTGTCCCCAGCTTGGCTTCCCATGTCCCCAGCTCGGTTTCTCATGTCTCTGTCTCAGCTTCCCCTGTGCCCAGCTCGGCTTCCCGTGCTGTCTGTCCCCAGACGTGGTGAGGTGGAGGTGGTGTCTCCACCCAAGTCCCTGAAGAATGGAGACATTTCTTTTCTGCAAAGCTCCACTGCTTTGCTCTGGGTCCACCAGGCCAGGACTGTCCTTGCTGTCCCTTCACAAGGGACAGTTTCAGTGTCCCAGCTCCTCCTTGAACCTCTCCTAGGAAGATTATCCCGTTTAAATGTTCCTTCCCAACCTCCTCACTGAAGAGCAGGAACCTCATGGTCCTTCCCGAGTCACCTCTGAGGCTCTGTGCCTTTAGCCCCGTGCTGCTGTCCCCCAGGATGGGTACATTCTGGGTAGGGGGAGTGAGAGCTCCTCCTGCTCAGCGTTTCCCCCCCACACTCCAGGCTCCCTCAACCACGCTGCCAGCAAGAAACTGGACCTGGAGGCCTGGTTCCCTGGTTCCGGCGCTTTCCGTGAGCTCGTGTCCTGCTCCAACTGCACCGACTACCAGGCGCGCCGCCTGCGCATCCGCTATGGGCAGACCAAGAAGATGATGGACAAGGTGAGATGGTGCTGCTGGGCCTCAGGGGGAGGTCCCTGCTGTGTACCCCCCCCTCATTGTGCCCCCTCCCTGCTGCAGGTGGAGTTCGTGCACATGCTCAACGCCACCATGTGTGCCACCACCCGCACCATCTGTGCCATCCTGGAGAACTACCAGACTGAGGAGGGCATCTGCATCCCAGAGAAGCTCCGAGACTTCATGCCCCCAGGTAGCACCCACCCACCCCTCTTTCCTTCTCAGCACCCTCCTCTCCCAGGATTTGGCTTCTGGCAGAGCCATGGGTGGGGGTAACGCTTGCTGCCTGCTCTCCCTCCTTTGCAGACCTCCGGGAGCTGATCCCGTTCGTGAAGCCGGCGCCCATCGAGCAGGAGCTCTCCAAGAAGCAGAAGAAGCAGCAGGAGGGGGGCAAGAAGAAAGCAGGAGGGGGCAACGAGCGGGTGCTGGAGGAGCAGATGCAGAACATGGGTGTCAACAGCGCCTGAGCCTGTCCTGCCCTCCCCCCCGTGGGACCTTTGGGGCCTCCGGAATCATGGAATTATCATCGTCTCTGGCTGGACTGCACCCATCACCTCTGCTTCAGGGCCCGTCTGGGGCTGGCAGGCACCAGGCTGCCCGCCCTGGCACGGGGCACTGCGCTCCCCCAGCCGAAGGACTGATATTATTGGGGTGCCAACCCCCCACAGTGGGGCTGGGGACCCCCCACATCCTTTTCCCAGGGACTGAAATGTCCTTTCTCCCTCCAATAAAGCCAAGAACTGCTGAGCTGCCTCTCCCTGGCATGGGGCAAGGGGGAAGGAGGAATCCAGCCTGGTGGGGAAGGGGGGATCCTCTGCCTTCCCCCCCCCTCCCCGAACTGGGGCCTCTGCCAGCCCCACACAATGGGCTGGACAAAGGCCCTTCTGCCAGAGCCCATTTGTGATTCAACAAGGGGCCGGGACCCCCCATGCCTCGGCCCCCGCTGCCTGGAACCCCTGCTATGGGTGCAGGGTGGGGGTGGGGGGGGGCTGCATGCCTCAGTTTCCCCATTGAAAGGGGAAAACTGCCACCCCCCCACCCCAGGGTGTGCATGGGAACCCCACGCTTGCACCCACAGGGTGCTGGGGTAGGACCCTGGCATCCCCAGCACAGCACCCCAAGGAGCTGAGGGAGGGATCCCCATTGTCTGTTCTCCCCCAGCACAGCACCCCAAGTAGCAGGGGGGAGGGATCCCCAGTGTCCCGCAGCACAGCACCTAAAGAGCCGGTTGGGCTCGCCCACTGCCCTTTGAAGGGTGCCAGGGAGGGGCCCCTTGAATCACCACAGCCCTCAGTGGGTGCCGGGGGGTCCTGGGCGCCTCCCAGTACCCACCCCAGCCGGGGGCCCCCCCTGTACCCGTCCGACTCGTTTGGCTGCCGCAGCCCCCGGGCCTGGCGCTGCGCCTCCTGCTCAGCACCCACGCCCTGGCGCGGCACTGGCTGCCGCCATGGGTGCTGGGATGGGTGCCAGGATGCGTGCAAAATGGGTGCTGGGATGGGTCCTGCCATGGGTGCGGGATGGATGCAGGATAGTCACTGTTATGGGTGCTGGGATGTGTGTAGGATGGATGCCACCATAGGTACTGGGATGGGTGCAGGATGGGTGCCAAGTGGGCTGCACCCATTCCCCCTTCTGCCCCAATGGGTCCCATGGGGAAACACCCACCAGTGTCCGCCAGTATCCCCAGGCCTCCGTGCCTCCAGTCCATGCCAGTGCTCCCAGTTTGTCCTTTAGCACAGTGGGGCCAGCCCAGGGGGGCTGGGAACGGGGACCCCCGTGTGCTGGGGGGGGGTGTCACAGCCTATAGCGGGGGGGGGGGTTGTTGGAGGGGGGTGTAGTGTGTGCTTGTGTGTCACACGTGTGTGCATTGTGTGTGCCACACATATGTCCTGTGTGTGCTTGCATGTCACACGTGTGTGCGTCCTGTGTGTGCATCCTGTGTGCTCGTGTGTCACGTGTGGGTGTGTGCAGCCCTGTGCGTGTCCCCGTGGCTGTGATGGGTGCTGCTGTGTGCACCTCGTGTGCACTTCACGCGTGTGCACACCCCGTGTATGTCCTCCCTGCATCCCCCACGTGCGGTGTCCATGTGTGTGGTTCCCATGTGCGTGTGTCCCATGCGTGTGTCTGGGGCCGGGGGGGGTGGGGGGCATGTGTGTATGTGTGTCCCACACGTGTGCGTGACCTTCCCGTGTCTGTGTGTCCCACCCATGTGGTTCCCATGTGCATGTGTCCCACATGGGTACATGTGGGGGCCCTGTCCGTGTGTCCCACGTGTGTATGTGTGTGTGTCGGGGGGGGGGGGTCCGCGCGTGTCCGGTTGTGGTCCGTGTGTCCCGACCATGCCTAGTGCCACCCCCCCCCCGCATATCCCCCACCCCCCCGCCGCTGGCGATGCAGGTGCCAGCCCCCCGCTCCGGTGTCGATGCAGGTGCCGGTGCCCCCCCCCTCAACCCCCGCCGGTGCAGATCCCGGTGATCCCCCCCCCTCCCCGGGTGGTGCCGGTGGCAGTGCTGGGGGGCAGGGGGGTGTTGGGAGGTGTCGGGGCGGCTCCTTTAAGCGCGGGCGGGGGGGCCGGGCTGTGGCGGCCCCGCCCCGACGGGCGCGCGCGGTGCGGGGGGGGGGGGGGCGGCGGCGCGGGTGCTGCGGGCACCGGTACCGGCACCGCGCCATGGGCGCCGCGCCCGCCCACGGGGCCGCGCTCCCGGGGCTCCCGGCGCTGCTGCTGCTGGTGCTGCTGCTGCCCGCGGCGGGGGGGGCACGCCGGCCCGCAACCGGCACCGACATCGGCACCGGTACCGGCACCAGCATCAGCGCCGGCATCAGCATCGGTACCGATCGCGGCGGGGGAGGCACCGGCATCACCATCGCCACCGGCAGCGCCATCGCAACCGGCGCCTCCTCCACTACCGGCATCGACATCAACACCGGTACCAGCAACGCCACCGGCACCGGCAGCAACACCGGCAAAGACACCGATCGTGGCGCGGGGGACACCGGCATCGACATCAACACCGCCACCGGCATTGGTACCGCCACAGGCACCGGCATCAGCACGGCCACCGGCATCGGCAGAGATCGCGGCGGGGGGGAAACTACCGCCAGCACCGGCATCAACACCGACATCGCCACAACCATCGGCATCGCTACCGGCGCCAGTACCGATCGCGGAAGAGTGACCACCGGCACCAGCATCGGCATTGCCACCAGCACTGGCATCAACACCGGCACCGGCCGGGGGGGAACCGGCATCAGCATCAGCACCGGCATCGCCACCCATCGCGGTGGGGAGGGCACCAACACCGGGGAGAGTGGCGGCGCCGGGGACAACGGCAGCTCCAGTGGCACCAGGGACAGCCGAGCGGGGCCTGCCCCGAGCACCGGGGACAGGGGGGACAGCGGTGGCGATGGGACTACACTGGGCACATCCAGTGGGAACATTGGCTGGGGACCTCGAGGCATCCATGGCATCGGGGACACCAAGGGCAGCGGTACAGCCAGGGGTACCCGAGGTCCTGGAGGCACCAGGACCATTGGGGGGGACACTGGGGGCACCCCTGACCCCGGGGACACCGGGAGCACTGAGGATGCTGAGTGCACTGGGGACACTGGGGGCAGCCAACTCCTCAGGGACGACGGGATCAACAGGGACACTGGAAACACTGGGGAGACTGAGAATGCCCCCAGGAGCACCAGGGAGATGATGAGTACCAGGCACGCTGGACACACAGGGGACACAGGGGACACTGGGAGCACCAGCGATGCTGGATGCACTGGGGACACTGAGAAAGTCCCCAGGGACACCAGGGGTGCTGAGGAGCTCACGAGCACCAAGGACACCGGCGACCCCCTGACCACGGGGGCCACCAGGAGCCCCATGACCCGCAGCCGTTCCCGTCGGCACCGCAGCCCCAATGCTCCGCCGCAGTTCCAGCCTTCCAGTTACCAGGCCTCGGTGGCGGAGAACCGGCCAGCGGGGACACCGGTGACACAGGTGACAGCGGTGGACCCCGACGAGGGGGAGGCGGGCAGGCTGCGCTACACCATGGCCGCCCTCTTCGACAGCCGCTCTGACGCCCTCTTCTCCATGGACCCTGTCACTGGCGCCGTCACCACTGCTGCCCCCCTGGACCGCGAGAGCAAGAGCACCCACGTCTTCCGGGTGACAGCGATCGACCACGGGACACCCCGGCGCAGCGCCATGGCCACATTGACGGTGACAGTGAGCGACGCCAATGACCATGACCCGGCCTTCGAGCAGCCCGAGTACCGGGAGAGCGTGCGGGAGAACCTGGAGGTGGGCTATGAGGTGCTGACCGTGCGGGCCACTGATGGCGATGCCGGTCCCAACGCCAATATCCTCTACCGCCTCCTCAACGCCGGTGGTGCCAATGAGGTCTTTGAGATCGATTCTCGCTCAGGCGTCATCCGCACCCGTGGCCCCGTGGACCGTGAGGTGGTGGAGGCCTTTGAGCTGTTGGTGGAGGCCACGGATCAGGGCCAGGAGCCGGGACCTCGCAGCGCCACAGCCACCGTCCGCATCACAGTGGAGGACGACAATGACAATGCGCCGCAGTTCAGCGAGAAGCGTTACGTGGCGCAGGTCCCTGAGGACGTGGCGCCTAATTCGGCCGTGCTGCGGGTGACGGCCACCGACCGCGACAAGGGCAGCAATGCCCTGGTGCACTACAGCATCGTCAGCGGTAACACCCGCGGCCACTTCTACATCGACGCGCAGACGGGCGCGCTGGACGTGGTCAGCCCCTTGGACTACGAGGTCAGCAAGGAGTTCAACCTACGGATCCGGGCGCAGGACGGTGGCCGCCCGCCCCTTTCCAACATCAGCGGCTTGGTCACTGTCCAAGTGTTGGATGTCAATGATAATGCCCCCATCTTTGTCAGCACACCCTTCCAGGCCACCGTGCTGGAGAACGTGCCGGTGGGTTACTCCGTCATCCACATTCAAGCCATTGATGCTGATTCAGGTGACAACGGCCGGCTGGTCTACAACCTCCTGGAGACGGGCGCTGGCTTCCCCTTTGCCATCAACAACAGTACCGGGTGGATCGTGGTGGCCTCTGAGCTGGACAGGGAGGCAGTGGACTTCTACAGTTTTGGGGTGGAGGCGCAGGACCAAGGTAGCCCCCCGATGGCCTCCTCGGCCAGCGTCAGTGTCACCATCCTGGACGTCAATGACAACAGCCCCGAGTTCACGCAACGGGAATACAGTGCCCGCCTGAACGAGGACGCGGCAGTGGGCACCAGCGTCCTCACCGTCTCTGCCGTTGACCGTGACGCCAACAGCGTCATCACCTACCAGATCTCCAGCGGCAACACCCGCAACCGCTTCTCCATCACCAGCCAGAGTGGTGGTGGGCTCATCTCCCTCGCCCTGCCCCTGGACTACAAACTGGAGAGGCAGTACCTCCTCACCATCGCCGCCTCCGATGGCACCCGCCAGGATACGGCCCAGGTGGTCGTCAACGTCACCGATGCCAACACCCACCGACCTGTCTTCCAGAGCTCTCACTACACCGTCAATGTTAATGAGGACCGGCCAGTGGGCACCACGGTGGTGGTCATCAGTGCCACAGATGAGGACACGGGGGAGAACGCCCGCATCACCTACCTGATGGAGGACAGCATCCCCCAGTTCCGCATTGCCGCCGAGACAGGGGCCGTCACAACCCAGATGGAGCTGGACTACGAGGACCAGGTCTCCTACACCCTGGCCATCACAGCGCGTGACAACGGCATCCCGCAGAAGTCAGACACCACCTACTTGGAGATCCTGGTGAGCGACGTCAACGACAACGCGCCCCAGTTCCTCCGCGACTCCTACCAGGGCTCTGTCTACGAGGATGTGCCTGCCTTCACCAGTGTTCTCCAGGTCTCTGCCACTGACCGTGACTCAGGACTCAACGGTAGGGTCTTCTACACCTTCCAAGGGGGTGATGATGGTGATGGTGACTTCATCATTGAGTCCACCTCAGGCATCGTCCGCACCTTGCGCCGCCTCGACCGGGAGAACGTGCCATTCTACACCCTGCGGGCATTTGCTGTTGACAAGGGTGTCCCAGCCAAGCGAACGCCGGTGGAGATCCAAGTGACAGTGCTGGATGTCAATGATAACCCACCCGTCTTTGAGCGGGATGAGTTTGACATCTTCGTGGAAGAGAACAGCCCCATCGGGCTGGTGGTGGCCCGGATCATGGCCACCGACCCCGATGAGGGCACCAACGCCCAAATCATGTACCAAATCGTGGAGGGCAACATCCCTGAGGTCTTCCAGCTGGATATCTTCTCTGGCGAGCTCACTGCCTTGGCTGACCTGGACTATGAGACCAAGGCAGAGTATGTCATGGTGGTCCAAGCCACCTCAGCCCCCCTGGTCAGCCGGGCCACCGTGCATGTCCGCCTCCGTGACGTCAATGACAACAGCCCCCAACTCAAGAACTTTGAGATCCTCTTCAATAACTACATCACCAACCGCTCGGGCAGCTTCCCTGGGGGCATCATTGGCCGCATCCCGGCCCACGATCCCGACATCTCTGACACCCTCACCTACGCTTTTGAGCAGGGGAACGAGCTCAACCTGGTGCTGCTGGACCCCCGCAGCGGGGACCTGCGCCTCAGCCCCGCCCTGGACAACAACCGCCCGCTGGAGGCCATCATGAGGGTCTCCGTCTCAGGTAAGGTCCCTGTCCTGGGGTGGGGTGGCTGGGAGGTCCAAGGTCTGGGGCTGAGGAAGCCCTTGCTGGTGCCTCCCCCTACCCTCATGGAGTTGAGGTGTTTTGGGGTCCCACCACCCCAATGTGGTTGCCCCCCTTCTCCAGATCTCGGGGAGGATGGGGATTCAGTGCCCCTTCCCCAGCCAACCCAGACGTCCCACCCAGAGGCAGTTGGAGTCCCCGGCACCCCCTTTGCCTTTCCCACCCCAAGTCTCAGCCCTGGGGTGTCTGGGTGTGGGGGGGGTCCCATACCCCTGTGCATCCTATTTTGGGGGGAATCAAGACCCTCTAGCAAGTGGTTTAGGGGGAACAGGACCTCCTGTGTGTATTTAGGGGGGGTCCTGGCACCTCGCTGTGTGTGTTTAGGGGAAAGAACCCTCTGTGTTTTTAAGGGGGTGTCCTGGCACCTCTCCCTGCGTGTTTCAGGGGGCAGGACCCACAGTGTGTGCTTTGTGGGGGGCACAGGGCCTGTTTTGGGAAGGGGGCAGAGCCTGGTGTGTGCGTGGGGGGGGGGGGGGGGGAGTCCTGGTACCCTTACGTGTGTGTTGTGAGGGTCTTAAGGGGTAGATTTCGGGGGACAGGGTTCATAATCCAGTGCAGTATTTGGGGGGGAGGGATGTGCTGGCACCCCAATACTTGTGTTTCCAGAAGACCCCATTGCTTGTACCGGGGGGGGGGTGGGGGGTCTCAGGACCCTTTAGCAGTGGCTTGTTGTGGGGGGCAGGACCCACTGTGTGTGTTTAGGAGGGGGTCCTGGCATCTCTCCCTGGGTGTGTTTGGGGGGGCACAGGGCTTTTATATGTGTTTGGGGGGAGAAGGACCCACTGTGTGTGTTTGCGGGGGTTGCATAGCCTGGGGGGGGTGTCCTGGCACCCTGTTATAGGGGACCCAAGGAGTGGATTTTGGGGGCCTCAGGGTGCAGTGCAGTACTGGGGGGGGAGGGACTGTCCTTGTACCCCAATGCTTGCGTTTGGGGCGGGCGGGGAAGCACACAGGGCTTGGTTTGTGTATTTGGGGGGGTCCTGACAGCTTGGCCTCTGCACTGGAGGGGGGGGTCCCCAAACCCAGTGTGTCTGTTTTGGGGGTGCCACTGGTGGGAACGGGCCGAGGGGGGTGGGGAGCTGGTCTGTGCTGCCTGGTGGGGTTTGGGCCAGAAAAGCCGGGGAGGGGGGGGGGGCAGAGGTCACCCCGAGATGAGGGAGCAGGGAAGCAAACTGAGTCATAGGCGGTGTCGGGGTGTCCCTGTCCCCAGCCACGTGTCCCCCATCCCCCCTGTGCCCCTCCACGCTCCCTCTGCCCTGGAGTCCCTGTTCCCACTGCACAAAGCCGGGGGGTGGGGGGGTGGTGTGCACAGGGCACAAAGGGTGGGGGCAGGGAACCCCCATGCCCAGGCTGGGCCCCCCCAAGCACGGGGGCAGCTGTGAGGGGAACAAAGGCCCCGGCCATAGCTGGGCCCCCGCTGCCGCAGCCATGGCAACCCCCCCCTCGGCCACCGGCCACGGGCCACCGGGCACCCCCACCGTCGCCCCCCCTCTCCCTCCTCCCCTCAGGCTGTCCCCACGCTCCCTCTGTCCATCTGTCCACCCGCTGCCCGCTCTCCATCTGTCCCCACCCCGCTGCCCCTCATCCTGGCCTGGAGGGGGAGAAAGGTGTTGCCCAAGTGCCAGGCAGAGCTTTTGCCCCCGCCCCCATCCTCACCCCACAGCACTGCCAGCTGCCCCACGGCCAGCTCTGTCCCCTCCTGTGGTGGCCATCAGGACAGGTGCCCCACAACCAGCTCTTGTCCCATCCCGTGGTGGCCATCAGGACTGGTGCCCTCTAGCCAGTTCTGTCCCCTCCTGTGATGGCCATCAGGACTGGTGCCCCACAGCCAGCTCTGTCCCCTCCGGTGGTGGCCATCAGGACAGGTGCCCCATTGCCAGCTCTGTCCCCTCCTGTGATGGCCATCAGGACAGGTGCCCCACAACCAGCTCTTGTTCCATCTCATGGTGACCATGAGGACTGGTGCCCAACAACCATCTCTGTCCCCATCCCATGGTGGTCATCAGGACTGGTGTCCCATAGCCAGTTCTGTCCCATCCTGTGGTAGCCAAATGGGATGGGTGCCCCATCACCACCACCATCCCCACCCTGTTGTGGCCAAGGAGGATGGTTTCTCTATCACCACCACTGTCCTCATGCTGTGGTGGCCAAGTGGGATGGGTGCCCCATCACCACCACCATCCCCATCCTGCACTGGTCACCACCACCATCCCCATCCTGCACTGGCCAGCACCATCACTGACCCCCTCTTATCTCCCCCCACCCACAGACGGGGTGCACAGCGCGACAGCCCAGTGCACGCTGCGGGTGACGGTGATCACAGACGAGATGCTGAGCAACAGCATCACCCTGCGCTTGGCCGACATGTCCCAGGAGCGGTTCCTCTCCCCGCTCCTCAGCCGCTTCCTGGAGGGGGTGGCGACCGTCCTGGCCACCCCCCGCCACCGCGTCGTCCTCTTCAACATCCAAACGGACACGGACGTGGGGACCGCCCGTATCCTCAACGTCAGCCTCTCGGTGCTGCTGCCCACCTCGGGCCACGGCGCCCGCTTCTTCTCCTCTGAGGAGCTTCAGGAGCGCCTTTACCTCAACCGCTCGCTCTTGGCCGCGGTCTCGGCCCAGCGGGTCCTGCCCTTTGACGACAACATCTGCCTGCGCGAGCCCTGCGAGAACTACATGCGCTGCGTCTCCGTGCTGCAGTTCGACAGCTCGGCGCCCTTCCTCGCCTCCGACACCATCCTCTTCCGCCCCATCCATCCCGTCACCGGCCTGCGCTGCCGCTGCCCGCCCGGCTTCACCGGCGACTACTGCGAGACCGAGATCGACCTCTGTTACTCCAGCCCTTGCGGCAGCAACGGGCGGTGCCGGAGCCGCGAGGGCGGCTACACCTGCGAGTGCCACGAGGATTTCACCGGTGAGAGCCCTGTTCCTCTCTCCCGTGGCTGCTCTTGGGGTCACCTTGTTCCCTTCACCCACTCTCCTGCCCTCTCGGTGTCCAGCCCTGTCGTTCCTTCATCCAGCACTGCTCCATCATCCCCTCATCCAGCTCCTCTTTAGCCATCCATCATCCATCCATCCATCCATCCATCCATCCATCCATCCATCCATCCATCCATCCATTCCATCTATCCCTCCATCCATCCCTTTATCCCTCCATCCATTCCATCCATCCATTCCATCTATCCCTCCATCCATCCCTTTATCCCTCCATCCATTCCATCCATCCATCCATCCATCCATCCATCCATCCATCCATCCATCCATCCATCCATTCCATCTATCCCTCCATCCATCCCTTTATCCCTCCATCCATTCCATCCATTCCATCCATCCATCCATCCATCCATCCATCCATCCATCCATCCATCCATCCATCCATCCATCCATTCCATCTATCCCTCCATCCATCCCTTTATCCATCCATCCATCCATCCATCCATCCATCCATCCATCCATCCATCCATCCATCCATCCATCCATCCATCCATCCCATCTATCCCTCCATCCATCCCTTTATCCCTCCATCCATCCATCCTTTCTTGGTGTCCATTCCCATCATCCCTTCATGCAGGTCCCCTGCAGCCCTCCACTCATTATAACTTCTGCTGTCCCTCCATCGTCCATCCCCATCACCCCTTCTTCCTCCTCCCCTTCAGTTCTCCATCCTTCTGTCATCCTTCCCACAACATCCTTTCATTCCACTCTCCCTCAGCCCTCCATCATCCACCCCTTCCTCAGCTCTCTCCGTCATCTGTCCACGTCATCCCTTCATCCCACTCCCCCTCAGCCCTCCACTGGTTGTTCCTTTTACTGTCCATCATCCATCTCCACATCCCTTTGTCCTGCTCCAGTCCTCCATCATCCAACCTCATCAGCCTTCATCCCATTCCTCATCAGCCTTCCTCATCTGTTCCTTCTTCTCCTGGCCCTCCATGATCCACCATGGTCATCCTTTCATCCTGCTCCCCTTCAGCCCTCTGTCATCCGTTCCTTCCTCAGCATCATCCAGCCTCTGTTGTCCATCCATCCCTCCGTCCTCATCTGACTGACTTCCATCTCTCCCTTCTCCATCCCTTCTCCATCCCCATCCATCCTCCATGATTCCCTCCATCCTCACCTTTGTCTCCAACTCTTTTATCTTCCTCCTCTTCCATCTCCCCACCTTCCCCTCTCCTCTCTCCATCCCACCCCTCTCTCCCCCTCCCATCTCCCCTCTGTCCTCTCATCCTCCTCCCTGCCTGGTCCCCTGTCCATTCAGTCCTTCCACCCAAGTGTGGTCCCAGCAGGAGGTCAGCAGGGAACTGGGACGCTGGGGGACACACAACCTTGGTGGCCATCCTGGGGACACCGTGGGGTGAGGGGACACCCTGTCCCCACCATGGTGACCGGGGAACAGAATGGGGAAGAGACACCACAGTCACTGGGATACCGGTGGCACTGGGGACACCCTGACCTGGGGACACACACGCGAGTGTCACAGGGACACTGGTGGCACTGGGGCACCCTGACCTCAAGGGGACACACATTGGGGTCACTGGGACACTGGTGGCACTGGGGACACCCTGACCTGGGGACAAACACATGAGGGTCACAGGGACACTGGTGGCACTGGGGCACCCTGACCTCAAGGGGACACACATTGGGGTCACTGGGACAGTGGTGGCACTGGGGACACCCTGACCTCAGGGAGACACACGTTGGGGTCACTGGGACACTGGTGGCACCGGGGACACCCTGGGCTGAGGACACACACTGGGGTCACTGGGACACTGGTGGCACTGGGGACACCCTGACCTCAGGGGGACACACATTGGGGTCACTGGGACACTGGTGGTACTGGGGACAGCGCCCACCATCCTTGGGCACCCCACAGCATGCTGGGGAGGGGGCTGCCAGTTCCTGGGGGAGGGGATGCTGGGGGGAGGGGGCTTTGACTCGGTTGCCATGGTGATGGGAGGTGGTTGCCACGGCGATGGAGCTGGGGATAAAGCTGTTATGGAGCTGATGCGGGGGGGGGGGGGGGGGGGGGGGGGCAGAAATGGGATGTCCCCACCCCCCCGTTTTGGGGGTGCCAGGGGTGCCCGGTGCCCTGGGCACAGTGCCGGGTGCCAGCTGGACCTCACACAGGGGAGCACTGCGAGCTGAGTGCCCGGGGGGGCCGCTGTGCCCCGGGGGTCTGCCGCAACGGGGGCACCTGCCTCAACCTGCTGGTGGGGGGGTTCCGCTGCCAGTGCCCCCCCGGGCACTACGAGAAGCCCTTCTGCACCATGAGCACCCGCAGCTTCCCCCCGCGCTCCTTCCTCACCTTCCGTGGCCTCCGCCAGCGCTTCCACTTCACCCTCGCCCTGACGTGAGCCCCGGGGGGAGGGGCAAGGGGTGGGGGCGTGGGCATCGCGGGGGGGGGGGCGAGGGCGGTGGGTGCCCCATGGGCGTCATCTGGGGAGATGGGGTGAGGGGTCTTGAGTGCCCCATGAGCATCATTTGGAGTGGGAGGTGTTGGGTAACCCGATGGCATCATCTGGGTTGATGGGGTGCTGGTTGGTGGTGCCACATGGGCATCATTTGGAGTGGGGGGTGATGGGTAACTCATTGGCATCATCTGAGGTGATGGGGTGCGGGGTTATGGGTGCCCCATGGGCATTGTCTGGGGAGATGGGATGTGGGGTTATGGGTGCTCCATGGGCATCATTTGGGGTGGAGGGTGATGGGTGCCCCATTGCCGTCATGTGGGGTGGGGGTGATGGGTGCCCTGTTGGCATCACCTGGGGTGATGGGGTAGGGTTTTATGGGTGCCCCGTTGGCATCATTTGGGGTGTGGGGCGCTGGGTGCCCCATGGGCACAGTGTGGGAGCAATGGGGCAGGAGGCAGTGGGCACCCCGTGGGTATGGGTGGGGGTGATGGGACAATGTGACACCCAACGGGCACAAGGTGGGGCGTGGCAGGGTGACCCCTTGGGATGGGGGCAATGATGGGGGCACCCCAGGGGTGCAGGGTGATGGGGTACAGGGCAGGCCAGGGGGCTGTGGGGTGATGAGGCACGCTCGGGGGGCACAATGGGGGGGCAGAGGGCTGAGGGGTGATGGGCAGGGCCTGGCACTTGTCCCTGCCCCAGGTTTGCCACCAAGGAGCGGGATGGGCTCCTGCTCTACAACGGGCGCTTCAACGAGAAGCACGACTTCGTGGCACTGGAGATCGTGGACGAGCAGGTCCAGCTCACCTTCTCAGCAGGTACGGGCACCGTGCCCACCGTGCCCTGGCATGGCACGCACTCCCGGGCATCGCAGCCCTGGCTCTGCCTGGCACTGCTTCCCAGGCATCGCAGCCCGGGCGCTGCATCCCCGGTACGGTGTCGCTGGCGTGTGTCCTGGGTGTCACATCCTGGGCACTGTGTGCCGGGCATCATGTTCTTGGCGCTGCATCCCGGGCACTGCCTGGCACTGCATCCTGTGCTGCACATCCCTGGCACAGCGTCTTGGACATTGCATCCCCGACACTGTCTGGCACTGCGTCCCTGGCGTGTGTCCTGGGCATTACATCCCTGGCACTGGGTTCTGTGCATCATGTTCTTGGCACTGCATCCCGAGCACTGCCTGGCACTGCATCCCTGGCACTATGTCACTGGCACTACATTCTGGACACTGCATCCCTGTCATGCAGCCTGGATTTCACATCCTGGATATCACATTCTGGCACTGCATCCCTGGCACTGTGTTCTATGTATCACATCCCTGGCACGGTGTCCTGGGCACTGCATCCCTGACACTGTCTGGCACTGCATCCCTTGCGTGCGTCCTGGGTGTCACAACCCTGGCACTGTGTGCCGTGCATCATGTTCTTGGTACTGCATCCTGGGCACTGCCTGGCACTGCATCCTGTGCTGCACTTCCCTGGCATGGCATCCTGGGCATTGCATCCCTGGCACTGTCTGGCACTGCATCCCTGGCACTACATCCCTGGTGTGCATCGTGGGTATCGCATTCTGGCACTGCACACCATGTGTCTCATCTCTGGGCACTGCCTGGCACTGCATCCCTGGCACTGTGTCCTAAGTATCACGTCCCTGGTGCTGCATTCCATGGCATTTCATCCTGTGCACTGCATGCCATCAAATCCCTGGCACTGCATCCCAGGCATCTCATCCATGGCCCTGCCTGGCACTGCATTCCATGCTGTGCATCCCTGGCACAGCATCCTGGGCACTGCATCCCTAGCGCTGTATCCCAGGCATCCCATCCCTGGCACTGCCCCTCACGGCACCGCAATCCTGGCACCCCAATCCTTCCAATCCCTCCCTGTGCCCCTTCCCCGGGCTGTGCCCACTGCCCAACCGTTGGTGCCCACAGGTGAGGCCACCACCACCGTGTCACCCTTCGTGCCGGGCGGTGTCAGCGATGGGCAGTGGCATCGGGTCCAGCTCCACTACTACAACAAGGTGAGAAATGGGGGGGGGGGGCCGGGGGGGGGCCGGGGGGCGGGGAGGAAGGGGGGAGCGGGGTGGGGGGAGGGGAGGGAGGAGCAGGGTTGGGATTTGGGGGGATGAGGGAAGAGGAGATGGAGGGATGGGGGGAGCAGGGGGGGGGTTGGGGGAGCAGAGTCGGGGTTTGGGGGGATGGGGGGAGCAGGGAGGGGTTTGGGGGGATGGGGGGAGCAGGGAGGGGTTTTGGGGGGTGGAGGGAGCAGGGAGGGGTTTGGGGGGATGGGGGGAGCAGGGAGGGGTTTGGGGGGGTGGAGGGAGCAGGGAGGGGTTTGGGGGGTGGAGGGAGCAGGGAGGGGTTTGGGGGGATGGGGGGGGCAGGATGGGGTTTGGGGGGGTGGGGGAGCAGGGAGGGGTTTGGGGGGATGGGGGAGCAGGATGGGGTTTGGGGGGGTGGAGGGAGCAGGGAGGGGTTTGGGGGGATGGGGGGAGCAGGGAGGGGTTTGGGGGGGTGGAGGGAGCAGGGAGGGGTTTCAGAGGATGGGGGGAGCAGGATGGGGTTTGGGAGGATGGGGGGAGCAGGGAGGGGTTTGGGGGGATGGGGGGGCAGGATGGGGTTTGGGGGAGCAGGGAGGGGTTTGGGGGGTGAAGGGAGCAGGGAGGGGTATGGGGGAGCAGGGTGGGGTTTGGGGGAGTAGGGAGGGGTTTGAGGGGATGGGGGGAGCAGGGAGGGGTTTGAGGGGAGGGGGGAGCAGGGGCGTTTTGGGGGGATGGGGGAGCAGGGTGGGGTTTGAGTGAGCAGAGTCGGGGTTTGGGGGGATGGAGGGAGCAGGGAGGGGTTTGGGGGAGCAGAGTCGGGATTTGGGGGAATGGAGGGAGCAGGGAGGGGTTTGGGGGGGTGGAGGGAGCAGGATGGTGTTTGGGGGAGCAGGGAGGGGTTTGAGGGGAGGGGGGAGCAGGGGCGGTTTGGGGGGATGGGGGAGCAGGGAGGGATTTGGGGGGATGGGGGGAGTAGGGTGGGGTTTGGGGGATGGAGGGAGCAGGATGGTATTTGGGGGAGCAGGGAGGGGTTTGAGGGGATGGGGGAGCAGGGAGGGGTTTGGAGGAGCAGGGTGGGGGTTTGGGGTGGTGGGAGGAGGAGGGTGGAATTTGGGGGAGCAGGGTCACAGTTTGGGGAGTGGGGGGAGGAGGAGAGGAGGGTCAGGGTTTGGGGGGATGGAGGGAGCAGGGTGGGACTTTGGGGGATGAGAAGAGCAATGTGGGGTTTGGGGAGAAGGGTGGGAGTTTGGGGGATGGGGAGAGCAGGGTGGGGTTTGGGGGTTACAGAAGAAGAGGGACTAGAGGGGAGCAGGTTTGGGGTGGGGGGATGGAGGGGAGCCGGGTGGAGGGATGGAGGGTGAGGATTTGGGGGGACACAGGCATGGAGGGGGGTGGGAGATAGAGGGGATGGAGGGTGAGGGGCATGGAGAGGTGGAAAGGAGTGGAGTGAGGGAGTGGGAAGTGGAGGAAGAGGTGATGGAGGGGATCGTGGTGGGGTTTGGGGGGATAGAGAAGAGGGGATGGAGGAACAGGGTGGGGATTTGGGGGGATGAAGGGGAGAAGGGTGGGGATTGGGGCTGGAGAAATGGAAGGGAGTGGGTGGGGGGTTGGGAGGTGGAGGAAGGTGGGGATGGAGGTGGTCGTGGTGGGAGTTTTGGGGGACAGAAGAGGAGATGGAGGAGCAGGGTGGGGATTTGGGGGGATGGAGGGGATCATGATGGGGGTTTGGGGGCAGAAGAAGAAGGGATGGAGGAGCAGGGTGGGGGTCTGGGAGGATGGAGGGGAGAAGGGTGGGAGTTGAGATTGGAGAAATGGAAGTGGGTGGGGGTTTGGGAGTTGGAGAAAGGGGGGATGGAGGGGGTAATGCTGGGGTTTTGGGGGACAGAAGAAGAGGGGATGGAGGAGATCATGGAGTTTGGGGAGTCAGAAGAGGGGTTGGAGGTGCATGGTGGGGATTTGAGGAGATGGAGGGGGTCATGGTCGGGGTTTTGGGGCTAGAAGAGGGGATGGAGGGGATCTTGGTGGGGGTTTGGGGAGACAGAAGAGGGGATGGAGGAGCAAGGTGGGGATTTAGGGGGATGAGGGAATCATGGTGGGGGTTTTGGGGGACAGAAGAGGGATGGAGGAACAGAGTGGGGTTCTGGGGGGATGGAGAGGATCATGGTGGGGATTGGGGTTGGAGAAATGGGAGTGGGTGGGGGTTTGAGGGAGATGGAGGAAGCGGGGGATGGAGGGGATCATGGTGGGTGTTTTGGGGGACAGGAGAAGAGAGGATGGAGGGGATCGTGGTGGGGTTTGGGGGGACAGAAGAAGAGGGGATGGAGGAGCAGGGTGGGGATTTGGGGGGATGGAGGGGAGCAGGGCTGGAGGGCAGAGGAAGGACGAGGAGCAGGATGAAGCTGTGGGGCTGGGGGCAGCGTGGCCTCCCCCACTCAGGTGTTGCCCCCAGCCCGTGGTGGGGCGGTCGGGGCTGCCCCAGGGCCCCTCGGAGCAGAAGGTGGCCGTGGTGACAGTGGACGACTGTGACACCGGCGTGGCCCTCCGCTTCGGCCCTGTCCTGGGCAACTACTCGTGCGCCGCCCAGGGCACCCAGTCCGGCAGCAAGAAGTAAAGGGGGGGGCCCTTGGGGTCCCCATGGGTGGGGAGGTCCTTTGGGGGTCCCTGGGAGACCCTGTGGGTGGGGGGAGTGGGGGATCCCTTGGGATTCATGGGGATGGATGGGGTGTCCCTTGGAGTTCCCAGGGGTGGAGGTGTCCCTTGGGAGTCCCTTGGAATCACTGGGGGTGGGGGGTGGTCAACTGGAGTTTCCATGGGTGGTGGAGTCCCTTGGGGGTCACTTGGAATCCTTATGGGTGTGGGGAGTAGGGTGTCCCTTGAGGTCCCCGTGGATGGAGGGGGTCCCTTGGAGTCTCTGTTGGTGTGTGGGGTTATCCCTTGGCGTCTCCATGGGTGGGGGTCCTTTGGGGTCCCTTGGAGTCCCTAAGAGGGAGGATGTCCCTTGAGGTCTCCGTGGGTGTTGGGGTCCCTTGGAGTTCTTATGGGTTGCGGGGATGGTTTGGGTGTCCCTTGGGGTCCTTGTGCATGGGAGGGGTCATTTGGGGTCCCTTGGGGGTCCCTGTGGGGGTGTGTGTGGGGGGTGTTTTGGAGTCCCTATGGGTGGGGGTGTCCCTTGGGGTCCCTTGGAGTCTCTATATGTTGGGGTATCCCTTGGGGTCTCCATGGGTGGGGAGGTGACGGGGTGTCTCTTTGGGTCCCTTGGAGGTCCCTGAGGGTCCCCATGGCTTGGGGTCCCTTGGAGTCTCCATGGGTGGGGAGGTGGCGAGGTATCCCTTTGGGTCCCTGGGAATCCCTATGGGGCAGTCCCTTGGGGTCTCTTGCAGGTCCCTGAAGGTCCCCATGGCTTGGGGTCCCTAGGGGTCACTTGGGGTCTCCATGGGTGGGGAGGTGCCCTTTAGGTCCTTGGGAATCCCTATAGGGTGGGTCACTCGGAGGTCCCTGAGGGTCCCCATGCCTTGGGGTCCCTTGGGATCTCTGTGGGTGCAGAGGTGGCAGGGTGTCCCTTTGGGTCCCTGGAAATCCTTATGGAGGGTGTCCCTTGGAGGTCCCTGAGGGTCCCCATGGCTTGGGGCCCCTGGGGGTGCCCGTGGGTGATGGTGGGTGTCTCAGGTCGCTGGATCTGACGGGGCCACTGCTGCTGGGCGGGGTGCCCACCCTGCCCGAGAGCTTCCCCATCCGCAGCCGCCACTTCGTGGGGTGCATGAGGCACCTCCACATCGACCAGCGCCCCGTCGACATGGGCACCTTCATCGCCAACAACGGCACCCTGCCGGGTGGGGCCCGGGGGGCACGGCTTGGGGCTGGGGGTGGGGGGGGAAGGGGGGCTGTGCCCGCTGCCTGCGGGGCACGGGCTGCCAGGGGCTGGCTGGGGGGGGGGGGGGGGGGGGCATAGGCATGTGGGGGAAGGGGGTGCCAGGGCCAGTGGAGTGGGCATCAAGGGTGGGGAGGGCTGGGGAAGTGCTCAGGGGAGCTCTGTGGGCTCTGGGCACGGGACTGGGGATGGGGGAGATGCCAAGGGGTGGGGTCTAGGGGAGGAGGGGGGCTTGGGTGGGCACCGTGCCAGCAGCGCGGAGCTGGAGAATGGTCTGGGGGACGTGGGACCCAGGGTCTCAGTGTCCCCCAGCCATGGGGACTTTTGGGACCCAGTGACCAAATGTCTTGGTGACCCCTGGCCATAGGGACACTCGGGACCCAGTGCCCGAGGGTCTCGGTGCCCCCCAGCCATGGGGACACTCAGGACCCAGTGCCCGAGGGTGTTGGTGACACCTGGCCATGAGGACATGGGCTGGGATCTGTAGGACCAGGGCAATGCCAGGCTGGGGGTCTCGGGGCTGGGGTACTGGGTACTGGGAGGTGGGGGTGACCCACATGTCCCCCCCACCCCAGGCTGCCCTGCCAAGAAGACACTGTGTGATGCCACCACATGCCATAACGGTGGCACCTGCGTGCATGAGTGGGACAGCTTCAGCTGCCGCTGCCCGCTGGGCTTCGGGGGCAAGACCTGCCAGGAAGGTACCTGGAGGGGGCACCGAGGTGGGCACGGGGGGATCTGGGGCAGGAGGGGGTGACAGCAGCCACCCCACAGCCCGTGTCCCCACAGAGATGGCGAGCGCGCAGCGGTTCGTGGGCAGCAGCCGCGTGTGGTGGGGGGGGCTGGCACTGCCCCTTGCCCTGCCCTGGCACCTGGGGCTCATGTTCCGCACCCGACACCCCCACGGGGTCCTGCTGAGCGCCAACGCGGCCCCCCCTGCCACCATCACCCTGCAGGTGGGCACGGGGATTGACCTGGATGGGGGGGAAGTGCCAGCGGGGAGCATTGCTCTGAGGGGGTGCAGTGCCAGCGAGCATCGCCCCATGGGGGGGTGGGGGGGGTTGCTCTGGGGCACTTATGGGCACAGAGGAGGGTGGGGGATATTGACCTGGGGGGGGGCAGTGCCAGACGGGAGCTTTGTCAGAAGGGGTGGGATTGCCACGTGGAAGGATTGCCCTAGGGTGGTTATGGGCACAGGGTGGGCTTGGCAGACGGGGTGTTGCCTCGGGGCACAGTGTCGGGGGGGGCATCGTCCCAGAAGGGGGGGTGTGTGGCAGAGAGGATGTTGCCCTGGGGGGCTTATGGGCACGGGGGGGGGGGGGGGATTGGCGAAGGGGAGGGCATTGCCCACAAGAGGCTGTTGGGGTGGTGCAAGGGGTATTGTCCTGCGGGAGGCAGTGCCAGGGGGTGCCACCCCTTGGCGAGGGGGGGGAGAGTATTGGCCTTTGGGGATGTGGGGCTGGGCGGGGGAGGGGGTATTGGCCAGGGGCGGGGTGGGCGGTGCCAGGGTTGGCATCCCTGGAGGAGGGACTATTGCCCCTTGGGGATGGGACTGGGGGGTGTCTACCTTCAGGGGGTATTGTCCCGGGGGAGATAGTGCCAGGGGTGCCACTCCTGGGGGGGAAACTATTGCCCTTTGGGGGTGGGGCTTGGAGGGGGCTGCAGCGGGGTGGGGCAGGGGGTATTGTTGTCCGGGGGCAGTGCCAGGGGTTGCCACCCCTCGGTGGGCATTGCCAGGGGGCAGTGTGGGGGGTCCCCCCAGGGTGCTACTGATATCCCTGTTGGCAGCTGAGCGACGGGCAGGCGGAGGCGAGCGTGTGGCAAGGGGGGTCCCGGCTGGCCTGGCTGCGCCTCCCCCATGCCAAGGTCAACGATGGCGACTGGCACCACCTCCAACTGGAGCTGCGGGGGGCACCCGGCCGAGACCCCCCGGCCACCCTCCTCCTCTTCGCCCTCGACTACGGCCGCCACCAGGTAGGTTGGCACCTGAGGGGAAACTGAGGCACGAGGGGCACCCTGCCCTGCTCACCCTCTGGTTGCCATGCTGGGGGGCAGGGAGCATGGCTATGGGTGACATGGTGGCACCTGTGGGTGTCTGAGTGCCCCCCGTGCCCGCAGGCAGTGGCGGATGTGCCCGGGGAGCTGCAGGGGCTGCGGCTGCGGGCACTCAGTGTCGGGGGCCTGGCGGGCGACGGTGGCACCGTGGAGCAGGGCTTCCGTGGCTGCATGCAGGTACAGGCACGGACTGGGCATGGGAGCTGGGCATGTTGGCACAGGGGGTGGCCAAGGGACAGGGGGGCATGGGGACACGGGCAGGACGGTGGGGAACATGGGTGTGGGCACAGGGAGGTGGGCAGAGGGCATGAAGATGTGGGCACGGTGTTGGGGACATGCATATGGGCACAGGGAGCTGGCACAGGGCATGGGGACATGGGCACAGTGGTGGGGAAATGGGTGTGGGCACAGGGCATGGGGACATGGGGACATGGGCAGGGCGGTGGGACATGGGTGTGGGCACAGAAAGATGGGCACAGGGGACGGGGACATGGGCACAGCGGTGGGGACATGCGTGTGGGCACAGGGCATGGGGACATGGGCACATGGGCATGGAGGGGAGTTATCTGTGCCATGGAGTGTGGTTACAGCCATGGGGGCATCAGATGGGCACATGGGCACAGGGCATGGGGACACGGGCAGAGGACACCGGTTGCATGTGGGGACGTGGGGGCAGGAGGCAGGCGGGCACAGGGCTGTGGGGCACAGGGACATGGCAGGGTGTGGGCATGGGAACAGGGATGCGGGCACAGGGGACAGGGGGGCATGGGGGGAGGGGGCGTCTGGGTGCCAGCAAGGGAAGCCAAGGCACAGCGGGTGACGCTGCGGTGGCGCAGGGCGTGCGCGTGGGCACGGTGGCACTGAGCATGGCACAGGCGGTGCTGGAGAACGTGGAGGGGGGCTGTGCCCTGCCCGACCCCTGCGACTCGGGGCCCTGCCCCCCCCACAGCTACTGCAGCGACGACTGGGACAGCTTCTCCTGCCGCTGCCACCCGGGTGAGCACGGGCACTGCCACCCTGGCACTGCCACCCCCTGGCACCAGCACAGCCCAGCACTGCCACCCCCGCACTGCCACCCTGGCTCTGCCACTCCCTGGCACCGGCACAGCCTGGAACTGCCACCCCCGCACTGCCACCCCCTGGCACTGGCACAGTCCAGCACTGCCACCCTGGCACTGCCACCCCGGTGAGCGCAGACACTGCCACCCCCTGTCATTGTCACAGCCTGGCACTGCCAACCCTGCATTGCCACCACGGGCACTGCCACCCTGGCATTTCCACCCAGCACTGCTATTCCAGTGAGCACAGGCACTGCCACTGCACTGCCACCCCCATCACTGTCAAAGCCCGGCGCTGCCACCCCACACTGCCACCTGGCACTGCCACCCTGGAATTGCCACCCTGCCGCCCCCTTGCCACTCTCCCTAGGGCATTCCCACCGCCTCTGGGTGCTGCCACCTCTGTCACTGTCCCCAGGGCACTGCCACCTTCTCTAGGCACTGCCACCCTCCCTGGCACTGTCACGGGGGCACTACCACCCTCCTTGGCACTGCCACCCTCACGGCAGTGCCCCCCTCCCCAGTGTCACCCCCTCCCTACACTGTCCCCAACATGCCCATCCCCATGCCCAGGCTACTTCGGTGACAGCTGTGTCAGTGCATGTGCCCTCAACCCCTGCCCACCCGGTGCCACCTGTGCCCGCCGGCCGGGCTCTGCGCGTGGGTACAGCTGTGAGTGTCCCCCCGGGCCACTTTGGGCCCTACTGCGAGCACAGGTGGGTGACAGGGGGGATGGGCACGCGTGAGGGGGCACCTGTGGGTGTCTGTCACACGTGTGCCCACCCCTCGTGTGGGGCTGGGTGGGGAGGGGTGGGTGCAAGGGGCAAGGGGCGGGGGGGGGGCACAGTGGGTGTGCAAAGGGCTTGAGGGCACGATGGATGTTCAAGGGGCACAGCGGGTGTGAAAGGGGTAGGGTGGGCACAAGGGACACAGAGAGGGCATGGTGGATGTGCAGGGGGCAGGGTGGGTACAGAAGGGGCAGGTTGGGGACAGGGAGGGCATAGAGGGTGTGAAAGGGGCAAGGTGGGTACGGGGAGGGCCCAGTGGGTGTGCAGGGGGTGAGAGGAGAGTGCAATGGGCAAGGTGGGCACAGGGGGCACAAAGGGCAGGGAGCTTGGGGGGCACGGTGGGCATGCAAGAGGCAGGGTGGTCATGGGGGCACGGTGGGAGTGCGAGGGGTAAGGTGGGCACGGGGGCACGATGGGTGTGCAAGGGATGAGGTGACTGCAAGGGGCAGGGTGGGTCTGCAAGGGGCACAGTGGGCGTGCAAGGGTGGGCACAAAGGGGGCAGGGTGGGCACGGAGGGTGTCAAAGGGGCTACGGGGGGCAAGGTGAGTGTGCGAGGGGCAAGGTGGGCAATTGGAGGGTACAGTGAGTGTGCAAGGGTGGGCACAGGGAGGGCATGGAGGGTGTGAAAGGGGCAGGGTAGTTACGGGGGTACGGTGGGTGTGCAAGGGGCAGGGTGGGCACAGGGAGGGCATGGAGGATGTGAAGGGGTAGGGGGGGGTCACAGAGGGGCACAGTGGGTGTGCAAGGGGCAGGGTGGGCATGGGCCGGGCACAATGGCTGTGCAAGGGCCATGGTGGGCAGGCGGGTGGCCGTGGTGCCCCTGCCAGAGCTGCAGTGGCCGTGCGAGGGCGCGGTGGCCGTGCCAGCCATGGAGGCCCTGCCACGCCCTGGCACACGCCACGGTGCCAGCGCGATGTCGCGGCACAGGGAGGCGCAGCCGTGCCCGCGGGGCTGGTGGGGGCACCCCACCTGTGGCCCCTGCAACTGCGACGTCACCAAGGGCTTCGACCCCGACTGCAACAAGACCACGGGCGAGTGCGGCTGCAAGGTGGGGCAAGCCCAGGCCACGCTCCCTGCCCACCCCCAGCCCTGCCCCTCTCCCCATTCCATGCCATCCCCATCCCATCCCATCCTACCCCACTCCATCCCAGTCCCATCCCATCCCTGTCCCTGTTCCCTTTCTATTTCCCTATCCCCATCCCATCTCCATCTCCATTCCCATCCCATCCCATCCCTGTCCTCATCTCCATCCCATTCCATCCCATCCCCATCCCATCCCTCTCCCTCTTCCCGTCTCACTCCATCCCTCTCCCCATCCCATCCCCATCCCCATCCCTGTCCCCATCCCTGTCCCTGTTCCTCTCCTCATCCCACCTCGCCCCATCCTCATCCCATCACTGTCCCCATCTCTCTCCCCATCCCATCCCACTCTATCCCATCCCCATCCTCATCCTATCCCATCCCTCTCCCCATCCCATCCCATCCCCATCTTCATCCTATCCCATCCCATCCCTCTCCATCCCATCCCATGCCATCCCACTCTATCCCATCCCATGCCATGCCATCCCATGCCATGCCATGCCATCCCATCCCATCCCATCCCATCCCATCCCATCCCATCCCATCTTCATCCCATCCCATCCCATCCCATCCCATCCCATCCCATCCCATCCCATCCCACTCTATCCCATCCCAATCCTCATCCCATCCCATCCCCATCCTCATCCTATCCCATCCCATCCCTCTCCCCATCCCATCCCATCCCATCCCATCCTCACCCCATCCCATCCCATCCCATCCCATCCCATCCCACTCTATCCCATCCCCATCCTCATCCTATCCCATCCCTCTCCCCATCCCATCCCATCCCCATCTTCATCCTATCCCATCCCATCCCTCTCCATCCCATCCCATGCCATCCCACTCTATCCCATCCCATCCCATGCCATGCCATGCCATGCCATCCCATCCCATCCCATCCCATCCCATCCCATCCCATCCCATCCCATCCCATCTTCATCCCATCCCATCCCATCCCACTCTATCCCATCCCAATCCTCATCCCATCCCATCCCCATCCTCATCCCATCCCATCCCATCCCATCCCATCCCATCCCATCTTCATCCCATCCCATCCCATCCCATCCCACTCTATCCCATCCCAATCCTCATCCCATCCCATCCCATCCCCATCCTCATCCTATCCCATCCCATCCCTCTCCCCATCCCATCCCATCCCATCCCATCCCCATCCTCACCCCATCCCATCCCATCCCATCCTCACCCCATCCCATCCCATCCCATCCCATCCCATCCCATCCCATCCCATCCCATCCCATCCCATCCCATCCCATCCCATCCCATCCCATCCCATCCCATCCCACTCTATCCCATCCCAATCCTCATCCCATCCCCATCCCCATGCTCATCCTATCCCATCCCATTCCTCTCCCCATCCCATCCCATCCTCATCCCATCCCAACCCATCCCATCCCATCCCTCTCCCCATCCCATCCCATCCCATCCCCATCCTCATCCCATCCCATCCCCATCCTCATCCTCATCCTATCCCATCCCATCCCTCTCCCCATCCCATCCCATCTCATCCCATCCCACTCTATCCCATCCCCATCCTCATCCCATCCCATCCCATCCCATCCCATCCCATCCCATCCCATCCCATCCCATCCCATCCCATCCCATCCCATCCCATCCCACTCTATCCCATCCCCATCCTCATCCCATCCCATCCCCATCCTCATCCTATCCCATCCCCATCCTCATCCTATCCCTCTCCCCATCCCATCCCATCCCATCCCATCCCATCCCATCCCATCCCATCCCTATCCCTGTTCCCATTTCTATCCCCATCCCATCCCTGTTCCTCTCCCTCTCCCTTCCCTCTCCTCCTCCCCTCCCCATCCCTACCCCACCCCGTGCCCGCTGTCCCCTGTCCCCGAGGTTGGTGACCCCTCTGTCCCCAGGAGAACCACTACCGCCCGGTGGGCAGCGCCTCGTGCCTGCTGTGCGAGTGCTACCCCAGTGGGGCCCTGTCGCGCCGCTGCGATGCCACCAGCGGGCAGTGCCCCTGCAAGCCTGGTGTCATCGGCCGCCACTGCGACCGCTGCGACAACCCCTTCGCCGAGGTCACCGCCAGCGGCTGCGAAGGTGGGTGCCACTGTCACCCTCTGTCACCCTGAGTCACTCTGTTGTCACCCTGGGTGCCAGGAACTGGGTGCCACTGCCATCACCCTTCTGTCACCCTCTGTCACCCTGTGTCACCCTGTGTCAACCTGGGTGCTGGCAACTGAGTGCCACTGTCACCTTGTATCACCCTCTGTCACTCTGGATGCTGGCAACTGGGTTCCACTGTCACCTTGTGTCACCCTCTGTCACCCTGGGTGCTGGCAACTGGGTTCCACTGTCACCTTGTATCACCCTCTGTCACCCTGGGTGCTGGTGAATGGGTGCCTCTGACACCCTGCTGTCACCCTGCTGTCACCCTGCTGTCACCCCAGCATGACACCCCACTTTGCCCCACAGTCAACTACGACAGCTGTCCCCGTGCCATCGAGGCTGGCATTTGGTGGCCCCGCACCCGCTTCGGGCTGCCAGCCGTGGCCCCCTGCCCCAAGGGCTCCGTTGGTAGGTGGGGGGCACGGGGACAAGGGTGGCACCATGGTGGCGCTGTGGGAAGGGGTTGGGGGTGGTGCTGTGGTGCCACTACTGAGACGAGGAGGGACAACACCATGGTGGCACTAGGACAGAGCTTGGAAGGACTGTGCCATGGTGGCACTGATGGGATGGGGAGGTGACACTGTGGTGGCACCACTGAGATGGGGTGGGAGGGACACACTGTGGTGGCACTGCTGGGATGGAGTTGGGCTGGTGGCACTGTGGTGTCACCATTGGGCTGGGGCAGGGGTGGTGACTCGATGGTGTCCCCACTGGTTTGGGGCAGCAGTGGTGACCCTGTGTTGTCACCACTAGGGTAGGGCACAGTTGGTGCCCTGATGGTGTGACCATTGGGCTGGGGCAGGTATGGTGACTTCATGGTGTCACCACTGGTCTGGGGCAGGGGTGGTGCCGTCGCGGTGTCACCGTTGGGCTGGGGCAGGGGTGGTGACCCCATGGTATCACCACTAGGATAGGGCAGGGTGGGTGCCCTCATGGTGTGACTGTTGGGGCGGGGCAGGGTTGGTGCCCCCGCAGTGACCCCGTTGGGCCGGGGCAGCGGTGGTGACCCCGCGGTGTCCCCTCAGGCACGGCCGTGCGTCACTGTGACGAGCACAAGGGCTGGTTGCCCCCCAACCTCTTCAACTGCAGCTCCTTGGCCTTCGCCGCTCTCCGGGGCTGGGTGAGTGCCCGGTTGCGGGAGGTGTTGGCGACGGGGCACCGGAGCTCGGTGCCACCTCGGCTCCACCGTCCTCCACTGACGGTGCCACCCGGGACAGGCGGAGCGGCTGGCGCGCAACGAGTCGTCGCTGGACCCGGCGCAGTCGCGGCGTGTGGCCCTGCAGCTGCACGAGGCCACCCGTGCCACCGCCGCCTACTTCGGCAGCGACCTACGCCTGGCATACCGGCTGGCAAGCCGCCTGCTGCAGCATGAGAGCGCCCAGCGCGGCTTCCGCCTCGCTGCCACCCAGGACGTGCACTTCACCGAGGTGCGGCCCGCGCGGGGACACGGAACAGGGGACACAGGGAGGGGTGGGCACCATGGACAGGGGTCAGACACCACGGGATGGGCACCAGCACCGTGGACAGGGGTCAGACAGCATGGGATGGGCACCACAGGGATGGGCACCAGCACCATGGACAGGGGTCACACATCATGGGGATGGGCACCACGGGCATGGATAGGGGCCCAAACACCACGGGGACGGGCACTACGGGGATGGGCACAAGCACTACGGACAGGGGTCACTCAGCATGGGATGGGCACCACGGGGATGGGCACCAGCACCATGGACAGGGGTCAGACGCCATGGGATGGGCACTACAGGGATGGGCACCAGCACCATGGACAGGGGTCACACATCGTGGGGATGGGCACCACGGGCATGGATAGGGGCCCAAACACCACGGGGATGGGCACCAGCACCATGGACAGGGGTCACAAATCATGGGGATGGGCACCACAGCCATGGATAGAGGCCCAGACACCACGGGGATGGGCACCACGGGGATGGGCACCAGCACCATGGACAGGGGTCAGACTGCACGGGAAGGGCACCACGGGGGTGAGCACCACCACCATGGACAGGGATCAGACACCACGGGGATGGGCACCACCACCATGGACAGGGGTCAGACACCATGGGGATGGGCACCACCAGCATGCAGGGATCAGACACCACCGGGATGGGCACCATGGAGCTGGGCAGGGGTCAGATGCTATGGGGATGGACATCACAGGGATAGGCACCACGGAGACGGGCACTGCCACCATGGACAGGGGTCACACACCATGGGGATGGGCCCAAACACCATGGGCAGGGCTCAGACACCACAGGGATGGGCACCACGGGTTTGGACACGTGTCTGGACGCCATGGACAGGAGTTAGACACTATGGCTCAATAGCTCAGACACAATAGTGATGGGCACCTCCCCAACTGGGAATAGGAGCTCAGACCACATGGTGATGGGCACCGCACCCATGGACAGGGCCCAGACACCATCAGGATGGGCCCAGACACCACAGGGATGGGCACCACGGGGATGAGCACCATGGGTATGAGCACCACAGTCATGGACAGGGGCCCAGACACCATGGGCAGGGGTCAGACACCATGGTGGTGGGCACCACACCCATGGACAAGGGGCCAGACACCACGGGGATGGGCACTACAGTCATGGACAGGGCCAGACACCATGGTAATGGGCACCTCCTCAACAACAGCCCAGGCACCATGGTGATGGGCACCCCTTCAACTGGGGACAGAAGCCCAAACACTATGATGATGGTCATCCGTATAAGAGCAGCTGTTGGTAAAAGAGCCCAGACACCATGGTGATGGGTACCTTCTCAGCTGAATGCAGGAGCCCAGGAGCCAGGGTGATGGACACTCTTATGGGATGAGGTGTGGATGTGTAAGCCGAGAAGTCCTGGGCACCCCCTCAGCTGTGGGGATTACAACATCCCTGGCACCAGCTGGCAGTACCAGACCCCCCACCCTACAGAACCTTGCAGGGAAGCAAAGCTAAGGGAGGGAAGAAGGGAGGAAGAGAACCCTCTGCCCAGATGCTGGGGTGAGGGGCACCAGCAGCACTGCCACTCCTGCCTATCCCGGCAGAACCTGCTGCGGGTGGGCAGTGCCCTGCTGGATGCCAGCAACAAGCGGCACTGGGAGCTGATCCAACAGACGGAGGGGGGCACAGCCTGGCTGCTCAAGCACTTTGAGGACTACGCCAGCGCCCTGGCACAGAACATGCCCCAGACCTACCTCAGCCCCTTCACCATCGTCACCCCCAACATCGGTGAGAGGGACCCTGGGGATGGGGACACCTGTGCATAGGGGTGTGCCCAGGGACACAAGTGCTGGGCACATGGGCATGGATGTGCCTGGGGACACATGGAAATGTGTGTGCTGGGGACATGGGCATGGGTGTGCCTGGGGACACATGTGCTGGGGACATGGGTGTGCCTGTGGACATGCGTGTTGGGGACATGGGCATTGTGTCTGGGGAACACACACGTGCCCAAGGGCATGGGCATGTATGTGCCTGGGGACATGTGTGTTGGGGACACGTGTGCTGCAGACGAGGGCATGGATGTGCCTGGGGAACACACATGTGCCTGTGGACACATGTGATGGGGTCATGGACACCTGTGTGCCCAGAGCTCTGTGTCACTGCATGATGATGGCTGGGGACATTGTCTGGGGACACATGTGCCCAGGGACATGTGTGTGCCAGGCTTGTGTGGGTGTGTGTGCCACGGGGGATATGTATATGTGAGGTGACACAGGTCTGCCTGTGCCTGCTGGCATGGGCCTGAGTACTGTGCCCCCACTACATGTGCCTGGGGGCCACCTACCTGACGTCTGTGGGTGCTGGGCACATGGGTGTGAAGGTCTGCGGGTGCCGGGCTCTGTGGATGTCAGAATCTGAGGGTGCCAGGCTCTGTGGGTGCCAGGCTCCATGGGTGTGGGACACATGGGTGCCAGGGCCTGTGGGTGCCGGGTCCACAGGTACTGGGAACTGCAGGTGCTAGGCACACAGGTGCTGGGGTCCATGGGTGCTGAGCACACGGGTGCCAGGGTCTGTGGGTGGTGGGGTCCGCGGGTGCCGGGGTCCACGGGTGCCGGGCACAGGGGTGCCGGGGCCCCTGGGTGACGCGGTGCCCCAGTGGTGTCGGTGGTACGGCTGGACAAGGGCAGCTTCGCGGGTGCCCGGCTGCCGCGCTACGAGGCGCTGCGAGGGGAGAAGCCCCCCGACCTGGAGACAACCGTCATCCTGCCCGACAGCGTCTTCCGGCCCCCCGAGGGCAGGCGTGAGTGCCACGGGGGAGGCTGGCAGGGCTGGGGACACTGGCACAGCTTGGGGTTGGTGGTGGGGGGAGAGTGCAGGGTGATGGAGGACCCCAGCATATCCATGGGCTGGCATGGCTAGGGACACTGGTAGGGCCACAGAGCTGGCAGGGTTGGGGGGACCCTGGTATGGGGCTGGCAGGGTTGGTAACCCTGGCATGGGGGTGGAGGGGTTGGAGGGTGTACCCCCACATGGCCATGGTGCTGGCAGGGTTGGGAACTCCAGAACTGGGCTGGAAAATTTGGGGAGACACCAGTATGGCCATGAGGATGGAAAGGTTGGGAACCCCAGTGTGGCAATGGGGCTGGCAGGGTTGGGGGGACCTTGATATGGCCTTGGGACTGGCAAAGTTGGGGGCGCTGGTGTGGGGCTGGCAGGGTCGGGGAGACCCTGGCATGGGGCTGGCAGAGTTGGGGCCCATGGCACAGCCGTGGGACTGGCAGGGTTGGTGACCCTGGTATGACCACGGGGCTGGCAGGATTTGGGACCCTGGTGTGGGGCTGGCAGGATTGGTAGCCCTGGCACGGCCATGGGGCTGGCAGGGTTGAGGTGACTCTAGCAAGGGGCTGGAAGGGTTGGGGGGACCCTGTCATGGGGGTGGCAGGGTTGGGGACCCTGGCATGGGGCTGGCCCAGCATCATGTCAGCCCCTGCCACCACAGAGCACTCGGCTGGGCACGGGCAGGCACCACAGGGCATGCAGGACGAGGATGAAGAGGCTGCAGAGGAGGAGGAGGAGGAGGAAGAGGAGGAGGAGGAGGAGGAAGAGCAGGAGGAGGTGACCCTGGTGACCCGGCGCAAGCGGCACCCGGCGTTGAGCCAGGGCCAGGCCATTGCCAGCGTCATCATCTACCGCACGCTGGCAGGGCTCCTGCCCGAGCAGTTCGACAACGACAAGCGCAGCCTCAGGTGCCCACGGGCACGGGGGGCACGGGGGGCACAGGGTCCCCAAGGAGGGGGACAGCAGGATGCTCATGATGTGCCAAAAATGAGGGGCAGAGGGGGCTGGGGAGAGTGCCCGTGTGGTACCCGAGCGGGGCACGGGGTACTGGGGGAGACAGGAAGAGTGTGTTGTGTGGTGCCCAAGGATGGTGGCACAGGGGACTGGGGGAGTGCCCGTGGGATGCCAAGGCAAGGGAGGGCATCTAGGGGGATGCTGGGAGATAGGGTGTGCCCATGGGGTGCCCGAGGGTGGGGGCACAGGAAGATGGGAGGGTCCTCATGAGGTGCCAGGGCAAGGGAGGGCATCTGTGGGACACTGGGGACAGGCGTGTCCCGAAGGGATCCCCAGGACAGGGTGCCCATGGGTGCTGGGACACGGGGAACAGAGAAGGTATCAGTGGTGTGCCCAAAGTGTGGGGGTACAGGGGGCTGGGGAATGCTCTTGAGGGGTGCCATGTCAAGGGAGGGCATCTGTGGGGTGCTGGGAGATGAGGGGCTGTGTGGTGCCCATGGGGTGCCCAAGGGTGGGGACACAGGGGGCTGAGAGGGGCTTCATGGGGTGCCAGGATAAAAGAGGGCACTGGGGTCCTGGGGCACTGGGGACAGGGGTGTCCCTAGGGCATCCCCACACACAGTGCCCATCGCTGCTGGGGCACGAAGAGGTGGCAGTGGGGAATCGAGAGGTTTCAGGGTCCCCATGCATGGGCCCTGACCCCGTGTCCCCCAGGGTGCCCAAGCGCCCCGTGATCAACACGCCCGTGGTGAGCATCAGCGTGCACGCGGTGGGCACACGGGCATCACGGGCCCTCGCCAAGCCCATCACCCTCCAGTTCCGGCTCCTGGAGACCCAGGAGCGCTCCAAGCCCATCTGCGTCTTCTGGAACCACTCCCTGCTGTGAGATTGGGGACACCCGGGGGGTGACAGGGGACAACCCGGGGACAGGGGACACAGGGACAGGGTGGGAGGATGCCCTGACAGGCAGGGGTGAGGTGGCACACGGTGGGTGTCCAAGCCCATCTGAATCTTCTGGCACCACTCCCTCCTGTGAGCAGGAGACAGGGACACCCCAGAGGGCACTCTGGGGGACAGGGGGCGTGGGGACAGGGTGGGACAGTGGTGGCACATGGTGGCTGTTGGATTGGTGGTGGTGGTGTGACATTAGGGGTCACGAGAGGGGGATGTGGGGACAGGGCTCTAGGATGGCATACCTGGTGCCGGTGGCTGGGTGGGTGACACGGGGGCAGGGCATTAGGGTGGCAGTCCTGACCCTGGTAGCATGTGTGGGTGGTGAGAGGGGACCTGTGTGGTGTCCCCAGGTGGTTTGGGTGTTCCCGGGGGTATCCGGGTGGATGTCCCTGGCAGGGTGTCCCAGTTGCTGTCCCCAGATGGAGCGGGTGTCCCAGGTGGTGTCCCCAGGTGACGTGGGTGTCCCACGCAGTGTCCCCAGCGGTGTGGGTGTCCCAGTGGGTATCCCCAGATGGAGCGAGTTACCCCAGGTGGGGTGGGTGTCCCAGTGGGTGTTCCTGGGTGGGAGGGATGTCCTGGGCGTGTCGTGGGCAGTGGCTGAGGGTGTCACGCAGGGCTGGTGACACGGGCGGTTGGTCGGCGCGGGGCTGCGAGGTCGTGTTCCGCAACCGGAGCCACGTCAGCTGCCAGTGCCACCACCTGACCAGCTTCGCCGTCCTCATGGACATCTCCCGTCGCGAGGTGCGACACGGGGGGACACGGGGACGGGGCACTGGCCATGGCCACGGCACGGGGCTGGCAGGAGGACGCGTGGGGACCTAGTGGGTGGGAGGTGACACGCCAGGGGGCATGGCCGTGGGGTGGCAGAGGCTTGTGGGGAGGGAAAGGGACAAGGGGGGGCTTTGAGGAGAAGAGGGGGCGGCGATGGGTGCCCGAGGGGGAGGACATGCAAGGAGGTGGCGTGGCTTTGGAGGACACCCCCATCAGGATGGGAGAGGGAGGACAGGGGGAGGGGCTAAAACGGGTGGGGCTAAACAGTGGGCGGGGCCATGGGGGCTGGATCTAAGAGGGTGGGGTCCTCATAGGGGGTGGAGTCTCTCAGAGGGGTTGGGGTCTCTCAAAGGGGGTGGGAACTCCCAAAGAGGTGGGATCCTAAAGGGGGTGGGGTCCTCAAAGGGGTGCAGTCTCCCCATAGAGGTGGGGGTCTATCAAAGCAGATAGGGTCTCTCTAAGGAGGTGGGGTCCCCAAAGGGGGCGGGGTCTAAAAGGGGGCGGAGCTCCAAAACGTGTGGGACACCCAAAGAGGGTAGAGTCTCTCACGGGGGGTGGGGGTCCTCAAAGGGGATGGAGTCTCTCCAAGGGGTGTGGCTCCCAAAAGGGGCGGGGCTATACGCTGTGTGGTGTTCTCGTGCCACGTGCCGGGCACGCGGCGCACTGGATGCTGCGTGGTTGCAGAACGGCGAGGTGCTGCCGCTGGCGCCGCTGACGTACGCGTCACTGGGTGTGGGGCTGGCGGGGCTGCTGCTGGCCGTGCTGGCACTCGGGGGGCTGCGGGGACTGCGCTCCAACCGCCACAGCATCCGGCGCCACGGTGCCACCGCGCTGCTCCTCGCGCAGCTCGTCTTCCTGCTCGGCATCAACCAGGCTGACGTCCCGGTGAGGGGAGACACAGGGGGGCTTTGGGGCTGGAGGGTCCTCCCGCAAGGCGGGCTTGGGGAGGGGGCACCTAGGGGAGGGGCTACGAGGGGGGCAACCAGTGGGTGGAGTCATGGGGAGCTGGGTCTAAGGAGGTGAGGGTCTCAAAGGGGTGGGGTTGTGAAAGGGGGTGGGGTCCTCAAAGAGAGTTGGGGTCCTCAGAGGGGGCAGAGCTCCCAAAGGTGCTGGGGTCCTCAAAGGTGATGGGGCTCCCAAAGGGGTGGGGGTCTCTCAAATTAGGTGGGGTCCTCAAAGGAGGTGGAGTCCTCGAAGGGGTTGGAGCTGACAAAAAGGATGGGGCTCGCAGGGTGGGAGAGTGGGGTTAATGTGGGAGGGGGTTACAGTGGGGGTGTGGCTCTCCAGAGCGAGGCTGCAGAGGGAGGGGCTCCAGGGGAGGGATGGGCACAGACTGGGTTGCCATGGATGGGCATGGTCTGATGTCCCATGGATGAGTTTCCCATGGGTGGGCTGGAGTGGCGCAGTGACGTGTGTTGTGCGTGGTGCAGCTGGCGTGCACGGTGGTGGCCATCCTGCTGCAGTTCCTGTACCTGAGCGCGGTGGGCTGGGCGCTGCTGGAGGGGTTACACCTGTACCGGCGCCGCAGCGAGCCCCGCCACGTCGACCGCGGGCCCATGCGCTTCTACCACGTGCTGGGCTGGGGACTGCCCGCCTTCATCACTGGTGAGGCCACCAACACGGAGCAGGGACCCTCACCTGCCCTCACCTTCATAGCCCCGCCCTCACCCTTCAGAGCCCCACCCTCACCCTCCATAGCCCCGCCCTCACCCTCCATAGCCCCGCCCTCACCCTTCAGAGCCCCGCCCTCACCCTCCAGAGCCCCGCCCTCACCCTCCATAGCCCCGCCCTCACCCTTCAGAGCCCCGCCCTCACCCTCCAGAGCCCCGCCCTCCAGAGCCCCGCCCTCACCCTTCAGAGCCCCGCCCTCACCCTCCAGAGCCCCGCCCTCCAGAGCCCCGCCCTCACCCTCCAGAGCCCCGCCCTCACCCTCCATAGCCCCGCCCTCACCCTCCATAGCCCCGCCCTCACCCTTCAGAGCCCCGCCCTCACCCTTCAGAGCCCCGCCCTCACCCCCCAGAGCCCCGCCCTCACCCTCCATAGCCCCGCCCTCACCCTCCATAGCCCCGCCCTCACCCTCCAGAGCCCCGCCCTCACCCATCACAGCCCCGCCCTCACCCATCACAGCCCCGCCCTCACCCCCCAGAGCCCCGCCCTCACCCCCCAGAGCCCCGCCCTCACCCCCCAGAGCCCCGCCCTCACCCCCCAGAGCCCCGCCCTCACCCTTCATAGCCCCGCCCTCACCCTTCATAGCCCCGCCCTCACCCTCCAGAGCCCCGCCCTCACCCATCACAGCCCCGCCCTCACCCATCACAGCCCCGCCCTCACCCTTCATAGCCCCGCCCTCACCCTCCAGAGCCTCACCCTTCAGAGCCCCGCCCTCACCCATCACAGCCCTGCCCTCACCCATCACGGCCCCGCCCTCACCCTCCAGAGCCCCGCCCTCACCCATCACAGCCCCTCCCCAAGGCTTTGCACTCTCCTCCAGGGCCGTGGCCCCACCCACTCTTACCCACTGCTCTGCTCCCATTATCCTCTCCCGCCCAGGGCCATGGCCTTGCCCTCATCCATCATAGCCCCTCCCCGTGGTGTTGGCCCCGCCCCATGATCATGGCCCCGCCCTCATCATAATAGCTCCGCCCTGTTGTGTTGGCCCCACCCCATGGCCATGGCCCCGCCCTCATCCCACATAGCCCCTCCCCCATGACCACAGAGCCCCCCGCCCCCCGTACCCCTCTGACCCTCTGCTGTCCCCAGGGCTGGCAGTGGGCCTGGACCCCGAGGGCTACGGGAACCCCGATTTCTGCTGGTTGTCCATCCACGACCGCCTCGTGTGGAGCCTGGCAGGGCCCAGCGCCCTGGCCGTGGCCGTGCGTACCGGGACAGGGGGAACACGTGTCCCTCGGTGCGCCCCTGGTGCCCCCCACCCACGCTCACCCCTCTTGCCCTGCAGGTCACCCTCTGCTTCCTTGCACTGGCAGCCAGGACCACCTGTGCCCCCTCCCAGGGCTGCGACAAGGGGGGCACGGCGTGAGTCACCAGGGGGGGGGGCACCAAGGGGGCAGGGGGCAATGGGCACTATTGAGTGCCAGGGGAGCACGGGGAGATGGGGCACACGTGGGGGGGCACTGGGGTGATGGGGGGCACAGGGAAATAAGGTACCCGTGGGTCAGTGTGGGGTGTCCACAGAGACATGGGGCACCCATGGGGTGTGGAGGTGCACAGGAGACAGAGCACCCGTGGGTCATGGGGGAGGGCTTCGGGAGATGGGGGGGTCATGGGGAGACGAGGCACCCATGGGGGTTGTTGTAGGGCACAGGAGATGGGGCACCTGTGCATTGTGGGGGGCACGAGGAAATGGGGTGCCTGTGGGTGATGGGGGGGCACAAGGAGGTGGGGCATCTGAGTGAGAGATCAGGCACCCTTGGGTGGGGGCTGCAGTGGGGACTGTGGGCGGGGCTGTAGGGGGGCTACAGGGGGTTGGGGCCTGCAGTGGGGGTTGCAAGGGGGCTGCAGGGGGGCTGAGGCGGATACTGAGGCCCCCCCAGCTCCGGGCTGCAGACGGCGGTGGTGCTGCTGGCACTGCCCACCCTGGCCTGGCTCCTGGCCCTGCTCTCGGTCAACAGCGACACGCTGCTCTTCCACTACCTCTTCGCCATCTCCAACTGCATCCAGGTCAGTGGGACCCCCGTGCAGACCCCTGCCCCCCGCCCCACACCTCCCCATAGCTCCTGTGCCCCCCTATAGCTTTTCCTGCCCCTATAGCTCCCTGCACCCCTCTGTCCTGTGCACTCCCCATTCCCCTACACCCCCCTGTACCTGTACCCCCTTGTACCCCATACCTCCCTGTGCCCCTATGCCCCTGCACGCCATACACCTTGACCCCGTACACCTATGTGCCCGCTACACCCCTGTAGCTCCCTATAGCTACCTGTGTTCCCTATGCCTCCCTATAGCTCCCCATGCCCCTACAGCCCACACCTCCCCTGTACCTATGCCCCAATACCTCCCCGTGCCCCTATACCCCTACAGCCCTTGTGTCTCCTTTACCCCTTACCCCATAGCCCTCTGTGCTCCCTCCACCCCATGCTCCTTATAGCTCCTTATACTTGCTATGCTCCTTATAGCTCCCTGTAGCTCCCTATAAGTCCTTATGCTCTCTATACCCCCCATAGCTCCCTATAACTCCCTACAAATCCCTATATCTCCTTATGCTCTCTATAGCCCCCTATACCTCCCTATGCTCCCTATAGCTCCCTGTAACTTCCTATAGCCCTTTATTCTCTCTATAGTTCACAGTATCACAGTATCACAAGGTTGGAAAGGACCTCTGAGATCATTGAGTCCAACCTATAACCCAACACCAACACCAACCCATCATCTAACCCATGGCACTCAGTGCCTCATCCAGTCTCCCCTTAAACACCTCCAGGGTCGGTGACTCCACCCCCTCCCTGGGCAGCCCATTCCAATGGCCAATCACCCTTTCAGGGAAGAACTTTTTCCTCACATCAAGCCTAAACTTTCCCTGACCAAGCTTGAGTCCCTGCCCTCTGGTTCTGCCACTGGTCACCTGAGAGAAGAGACCAACCCCTGCCCGACTACAACCTCCTTTTAGGGAGTTGTAGAGAGCAATGAGGTCTCCCCTGAGCCTCCTCTTCTCCAGACTAAACAGCCCCAACTCCCTCAGTCGCTCCTCGTAGGGCTTGTGCTCCAGCCCCCTCACCATCTTCATTGCCCTCCTCTGAACACATTCCAGTATCCTAACATCCTTCCCAAACTGGGGGGCCCAGAACTGGACACAGTATTCAAGATGAGGCCTGACCAGTGCCGAGTACAGGGGGACGATAACTCCTCTGGTCCTGCTCCCCACACTATTCCTGATGCAGGCCAGGATGCCATTGGCCTTCTTGGCCACCTGGGCACACTGCTGGCTCATGGGGAGCTTCCTGGCCACCAGCACTCCCAGGTCCTTTTCTGCCTGACTCCTCTCCAGCCACTCTGTCCCCAGTCTGTAGCTCTGCATGGGATTGTTGTGTCCAAAATGAAGTACCTGACATTTGGACTTATTAAACATCATCCCATTAGAATCAGCCCAGCTCTCCAATCTGTCCAGGTCCCTCTGTAGGGCCATCCCACCCTCTAACAGATCAACCCTTCCTCCCAGCTTGGTATCATCTGCAAATTTGCTGATGATGGACTCAATCCCCTCATCCAAATCGTCAATAAAGATATTAAACAGGACGGGACCCAACACCGATCCCTGGGGGACACCACTGGTGACCGGTCGCCAACTGGATGAGACACCATTCACCATCACTCTTTGGGCTCAGCCATCCAGCCAATTCCTAACCCAGCACAGAGTTCCCTGTGTTCCCTATAACTCCCCATATCTCCTTATGCTCTCTATAGCCCCCTATACCTCCCTATGCTCCCTCTAACTCCATGTAGCTCCTTATTCTCTCTATAGTTTTCTATGCTCCCTATAACTCCCTGTATCTCCTTATGCTCCCTATAGCCCCCTATACCTCCCTATGCTCCCTATAACTCCGTGTAGCTCCTTATTCTCTCTATAGTTTTCTATGCTCCCTATAGCTACTTATATCTCCTTATGCTCCCTATATCTCCTTATGGTCCCTATAGCTACCTATGCTCCCCATAGCTCCCTGTAACTCCCTATAGCTCCTTATGCTCTCTATAGTTCCCTATATCTCCTTATGCTCCCTGTAGCTCCCTATGCTCCTTATGGCTCCTTATGCTCTCTATGCTCCCTATATCTCCCTATATCTCCCTGTACTCCCTGTAGCTCCCTATGACTCTCCATGCTTCCCATAGATCCTTATGCTCCCTATAGCTCCCTATAGAATCACAGACTCATCTGGTTGGAAAAGTCCTCTGAGATTGTCAAGTCCAACTGTCCCTGTCCCCTTTCTAAAGGGGCTCTGCTGCCTATAGTTCCCTATAGCTCCTTGTGCTCCCTATAGCTCCCTAGAAATATACAGAGAGTATCAATGGGGGCACCCAGTGGATACTGGGGGGGTCCCTTCTCCTGGCTGGAGTATCAATGGGGTCACTCAGTGGACAATTGGGGGTCCCTTCTTCTGGCTGGAGTATCGATGGAGGCACCCAGTGGGTCTGGGAGGCCCCTTACCCTGTCCAGACCACCGCTGGGGTCCCCTCCACCGTGTATCTTGGGGCTGGCTGCCCTCCTCCCTGTGCCCCCCGTGCCCATGTTCCCCCCCTCTCTGCCAGGGCCCTCTCATCTTCCTCTTCTGCGTGGTGCTGAGCAAGGAGGTGCGGAGGAGCCTGCGGCTGAGCTGCACCCGTAGGCGCGCGCCCGACCCTGCGCTGGTCACCAAGTCCACCCTGACCCCCGTGAGTGCTGGGTGGGGGGAGCTTGAGGATGGGGGTGGGCAGGGGGCCAGGGGCAACCACTTGCCATGGCCGTGATGTCCCCGTCCCCGTGGCAGGCCTATGGCTGTGACAGCACCTACGTGGTGGGGCGGCTGTACCCAGCACCCGCTGGTGGTTCCACCGGCTCCCTGCACAGCACCGCACGCTCCGGCAAGAGCCACCACAGCTACATCCCCTTCGTGCGCCGGTACCACGGGGACACCGGGACTGGGCGGGTGGGCTGTGGGGTGGTGGGGTGATGGGTTCGTAGAGTATGGGGTGGAGGGATGATGAGTTGGGAGAGTATGGGTTGATGGGTTGATAGGGTGTGGGGTGCTGGGGTGATAGGGTGCGGGGCGGAGGGGTGCTGGGTTGGTGGGGTATGGGGTGGTGGGGTGATGGGTTCATAGAGTATGGGGTGGAGGGATGATGAGTTGGTAGAGTATGGGTTGATAGGGTGTGGGGTGCTGGGTTGATAGGGTGCGGGGTGAGGGGTGCTGGGTTGGTGGGGTATGGGGTGGTGGGGTATGGGGTGGTAGGGTGATGGGTTCGTAGAGTGTGGGGTGGAGGGATGATGAGTTGGTAGAGTATGGGCTGATGGGTTGATAGGGTGTGGGGTGCTGAGTTGATAGGGTGTGGGATGGAAGGGTGCTGGGTTGGTGGGGTATGGGGTGGTTGAGAAGCAGTGTGGTGGTGTGGGGTGATGGTCGTCATCATGGTGATGCAGTGGTGGTGGTGGTGGTGATGGTGAGCCACCACAGCTACATCCCCTTAATTCATGGGTACCATGGGGATGTAACCACCTGGGGATGAGGGGGGTGGGGTGCTGGGTTGGTGGGGTGCTGGGTTGGTGGGATATGGGGTGGTGGGGTAGGGGATGATGGGCTGATAGGGTGTGGAGTGGAGGGGTGCTGGGTTGGTGGGGTGCTGGGTTGGTGGGGTGCTAGGTTGGCGGGGTATGAGGTGGTTTGGGTATGGGGTGGTGGGGTATGGGGTGGTTGAGAAGCGGGGTGATGGTGTGGGGTGATGGTGTGGCCAGGGTGATGGGTGATGGTGATGCCATGGTGATAATGGTGATGGGTGATGGTGAGCCACCACAGCTACATCCCCTTCGTGCATTGGTATCACCGGGACACTGTCCAGGGATGGGGGGGCTGGTGGGGTATGGGTTGGTTGGGTGTTAGGGTGGCGGGTTGATGAGTTGGTAGGGTATGGGTTGGTTGGGTGGTGGGGTGGTGAGATGGTGAGGTGATGGGTTGGTTGGGAGAACGGGGTGGTGGGGTGGGAGGATGGCAGGGTGATGGGTTGGTGGGGTGGCAGGGTGGTGGGGTGGTGAGGTGATGGGTTGATAGGATGTGGGTTGGTTGGGAGACGGGGTGGTGGGGTGATGAGTTGGTGGGGTATGGGTTGGTTGAGAGGAAGAGTGGTGGGGTCCATGGTGGTGGGTGGCAGGGTGGTAGGGTGATGGGTTGGTTGAGAGGAAGGGTGGTGGGGTCCATGGTGGTGGGTGGCAGGGTGGTGGGCTGGCATGGATGGCAGCACGGTGGCAGGGTGACACGATGCTGTGGTGGGACAGTGGCAGGGTGAGGGGTGGTGGGTTGGTATGGAAGGGCAGCACGGTAGTGGGGTGGGATGGTGACAGGGTGACGGGTGGCCGGGTGGCAGGGGGTGCAGGTGTCCCCTCTCCGCAGGGAGGACTCGGGGCTGGCTGCCAGCCCGGGGCAGCGGGCACTGGCCGAGCCGGGGGGGCTCTTCCTCAGCACCCAGGAGCAGCGTGAGGGTAGGGTCACCCATGGGATGAGTGCGGCGGCCTCAGCCCGGGCTGGGAGGGGGTGTTGGGGAGGGTGTCCTGGGCCCCCCCTGACCGTGTCCCCCCCCCAGAGCACGACACGGACTCGGACAGTGACCTCTCCCTGGAGGATGAGCCCAGTGGCTCCTACGGCTCCACACACTCCTCCGAGAGCGAGGATGAGGGTCCCCCCGGCTGGGACCCCTTGCCCGGGCTCCCCCCGCTGCCCCCCACCCCCGGTAACGTCCCCGAGGAGCACCCAGGGGGGGAATTGGGGGGAGGGGCCTCAGCCTGGTATGGGGGGCAATGGGGCACCCAGGGGGAATGGGGGGTACCCGGGGGCATGGTGAGAGGAGGCCTAGGCTGGCGTGAGGGGCAATGGGGACATGTTGGGGGCACCCTGCTCTGTCTGAGATACGAGGCAGGGGGCACCCAGGGGGAATTTGGGAAGGCCCGGGGCAGGGGGGGGCTCAACCTGCTTAGGGGGGCAATGGGGGCATCCAGGGGGGAGGGGGAGGACCTTGCCCTACGTGGGATGCAAGGTGAGGGCACCCAGGGCACTGCGGGGGGGGGGGGGGGTCTGTCATCCAGTCTGAGGGCACGCGGTGGGTTTTATGGGGGGTCCCTCACCATTCCCAGGGTGCCAGGGGTACCCACTGGAGATGTGAGATCCCTTGCCCTGTCTCGGGATGCCAATGAGGGGCACCCAGTGGGGATGCCCCTGGCTCGGGTCCTGGGGGGGGCACCCGGGGGTGGGGTGGTGATGGGGGGGGGGGGTCCCTCTCCCTGCCCATCCCAGCAGTGCCCCCCTCCCCCCGCAGGTGGCAGCCTGGTGCCCCCCGGGCGGCCCTACTGGCCCGGGGAGTTCGTGACGACAGCGAGCGACAGCGAGGGGCAGGGGGGCAGTGAGACCCTGCGGGTGGAGCCGGGGGGGGGCAACAACCCCCCCCGGGGTGAACCCCCCCGCCTCAACGGCGAGGCGAGCCCCAGGGACCCCCCCCTGCTGCCCCTGCCCCACCCCCACAAAGGTACGGGGCCAGGGGTTGGGGGGCACCTCAAGTCAAGACCACCCCCAACCATGGGATGGGGGCACCTCAAGTCAAGGACCCCCCCAAAACCATGGGGTGGGAGCACCTTAAGTCAAGGACACCCCCCCCCAAACCATGAGGGAGGGGGCACCTCAAGTCACAGATCTCCCCCAAACCATGGGGTGGGTTGGGGGCACCTCAAATGAAGGACCCCCCACACCAACCATGGGCTGGGGGCACCTCAAGTCAAGTATTTCCCCCAAGCCATGAGGTGGATTGGGGGCACCTCAAGTCAGGGTCCCCCCCAAAAAAATGGGGTGGGATGGGGGCACCTCAAGTCATGGATTTCTCCCAAACCATGGGATGGGTGAGGGGCACCTCAAGTCAGGGACCCCCCCGCAACCATGGGCTGGGGGCACCTCAAGTCAAGGATTTCCCCCAAGCCATGGGGTGGATTGGGGGCACCTCAAGTCAGGGACTCCCCCAAAAAGATGAGGTGAGTGGGGGGCACCTCAAGTCAGGGACCCCTCCAAAAAATGGGGTGGGAGGGGGGCACATCAAGTCATGGATTTCTCCCAAACCATGGGATGGGTGAGGGGCACCTCAAGTCAATGTCCCCCTTCAAACCATGGGAAAGGGGGGGCACCTCAAGTCAAGGACAGTCCCCAACCATGGCAGGGAGGGGGGGCACCTCAAGTCAAGGACCCCCCCAAACCATGGAGTGGGTAGGGGACACTTCAAGTCAATGTCCCCCTTCAAACCATGGGTGGGGGAGCACCTCAAGTCAAGGATTCCTCCTAAACCATGGGATGCCCCCCTCAAAACCCTGGGTGATGCCCCCACCCCACAGGCATCCTGAAGAAGTCCCTGCCTGCCATCAGCGAGCGGGGCAGCACCCAGCGCCTCGCGCCACCCCCGCCACCCCCCGCCTCCTCGGGCAGCGAGGGCAGCAGGGTGGGGGGCACCGCTGCCCCCCGACCCCGCCAGTCCCTGCAGGAGCAGCTCAGCGGCGTCACCCCCATCGCCATGAGCATCAAGGCGGGCACCGTGGATGAGGACTCCTCCGGCTCCGAGTGAGTGCCCGATGGTGCCCCAGCGGTGCCCACTGGGGGGCTGCTGGGTGCCAGGGGTCCTCTTGGGTGGCCATTGGGTGCCAGGGTGCACATTGGGTGACTGTTGGGTGCCCATTGGGTTCAAGGGTGACCACTGAGTGTTTGTGAGGCGCAAGTGTGGCTGTTGGGTGCCCATTGGGTGCCAGGGCGCATGTTGGGTGACTGTTGGGTGCCAGAGTGCACATGGGGTTCAAGGGTGACCATCAGGTTCAGGGGTGGCTGTTGGGTGCCTGTTTGGTGCCAGGGTTTACATTGGGTGAACACTGGGTGCCAGGGTGCACATGGGTTCAAGGGTGACCATTGAGTTTCCGTCAGGTGCCTGTTGGGTGCCAGGGTTCTTCTCGGGTGACCGTTGGGTGCCAGGGTTCAAAGGTGACCATCAGGTGCAAGGCTGGCTGTTGGGTGCCTATTGGGTGCCAGGGTCTACATTAGGTTCAAGGGTTACCATTGGGTGCCCATCAGGTGCAAGGGTGGCTGTTGGGTGCCCATGGGTGCCAAGGTGCACATTGGGTTCAAGGGTGACTATTGGGTGCCCATCAGGTGCTAGAGTGTCTGTTGGGTGCCCATCACTCTCAGGTGACCATTAGGTGCTCGGGTGCATACGGGGTTTGAAGGTACCTGTCGGGTGCCCATCAAGTGCCAGGTTGCCATTGGACACCCGTTGGGTGCAAGGGAGACTGTTGGGTGCCCACTGGGTGCTGGGGCTCCCATCAGGTGACCACAGGGTGCTCGGATGCACATGGGGTTCAAGTGTGACCACTGGGTGCCCATTGGGGGCCTGTTGGGTGCCCACTGGGTATTGGTATGCCCGGTTGCCCACTGGGTGGCCATCAGGTCTAACTGTCCCCTGGGTGTCTGTTGGGTGCTGAGTCTCCCATTGGGTGTCTGTTGACCAACGGGGTGCCCATTGGGTTCTGCTGTTCCTATTGGGTTCCCACTGGGTGCTGAGTCTCCCATTGGGTGTTGGGACTCCCATTGGGTTCTGGGTCTCCCATTGGGTGCTGGGGTTCCCACTGGTTCCTATTGGGTGTTGGGTCTCCCATTGGGTGCCCATTGGGTGCTGGGTCTCCTAGTGGGTGCTGGGGTTCCCATTGTTTCCTATTGGGTGCTGGGGCTCCCACTGTGTGGTTGAGTCTCCTGTTGGGTGCCCATTGGGTGCTGAGTCTCCCGTTGGGTTCTGGGTCTCCCGTTGGGTGCTGGGGCTCCCATTGGGTTCTAGGTCTCCCATTGGGCTCCCATCGGGTGCCCCTGGGGAGCGGGGGTGCGTGTGGGTGCCGGGGGGTGTTGGCAGGGCGGTGGGTGCAGGTCCCTGCCCGTGGGCTCTAACCCCCCCCCCTCTTCTCTCCTCTCCGCTCCCCCCTTGCCCAGATTTCTGTTTTTTAATTTTCTCCATTAATTGTGGGGGCCAGGGGGCTCCTGCCCCCCCCCTTCCCCCTCCCCCCCATCCATCTCCCCATCTTGGGCAAGCACTGGGTGCTGGGGGCACAGAGTGCACCCTGGCACCCACCTCACCCCGATCACACATCTGTCTGTCTTGTTTTTTACCCCCCACCCCATGCCCCCCCCCCCCCCATCTCTCTCTATGTGTGTCCCCCCCCCTCCCAGGAGCGACGAGACCTCCATCTAACAGTGACCTGCTGGGTGGCACCAGGATGGGGTGGGTGGCACCAGGATGGGGTGGGTGGCACCAGGATATTCACCAGGATGTTGGGGGTGGCGCCAGGATGGTGGAGGTGGCACCAGGATGGGGGAGGGGGGGGGGGGGGGGGAGGGAGTCACCAGGATGGTGGGGGTGGCACCAGGATGATGGAGGGAGTCATCAGGATGATAGGGGTGGCACCAGGATGGTGGAGGTGGCACCAGGATGGAGGGGGTGGGGGATACACACCAGGATAGGGGGGCAGCATCACCAGGATGCAGGAAGGTGAAGGGGGGAGGACCAGGATGGGGCATGGAGCCACAAATACCCCCCCACCCCCCCCTATTGGATCCTGGCAGGGTTTTGCCCCCAACCCTGTTGGCACCGGGGAGGGGGCATGTGGTGTTGGGGTGCCCCCCCCCCTCAAGCATCACCCGTAGCCCCTTGCCCGGTGAAGGGTTTTATTTAAAAAATACATGAAAAATACAAAAAAAAAAGATATTCCCCCCCCTGACTCCCACCCCCCATGGTGCCAACTGCCCCCCCTAAGTGGGGGGGGCACACAGCGTTGGGGAGGGGTGAGTGATGTGGCATTGGGGTGCCCCCCCCGCCCCCCAGCATCACCCCCTGCCCGGTGGAGGGTTTTATTTAAAAAATACATGAAAAATACAAAAAAAAGAGGATATTCCCCCCCCCTCAAGACCTGCAATGGTGCCAACCACCCCCCTCCCCCAAAGTGGGGGGCACACAGCGAGGGGGGCGAGGGGGGGAAATCGGTTGGGGGTGCAAGGGATGTCTTGACCCCCCCCCCCCCCCTTTCTCAACACTTTGGGTGCCCCAGGGGTGCACGGCTCAGGCAGTGGCACCCAGGGGTGGGGGCGTGGTGTGAGGGACCCCTGGGTGTCAGGGTGGGGGGGGGGGGGCGATGGGGAGGGGGTTTTCCTACTGCTGTGACCTTTTATAATTAAAGCAAAACCTAATCAGCGCCTCGGCCTCAGCCCTGGGTGGGGGGCACTGCTCCCCCCACCCCCTGCCTCAGTTTCCCCAGTTGCTCCCTTCCTCACCACCACCCTGTGATGGGGGGTGGGGGGCAGGGGTGTCACCTCGGGGGTCCCGAGCCCTTCTGGGGGGTGAGGGGTGTCAATTCAGGGACCCCAGGGGGGAAGTGAGTCACATTGGAGACCCCAAGCCACTGCAGGCCATGGGGAGGTGGGGGTGGCGGTGTCACCTCGGGGGTCCTGAGCTCCTGTGGGTGATGGGGGGGGGTCACAATGGGGACTGGGACCACTCTGGGTGTTGGGGGGGGGGGGGGGGTTGTCACATCAGAGGCTCTGAGGTCCTGCGGGTAAGAAGGGGGTCACTGCGGGGGCTCCTGTGAGCAGGGGAGCTGGGGGGGGGTTCACCCTGGGGGCCCTGAGCCCCTCTGGGTGAGGTGGGGGAGGGGGGGTCACCCTGGGGAGCCCAAGCAACTGTGGGCCACAGGGGGGGGGGGGTGGGGTGTCACCTCGGGGGTCCCGAGCCCTTCTGGGGGGTGAGGGGTGTCAATTCAGGGACCCCAGGGGGGAAGGGAGTCACATCGGAGACCCCAAACCACTGCAGGCCATGGGGAGGTGGGGGAGGGGGGGTCACCTCGGGGGGTCCTGAGCTCCTGTGGGTGATGGGGGGGGTTACATTGGGGACTGGGACCACTCTGGGTGATGGGAGGGGGGGGGGTTGTCACATCAGAGGCTCTGAGGTCCTGCGGGTAAGAAGGGGGTCACTGCGGGGGCTCCTGTGAGCAGGGGAGCTGGGGGGGGGGTTCATCCTGGGTGCCCTGAGCCCGTCTGGGTGAGGGGGGGGTCACCCTGGGGAGCCCAAGCAACTGTGGGCCACGGAGGGGGGGGGGGGGGTGTCACCTCGGGGGTCCCTGAGCTGCTCTGGATGAGGAGTCGAGGGGCCCAGAGCTCATTTTACCAGGGGGGTGTCACTGTGGGGACTCTGAGCTCCTCTGGGTGAGGGAGGGGGTCACCTCGGGGTCCCTGAGCAGCTCTGGGTGATGGGGGGAGGGTGTCACATCAAGGGCTCTGAAATCCTGGGGGGGGAGGGGGGGTGGGGTGTCACCTCGGGGGTCCTGAGCCCTTCTGGGGGGTGAGGGGCGTCAGCTCAGGGACCCCGGGGGGGAAGGGAGTCACATTGGAGACCCCAAACCACTGCAGGCCATGGGGAGGTGGGGGTGGGGGTGTCACCTCGGGGGCCCTGAGCTCCTGTGGGTGATGGGGGGGGGGGGTCACATTGGGGACTGGGACCACTCTGGGTGATGGGTGGGGGGGGGTTGTCACATCAGAGGCTCTGAGGTCCTGCGGGTAAGAAGGGGGTCACTGCGGGGGCTCCTGTGAGCAGGGGAGCTGGGGGGGGGTTCATCCTGGGTGCCCTGAGCCCCTCTGGGTGAGGGGGGGGTCACCCTGGGGAGCCCAAGCAACTGTGGGCCACGGGGGGGGGGGGGGCCACCTCGGGGTCCCTGAGCTGCTCTGGATGAGGAGTCGAGGGGCCCAGAGCTCATTTTACCGGGGGGGGGGTGTCACTGTGGGGACTCTGAGCTCCTCTGGGTGAGAGAGGGGGTCACCTCGGGGGCCCTGGGCTGATCTGGGTGATGGGGGGAGGGTGTCACATCAAGGGCTCTGAAATCCTGGGGGGGTGGGGTGTCACCTCGGGGGTCCTGAGCCCTTCTGGGGGGTGAGGGGTGTCAGCTTAGGGACCCCGGGGGGGAAGGGAGTCACATTGGAGACCCCAAACCACTGCAGGCCATGGGGAGGTGGGGGCGGGGGGGGTCACCTCAGGGGTCCCAAGCTGCTTCAGATAGGGTGGGGGGGCCCAGGGGCCAAGTGGGAGTCACTTTGGGGGCCCCAAACTACTCTGCACAAGTTTGGGGGGGTCACTTCACGGGCCCCCAGCTGCTCTGGATGAGGGGGGTCCAGGGGCCCCAAACTCCTGTGGGTGATGGAGGGGGGGGTTCAGGGGCCCTGAGCTCCTGTGGGTGAGGGGGGGGGGGGGGTCACCTCAGAGGCCCCGACTTGCTCTGGATGAGGGGGGGTCACTTTGGGGACCCCGAGCTTCTCCAGACAAGGGGGGGTCCAGGGCCCCTGAGCTCCTGTGGGTGAGGGGGGGTCACTTTGGGGACCCCGAGCTTCTCCAGACAAGGGGGGGGTCCAGGGCCCCTGAGCTCCTGTGGGTGAAGGGGGGTCACTTTGGGGACCCCGAGCTTCTCCAGACAAGGGGGGGTCCAGGGCCCCTGAGCTCCTGTGGGTGAGGGGGGGTCACTTTGGGGAAGCTTCTCCAGACAAGGGGGGGTCCAGGGCCCCTGAGCTCCTGTGGGTGAGGGGGGGTCACTTTGGGGACCCCGAGCTTCTCCAGACAAGGGGGGGGGTCCAGTGGCCGTGAGCTCCTGTGGGTGAGGGGGGGGTCACTTTGGGGACCCCGAGCTTCTCCACACAAGGGGGGGTCCAGGGCCCCTGAGCTCCTGTGGGTGAGGGGGGGGTCACTTTGGGGACCCCGAGCTTCTCCACACAAGGGGGGGTCCAGGGCCCCTGAGCTCCTGTGGGTGAGGGGGGGGTCACTTTGGGGACCCCGAGCTTCTCCAGACAAGGGGGGGGTCCAGGGCCCCTGAGCTCCTGTGGGTGAGGGGGGGTCACTTTGGGGACCCCGAGCTTCTCCACACAAGGGGGGGTCCAGGGGCCATGAGCTCCTGTGGGTGAGGGGGGGGTCACTTTGGGGACCCCAAGCTTCTCCAGACAAGGGGGGGTCCAGGGCCCCTGAGCTCCTGTGGGTGAGGGGGGGTCACTTTGGGGACCCCGAGCTTCTCCAGACAAGGGGGGGGTCCAGGGCCCCTGAGCTCCTGTGGGTGAGGGGGGGTCACTTTGGGGACCCCGAGCTTCTCCAGACAAGGGGGGGTCCAGTGGCTGTGAGCTCCTGTGGGTGAGGGGGGGTCACTTTGGGGACCCCGAGCTTCTCCAGACAAGGGGGGGTCCAGGGGCCGTGAGCTCCTGTGGGTGAGGGGGGGTCACTTTGGGGACCCCGAGCTTCTCCAGACAAGGGGGGGTCCAGGGCCCCTGAGCTCCTGTGGGTGAGGGGGGGTCACTTTGGGGACCCCGAGCTTCTCCAGACAAGGGGGGGGGTCCAGGGGCCGTGAGCTCCTGTGGGTGAGGGGGGGTCACTTTGGGGACCCCGAGCTTCTCCAGACAAGGGGGGGTCCAGGGCCCCTGAGCTCCTGTGGGTGAGGGGGGGTCACTTTGAGGACCCCGAGCTTCTCCAGACAAGGGGGGGGGTCCAGGGCCCGTGAGCTCCTGTGGGTGAGGGGGGGTCACTTTGGGGACCCCGAGCTTCTCCAGACAAGGGGGCGGTCCAGGGCCCCTGAGCTCCTGTGGGTGAGGGGGGGTCACTTTGGGGACCCCGAGCTTCTCCAGACAAGGGGGGGTCCAGGGCCCCTGAGCTCCTGTGGGTGAGGGGGGGGGGGTCACCTCAGGGGCCCCGAGCTGCTCTGGATGAGTCAGGGGGGGTCACTTTGGGGACCCCGAGCTTCTCCAGACAAGGGGGGGTCCAGGGCCCCTGAGCTCCTTTTGCCAAGGAGGGGTCACCTCGGGGCGCTGCTCATCGCCGGCTTCCGGGGAAGTCGGAGGCGACTGGTGGGGGGGCCCAGTTTGGACCCCGATCCAGTGGCTGGGGGGGCCCCTCGTGCTGCCCCCGCACCTGCAATGGGGAGAGAGGCCATGGGGAAACTGAGGCACGGGGGGGGGCACACCCTGTCGTCCTCCCCACCTCCTCCAGCAGCCCCATCCTTACCTCTGGGCACGGGGGCTCTCCCCCCCGGAGTTGCCCCCACCTTGGGGACAGCGCTGGGTGGGGGGACACGGCTGGGGGGGGCGGTGGTGGCCCTGGCTCGGGGCTGGCGGGAGGAGGGGGGGCCGGGGGCAGCGCCCCCCCTTGCCTTCGGCTGCCCTGGGGAAGAGAGAGGTGTGGGGGCGTGGGCACCCTGACCCCCACCCCGACCCACCAGCCCAGCCACCCACCCCAAACCCCACCCTGCCACCCACCATGACCACCAACCCCTGGAGGGTTGAGGGGTGCTGGGGCACCCGCTTACCCTTGTGGTGGATCGGGGTGGGGGGGGGATGGGTGGGTGCTCCCCTTCTCCTCCCCCACAGCGTGGGGGTCCCCATGGGGTGAGTGTAACCATAGCAACAGTGCTCCATGGCGTGGGTGCCCCGAGGTTTGGGTGCCCCATAGCATAGGTCACCCATGGCATCAGCGTCCCATGGCATCAGTGCCCGTGGCATGGGTCACCCATGGCATCAGTGTCCCATGGCTTGGGTACCCCGTGGCACAGGTCATCCACGGCATCAGTGTCCCATGGCTTGGGTGCCCCGTGGCATGGGTCACCCATGGCATCAGTGCCCCATGGCACAGGTCATCCATGGCATCAGTGTCCCATGGCTTGGGTACCCCATGGCACAGGTCACCCATGGCATCAGTGTCCCATGGCTTGAGTGCCCCATGGCATCAGTGTCCATGGCTTGGGTGCCCCATGGCACGGGTCACCCATGGCATCAGTGCCCCATGGCACAAGTCATCCATGGCATCAGTGCCCCATGGCATCAGTGCCCCATGGCTTGGGTGCCCCGTGGCACAGATCACCCATGGCATCAGTGTCCCATGGTTTGGGTGCCCCATGGCACGGGTCACCCATGGCATCAGTGCCCCATGGCACAGGTCATCCATGGCATCAGTGTCCCATGGCATCAGTGCCCCACGGCATCAGTGTCCCATGGCTTGGGTGCCCCGTGGCACAGGTCACCCATGGCATCAGTGTCTCATGGTTTGGGTGCCCCATGGCACGGGTCACCCATGGCATCAGTGCCCCATGGCATCAGTGCCCCATGGCATCAGTGTCCCATGGCTTGGGTGCCCCGTGGCACAGGTCACCCATGGCATCAGTGTCCCATGGCTTGGGTGCCCCATGGCACGGGTCACCCATGGCATCAGTCTCCCATGGCGTGGGTTCCCCAAGGTTTGGGTGCCCCATGGTGTGGGTCCCTCATGGCCACGGTGCCCCTTGGCGAGGGTGCCCCAAGGTTTGAGTGCCCCATAGCATGGGTTCCCCAGGGTGCAAAGGCCCCATAGCATAGGTCACCCAGTACCCCGTGGCGTGGGTGCCCCACAGCGTGGGTGCCCCATAGCGTGGGTGCTCTATAGTGTAGGTTCCTTAAGGTTTGGGTGCCCATGGCAAAGATGCCACAAGGTGAGGGTGCCCCATGGCGAGGGTCCCCACAGCCCCAGTGCCCCCTGGCACGGGTGCCCATGCCCAGCCCAGGCTGTCCCCATCCCCGTACCTGCTGTCCCCGCTGTGCCCACGCGTGGGGGCTCACTCTTGCCACGGGTGCTGCCCCCCTGCCCCTGGGGAGGGCACGGCCGGGGGGGCCCTGCACGGCTGCTAGGGGGGGCCTTGCCCCCGGGGGAGCCTTTGGGTGCCATGGGGGGGTGGCAGCTGGGTGAGACCTGGAACCAGAGACAGACACAGGAACATCGCTCGCTGCTGCCCACCCGCAGCCGGGGGGGACACGGTGCCACTCGTAGGGACATCAGGGTGGCACTGGGACCTCCCCACCCGAGGTCTGGGAGTATGGGAAGGGGGTGTGGGGCCATACTGGGAGCACAGGGAACCCCCCACCCCAGGACACAGTTTGGGGCCATACTGGGAGCACTGGGACCCTCTACCCCAGGACACGGTTTGGGGCCATACTTGGAGGACTGGGACCCCCTGCCCCAGGATGGGGTTTGGGGCCATACTGGGAGCATTGGGACACCTACCCCAGGATGGGGTTTGGGGCCATAGTTGGAGGACTGGGACCCCTCCGAGGATGGGGTTTGGGGCCATACTGGGAGCACTGGGCCCCCTACCCCAGGACACGGTTTGGGGCCATACTGGGAAGACTGGGACCCCCCCGCCCAGGATGGGGTTTGGGGCCATACAGGGAACACTGGGCCCCCTACCCCAGGACACGGTTTGCGGGCATACTGGGAGGACTGGGACCCTCCCGGGATGGGGTTTGGGGCCATACTGGGAGCACTGGGCCCCCTACCCCAGGACACGGTTTGGGGCCATACTGGGAAGACTGGGACCCCCCCAGGATGGGGTTTGGGGCCATACAGGGAACACTGGGCCCCCTACCCCAGGACACGGTTTGCGGGCATACTGGGAGGACTGGGACCCTCCCGGGATGGGGTTTGGGGCCATACTGGGAGCACTGGGCCCCCTACCCCAGGACACGGTTTGCGGGCATACTGGGAGGACTGGGACCCTCCCGGGATGGGGTTTGGGGCCATACTGGGAGCACTGGGACCCCTACTCCAAGACACAGTTTGGGGCCATAGTGGGAGGACTGGGACCCCCCCGCCCAGGATGGGGTTTGGGGCCATACTGGGAGCACTGGGCCCCCTACCCCAGGACACGGTTTGGGGCCATACTGGGAGGACTGGGACCCCTCCGAGGATGGGGTTTGGGGCCATACTGGGAGCACTGGGCCCCCTATCCCCGGACAAGGTTTGGGGCCATACTGGGAGGACTGGGACCCCCCCAGGATGGGGTTTGGGGACATACTGGGAGCACAGGGAACCCCCTACCCCAGGATGGGGTTTGGGGACATAGTTGGAGGACTGGGACCCCCCCAGGATATGGGGTTTGGGGCCATACTGTGAGCACTGGGCCCCCCCCAGGTGCCACCCACCTTGCGGGCACCGTTGGTGGCCCCGCGGGACTCCACCGTGGGCAGCAGTGCCCGCACCGGGCTATCCTTCACCACGAAGGTCTGGCGGCGGGGGCTGCGGGGGCTGGGGGTGCTGGAGGTGCCAGGGGTGCCAGGGGTGCCAGGGGGGGGCAGGTGGCACTGCTCCAGCTGAGCCGCCAGGCGCGTCGCCTCCCGCACCATCTCCTCCAGGCGGGAGCCGCTCAGGGGGCTCCAGCCCCCCCCAGCCCCCTGCTCCTCATCCTCCTCTTCCTCCCGGCTGCGGGGACAAGGCCGGCGTTAGCCTTGCCCTGGCAACCTCAGCCCCACCACAGCGTCACCCAATCGTGGCCAGCAGGTGGCATGGCCAGCCCGGTGTCACCCAGGATACCAGCTGTGGGGTGGCACATCCACCAGAACCCCATCCATAGGGTGCCATGCCCCCCATGTCCCCCAGAACCCCATCCATGGGGTGAGATGTCCCCATGTCCCTCTTCAATGAGTGGGATGGCCCCCATGTCCCCCAGAACCCCATCCATGGGGTGAGATGTCCCCATGTCCCTCTTCAATGGGTGGGATGGCCCCCATGTCCCCCAGAACCCCATCCATGGGGTGAGATGTCCCCATGTCCCTCTTCAATGAGTGGGATGGCCCCCATGTCCCCCAGAACCCCATCCATGGAGTGAGATGTCCCCATGTCCCTCTTCAATGGGTGGGATGGCCCCCATGTCCCCCAGAACCCCATCCATGGAGTGAGATGTCCCCATGTCCCTCTTCAATGAGTGGGATGGCCCCCATGTCCTCCAGAACCCCATCCATGGGGTGAGATGTCCCCATGTCCCTCTTGAATGGGTGGGATGGCCCCCATGTCCCCCAGAACCCCATCCATGGGGTGAGATGTCCCCGTGTCCCTCTTCAATGGGTGGGATGGCCCCCATGTCCCCCAGAACCCCATCCATGGGGTGAGATGTCCCCGTGTCCCTCTTCAATGGGTGGGATGGCCCCCATGTCCCCCAGAACCCCATCCATGGAGTGAGATGTCCCCATGTCCCTCTTCAATGGGTGGGATGGTCCCCATGTTCCCCAGAACCCCATCCATAGGATGAGATGTCCCCATGTCCCCCAGAACCCCATCCATGGAGTGAGATGTCCCCATGTCCCTCTTCAATGAGTGGGATGGCCCCCATGTCCCCCAGAACCCCATCCATGGAGTGAGATGTCCCCATGTCCCTCTTCAATGGGTGGGATGGCCCCCATGTCCTCCAGAACCCCATCCATGGGGTGAGATGTCCCCATGTCCCTCTTGAATGGGTGGGATGGCCCCCATGTCCCCCAGAACCCCATCCATGGGGTGAGATGTCCCCATGTCCCCCAGAACCCCATCCATGGGGTGAGATGTCCCCATGTCCCTCTTCAATGAGTGGGATGGCCCCCATGTCCCCCAGAACCCCATCCATGGGGTGAGATGTCCCCATGTCCCCTAGAACCCCATCCATGGAGTGAGATGTCCCCATGTCCCTCTTCAATGGGTGGGATGGCCCCCATGTCCCCCAGAACCCCATCCATGGGGTGAGATGTCCCCATGTCCCTCTTCAATGAGTGGGATGGTCCCCATGTCCCCCAGAACCCCATCCATGGGGTGAGATGTCCCCATGTCCCCTAGAACCCCATCCATGGAGTGAGATGTCCCCATGTCCCTCTTCAATGGGTGGGATGGCCCCCATGTCCCCCAGAACCCCATCCATGGGGTGAGATGTCCCCATGTCCCCCAGAACCCCATCCATGGAGTGAGATGTCCCCATGTCCCTCTTCAATGGGTGGGATGGCCCCCATGTCCCCCAGAACCCCATCCATGGAGTGAGATGTCCCCATGTCCCTCTTCAATGAGTGGGATGGCCCCCATGTCCCCCAGAACCCCATCCATGGAGTGAGATGTCCCCATGTCCCTCTTCAATGGGTGGGATGGCCCCCATGTCCCCCAGAACCCCATCCATGGAGTGAGATGTCCCCATGTCCCCCAGGACACTGTATGCCTCAAAACCCATGTCCCCAGTGTCCCTGGTGACGTGTCCCCCAAGAACCCAGCCATAGGCTGGCACATTTTCCATGATGCCAGAAACTTGGCCACGTGGTGGCATGCCCCTATGTCCTCCAGGACCCCACCTAGGAGGTGGCAGGTCCTCCAAGGCCCTCAGGACCTTGGCCATGGCGTGACACGTCCCCAGTCTCCCTGGCCGTGCCACCCATGATGCCAGAAGCTTGGCCATTGGGTGATGTGTCCCCAGGACCCCATCCATGGGGTAGGATGTCCCCTATGCCCCTCAGAACCCTGTTCAGAGGGTGGGACATCCCCCAAGGACACTGTCCATGGGATGGCATGTCCCCATGACCCCCAGGACCACGGACACAGGGTGGCATGTCTTGGTGTCCCCAGTGTCCTGGCCATAGGGTGGCATGTCCCCATGTCCCCCAGCACCATGGACATGGGGTGGGATGTCCTGATGTCCCCAGTGTCCTGGCCAAAGGGTTGGAAGTCCTCTAGGACCTCAGCCATAGGGTGGGATGTCCCCCCAGTCCTCCAGCCATGAGGTGGGATGTCCCCCCTGTCCCCTCTCACCTGTCAGAAGGGGACAGGACACCAAAGTCGAAGCTCTCCTCGGTGATGAAGCGCACATCTGCGGGGACACGTGGGGTGAGCACCAGCCCCCCAACACCCAGGGGGCACACGGGGGTGACGCGGCGCTGGCACTGCCCTACCTCGCTCCTCGGCCATCGCCGCGGCTTGTGGCACCGGGGCTGCCTGAGGGGAGCAGGGGGTCACCCATGGTCGCCCCCATGTCCCTGGTCTCCCCCGTGTCCCAGACCCCCGTGGGTGCCCGGGTGGCACCGGTCAGTGCCCAGGGACGGCACCCGCTGCTGCCACGGACAATCGGGCCTTTGTGCCACCAGGGATGGCACAGCCCGGCCCGAGGGGACGAATGGGGGACCTCCCCCACCCCCCACTCTGGGTTCCTTGCACCCAATCTCAGGGTTCCCAGCCCCACACCCCGATCCTGGGGGATCCCAACCCCACATTTGGGGTCCCAGTTCCATTCCCCAATGCCAGGGGGCCCAGTCTCACCCCAGGCAGGGTCCCCAGCCCTGCACCCCGATTGCAGGGGTCCCAGTCCTGCATCCCAATCCTTGGGGGTCCAGCCCTGCATCAAGGGGTCCCAGTCCCACATCCCAGTCCCAGGGGCCCATTCCTGATCCGGAGGTTCCTCAGCCCTGCACCCCAATCTTGGAGGGTCTCAGCCCCACACTGGAGAGGTTCCCAGCTCCACACCCCAATCCCAGGAGGTCCCAGTCCCACATCAAGGGGTCCCAGCCCCGCATTCTGATCCCGGGGGGTTCCAGCCCCGATCCCAGGGGTCCTCAGCCCCTCACTGAGGGGTCCCAGCCCTGCACCTCCATCCCAGGGGTCCCCGTCCCACTCCGGGGGATTCCCAGCCCCACATCTCGATCCCAGGGATCCCAGTCCCACCCCAGAGGGGTCCCCAGCTCCGCACCCCTATCCCGGGGGGTCCCAGTCCCACACTGGAGGGGTTCCCAGCTCCCCATTTCAATCCCGGGGGGATCCCAGCCCCGCACCGAGGGTTCCCAGTTCCGCACACCACTCCCAGGGGGGTCCCAGCCCCGCACTCCGATCCTGCGGGGTCCCAGCCCCGCACTGTGGGGGTGTTCCCGGCCCCGCACCCCAATCCCGGGGACCTCCAGCCCCATATCCAACTCCCAGGGGTCCCAGTCCCGCCCCAGGGGGTCCCCAGCCCCGCAGCCCCATCCCCGGGGCCCCTTTCCCATCCCCCGCCATCCCCTCACCGCCCACCCCGGGTCCCGCTCGCCGCGCGCGCAGTGGGCGGGGCCGCGCTCGAACCCCCCTCCGGCCCCGCCTCCCTCTTTGCCATTGGCTCCGTTTCCTCTATCCCCGCCTTCCGATCGCTGCCATTGGTCCAATTCTCCTTGCCCCGCCTCTTGGTCGCTCCCATTGGTCTCGCTTTCCTATTCCCGCCCCCGCGCGCTCCTATTGGCCGGTCCCTGGGGGCGGGACCCGGAAACGCGGGCCGCGCCGCCGCCGCAGCCCCAGCATGGCCGCCGTCCCGCCCGACTCCTGGCAGCCGCCCACCGTCTCCATGGAGACCACGTAAGGCACCGCCCCCCCGGTACCGGTACCGGTACCGGACAGCCCCAGCCCCGCCCACAAAGTGCCAAACAGCCCCCAGTGCCCCCTCCCATCTCCAGTGCCCCCGTCCCCGATGCTCACCCCCACCCCCGGACAGCCCCCAGCACCCCCTTCTGATACCAAACACCCCCTCAGTTCCCTGGGCACCCCCATCCCCCAGTTCTCCCCCCGGTCTGCTCCCACCCCCCAGCCCCCTCTCATTCCCGGGCAGCCCCCAGTGCTCGCCCGCCCAGTACTGAACAGCCCCCCGGTGTCCCCAGGTACCGGCCCCCCGCAGTGCCTTGGCTCCCCTCCCACCCCTCAACCTCCCCGGTACCAGACAGCCCCCAGTACCCCCCCCCCCCCCACCTCCAGTGGTCACCTCCAACCCCCGCCTGTGCTCTCCCCCCGGACAGCCCCCAGTACCCCCCCCTCCCACCTCCAGTGCCCCCCCCCCCCCGTCCCCGATGCTCACCCCCCCCGGACAGCCCCCAGCACCCCCTTCTGGTACCAAACACCCCCTCAGTTCCCTGGGCACCCCCATCCCCCAGTTCTCCCCCCGGTCTGCTCCCACCCCCCAGCCCCCTCTCATTCCCGGGCAGCCCCCAGTGCTCGCCCGCCCAGTACTGAACAGCCCCCCGGTGTCCCCAGGTACCGGCCCCCCGCAGTGCCTTGGCTCCCCTCCCACCCCTCAACCTCCCCGGTACCGGACAACCCCCAGTACCCCCCCCTCCCACCTCCAGTGGTCACCTCCAACCCCCGCCTGTGCTCTCCCCCCTGACAGCCCCCAGTTCCCCCTTGAACCCCTCTCCCAGCCCCCTCCCCGGCCCCCCCCCCGCGTTGGTCTCTGTGCCCCCCCACTCCGTGACGCGGTGCTGTGCGGTGCAGGATGGGCCCGCTGGTGCTGGAGCTGTACTGGCAGCACGCGCCCCGCACCTGCAAGAACTTCGCCGAGCTCTGCCGCCGCGGTTACTACAACGGCACCCGCTTCCACCGCATCATCCGCGACTTCATGGTGCAGGGGGGGGACCCCACCGGCACCGGTGAGTGACCTCCCCCAACCGGTACCGGGGGCTGGCTGAGACACCCCAAATCAGTAGTGGTGATAGACCTCCCCCAGCGGGTAACAGGGGGTTTGGCTGAGCACCCCCCAACCCGTACCAGTTACCCAAATGGTAACAGGGAGCCTGGCTGAACCTCCCACAGCTGGTACTGGGAACCAGCTGAGCCCCCCCAACCTCTACCAGTGAGAGACCCCTCCAAATGGTAACAGGGGACCTGGCTGAGCCCCCCACAGCTGGTACTGGGAACCAGCTGAGCCCCCCCCAACCTCTACCAGTGAGAGACACCCCCCAAATGGTAACAGGGGACCTGGCTGAGCCCCCCACAGCTGGTACTGGGAACCAGCTGAGCCCCCCCAACCTGTACCAGTGAGAGACCCCCCAAATGGTAACAGGGGACCTGGCTGAACCTCCCACAGCTGGTACTGGGAACCAGCTGAGCCCCCCCCAACCTCTACCAGTGAGAGACCCCCCCAAATGGTAACAGGGGACCTGGCTGAGCCCCCCACAGCTGGTACTGGGAACCAGCTGAGCCCCCCACAACCTCTACCAGTGAGAGACCCCTCCAAATGGTAACAGGAGACCTGGCTGAGCCCCCCACAGCTGGTACTGGGAACCAGCTGAGCCCCCCCCAACCTCTACCAGTGAGAGACCCCCCCAAATGGTAACAGGGGACCTGGCTGAACCCCCCCCCCAGCTGGTACTGGGAACCAGCTGAGCCCCCCCAACCTCTACCAGTGAGAGACCCCCCCAAATGGTAACAGGAGACCTGGCTGAGCCCCCCACAGCTGGTACTGGGAACCAGCTGAGCCCCCCCAACCTCCACCAGTGAGAGACCCCCCCAAATGGTAACAGGAGACCTGGCTGAGCCCCCCACAGCTGGTACTGGGAACCAGCTGAGCCCCCCCAACCTCTACCAGTGAGAGACCCCTCCAAATGGTAACAGGAGACCTGGCTGAGCCCCCCACAGCTGGTACTGGGAACCAGCTGAGCCCCCCCAACCTCTACCAGTGAGATACCCCCCCAAATAGTAACAGGGGACCTGGCTGAGCCCCCCACAGCTGGTACTGGGAACCAGCTGAGCCCCCCCAACCTCTACCAGTGAGAGACCCCCCCAAATGGTAACAGGGGACCTGGCTGAGCCCCCCACAGCTGGTACTGGGAACCAGCTGAGCCCCCCCAACCTCTACCAGTGAGAGACCCCCCCAAATGGTAACAGGAGACCTGGCTGAGCCCCCCACAGCTGGTACTGGGAACCAGCAGAGCCCCCCCAACCTCTACCAGTGAGAGACCCCCCCAAATGGTAACAGGGGACCTGGCTGAGCCCCCCACAGCTGGTACTGGGAACCAGCTGAGCCCCCCCAACCTCTACCAGTGAGAGACCCCCCCAAATGGTAACAGGGGACCTGGCTGAGCCCCCCACAGCTGGTACTGGGAACCAGCTGAGCCCCCCCCAACCCGTACCAGTGAGAGACCCCCCCTAAACCATAACAGGGGGCCTGGCTCAGCACCTCCCAACCTGTGAGAGACCCCCCCCCAGATGGTAACAGGGGTCCTGGCTGAACCCCCTCCAGCTAGTACAGGGAACCAGCTGAGCCCCCCCAACCCCTACCAGTGAGAGACCCCCCCCAAATGGTAACAGGGGGCCTGATTGAGCCCCCTCAGCTGGTACCGGGAACCGACTGAGCCCACTTCAACCCATACCAGTGAGAGACCCCCCCAAATAGTAACAGGGGTCCTGGCTGAACCCCCCGCCCCAGCTGGTACTGGGAACCAGCTGAGCCCCCCCAACCTCCACCAGTGAGAGACCCCCCCAAATGGTAACAGGAGACCTGGCTGAGCCCCCCACAGCTGGTACTGGGAACCAGCTGAGCCCCCCCAACCTCTACCAGTGAGAGACCCCCCCAAATGGTAACAGGGGACCTGGCTGAGCCCCCCACAGCTGGTACTGGGAACCAGCGGACCCCCCCCCAACCTGTACCAGTGAGAGACACCCCCCAAATGGTAACAGGGGACCTGGCTGAGCCCCCCACAGCTGGTACTGGGAACTAGCTGAGCCCCCCCAACCTCTACCAGTGAGAGACCCCCCCAAATGGTAACAGGGGACCTGGCTGAACCTCCCACAGCTGGTACTGGGAACCAGCTGAGCCCCCCCAACCTCTACCAGTGAGAGACCCCCCCCAAATGGTAACAGGGGGCCTGATTGAGCCCCCCTCAGCTGGTACCGGGAACCGACTGAGCCCACTTCAACCCGTACCGGTGAGAGACCCCCCCCAAATAGTAACAGGGGTCCTGGCTGAACCCCCCCCCCCAGCTGGTACTGGGAACCAGCTGAGCCCCCCCAACCTCCACCAGTGAGAGACCCCCCCAAATGGTAACAGGGGACCTGGCTGAGCCCCCCACAGCTGGTACTGGGAACCAGCTGACCCCCCCCAACCTCTACCAGTGAGAGACCCCCCCAAATGGTAACAGGGGACCTGGCTGAGCCCCCCACAGCTGGTACTGGGAACCAGCTGAGCCCCCCCCAACCCGTACCAGTGAGAGACCCCCCCTAAACCATAACAGGGGGCCTGGCTCAGCACCTCCCAACCTGTGAGAGACCCCCCCCAGATGGTAACAGGGGTCCTCGCTGAACCCCCTCCAGCTAGTACAGGGAACCAGCTGAGCCCCCCCAACCCCTACCAGTGAGAGACCCCCCCCAAATGGTAACAGGGGGCCTGATTGAGCCCCCCTCAGCTGGTACCGGGAACCGACTGAGCCCACTTCAACCCATACCAGTGAGAGACCCCCCCAAATAGTAACAGGGGTCCTGGCTGAACCCCCCGCCCCAGCTGGTACTGGGAACCAGCTGAGCCCCCCCAACCTCCACCAGTGAGAGACCCCCCCAAATAGTAACAGGGGTCCTGGCTGAACCCCCCCCCCCAGCTGGTACTGGGAACCAGCTGAGCACCCCCCCAACCGGTACCAGTGAGAGAGCCCCCCCTCAAATGGTGACAGGGGTCTGGCTGAGCTCCCCCAACAACTACCAATGAGAGTTCCCCCCCAAATGGTAACACAGAGCCTGGCAGAGCCCCTGCAACCGGTACTGGGAACTGACTGAGCCCCCTCCAACCTGTACCAGTGAGAGACACCCCCCAAATGGTAACAGGGGGCCTGGCTGAGCCCCCTCAACCCGTACCAGTGAGAGAACCCCTCCACTAATGGTAACAGGGGGCCTGGCTCAGACCCCCCCACCCAACTGGTTACAGTGAGGGACATCCCCTGCCCAACTGGTACCAGGAAGCAACACCCCCCATCCCACCAGTACTGGGGACCCTACTGAGACCGCCACACACAACTGGTACTGGTGAGCAACCCCCCCACACCCACCAGTACTGGGGCCCAGCTGAGCCCCCCCATTTCACTCCCCCCAGGCCGTGGTGGAGCCTCCATCTATGGGAAGCAGTTTGAGGATGAGCTGCACCCCGACCTGAAGTTCACCGGTGAGTGTACAGGATGGCCCCCAGGACCCCACCTGTGGGGTGAGATGTCCCCCGTGGCCCCCAGGACCCCACCCGTGGGGTAGCGTGTCCCACCTAGGCCATGAGGTGTCCATGTCCCTCAAGACCCCATCCATTGGGTTGAATGTCTCCTAAGACCTCATCGCTGAGGGATGATGTTCCCCATGATGACCTTTGCCATAGGGTGGCATGCCCCTCATGTCCCTAGGACCCTACCCATGGGGTGTCATGTTCCTGTGTCCCCCAGGACTCCATCCACGAAGTCAGATGTCCCCCATGTCCCCTAAGACCTCGCCCCTGCGGGATGATGTTCCCCATGATGAACTTGGCTTCCTGTGTTCCCCAGGACCCTATCCATGGGATGACATGTCCCCCATCATGCTGGAACTATGGCCGTACGGTGGCATGTCTCCCGTGACTCCAGCTGTGGGATGGTGTGTGTCACATGATGCCAGAACCTTGGCCATGGGAAGACATGTCCCCAGGACCCTGGCCACGTGGTGGCATGTCCTGCAAGATCCCATCCATGGGGTCACGTCCCACATGCTGACCTTGGCCATGGGTTGACGTGTCCCCCAGGACCCTATCCATGAGGTGACACATCCTACAAGACCCTATCTATGGCACAGCAAATCTCCTGTGATATGAAACCCCACCCAACCTCCCCAAAAACCGGCACATTCACAGTGCCCATCTGTCCATCTGTCCATCCCAGGTGCTGGCATCTTGGCCATGGCCAACGCGGGGCCGGACACCAATGGCAGCCAGTTCTTCTTGACACTGGGCCCGGCGCAGTGGTTGGACGGGAAGCACAGCATCTTCGGGAGGGTCTGCCAGGGCATGGGCGTGCTGGGCCGCTTGGCCATGGTGGAGACCAACGCCCAGGACCGGCCCCTTGACGACGTCAAGGTCATCAAGGCTTTTCCTTCAGGATAAGGGGGACTATGGGGGGGTGTGTGTGGGCAGGGGATGTCCACCACTTGGTCTTCACTGGTTTGTAGTGCTTGTTTGTAATAAAAGAGCTGTGGGAGGTGGTGGTGACCTCTCTGTTGGTAATGAACTCCGCCGTGGTGGTGACTGTCGTGTTGGTGACCCCCCATGGTGGTGACAACCTCCCTGGTAGTTATCCCCACTATGATGGTGAGGAACCCCATGGTGATGAACCACTCCATGATGGTGACTTCCCCCCCGCGGCGCTGACTCTCAGTGGTGGAGACCCCTCCCATGGCTGTGACTCCCAATGGTGGTGACCCTCCCTGTGGCTGTGACAACCCCCTCCATGGTGGTGACACCTCAATGGTGACCCCTCTGCGGTAGTTGCCTCCCCCCATGGTGGTGGCACCCCACGTCATGATGACCCTCCCTCCGCAATGGTGGTGACCCACAAAGGTAGTGCCCCCTCATCTTCAAGGCACTGGGTGGAGGGGCACAGGTAGCACTGGGGATGCTGGGGGCTGGACTGGGAGAACTGGGGGGTGCCAGGGTAGGGCTTGGGACAGGGCTGGGAGCTACTGGGTGATACTGGGATGGTACTGGGAGCTACTGGGGGATAATGGGATTGTGTGGAGGTGGTACTGGGAGCCCCTGGGGATACTGGGATGGTGCGGGGTTGGTACTGGGAGCCCCTGGGGATACTGGGATGGTACTGGGAGCTACTGGGGGATACTGGGATTGTGTGGAGGTGGTACTGGGAGCCCCTGGGGATACTGGGATTGTGTGGAGGTGGTACTGGGAGCCCCTGGGGATACTGGGATGGTGCGGGGTTGGTACTGGGAGCCCCTGGGGATACTGGGATGGTACTGGGAGCTACTGGGGGATACTGGGATGGTACGAGGATGGTACTTGGAGCCCCTGGGATACTGGCATGGTATGGTCTGGCAGCGGTACCAGGGGTCCAGGGGGTACCGGGGATTATACTGGCGGGTCTGGGAGCGGTACCGGGAGCGACACCGGCGGTGGAGGTGATACCGGGGTTTCAGGCGATACCGGAGGCGGTCCCAGGGGGTCCGGGGCGGTCCTGGGGATCTGGGGGCGATACCAGGGGCGGTGAGGGGGGCACGAGGGTGATACCGGGGATGCAGGGGTGATCCCGAGGGCGGTATCGGGGAGTCTGGGCGCCGTACCGGGGATGCAGGGTGATATCGGGGGCGGTTCCGGGGGCGATGCTGGGTCTGGGGGCGATACCGAGGCGGTCCGGGGGGCGGTCCCGGGGCCCCCGGGGGGCGGTGTCGCAAGGAGCACCGGGGCAGCCCCCGGTGTCGGGGCGGAGCCGATCCCGGTGCCAGTGGCGGTGTCGGAGCGGGCACAGCCCGGGCATGGCCGGCCTGGGCACCCCCGAGCCGGGCAGCGGCCCCGGCCCCGTCCCGGCCACCCGCGTGGAGCTGACCGTGTCCTGCAGGTACCGGCACTGGGAGCACGGGGATGCACCGGGAGGCACTGGGATGAGCTGGGAGGCGCTGGGATGCACTGGGAGGCAGTTCGAGGCAGTGAGGATGCATTGGGAAGCAGCGGGGAGTGGGAGGTAGCGAGGAGCGGGAAGCAATCAGCGTTGGGAGGCAGCTGGGAGGCACTGGGATGAGCTGGAAGGCGCTGGGAGGCAGTGGGAGGCAGTGAGGATGTAGTGGGAAGCAGCGGGGAGTGGGAGGTAGCGAGGAGCGGGAAGCAGTCAGCATTGGGAGGCAGCTGGGAGGCACTGGGAGGCACTGGGATGATCTGGGAGGTGCTAGGATGCACTGGGAGGCAGTGGGGGGGCACTGGGAGGCAGCGGGGGGGCACTGGGAGGCAGCGGGAGCAGGGGATAGTCGGCACTGGGAGGCATTGGGAGAGGGCAAGGGAGTCGGGGATGGCTGGCATTGGGAGGCAGCGGGAATGCACTGGGAGGCGGTGGGGAGTGGGCGTAGTCAGAGTTGTAGGATACTGGGATGCACTGGGAGACATTGGGGTGCAGCAGGGAATAGAAAGCAGTCAGTGTTGTGGGATGCTGGGAGAACGGGGAGCACTGGGGGATACTGGAGGAGCGGGAAGAGGCTGGGGCGTTGGGTACTGGGGGCACAGGGGGCACTCACTGTTGGAGGGCACTGGCCAGTACTGGGAAAGCCAAGGGTACTGTGGGTGGAAGGCACTGGGAGGCACTGGAAGAGCGGGAAGTACTGGGGAGGATGTGGGGAGCACTGGGAGAGCGGGGAGAACTGGAGGCATGTGAGGGGCACTGGGAGGCACTGGGAGAGGGGGAAACCCTGAAGGGGGATGTGGGGAGCAATGGGGGGTTGTGGAGAACACTGGGGGGTTGTGGTGTCGCAGGTGTCGGGGGGGGGGCACCCATGGGTGCTGGGGGCTGTCACTGTGGGGCTGGGGACCGAAATGGGGGGCTGGGGGAGGAGGAGATACCCCTGATGCCCCCGGAGGTGGGGGGCACTGAATCAGCTGCCCACCCCCCTCCCACCCTGGGAACCCTCACCCCCCACCCCCCCCCTCAGGCTGAGGGTCTGCTGGATCGGGGTGTTGGGTGCCCCATGCCCCGGCCCCCAGGGTGCAGCAGCTGTCACCCCGGGCAGTGGGTGCTCCCCTCATCATGCAGTGGGTGTCCCCCCATCATGCAGTGGGTGCTCCCCCCATCATGCAGTGGGTGCCCACCCGTGCAGTGGGTGCCAACCCGTGAAGTGGGTATCCCCCCCGTGCAGTGGGTGTCCTCCCCGTGCAGTGGGTGCTCCCCCCCGTGCAGTGGGTGCCAACCCGTGCAGTGGGTGTCCCCCCCCGTGCAGTGGGTGCCCACCCGTGCAGTGGGTGCCCCCCCCCGTGCAGTGGGTGCCAACCCGTGCAGTGGGTGTCCCCCCCCGTGCAGTGGGTGATCCCCCCCCGTGCAGTGGGTGCTCCCCCCCGTGCAGTGGGTGCCCCCCCCGTGCAGTGGGTGCCCCCCCCCCGTGCAGTGGGTGCCCCCCCCGTGCAGTGGGTGCCCTCCCGGCTGCGCTGCCTGCGGCCGCTCCGACCTATTTTCCTCCCACTCCATCGGGGACCGGAGCGAGTCCCAGCGCTCGGAGCAGCTCAGCGCTGCGGGGAGGCGGGGCGGGGGGAGACGGGGAGCTGGGGGCCACCCCCCCGCGGCCCTGAGCACCCCAACACGCGGCTGTGCACCCCAACACCCAGCTGTGCATCCCTCGACACAGCCACACACCCCAACGCATGGCTGGGCAACCCTCACCATCAAGCCGTGCACCCCAAACGCCCAGCTGTGCGACCCCCAACACATGGCCATGCACCCCAACACATGGCTGGACAACCCCCAACATCCAGCCATGCAGCCTCTGGCACACGGCTGGGCACCCCAACACGTGGCTGAGCACCCCTTGGCACACAGCTGGGCACCCCAAAATCCAGCCATGCGCCCCTCGTCACAAGGCTAGGCACAACCTGACACATGGCTGAGCACCCCAACACCCAGCCATCCACCCCTCGACATACAACCCAGAGCACACAGAGCAGGGTACCCCCCAACACGTGGCTGTGCACCCCCAACACCCAGCACAGAGCACACTGAGCTGTACGTGGCTGTGCACCCCGACACGTAGCATGGGATACACGTGGCTGTGCACACCCTGACACAACCATACACCCCAACACCCGTCTGGGCACCCCCTGATGCATGGCATGGAGCACCCACAGCTTTGCACACCCAGACATGCAGGATGAGGCACACCCAGCTGTGCACCCCGACACATGGCTGGGCACCCAGTCACACAGCCATGCACCCCAACATCCGACTGTGCACCCCGACACTTGGCACGGAGCACACCTAGCCATGGGCACACGCACACCTGTGCCCAGTGCCACATCTCCCCACAGGCACCTCCTGGACAAGGACACCTTTTCCAAGTCGGACCCACGTGAGTAGATTCTGGGGTATCTGAGAGTCCTGGGGGGTGTCTGGGGGATCTGGAGGTGTCTGTGGTTGTCTGGAGGTGTCCGGGGTTGTCTGGAGGTCTGGGGTATCTGGAGGTGTCCAGGGGTCTGGAGGTGTCTGGGGCTATCTGGGGCTCTGGAGGGTCTGGAGGTGTCCAGGGACCTGGAGGTGTCCGGGGATCTGGAGGTGTCTGGGGCTGTCTTGGGGGTCTGGAAGTGTCCACCCCCCTGACCCACCATTCTGCCCCCCACAGTCTGCGTGCTCTACACCCAACGCCCCGGGTGCCGGCAGTGGCGGGAGGTGAGTGCCTGGATGGACGAACAGAAAGAAAGACAGTTGGTGTGATGGCCAATCAGCATGTTGGGGTACTGGTCAACTGGCCAATCAGCAGATCAAGTCCTGGCCAGCTGCATGTTGGGGTGCTGACCAATGGGCACGTTGGGTTGTTGGCCAACTAGCCAATCAGCATGTTGGGGTGCTGGCCAGCTGGCCAATCAGTAGGTCAAATCCTGGTCAATTGCATGTTGGGGTGCTGACTGATGGGCTCATTGAGTTGTTGGCCAACTGACCAGTCAGTGTGTTGGGTTGTTGGCCAACTGGCCAATCAGTGTGTTGGGGTGCTGGCTAACTGGCCAATCAGTAGGTCAAATCCTGGCCAACCACATGTTGGGGTGCTGACCAATGGGCATTTTGGGTTGTTGGCCAACTGACCAATCAGCATGTTAGGGTGCCGGCCAGTTGGCCTATCACCAGCGAGCAATCCCGTGTCAGGGTGCAGCAGCCAATCCTGTGTCGGGGTGCAGCAGCCAATCCCATGTTGGGGTGCAGCCAGCAGCCAATCATCACTCTGGGGAGCCAAGGAGCGTGTTGGGGTGCCGGGCACACGGCCAATCAGCCATCGGCATGCGGCCAGCTGGCCCCAGGGAGGGGACACTTGGGGACGCCCCTTGGGGTGCCCCAGCCCCCCTGCTCCCTCCCACCTCCCGCCCTGCCGCAAGTGCCTTGTAATTAACTGCTGCTTAATTGAGGGGCTTCGGGCCTTAATGAGCAGGCGAGGGCTGGGCAGGACGTGGTGCCAGCCCCGTGCTCGATGACAAAGGGGCACCTGGTCCTGCTGTGCCTGGCCTGGGCGTCCCCTCCCACCCCCTGCATCACCCCATGTCCCACATGTCCCTTGGTGTCACTGTCCCTCTCCCCAACCCCCTCTGGTCTTCTTCCTCCACCCCATCCCCATGTCCCCGCGTCCTTGTGTCCCATTCCCATGTCCCCATGTTCCTGAGCACCCAAACCCATGTCCCATGTTCCCATGCCCGTGTCCTCGTGTTCCCATACCCATGTCCCCACACCCCTGTGTCCCCATGTCCTTGTGTCTCCATATCCCCATGTTCCTGTGTCCCTATGTCCCCATACCCATGTCCCCATGTCCCTGTGTCCCCATACGCACATCCTTGTTCCCCTATGTCCCTATCCCCAAGTCCTTGTGTCCCCATGTCCCCGTGTGCCTGTGACCCCATCCCCGTGTCCCACTGATGGCCCCGTGTCCCCAGTTCGGCCGAACCGAGGTCATCGACAACACCCTGAACCCTGACTTCCTGCGCAAGTTTGTCCTTGACTACTTCTTCGAGGAGAAGCAGAACCTCCGCTTTGACCTGTGAGTGTCACCCCCTGCCCCCCCCAGTGTCACCCCCTGCCCCCCCCAGTGTCACCCCCTGCCCACCGCGGTCCCCAGCACCCCGGCCCCACCTCGCTGCGGCTGGGTAGGGCTCAACCTGTTCTGGGGGGTGGCATCTGTCCCTATCCCAGGCCTGTCCTTGTCACTGCCCAGTCCCTGTCCCCCTGCCTGTGTCCCCATTGCTGTGCCACCAACCGTCCTTGTGCCCATCCACCTCCCTGTCCCCATCTCCATCTCATGCTTGTCCGTGTCCACATCTCCATCCCTGATCTTATCCCAACCTGGCCTGTCCTCACACCCAACTCTTTTTGTCCATCCCATCCCTGTCCCCATCCCATCCCACCTTGATTCCCATTTGTGTTCAATCCCCATTCTTGACCCCTCCCTGTCCCCATCCCATCCCAGTCCCCAAGGCCACTCAGCACACCCCCTGCTCTCTCCCCAGGTACGATGTGGACTCCAAGAGCCCCGACCTCTCCAAGCATGTAATTGGGGGCCAACCCTGCTGCCCCCCAGCCCCTGGCACTGGGAGGCTGGGGACAGGGATGGGAACGGGGATGGGGACAGTCTGGGGGACAAGACTGGGAACAGGACTGGGGGACAGGGCTGGGGGGACTGGGATAGGGACAGTCTAGGGGATGGGGACATGGATGTGCACAGTCTGGGGGACAGGGATAGAGGGACAAAGATGGGGGGACAGGGATGGGGACAGTCTGGGGGACAAGGCTGGGAACAGGACTGGGGGACAGGGCTGGGGGGACTGGGATAGACTGGGATAAGGACAGTCTGGGAGATGGGGATGGGGAGGGGGACAGGGATGGGGGGACAGGGATGGGGGCACAGGGCTGGAGGGACTGGGCTGGGAGGACTGGGCTGAGGAGAGCCTGGGGGATGGGGATGGGGGCTGGGGGCCAGATTGGGGACAGGGCTGGGGACAGACCCGGTGACCCCTGGCTCCGACAGGATTTCCTGGGCCAGGCCTTTTGCACCCTGGGTGAGATCGTGGGCTCGGCCGGCAGCCGCCTGGAGAAGCCCCTGATGTGAGCCCCCCTGTACCTTGGTGTCCCTGCAGGGCCCTGTGCCCTGGTGTCCCCGTGTCCCCCCCTCTGGCGCTGGCAGGACGCCGGTGTCCTTATCGGGGTGTTGAGGATGGAGACCAGACCATGGTGCCGACAGCCCTGGCTCCAGCCTGCCTGTGTCCCCCCCATGTGTCCCCCTCACCCCCCCCAGCAGCCCCTGCCTCAGTTTCCCCACAGGAGATCTGGTTTGGTTTTGGGGGGGGGGGGGGGGGTGTCCCCTTTGTCACCCCTCATGGTGTGTCCCAGCAGGATGGGGACGGTCACCACGCACGCCCGGGGTAGGAGACCTGCTCCAGCTGTCTCCAACGGGTGAGTTTTGGGGTGCCCAGCCCTGAGGGGGTCACCTGGGTCACCATCTGTGTTCCCCAACGTGATCACAGCCCTTCCCGCAGTGGCATTCCCGGGAAGAAGTGTGGCACCATCATCCTCCTCGCCGAAGAGCTGAGCAACTGCCGGGTGAGCCCTTCTCCAGGGAGGGGTGGGGACACACTGGGGACACCCCAGTGCCATTCTTGGAGGGGGTGAAATCCCCCCTGGGTGCACCCCTTGGGTCTTCTTCACGCCGGGGTGAGGAAGATGAGGGGTAGGGCTGACCTGTCCCCATGAGGTGTTCCAAGGATCCTGGGTCCCTCAACAACCCCCCCAAATCCTGCACACACACCCCACACCCCCATGCCCTGGTGACCCCCCTGTCCCTGTCCCCACTGCAGGACGTGGCCACGCTGCAGTTCTGCGCCAACAAACTGGACAAGAAGGATTTCTTTGGCAAATCCGACCCCTTCATGGTCTTCTACCGCAGCAACGAGGACGGGACGTGAGCGAACCCCCACCCAAAACACAATGGCACCCCCTGATCGCACCGTGGGGGGACACAGCCCCAGCCACGGGGACACCTCGGGGACCTCTGATGTCCCCATGGGGCTGGGCTGGCTGTGAGGAGGGGCTGCAATATTTATCCCTAGGGCGATGGGTTTGCTATCAGAGGGTGACCCCCTTGTCGTCCCCTCCTTTGTCCCCACCAGCTTCACCATCTGCCACAAGACAGAGGTGGTGAGGAACACGCTGAACCCCGTCTGGCAGGCGTTCACCATCCCCGTACGCGCCCTCTGCAATGGCGACTACGACCGGTGAGCGCCAGGACCTCCTGGGGGGGGGGCGAGGGTGGCCGCTCTGCACCCTCTTCCTGCAGTCTCTGTGGTTCCTATAACACCCAAGCCCTCCAGTGTCCCACACCATGGGCCTCAGTTTACCTACATAAGCAAAGGGCTCTGTCGAGGGTGGATGCTTTGCACCCTCTTCCCACAGTCTCTGTGGTTCCAGTAATACCCAAGCCCTCCAGCATAGAAACACTTGATGGGAAAAGACCTTTGAGATCATCAAGTCCAACCATGGACCAACCCTTCGTCATCCCATCCCATGGTGCCTCAGTTTACCCACATGAACAAAGGGCTCAGTTGAGGGTGGCCACTCTGCACCCTCTTCCTGCAGTCTCTGTGGTTCCTATAACACCCAAGCCCTCCAGTGTCCCACACCCACACCATGGGCCTCAGTTTACCCATCTGAGCAATGGGCTTGGTCGAGGGCGGCCCCTCCACATCCTCTTCCCACAATCTCTGTGGTTCCTGAAATGCCAAACCCTCCAGCATGGAAACACTTGGTGGGAAAAGACCTTTGAGATCATCAAGTCTATCTGTGGATGAGCCCTCCATCATCCCACACCACGTGCCTCAGTTTACCCACGTGAGCAAAGGGCTCAGTTGAGGGTGGCCGCTCTGCCCCCTCTTCCTGCAGTCTCTGTGGTTCCTACAATGCCCAAGCCCTCACGAATCCTGCACCACGTGCCTCACTTTACCCATCTGAGCAACGGGCTCGGTTGCCAGCACAGAGCCATCCCTGGGGGGGGGGGTGTCCCCCCACCCACCCAAAACTGGTGCCGCCGACTGCGTGGCCTGGCAAACAAAGCTTGGCGCTGGCTCGACGTTGCCCCGTGTCGGATGTTGCTGTGGCAACCGTGGATAAAAATATCCCACCGAAAAAGCCTGAGGAGGAGGAGGAAGGAGGAAAAGGCCCACGGAGGCGTCAAAACAAACCCAGGGCGGCCACGAGGGCCCATTGCAGCCCTTGGGAGGTGGGGCTGGGGTTCTGGGGGGGCCAAGAAGCGGTTCTGACCCCCCCCCCTTGCCTTGCAGAGCCATCAAGGTGGAGGTGTACGACTGGGATCGCGATGGCAGGTGAGTGGGGAGTGGTCCTGGGGACCCCCTCCCAGCCTTACCCCAGGTGATGGGGACCCCCCCTCGTTGCCTCCCAGCCACGACTTCATCGGGGAGTTCACCACAAGCTACCGGGAGCTGGCGCGGGGACAGAGCCAGTTCAACGTCTACGAGGTGAGGAGAGCAGGGCCAGGGCCCCAGGGGGTGGGGAAGGGGGTGGCAGCTGCACCCGTGGGTGGTGTGATCCCTGCTGCACCCCTGGGTGCTACACCGGCCTGCCACTGCTGCACCCATGGGTTCCATAGCCCCCTGTGCTGCACTCCGGGTGTTACAGTCCTCGTGGTGCCCCCTGCACCCTTGGGTGCCCCAGCCCCCTGAGTTGCACCTGGATGTTACAGTCCCCAGGGTACCCCTCTGCATCCCTGGGTGTCGTGGTCCCCATGCCACACCCCAGGGCATCACAGTCCCTTGGGTGCCCCTGCTGCACCACTGGGTGTTCTTGTCCCTGTGCAGCATCCCTGGGGTTTGGTCCTCAGGGTGTCCATGCTGGATCCCTGGGTGTTGCACATCCTGGGGGGGGGGCCCTGCTGCACCCCTAGGTGTCATAGTTCCCATGGTGCACCCTTGGGTGTTGTGGTGCTTGGGGGTCCCCATGTTGCACCCTGGGGTGTTGCCATCCTCAGGGTGTCCAGGCTGCACCCCTGGGTGCCCCATCCCCCTGCCCTGCACCGGGGTGTTACGGTACCCATGGTGTCCCTGCTGCACCCTTGGGTGTTCTTGTCCTGTGCAGCATCCCTGGGGTTTTGGTCCTCAAGGTGTCCCTCTGCATCCATGGGCACTGCACATTCTGGGGGGCCCCTGCTGCACCCCTGGGTGTTGCAGTGCCTGGGGTCCCCACACTGCCCCCTGGGGTGGTGCCATATCCAGGGTGCCCAGGATGCACCCCTGGGTGCCCCAGCCCACTGCACTGGGGCGTTACGGTCCCCACAGTGCCCTCTGCACCCCAGGATTCCACAGTCCCTGCGCTGCCCATCGGGTGTTACAGGCCCCAGGATGCCCCTCTGGGTGTCACCGTTCCCCATGTCACCCCCTTGGGGCATCACAGTCCCTTGGGTCCCCTTGTTGCACCCCTGGCTGTCCCAGGCCCCTGCCTTGCACCTCTGGGTGCTGCATCTCCCCGACACCTCTCCCCCAGGTGGTGAACCCCAGGAAGAAGATGAAGAAGAAGAAGTACCTGAACTCGGGGACGGTGAGGACCGGGGGGGGGGGGATGCAGGGAGGGGATGGGGACGGGGATGGGGACGGGGGGTTCAGCCCCTGTCCCCGCCCCCGCTCAGCCCCCTGTCCCTGGCAGGTGACGCTGCTGTCCTTCGCCGTGGAGTCCGACCACACCTTCCTGGACTACATCAGGGGCGGGTGAGCGGGGCGGGACGAGCCTCAGTGGCCCCCTCGGTGTCCCAGGAGCAGACAGGGTGCCGGGCACGGGGTCCCCAGCACCCACCACCGCTCCCTTGGGTGCAGGGTGAAGCCTCAGAGCAGGGAGATCTTGGGGTGCCCTGAACGGGCGAGTTTGGGGGGGGTGGGTGCATCCAGTCCTGGGATGCTCGCCCAGGGAGAGCCAGTCTGGGGAGGGGGAGCTGGCCTGGGAGAGGGCTGTGCCCCCAGTCCCATGGGTCGCATCCTGCACTGCCCACCCCAGGTCCCTAAAGCTGCTTTCACCCTCCCCTCCCTTCAGGACCCAAATCAACTTCACAGTGGCCATCGACTTCACCGCATCCAACGGTGAGCATGGGGCTGGGTCCCTGCCCCCCACCCCCCCACCCCCAAACTTAAATTAATGAGGGGGGCTCATTAAATTGATGATGGGGGTTGGATCTGGCCTTGCTGAGCCCCCTGCCCATGCAGGGAACCCCTCACAGTCCACCTCGCTGCACTACCTGAGCCCCTACCAGCTCAATGCCTACACCATGGCCCTCAAGGCGGTGGGCGAGATCATCCAGGACTACGACAGCGACAAGATGTTCCCTGCCCTCGGCTTCGGCGCCAAGATCCCACCGGATGGACGCGTGTCCCATGAATTCCCACTGGTGAGGGGCTGCCTTGAGAGGTGGTGACAAGGTTGGGGATGTGGTGGCATCATCCTTGTCATTGGGGCTCAATGGGGATGTGGTGGTATTGTCTTTGTCACCGGGGGCTCCTTGTTCTGCTCAACGGGGATGTGGGGACATCACCCCTGTCATCAGGGCTCCTCATTTTGTTCAGTGGGGATGTGGTGGCATCATCCTTGTCATTGGGGCTCAGTGGGGATGTGGTGACATCATCCTTGTCATTGGGGCTCAATGGGGATGTGGTGACATTGTCCTTGTCATTGGGGCTCCTCGTTCTGCTCAATGGGAATGTGGTGGCAACGTCCTTGTCACTGGGGCTCAATGGGGATGTGGTGGCATCATCCCTGTCATCGGGACTCCTCGTTCTACAGAACGGGGACGCGGCCAACCCGGCGTGCAGCGGTATCGAGGGTGTGCTCGAGGCCTACCACCGCAGCCTGCGCAGCGTCCAGCTCTACGGCCCCACCAACTTCGCCCCTGTGGTCAACCACGTCGCTCGGTAAGGGGGTCCCAGCGCCCTCCCGGGGGGCTGTGCCCAGCCTGATGACACTCACAGGGTGTCCCCCAGCTCGGCAGCAGAGGTGCTGGATGGGTCTCAGTACTTTGTGCTGCTCATCATCACCGACGGTGTCATCTCAGACATGGCGCAGACCAAGGAGGCCATCGTCAACGTGAGTCCTGGGGGGCAATGGGTGCCCCTGGATGGGGTACAAGGACCTGCCAGGGTTGGGGTGCTCTGAACTATCCAGGGTGCAACAGCCAGCTGGGTGCAGGGGGTGCTGCAAGCTGTGGGGTGCAGTAACCAGCTGGGGAGCCCTCAGATGTTGGGGTGCAAGAACCAGATGGGTTTGGGGTGCCCCTGTTAGGATACATGAGCTGTGCAGGAGCAAAAACCAACCCAGGGTGTTCCAAGGTGGGTGCAAGAACCAGCCAGTGCATGGGGTTCCTGGGGGCAATAATCTTGCCAGGGACACAGGGTCCCCCAAGGTAGAGTGCAGTGCCCGGCCAGATGGGGTGCCTGGAGGTGTTGGGGTGGCAGAGTAAGCTGGGGATGCTGGGTGTGATGGGCAGCCAAGGACACGATGTCCCCTCTGGGGGTGGCAGCTCCTTCCCCTCCAGCACCAGGGCCTGGAAAGGACAAAGCCATTTCGGCGCCAGAGCTCTTGGACGGTGCCAGCGGCACCTTTGCCCTCCCAAGCGCCGTGCCTGAGCCTCCCCCCCGAGTGCCCCCGCTCTGCCCGGCACCCAGACCAGCTGGGAGCTTTATTCCTCCTCCTCCTTCTCCTCCTCCTTCTCCTCCTCCTTCTCCTCCTCCAGCTCCCTTGCAGCAGCTCAGCCCCATCTCTGCTCCCCGGTAGAATCACAGACTCATGGAATGGCTTGGGTTGGAAGGGACGTCAAACTCCATCCAGTTCCACCCCGCTGCCATGGGCAGGGACACCTCCCACTGGATCAGGGGGCTCAAAGACCCATCCAACCTGGCCTTGAACACCTCCAGGGATGGGGCAGCCACCACTGCTCTGGGCAACCTGTGTCAGGGCCTCCCCATCCTCATTGTCAAGAATTTCTTCCTAATGTCCAATATAAATCTCCCCCCTTCCAATTTAAAATTGTTTCCACCTCGTCCCATCACTCCAGGCCCTTGGAAAAAGCTTCTCCCCAGCTTTTCTGGAGCCCCTTTCAGTCCTGGGAGGCTGCTTTTAGGGTGTCCCGAGAGCCTTCTCTTCTCCAGGCTGAACAACCCCAACTCTCTCAGCCTGTCCTCACAGCAGAGGGGCTCCAGCCCTCAGATCCTCTCCGTGGCCTCCTCTGGACCCGTTTCAACAGTTCCATCACCTTCTCATGTTTGAGACAGGAGGGAGAGCAGCTCTGGTCTTTTTTTGCTGCTGTATTTTGTATCCCCACACTCTGTGACGCAGAGTGAGGTGCCACGAGCACGGGATGTCCATCATGGTCCCAGGTGCAGGATGCCCATTGTGCCCCCGAGGACAGAGTGTTCCTCATGGTTCCAGTCATGGGATGCCCCTCACTGCACCAGGCACAGGATGCCCATCGCAGCCCCAGGTGCAGGATACCCATCATGATGGAGCAGGGTGCCCATGGTGGCTTTGAGCATGGGATGATCATCGTGTCCTGGGGTGCAGGATGCTCACCACAGCCCCAAGCACGGGATGTCCATCACGGCCCCAGGTACAGGATGTCCATCTCTGGATTGAGCACAGGATGCCCATAGTGGCACTCAGTGCAGGATGCCCATCATGACCCCAAGGGAAGGATGCCCACCATAGTCCTGGGCACAGGATGCCTGTTGTGACCGTGAGGACACGGCGCCCAACACAACCCCAGGTAGGGAATGCCCATCATGGTCCAGGGCGCAGGATGCCCATCGTGATGGGACAGGGTGCCCGACATAGTCCTGAGCATGGGATAATCATCACATCCCTGAGTGCAGGATGCCCATCGCAACCCTGAGAACAGGATGCCCACCAAGCAGAAGATGCCCATCACAGTCCCGGGCACCGGAAGCCCATCCCCACCACGAATGCAGGCGCTGGCAGTGGTGAGGCCAGAAATGAAGCAGACGGAGTGCGGTGAAGCAGCAGCGCGAGTCCTGGCTGGGGAGGGAGGCAGCAGTGATGCTGAGGTCCTGAGGAACGTCACACACAGCTCCCTGCTGCCACCCTTGTGTCCCCCCCAACCCTGGGTGAAGATGCTGCACCCCAGTGCCCAGTGGGTGCTGCGGGTGGGAAGGGATTGGGATCCCTGGGGGCTGCAGGAGGGGGATGCCCCCTAGGACTGAGAATTGAGGACTTTTAGACATTAGGAAGAAATTCTTCACGCTGAGGGTGGGGAGGCCCTGGCCCAGGTTGCCCAGAGCAGTGGTGGCTGCCCCATCCCTGGAGGTGTTCAAGGCCAGGTTGGATGGGGCTTTGAGCCCCCTGATCCAGTGGGAGGTGTCCCTGCCCATGGCAGAGGGGTGGAACTGGATGGGCTTTGACGTCCCTTCCAACCCAAACCATTCCATGATTTACAATCAGTCCTGATCCAAGGTGACAGAGCAGGATCTGGGAAGGAAATCCCTGAGGATTTGGGGTTTCCATTCTGGTTTTCCCCAGCCCTGGCTCCACTGGCCAAGCTTTACCCGCTGGTCTTGAGCAGCTCCTGTCTGCCATAGAGACAGAATTCCAGGTCATGTCCCTTCAGCTCCGGCTGCTCCACGCACACAGACACTCCAGGTGTCCCTGCCCATGGAATGGGGTGGGCTTTGAGGTCCCTTCCAACACAAACCATTCCCTGATTCCATGACGGAGCTTTTTTTTGGTGGCAGCAACACTGAATTTGGTGTCTTTATTTCCCCCCACCCCCGTGCCACAGGCTGCCAAGCTCCCCATGTCCATCATCATCGTCGGGGTCGGCCAGGCTGAATTTGACGGTAAGGTGCTGGGTGTCCCTGTCCCACCCCAGCTCTGCAGCCTCCACATCCCTGGGGGGGTGGGGGGGGTGGGGTGGGGGAGGGGCACAGCTGCCTTTTGCCACCGGGAAAATGAGTTGAATTCGTTGGGGCTCATCAGGATTCGCTGTGTGTGAGGTTCTGAGCGGAGGCGTTCGTTAGGGCTGAATGAGTCCCCAGCGCACCCCCCCCGGGATGTGTTTGGGGGGAAGGGACACGACCACCCCACCTCACCCGCCCCCCCCCCCCCCCCCCGCCAGCAGCCGGCTGCTCTGCCACCAGGCACGCAGCGAAGGCAAATTAAAGCTCCCTTGTTAATTGGCACTGATGAATCAGCCCCGCTCCCCTGCCTGAGGCTGCCAGGGTGGGGGGGGGGGAAGGGGGGGGGCTGCGGGGAGGGGGGGAGGTTCAAGGGGTCCCACCCTGGAGGATGAGGGGGACTCCAGGGGCTGCCGATATCCCCCCTCCAGCCATGGTGGAGCTGGATGGTGATGACATCCGCATCTCCTCCCGCGGCAAAGTGGCCGAGCGCGACATCGTGCAGGTACCAACACCCCCTCCCCGGCGAGGATTGGGGACCCCCTGGCCTGGCCTGGCATGGTTGGACACTCCCCCCTCCCCCCCAAATCAGCCCTGTCGTTCACAGGATGCAGTGACAGGGTCCAGCACAGGGCGGGGACAGTGAACTGGGACATAGGGGGCACTGGGACTAGGGGGGTACTGGGACTCGGGGGGCATTGAGAATGGGGGGGTACTGGGACTTGGGGAGCACCAGGCCATGGGGGCACTGAGACTTGAGGGTGCAGTGGGGCACTGGGTGCAGTGCGATGAGAGGGCACTGGGACATGGGTGCAGTGGAACTTGGGTGGCACTGGGGCTTGGTGGAGGCACTGGGAAATGGAGTGCAGTGGGATAAAGGGGACTGGGGGCGCTGGGATATGGGATGCAGTGGGACTTGGGGGGCACTGGGTCTTGAGGGGGCACTGGGACATGGGGTGCTGTAGGACTAGGGGGCTACTGGGACTGGGGGGGTTGCACTGGGAAATTGGGGTACGCTGGGCATTGGGGGATAACCAGGACATGGGGACACAGGGACCTAGGTATACTGGGATGTCAGGACACACTGGGGTAGGGGGGGACACTCTGGGATGGGGGAGACTCACAGGGAGATATGGAGGGGGACGTTCTGGGATATGGGGGGACACACTGGGACGTGGGGGACACTGGAATGTGGGGACACTGGGATGTATGGGGACATTGGGATGTGGGGACACTGGGACTACACTGGCATGTGTGGGGACACCAGGATATGGAGACACTGGGATGTGTGGGGACACCAGGATGTGGGGACACTGGGATGCGGTGGTCACACTGGGATGTGAAGTCACACTGGGATGTGGGGACAGTGGGATGTGTGGGGACACTGGGATGTGGGGACACTGGGACATTGGTGTTGAGGGGGGAATGTCCCTGCACTGGGCCTTAGGCATCCCCCCCAAGCCCTGGGGACCCTCCAGGCTGTCCCCACCTTGTTCCCCCAGTTCGTGCCGTTCCGGGACTACGTGGCAGGGGGCCCCAGCGCGGTGCTCAGCATGGCCCGCCTGGCCAAGGACGTCCTGGCCGAGATCCCCGACCAGTTCATCTCCTACATGAAGGCCCGGGGCATCAAACCCCAGCCCGCACCCCCCAGCCCCGACCCCCCCGGCCCCCCGGTGCCCCCCGAGCCCTGACCCCCAACCCCCGGAGCCTACGTTTCCCCCACTCCGGCCCTTGGGGATCTCTCCGAACATCCCTCCCCCCACTTTTCCTTTGTCAAGGGATAAAAGGCAGCAAGACCCTGCCAGGGACCTGGGGGTGGGGGCACCCCCCACCCCCATAAATCACCCCCAACCCCATAAATCCCCCCACCCCCCATAAATCCCCCCCACCCCCCATAAGTCACCCCAATCCCATAAATAACCTCACCCCTACAAATTACCCCCAACCCCATAAATCGTCCCATCCCCCCGATAAATCACCCCCCAACCCCATAAATCAGCCCCTGACCCCCAAAAATCACTTGAACCCCACAAATCACCCCCCAATTCCATAAATCACACCCCTGATTCCCATAAAGCACACTGATGCCCATAAATCAGCCCCCAACTCTGTAAATCATCCAACCCCATAAATCACACCCCACCCCATAAATCAGCCTGACCCCCAATAAATCATCTGAACCCCATAAATTACCCAGACCCCACCATAAATCACCCCCAACACCATAAATCCTGATCCCCGTAAATCACCCCCAAGCCTGTAAATCATCCCCAACCCCATAAATCAGCCCCTGAACCCCATAAATCACCCCCCATCTCTATAAATCATACTCCTGATCCCCATAAAGCACCCTGACCCCCATAAAGCAGCCCACTAACTCCATAAATCCTGATTCCCATAATTCACCCCCAACCCCATAAGTCTTTCCCAACCCCATAAATCACCCCCACCCCATAAATCATCCCTCCAACCTCCATAAATCTGCCCCTGACCCCCATAAATCACCTCCCAACCCCATAAATCACCCAGACCCCCATAAATCACCCCCAACCCCCATAAATCACCCTGATCCCCATAATCACTCCCCCCATGAATCACCCTTGATCCCCATAAACCACCCTCACCCCCATAAATGACCCCCAAACCCCATAAATCACCTTTTCTGGGGTCCCTTGGCCAGGGGGGGGGTTGTGTGAGTGGAGGTGCCTTTGCTTGTGCTGGCCAAGCATCCTTGGCCATCCATGGTGGCCCCTCCAAATCCAACTGGGACCAGTCTGGCTCATCCCCATCCCAGCACACCCTGGACTGGTGCTGAGGGCTGGATCCTGCTCCCGCACCCCCCAAAAAAAAGGAGCAGGGGAGGTCCCCAGCCCCTCCCCACCCTGAGCACAGAGATGGGGTGGGCAGGAGCCCCCCCACACACACCCCCATCCCCCCAGTTGTGAGGTCCTCTTGATGGCACTGGTGACATTGGGAGCACCCCCAGCCCCTGGGGTGATATATGCCCTCTTCCCTACCCTCGGTGGGGGTGTCCCAGGTCCTTTTTCGTGTGTGTTTGTTCCCCACTTCACTTTTCTACGTGCATGCCCCCCCCCCATGTCCCCCCCAGCCACCCCCCCCCCGTGTTGCCTGTGCCTCTTGTTGTGGGTTTGATTCAAGTTGCCTTAAACTGGAATAAATTATAGTCTTTTTAATTACCGTCACCCCAGGTCCCCTCCAGCCTCCCACCACCCCACAACGGGTGACAATAACCCCCCCCAAACCTCCCACCACCACCACGCCCCCCCCCCCCCCACCCCCCCAACACAGATCAGGGCACACAGGGTCCGTTTTGGCTTTATTTCTAAGAACCCAAATATTGCAAATATACAGAAAAATACCAGTACAAAGTTATTACACATCCAGGTTTATTTACAGGACTCTGTGCCCCCCCCCCCCAACCCCACCCCCTCCAAAGCCTGGGGGGGGGGGCAGGGGGGAGCCGGGGCAGGGTGTGGGGGGGCACACAGGGCTATGGCTTTTAGTTGGGGGGGGTTACACTGCGTCCCTGTCCCTGTCCCCACATGAGCCCTGCGGTGATGCTGAAGCACATGCAAGAGGTGCTGGGGCTGTGCCCCCTCATCCTGCTGGAGCCTGGGGGGTTTGGGGGCCATGCCCGGGTCGGGGGGGGGGGGGGGGGGGGGTGCAGCAGGCTTTACAGAGCCCCTGGGGCAAGAGCAGAGGCAACGGTGTGGGGAGGGGGGGGGGGGGGATGCTGCACTGTACCCCCCACCCTGCTGCACCCCCACAACCCAGCCCAGGGTGGGGGTCACGTAACGCCCCTGCACTTCAGCTGAGAGCTGGGGGCTGCCATGGGGTGCAGCCCCCCCCCCCCCCCCCCAAATAAAGGGGAGTTCCAGTGTAAGGAGACCATAGCAGTGCTGGGACTGACCCAAACCTGGCAGGGGGCAAGCAGAGGGACTGAAGGGGGGCACCAGCCCACAGCTCTTAGCCCCCTCCATCCTGCCCTTGCCCTGCCCACACTGCTGCCAGCTTTGGGGAGGAAGGGGTTCAGGGCTGCCACCCCCTCTCTCCCAGCCCCATGTTAAAAAGCTTCAAGCTTTAAGTCATTATTGCTGCGTTCCCTTGGCCAAGGCCAGCCCAGGGTCGGGGGGTGTGGGCAGAGCCAGGCTGGTACCCCAAGGCCATTGGGACCCCCACCCAATGGGCTGTTGGGTGCCCGGGGAGAGGAGGGGTGGGGGGTCTGGCTGCTGTCACTTTGGAGAAGGAAAGCAGAATTGGGGGCTGCAGGGAGTCTGGTTGCTGCCCCCCCTCCACCCCTCTCAGCAGCTGTGACCCCTTAGGGCTCCCCCCCCCAATCCCACCAGGGATGATATGAGGAGAGGGGTGGGCAGGGGGTGCTCCTTTAAATAAAACAGCTCAGATAAGGGAAAACTTAAAACAAATAAAAGACCATAAAAGCCCCCACTTCCCCGTGCTGGAAGGAAATCTTAAAGTCAAGTTAAACCCCTGCGTGTGTCCTCGCCCCCCCCCCCAGCAGCAAAGCGGCCCCGGTGGCTGCGCACTGGGGGTGCAGCTGTGCCCAGCATCGGCGCTGCTACTCCAGGAGGTCCTGGGGAGAGATGGGAGCATCACCCAGTGGCCTCTGTTTTGTCACCCCAACAGAGCCACTGGGGGTTGTAGTGGGGGTGACATGCCCGTGGGTGAGGGGGAAGCCAGGATTTCCACCCCCCATCCCCCCCACATGCTCACCTCGTCGGAGTCATCGTGGTACCCCACTTTAGTGGCCGGGGTGCCCGGCTCCAGCACCTCCATCCCCTCGACGCCGTTGGCCTCCGCGTGCTGCCGGAGGACGGAGTAACGATGGACCAGGAACCTGGCAGGAGCACAGAGGAGGGGGGGGACACATCACCGTGCTGCCCCCACCTCCAGTAACAGCCCCCCTTCACCCCCAAATCTGCTCATCAGAGCTGGGTGAGCGGGATGTGCGGATGCACCAACACAGCTCGGGGAGGGGGCTCTGACAAGAAGCCTGGGGACAGCCAGTGCCACCCCTGCCCTGTTAGGGGGGTTGGGGGGGGGGTCTTCAGCCACAGCTCCCCGCTCCTCACCTGCCCCCACAGACGTATTTCTTGATGATGAGGACTCCGGCCACGGCGGTGACGAGCAGCACGGCCACCACGGCCAGGATGATGGGCGTGGAGCTGGTGGACGCTGCCTGGGGGGAGAGGAAGAAGCATCCAGAGCTGAGGGGGGGCCCCCCCAAAAAAAAAACACACCCAGGGGAAAAAAACCCACAGTGTCCCCACAGCACCCAGCGCAGATTCAGGCAGGAAAGAGGCCCCTGGGTAGGTTGAGCAGGACAGTTCTGCCCATCGCACGTTAATTGGCTCCAGGGGTGCAGGGAGGAGGTGGCATCACCATATCCGGCCGCTGGCACCACACCCGACAGCTGGCACCCAACAGCTGGCACCCAACAGCTGGCACCGTCACCTACCAGCTGGCTGGGGTTGAGGAAGTTGCTGGTGCATTTCTTTTTCATGTCTGTCTCCTCCCGCCTCGGGTTCTCCCCTCCTGAACACTTGTCCCCAGGGATTTTCCGATACCTGGAGACGGGGAGATGATGCCTGGTGACCCCGCAACTCCCACAGCCTCTTCCCAGGGACACCAGCCCACAGGAAAGCTGGGGGAGGGGCTCCTCATCAGGGAGTGCAGGGATAGGATGAGTGGAACAGTTTTTGGCTGAAAGATTGAGATGAGATCTGAGGAAGAAATTTGGGGAGGGAATTTTCCAAGGGCCTGGAGTGATAGGACGAGGGGGACGGGCTTTAAATTGGAAAGAAAAAAGAAGAGAAGTAAAAGAGAATAGAAAAAGAAAAGAAAAAAAGAAAAATAAAAAAAAAAAGGATAGGAGGAAGGCCCTGCCCAGGTTGCCAGAGCAGTGGTGGCTGTCCTATCCCTGGAGGTGTTCAGGGCCAGGTTGGATGGGGCTTTGAGCCCCTGATCCAGTGGGAGGTGTCCCTGCCCATGGCAGGGGGGTGGAACTGGATGGGCTTTGAGGTCCCTTCCAACCCAAACCATTCCATGATTTACAATCAGTCCTGATCCAAGGTGACAGAGCAGGATCTGGGAAGGAAATCCCTGAGGATTTGGGGTTTCCATTCTGGTTTTCCCCAGCCCTGGCTCCACTGGCCAAGCTTTACCCGCTGGTCTTGAGCAGCTCCTGTCTGCCATAGAGACAGAATTCCAGGTCGTGTCCCTTCAGCTCCGGCTGCTCCACGCACTCAGACTGGTTCTCCAGGCGGTAGTAGCCAAAATCACTGTGGGAAGAAGGGGAAAAGCAGATGAGACCTGGAATGGGACACCTGGCCCAGAACTGGGGGGCAGAAGGTGTGATGGTGGGAAAGGGGGATGGAGGCTACCAGAGGAAATCCTCCAGCGTGCAGGGACAGACGGACGGCTGCTTGGTCACCACGTAATCCCGGCCGTTCTGGCACACCGAGGACTTGCGGAGACGCCTGTATTGCTCCTTATATCCCAGTATGCAGCCATCACTGGGGTCACTGGGATCGCTGGAGTGTGCCAGCCAGATGGTGTAGTCTTTGTCCTCGCCTGTGAGAGAGAGGGTTCAGCAGCCTGGGAGGGGACAGCATGGCCCAAGAGGGGATCCCGGGGACAGCATGGCCCCAAGAAGGGACCCCAGGGACAGGATGGCCCCAAGAAGGGACCCTGAGGACAGCACAGCCTGAGATGGGACCCCAGGGACAGCACGGCCTGAGATGGGACCCTGGGGACAGCACGGCCTGAGATGGGACCCCAGGGACAGCACGGCCTGAGATGGGACCCCGGGGACAGCACGGCCTGAGATGGGACCCTGGGGACAGCACGGCCTGAGATGGGACCCCAGGGACAGCACGGCCTGAGATGGGACCCTGGGGACAGCACGGCCTGAGATGGGACCCCAGGGACAGCATGGCCTGAGACAGGACCCTGGGGACAGCACAGCCATGGTGCTCAGCAGGATGCTGCTCCAGGGAAGCAGCCCAGCACAGCCACAAGACAGGGAGTGGGAACACCAACTGCTCACCCTGTCACCCTGTCCCCACGGTGGGGACAAAGGGTCACGGTCCCTGGGAGAGACTCAGCGAACGACACCCGCACTGAGGGCTTGGGGGGAGAGTGGCCCCCAGCCCAGCCCTGGCTGTCCCCTTGTCCCCAGTCCAGCCTCAGTTGTCCTCAGGCCTGGTTGCCTCCAGCCCTGGTTGTTCCCTGTCCTCAGCCCCAGCTGTCCCCTGTCTCCATCTCCAGTTTGTCCCTGTCCTCAGCCCCACTTGTCCCCAGCCCCAGCTATCCCCTGTCTTCAGCCCTGGTTGTCCTGTTCCCAGCTCTCGTTGTCCTCAGCCCAGTTCCAGTTGACCCCAGTCCTGGTTGTCCCCAGCCCTGGCTGTCCCCTGCCCCCAGCCCCAGACGTCCCCAGCCCTGGTTGTCCCAGTTGTCCCCAGCCCCAGTTTGCCCCTGTCCCCAGCCCCAGTTGTCCCCAGCCCTGGTTATCCCCTGTCCCCAGCCCCAGACATCCCCAGCCCTGGTTGTCCCCTGTCCCCAGCCCCAGTTGTCCCCCCAGCCCCGGTTGTCCTCAGCCCAGCTCCAGTTGTCCCCAGTCGCAGTTGTCCACTGTCCCCAGCCCCACTTGTACCCCAATCGCTGGTTTTCCCCTGTCCCCAGCCCCAGCTATCCACTGTCCCCAGCCCTGGTTGACCCCTGTCCCCAGCCCCGGTTGTCCTCAGCCCAGTCCCAGTTGTCCCCAGTCCTGACCGTCCCCCGAGTCCCCGGTTGTCCCCCCAGTCCCCAGTTGTCCCCGGTTGTCCCCAGCCCCAGTTGTTCCCCCAGTCCCCAGTTGTCCTCAGCTCTAGTTGTCCCCAGCCCCCAGCCCCAGCTGTCCCCAGCTGCCCCCTGTGCCCAGCCCTGGTTGTCCCCAGCCCCCAGCCCCAGCTGTCCCCAGCTGCCCCCTGTGCCCAGCCCCAGTTGTCCCCAGCTGCCCCCTGTGCCCAGCCCTGGTTGTCCCCAGCTGCCCCCTGTGCCCAGCCCTGGTTGTCCCCAGCCCCCAGCCCCAGTTGTCCCCAGTTGCCCCCTGTGCCCAGCCCTGGCTGTCCCCAGCCCCCAGCCCCGGTTGTCCCCAGCTGCCCCCTGTGCCCAGCCCTGGTTGTCCCCAGCCCCCCCCGTGCCCAGCCCCGGCTGTCCCCCGCTGCCCCCTGTGCCCAGCCCTGGTTGTCCCCAGCTGCCCCCTGTGCCCAGCCCTGGTTGTCCCCAGCCCCCAGCCCTGGCTGTCCCCAGCCCCGCCCTGTGCCCAGCCCTGGCTGTCCCCAGCCCCCAGCCCTGGCTGTCCCCAGCCCCCCCCTGTGCCCAGCCCTGGCTGTCCCCAGCCCCCAGCCCTGGCTGTCCCCAGCCCCCCCCTGTGCCCAGCCCTGGCTGTCCCCAGCCCCCAGCCCTGGCTGTCCCCAGCCCCACCCTGTGCCCAGCCCTGGCTGTCCCCAGCTGCCCCCTGTGCCCAGCCCTGGCTGTCCCCCGCTGCCCCCTGTGCCCAGCCCCAGTTGTCCCCGGCTGCCCCCTGTGCCCAGCCCTGGTTGTCCCCAGCCCCCAGCCCCGGCTGTCCCCCGCTGCCCCCTGTGCCCAGCCCTGGCTGTCCCCAGCTGCCCCCTGTGCCCAGCCCTGGCTGTCCCCAGCCCCCAGCCCTGGCTGTCCCCAGCTGCTCCCTGTGCCCAGCCCTGGCTGTCCCCAGCACCCCCCTGTGCCCAGCCCTGGTTGTCCCCAGCCCCCAGCCCTGGCTGTCCCCAGCCCCCCCCTGTGCCCAGCCCCGGCTGTCCCCCGCTGCCCCCTGTGCCCAGCCCTGGTTGTCCCCAGCCCCCAGCCCCGGCTGTCCCCCGCTGCCCCCTGTGCCCAGCCCCACAGCTCTCACAGGTCCTGCTGAGCAGCTCGCTGAAGTCGATGGTGTAGGAGACCCACTTGCGGGAGAGGAAGCTGCCGCGGAAGCCCCAGATGCTGACGTTCATGGAGCGCGCGCCCGGCTCCGACGCCAGCCCCGTGAAGAAGATGGGTTCCTTGGAGAACGTGTACCTGTACCAGCACTGCCCCTCGTCCGTCGAGAACCTGGCACGTGGGGGAGTCACTCAGCACCGGGGCGGGGCGGGAGGGCTGCCCACCGCACCCCCCTGCCCCCCTTTTTTGCTTGGGGACCCCCTCCCCAAGCCCCCCAGCCCCGTGCGTACTCGATGACGTTGATGGGTTGGATGCTGTGCTCGATGGCGACGATGAGACCACCTGAGTCCAGGATGGCATAATGGTGTGGCCCCTCCAGCATCCGTGCCCAGGTGTAGCCCCCGTCGTCAGAGATGTAGACATCGGGGCTCATCACCGAGATGGCCCCCCCGACGCTCCCTGGGAGGAGGCAACAGAGTCAGGGGAGGCTGAGGGGGGGGGACACACACAAAGCCAGGCACAACGGGTGACCCCAGGGCTCCAGGTTGGGGCCAGTTTGGTTTAATCTCATCTCAGGAGGGGTCTGTGCACCCTCAGACTGTTTGGAGATGGCACCGAGTTGGGTGGGAGAGTTCACAGAATTGCTCAGGTTCAGAAAAAAACCCTTTAAGATCATCAAGTTCAACCATAAAACCATTGATCTGCCTGAGGGCAGCGAGGCTCTGCAGAGGGACCTGGGCTGGATGGACCCACGGCCAAGGCCACCAGGGTGGGGATCAACATGGCCAAGTGCTGGGTCCTGCACTTGGGATACAACAACCCCAGGTTGGGGGCAGAGTGGCTGGAGAGCTGCCTGGAGGAGAAGGCCCTGGGGGTGTTGGTTGGCAGGGGCTGAACATGAGCCAGCAGTGGCCCAGGTGGGCAAGAGGGCCAATGGCATCTTGGCTTGGATCAGAAACAGCGTGGGCAGCAGGAGCAGGGCAGGGACTGGGCACTGGGGAGGCTGCACCTTGATACTGGGTTCAGTTTTGGGCCCCTCACTCCAAGAAAGACATTGAGGGGCTGGAGAGCATCCAGAGAGGGAACAGAGCTGGGGAAGGGGCTGGAGAACAGGGGCTGTGGGAGCAGCTGAGGGAACTGGGGTTGTTTAGTTCTGGAGGAGGCTGAGGGGAGACCTCATCACTCTCTGCAGCTCCCAGAAAGGAGGCTGAAGCCAGACAGGTGCTGGGTTCTTCTCCCAAGTGATAGGATCAGAGGGAATGGTCTCCAAGTTGCACCAGGAGAGGTTTATGTGAGATATTAGGAAAATTTTCTTCACTGAAAGGGTTGTCAAGCACTGGCAGAGGCTGCCCAGAGAATTGCCACGAGGATCTGCTGAGAGACCTGGGGCTGTTTAGTTCTGGAGAAGAGGAGGCTGAGGGGAGACCTCATCGCTCTGCGCAGCTCCAGGAAAGGAGGCCGGAGCCAAGCGGGTGTTGGTCTCTTCTCCCAGGTGACAAGGGACAGGACAAGAGGAAATGGCCTCAAAGTTTGCCACAGGAGATTTTGATTGGATACTGAGAAAAATTACTTCACTGAAAGGGTTCTCAGGCCCTGGCAGAGGCTGCCCAGGGAGGGGGTGGAGTCCCCACCCCTGGAGGGGTCCAAAAGCCGTGCGGATGTGGTGCTCAGGGTTCAGTGGTGGAGTTGGCAGCGTGAGGTTTCCGGTTGGGCTCGATGATCTGAAAGGTCTTTTCCAACCCAAACGATTCTGAGATTCCATGAACCACAGGCTCTGCTGTCCCCAGCACCACCACCCCCCGCGGGGCTCAGTACCGTGGGCGATGACGATGCCGACGGCGTTGGGCTCGGAGAGCGGAACCATGGGGACGTTCAGCTTCTGGGAGATGCTGTAGGAGGCGTGGATGTGGAGGCTGCACTGCAGGAGCAAGAGCAGAGCCCGTTTGGGAGCCCGTGGGAACAGCTGATTCGCCCAGTAACACCCAGTGGGTGCTGGGAAGCACCTCCAGGACCCCCCCCCCCCGGCCTGCTCATGGCTGTGACTCACAGTCCCACGGTGCCACCCACAGCCCCACCACAGTGAGACCCTCAGCCTCACGGTGCCACCCACAGCCCCACAGTGCCACCCACAGCCCCACCACAGTGAGACCCTCAGCCTCACGGTGCCACCCACAGCCCCACAGTGCCACCCACAGCCCCACCACAGTGAGACCCTCAGCCTCACAGTGCCACCCATAGCCCCACAGTGCCACCCACAGCCCCACGGTGAGACCCTCAGCCCCACAGTGCCACCCACAGCCCCACAGTGAGATCCTCAGCCCCACGGTGCCACCCACAGCCCCACAGTGAGACTCACAGCCCATGGTGCCACCCACAGCCCCACAGTGAGACTCACAGCCCCACGGTGCCACCCACAGCCCCACAGTGAGACTCACAGCCCATGGTGCCACCCACAGCCCCATGGTGCCACCCACAGCCCCACAGTGAGACTCACAGCCCATGGTGCCACCCACAGCCCCACGGTGCCACCCACAGCCCCATGGTGCCACCCACAGCCCTCCACACAGCTGGCCCCACGCCCTCAGCATCTCTGGCAGGGGCTGCAGGATGGAGTCTCTCACTCCCAGTCAATCCCCTTGGCAGAACCAAGACAGGGGACACCCAGAGGAACAGCACCAGGACCTCCAGGGATGGACCCACCTCTTCCTTGTTCTTGGCCGTGGAGTCACAGGTGGTGTTTTTGGGTTTCCTCAGCGGCACCCACTCCCCACCCCGGTCAAAAGTGATCACAGACTGGATGGAGTTGTCTGTTGGGAGGAGAAGGAGGAAGAGTCAATGCGGTCAGGAGGACACCCAGCACCATCCTCATCCCCTGCACAGGCCTCCTGCTCCGCTCTGCGCCCCCACCTAGGGACCCAGGACCCCATCCGTGGGGAATCACGACCTCGGATTCAGGGTGGGGGGACAGAGACAGGGCCACCCACCTTCGGAGAGGACACTGGTGATGTAGATGCCCCGCAGCGAGGTGACGTTGGTGAAGTCGGTCTCCCCGCCCGTGGTGGTGTAGAGGTGCCGCTCCAGGGACTTGGAGTAGACGATGCCCCGGTCATCGGAGGTGTAGATGGTGCCAAACCCCGTGTCTGCAAGAGGGACACGGGGACACCACTGAGGGGACAGGGGGGGGGACAGGGGCTGCCCCCACCCAGCACCAGCACCAGGAGAAAAAAACAACCCCGGGGTGTCTGGGGGAAGTGGCAAAATCCCCCAAAGCGCTGCAAAACACACCCTGTGAGCCGAGAAAACCGGAGCAAAGAGCCACTAATTAGAGATGCTTTAATGAGGAAGCCCTTCCCCAGGGGCAGAGCAGAGCAAGCGCTGCGTGGGGAGCCCCACGTGCTCAGGTGAGGACTTGAGGAGATGTCCCCCTCTTGTCCCCAGCCCCTGGATGTGTCCTCCAGTCGTCCCCAACCCCGGGATGTGTCCCCCAGTCATCCCCAGCCCCTGGATGTGTCCCCCAGTCATCCCCAGCCCCTGGATGTGTCCCCCAGTCATCCCCAACCCCGGGATGTGTCCCCCTCTTGTCCCCAGCCCTGGGATGTGTCCCCCAGCCATCTCCAGCCCTGGGATGTGTCCCCCTCTTGTCCTCAGCCCTGGGATGTGTCCTCCAGTCGTCCCCAGCCCCGGGATGTGTCCCCCTCTTGTCCCCAGCCCTGGGATGTGTCCTCCTGTCATCACCAGCCCTGGGATGTGTCCCCCAGTCATCCCCAGCCCCGGGATGTGTCCCCCTCTTGTCCCCAGCCCCGGGATGTGTCCCCCTCTTGTCCCCAGCCCTGGGATGTGTCCCCCAGTCATCCCCAGCCCCGGGATGTGTCCCCCAGTCATCCACAGCCCCTGGATGTGTTCCCCTCTTGTCCCCAGCCCTGGGATTTGTCCTCCTGTCGTCCCCAGCCCTGGGATTTGTCCCCCTCTTGTCCCCAGCCCTGGGATGTGTCCCCCAGTCATCCCCAGCCCCAGGATGTGTCCCCCTCTTGTCCCCAGCCCTGGGATTTGTCCTCCTGTCATCCCCAGCCCCGGGATGTGTCCCCCTCTTGTCCCCAGCCCCGGGATGTGTCCCCCTGTTCCCACTCACCACCCGGCTCGTCCACGTGCATGAACACCAGGTCATCGTTGGCAGCCAGGATGGAGTAAAACTGCTCGTGGCCAACGGAGGGGAGCTGGGCCATGTTCCAGGTCTCACCTTGGTCGACAGAGACGTGAATGCGCCTCGTGGTACCCTGGGGAACCAAAGCATCCTCATCCTTCATCCTCCTCACAGAGAGAGCTGAAGGCAGGGAAGAGGCACTGCTGCCCGGGGAGGGGGAGAAGGACCTTCTCTGTCATGACTGAGGCGAAAAGGAAGCGTCCTCCCAGTCCAAAGGAATAAATCTTGGTGCCGATGACCTTGAAGGTCTTGCCGAAGTCGGAGGTTTTCTTTAGCTCCAGTAACCCCAGATCAGCTTCTTAAGAAGAAGGGATGGTGGATTAACGAGCTCGGAGCTGCCTCCAGCTTCGTCAGCCGTCACTGGAGCTGTGCACCCCCCTCTCAATGTCCCAATATGTCCCCCTCCAGTGTCCCAGTGCTGGGTATTCCCACCTAATTCCAAGCTTTTTCTACTGGGAACACCATGCCTTCTGTGTGTGGGGATCTGCTGGGGGGGCTCCACGTGGAGCTCCCCCAGCAGAGCCCCCCCAAGCAATGGAGATGCAACTTGAGATGAAGAACTTACTGCAAGAGTTGTTCAAGTAGGTGGTGAAGAAGATGGTGTCGTTTGCACCCCTGGGGAAAAGAAAAGGAGAGGTGAAGGGGACCTCAAAAGTAGGTGGGACACAGTGGTCCAGGATGCCACCACTCTGAGAGGTTTGGGTGGGATTTCCCACTGCCTGCTCCCCCCAAAATTTTCTCTCCCCACCCCCAAGTAAGCAGCCACTCACCACTTGGCCAAGCAGATGGCTTTGTGGATCTCTTCCCAGTTCTCCCCAAAATCCCTGGAGACCCAGAGGCCATTCTGCAAGAGTCCAGAGGTTGGTTATGATTGGCTGACGTTCCCCCCTCAACAGCCTTCCCCCAACTCTGGGGCTGCACATGTTCACCCTCAACCCTGTCCATCACCATTCCAGTGCCAAATGCATCCTATACAAGCATGAGGAGCCCAGGTAGACCCCATCCCCAACTCTTCCCACCCCCATCCTGGTGCCAAACACATCCTATACAAGCATGAGGAGCCCAGGTAGACCCCATCCCCAACTCTTCCCACCCCCATCCTGGTGCCAAACACATCCTATACAAGCATGAGGAGCCCAGGTAGACCCCATCCCCAACTCTTCCCACCCCCATCCTGGTGCCAAACACATCCTACACAAGCATGAGGAGCCCAGGTAGACCCCATCCCCAACTCTTCCCACCCCCATCCTGGTGCCAAACACATCCTATACAAGCATGAGGAGCCCAGGTAGACCCCATCCCCAACTCTTCCCACCCCCATCCTGGTGCCAAACACATCCTACACAAGCATGAGGAGCCCAGGTAGACCCCATCCCCAACTCTTCCCACCCCCATCCTGGTGCCAAACACATCCTACACAAGCATGAGGAGCCCAGGCAGACCCCATTCCCAACTCTTCCCACCCCCATCCTGGTGCCAAACACATCCTACAAGCATGAGGAGCCCAGGCAGACCCCATCCCCAACTCTTCCCACCCCCATCCTGGTGCCAAACACATCCTATACAAGCATGAGGAGCCCAGGTAGACCCCATCCCCAACTCTTCCCACCCCCATCCTGGTGCCAAACACATCCTACACAAGCATGAGGAGCCCAGGCAGACCCCATCCCCAACTCTTCCCACCCCCATCCTGGTGCCAAACACATCCTATACAAGCATGAGGAGCCCAGGTAGACCCCATCCCCAACTCTTCCCACCCCCATCCTGGTGCCAAACACATCCTACACAAGCATGAGGAGCCCAGGCAGACCCCATTCCCAACTCTTCCCACCCCCTTCCTGGTGCCAAAAGCACCCTCCAAGCATGAGGAGCCCAGGCAGACCCCATTCCCAACTCTTCCCACCCCCATCCTGGTGCCAAACACATCCTACACAAGCATGAGGAGCCCAGGTAGACCCCATCCCCAACTCTTCCCACCCCCATCCTGGTGCCAAAAGCACCCTCCAAGCACAGGGAGCCCAGGACACACAGTGACGATCCGGCTGATCCATGGGAAAGCACCACTGGGAGGCTTCACCATCCCCAGCCAGGGTCTCATCCTGCCCCCACGAGCCCTCACCTCGGTGCTGAGGGCGAGCAGGATGTCGGAGTCCTGTGGGTGGTAGGTGATCTGCACCAGTGGGTGGAAGGGCAGATCTGTCTGGACAAAATTCTTGGCGAAATCGGATGAGCGGAAGATCCTTCCACCTCGGCTGCCACCGGAGACGTCCCCTGTCAGGATGACCTGGATGGGGGGAAGGAGGGGGCTCAGCTGTGCTGGGACCACCAGAAGAAAGACTCCCACGACCTCTGGGCTGGGGGGTGGGTGCAGAGTGGGGGTCCCTGGCTTGCTGGCATTCTGGTGCCACCCCCCTACCTTGCCCGAGCTGTCTGGGCCGATGGCCATGCCGAACTCTGTTCGGATGAAGGTGTTGTTGATGAGGCCCGTGATGTCCTTGAAGGTTTTCCCGTAGTCCTCGCTGCACGGGAGGAATCGCAGGTCACGGGGGCTGCTCCCAGCACGGTCCCAGGTGCCACCCTGAGGGGGGGTCCCTGCAGCCAGGGGGCAGAGGGGGGGTGTGGGGGGGTCGTCTCACCTGCGGTACAGCTTGGACTGCCCGAAGCTCATGATCACCAGTGGCACCTGGAACGTCGTCAGGACCAGGATGACCTTGGCAGGGAGAGGCAGGATCACAGTTGGGCACAAGGAGCTCCAAAGGCCCCACAACCTGGGAGAAGGGTCCCCCCCACCCTACTCCCCAGCACCCTCCTTCCCCAGGTACCCCTTTCCCCAGGCTCTCCCCTCCTCAGTCATCCCCTCACCAGCACACCCCTCCCCCAGGAGGCTCCCCCAGTGTCCCCCCCCTCCAGCACCCCCTTCCCCTGATCCCCCCTCCCTTCTCCAAGCTCACCCCCCCCAGCATCCCCCTTTCTCCAGGCCCCCCTCACCTCCCAAAGCTCACTCCCTCAGCCCCCCCCAATCCTCAGCACCACCTCTCCAAGACCCCCCTTCAAGGAACTGCCCCCCCAAGGCCCACTCCCCACAGGGATCCCTCCTCAGCCCCCCCCACTCCCCCATTCCCTCCCGTTACCCTTCACCCCTCCTTCCCAAGCTTCCCCCCTCCCCATCACCCCCTCCCCAGCATCCTTCTCCCCCATCACCCCCCTTCCCAAGGTCCTCCATCCCCAGCACCTCCCCATCCCCATCCCCACCTGTGCTCCAGGTCCTACCAACCCCGCAGCCAATTGGACACAGGAGGGGGTCACTGGTGTGTTCCCCCCCTCGATGGGGCAGCCCCCCAAGACCCCCCTCAGCACTTACCCCGGTGCTGTCGCCCACCCAGGAGAGGGACACGGAGCCACTGAGGTCATCAAAGACACACTGCGAGGGGACAGACAGACAGCATGGTGACACCAGAGTGGGGGGGGGGGGCACCAGACCACCTGGTCTGGGCAGAGCTGGCACCAGAACCCCCTCAAACCGGGGGGGGGGGGGGGTGCAGCACCCCCTGCAGCCACCCCCTCCAGCGGACACGAGGGTCCCCTCCCCTGTCACCCATCCAGGAAGGGGACACCACCCTGACCCTTTGCACCACTCAGCCATCCCCCCCCCCCCCTGGAAAAGGCCCCGGAGCCCACACCTCAGCAGTTTTTGGGTGCCCCCCTCCCCCTTGCAGCAGATAGGGACCCTGTGGTGGCACTGGGGGACACTGAGGGACTGGGGTGGATGGAGGGGGGGGGGGCACTGGGGACACTCGGGGGGGACAAATGGGGAGACTCATTGGGTGTCAGGGGGCAGCCCTGGGGACCACCCTGCACCCCGTTTTGTGGGAGGCATCTCCTTACTGGGGGGGGGAAAGGAGGGAAAGGGTGAAAGCTGCACAACTTGGCAGCGGAGCAAGGACGGGACCGGCCAAACCGGGCTGGCAAAAGCACCGGGTGGCAACCGGCCACGGGCGGGCACAGCGGGCCAAGAGCCACTGGATCCTGGCACAGAGCCAGCGCAGATCCCAGCAGAGATCCAGTGTGGATCCAGCACGCATTCCAGCACAGAGCCAGTACAGATCCCAACACGGACCCAGCACGGATCCCAGTACAGATCTGGCATGGATCCCACCATGGATCCTGACACGGATCCACTGCAGATCCCAGCAAAGACTCAGCATGGATCTGGCAAGGATCCCCACAGAGATGTGCCATGGATCCAACACAGACCCCACCATGGATCCAACACAGATCCCACCACGGATCCAGCACAGACACCAATACGAGTGCCCACACAGATCCCCAAAGAGATCCCATGCGGATCCCCAACATGGATCCAACACAGATCTCACACACAGATCCCCACAACGGATCCCAACACGGATTCCGCCCCCACTCCCCCCCCCCCCCCAGGATCCCAACACGGATCCAGCCCCCAACAAGATCCCCCACGGGAGCAGCACCAGCCCCTGGGTTAATGTTCAACCCACGACAAGGTCAGGAACACCCTGCAGTAGCTGTGTCCATCTGTCCATCTGTCCTCAAGTCTGTCGTGTGTCCAGGAGGACTGGGGAGTGGCTGCTCCACACCGGGGGGCGTAAGAGGGGCAGGGGCCCACGGTCAGGCCAGGTCTGTCTGTCTGTCTGGTGATGCTCCTGTCCTGCCGCAGCAGGTGCCCGTGTCTGTCTGTCTGTCAGTCCCACCCCAATCGGCACAGGCGGAGCACGGTCTGGCACAGGGAATGTGGAAAGGGGATGTTTGTCTGTTTGTCTGTCCATCCCAAGGGATGCGGGGAAGGGGATGTCTGTCTGTACATCCATCCCAGGGGACGCAGAAGGAAATGTCTGTCTGTCCAGCCCAGGAGATGTAGAGGGAGATGTCTGTCCATCCCATGGGATGTAGTGGGGATGTCTGTCTGTCAGTCCCACCCCTATAAGAAAACACCTGCCCACGCAAGCACGGCCAGGACAGGGGTGGAGAGGCGTGTGTCCATCTGTCCATCTATCCATCCCACAGGGTGCCAGTTTGGGCAGGGAAGTGTGTCTGTGTGTCTGTCTGTCCAGCTGCCCTGACTGGGGGGGTGGCAGGGTACGTGTCTGTCTGTCGGTCCGTCTGTCCCAGCTGGGCATGGGGGGATGCAGAGCTTCCGTGGCGCCCCCAGTCTCTGCCTGCCCTGGTTCCTCTGGGGGCTGTTTGTTCGTGTGTCCGTCTGTCCTGACCGTCTGTCTGTCTGTCCGCCAGTCGCGGTCAGAGTGGGGAGGTGCGTCTGTCTGTCCGTCTGTCCCAGACGGAGATGGCGGTTGCAGAGGTTCAACGGCACCCCCCGATCCCTCCCCCCGCCCCCGGTGCCTCTCGGGGCTGTCTGTCCGTCTGCCTGTCCTGACCGGGCTGAGGCGTTTGTGTCTGTCTGTCTGTCCACCTGCCTCGGTCGGGTAGGGGTGTGACTGTCTGTCTGTCCGTCTGTTCTCGGCCGGGGATGGGGGGTGTCCCCGGTCCCTCGGGGGGAAAGGGGGGGAGGGGGGGGGGGGGAGGGGGTAACTAACTAACTAACTGTCTGTCTGTCTGTCTGTCTGTCCGTCCGTCCGTCCCCCCCCCCGCTCACCTGGTGGGTGTTGTTGCCGAGTGCGGCCGGCACTCCGCGCAGGCCGCCGCAGCCCTCGCCGCCCGCCGCCGCCAGCCCCGCGCCGCGGGGGTCCCGGTCCCGGTGCGGGTCCCGCAGCGCCAGCGCCAGCCCCGCCGCCAGCGCCAGCGCCGCCGCCGCCCCTCGCGGCCCCATGGCGCCTCCGGCCGCCGCCCCGCGCCCCGCGCCCCCCGACCCCGCCCTCCCATTGGCCGGCACCGCCCCGCGCGACGCCCCTGCGCTGCCATTGGCTTCGGGGTACGTCACTCATTGCCGAAGCACCGCCCTCCGCACCGCCCACGAATCACCATTGGCTAGGGAACATGTCAATCACTGCTGCGGCACGCCCCACCTCCGCCTCCCAACGGCCAGCACCGCCCCCGCGCTACCATTGGCTGTTCTGCACGTCACTCCTAGCTTCGCCCCGCCTCGAGACTTGCGGTTGGCCTCTTCCCTTGCCAATCACCGTCTCCTCCTGTCGTAATTGGTTGGTGGCGCTGGCACGATGGCTGCGAGAGCACTGTCCCCCTTTTGACCCTGGCCTCTAATCCACCTAGCGACTGCGCGCTGATTGGCCGACGCGGGACAATTTTCTGATTGGCCGAGGGCACAGGTAGCCGGGGGCGCGCCAAGCCCACCCGGCCCATTCACAAAGTGCGGGCAGACACGTGCGCGGGAACGGCGACCTGGACCCCGGGGACTGGGGGGAAGGGGGTGTCCCGGTGGGGAGGGGGGGTCTTGGGGGCTAGGAGGGGGCACTAGGGGCAGCAAACGGCCTGGGGGTGGCACAGCTGGCAAGGCAGGGGGACAGCAGAGTCATAGAACCATGGGATGGTTTGGGTTGGAAGGGACCTCAAAGCCCATCCATTCCAACCCCCTGCCATGGGCAGGGACACCTCCCACTGGATCAGGGGGCTCAGAGCCCCATCCAACCTGGCCTGGAACACCTCCAGGGACGGGCCATGACTTTTCTTGTGCCAGGGCCTCCGAATCATGAAGTCTTTTTGACATCTAAAGGGAAACGGGACAGGCAGAGCCCAGGGGTTTTGTGCCAGATGGTTCCACCTCATGCGATTAGCCAGGCCAGAGTGGGGGCTGCAGCATCCCCAGAAAGGACTCCAAAAGCACCTGCCTGTGTTTCTCCCCCCTCATCTCACCCTTTGGGCCCTCCTCCTTTCTGCTGTGCAAGAAGGGAACATTGTTCTGCTGTGTCATCCTTCCACCTTTTTCCCCCCTCCTCCCCCCCAAAAAGAGACCATCTACAAGTTTGATGCGAGACCAACAGCAAAGGAGCAGACATCAGACACCTGGGGGGCTCCCCTCCCCTCACCCCTTCACTGTTTTGCCCGTCATTCCTCTGGAAAGAGCCCAAGCTTCTCCCTTGCCAAGAGGGATCAGATAAGGAGCACAAAGCCTCAATTTTCACTCGCAGAGAGGCCGCTCGCGTGATGCTGCCACCAGCGAACCATGTGATGAGGGCAGGGCATAAAGGACCATTTTCTGCCAGAATGCCCGCTGGGAAGAATTAGCTTTTTGTGTTTCTTGGGACACAAACAAGCCTGGAAGGAGCCCTGCCTCCTGGAACAGCCTGGTTCTCCATAAGACAGGGTGGTTTACTCCGGTTGGGACACCCATCAGGCCCCTTCCTAAAGAAAGAGGGAACACCATAGAACTTTGAGATGATACAAAGAGCTGAGGTATGTTAAAGATAATTACACCTCCCAGATAGCCAGCAGCTGATAGCAGCCCCAGTTTCACTTATGGGGTGGTTTCACTTCGGGCGGTGCCCTGGATGTCATCCCGGCCTGCTGGATATTCAGGACAGGGGAGATCCTGCGTCAGAGCGTCCCTGCCTCAAATCCACGATAGGGATGAGGAGTGGCAGAGACTGTGCAGGCTTAGTTCCCTGCATTTAGGCTACAAGGAAGGGCTCCCCAAAGAGTAAAGTCCATCAGCTAATAATTTGTTGTCTTTGCTTTTCCACCTGTGGGTAGAGTTGTTGTATCCAGCCCCGACGCCAGGACCTCTGGATGATTTGTTTCCTTTAGGCTGTTATGCAAAGAGAGGAAACTCACAGCAGGAACTCCTGAGAGGAGGGCACTCAGCTATTCTGAAAACTGAGGTTATCCAAGGACGGATCTTCCAGCCACGACGACCTGGCTTCCCTTCCTGCCTCTGTCTGGGACAGCAAGAAAGGAAAAAATTAATAGGATTGGCATTTTCCCTTCCGCAAAAGGTGGAGGTTGGCAGGTGGGAGATCAGCCACAGAGACCGTTTGGCTCTGCCAAGGGGTGAAATGCCTGCTGGAGGCCGGTGGACAATTCCCAGCGCTGAACCGAGAGGAAAGTTCCTCATTCCAGTCCAACACAACCTGGGAATGTCCCCACTTAGCAGGGCAATGCAGGTGCAGCACAGGCCGTGGCCGGCCCTCCTGAAGCAGACAACGGAGGTTTGTTCAGGGTGAAATTGGAATTCCTCAAAATAGGACAGAGCAGAGCAGCCTCTGCCACCACCAGCACTCATGGGACACAAAGCCAGCTCCCCAGCCCCTACTCTCATCAGGCAGGCCCGATTTTGTAAGGAAATACTTTGTTAATCTCAGCTTATTCCCTTATCGGACAGATCTTCAATTCTCTGACACTGTTTTAGAATCATAAGGTTGGAAGAGACCTCTGAGATCATCAAGTCCAGCCGTGCCTGTCTCCCTACTAAACCATATGCCTAAGAAACTCATCCACCCGTCTTTTAAACACCTCCAGGGATGGAGACTCCACCACCTCCCTGGGCAATCTGTTCCAAACCCTAACCACTCTCTCAGTGAAGAAATTCTTCCTGATGCCCAGTCTAAACCTGCCCTGGCACAACTTGCGGCCGTTCCCTCTCATCCTGACACTCGTCACTTGTGAGAAGAGAGCAGCACCCACCCCACCACAGTGATGAGGTCTCCCCTCAGCCCTCTCTTCTCTAAGCTAAATAACCCCAATTCCCTCAGTCTCTCCTCATAGGGCTTATTCTCCAGCCCCCTCACCAGTCTCGTTGCCCTTCTCTGCAAACACTCCAGCCCCTCAATGTCTTTCTTGTAGTGAGGGGATGAGGAGAGAGCTGGCTGCTGGAGAACAAGAACAAAAGCCATGAGCCCTGTGCAGCAGAAAAGCAGACATTTGCTGGTCAGAATTAGACTACTCTCAGAACTCAGTGAGCTTAATTAATCTAAAAATTTAATCTAACTCCACCAGAAAAAACACAACTCCCAGCCTGGTTATGGATTTCTTCCCTGAGGAGTCAGAGCTCCACGCAAGCCGCTATGGACAAAAACCGCTGGAGAAGGCGTAAGAGAGTGCACCGAAGAGGTAGGAGCAGATCTAAAAATGGAATGTTTTTCAAGACTCGGGAAATTACAGAGATTTCCTGATGTGATATCATCATGCTCTCCACGAGAGGGAGACTTGCTACTGCCACAGCCAGCAGCAGCGCAGCCCTGGACAGGCAGCACCACGAGCCCAGCAGGATCTGCGTCGCCCACACCGATTTCAGCAGCAGATGTTGCCCTCATCTGCCCTCAGTTTCAGCTCCAAATGACCTCCCACCTCAGCCCTCCGTGATGAGGAACCCGGGATTGAGTAACAAAATGATTTATTCTCATTTCCTTATTGTAGAGATCAGTTTATGTACAGAAACTGTAAAAAAACCTCCAGAGCCTTCTAAGAAGAGCAATTACAGATGCTGCTGGAAAATAAAATCACAGGTGCTGGAAGGAACCGAGGGTCACTTCGCTTTGATTGGGGGAATGAGCCTTTGAGGGGGTTTTCTCCATTTCAAATATCCTTGATGACCTCTTCAAGCTCCTCTTTTGTGTACATGTGGAATTTCATCCCGGGCTCCACCGTTGCAAGCTGAAAGAGAAGGAGGGAGGGGTTAAGTGTGCCCACACGAGTGAGGTGACAGCGTGGGGCAGGGAACAGAGAGCAGCGCAGTGGACGCAGCAGCTGTTCCTTCTCGACTGCCTGATCTGCCAGCCCAGCAAGATCATTCCACCCCATAACATGCTCTTTGATTCCCTAAAATAGCTGACTGCCGCAGAAATAACTTTTAATTGACTCAGTCTCCTCATAGAAGCAGCAGTGGGGGATGTCTGTTGGGAAGAGGCAAGCTCTGCTTCTGCTTGTTGGGGGAAAAAGGCCCTGTTAATGCAAGTCCTTCATCAAAGGCTCCTGGAGAGGGGCAGTCTGGATGCCCTCAGGAGTGCCCCTCCTCCTCCTGTGACCAGCCACAGGTACAATCCCAGCTTGTTACGTGCCCTGTGAGAGCCAAGATAGCAAAACACTCGAAGGGATGGCTCTGGGAAACTGAAGCAGAGGCAAACCTGCCTTTTGATCACCAAACAGGGACAATCAGCGAGCCAAGGGGCACCTCGGGGCTGCCTCACGCCCTGTCTGAGAGGCCAAAGAGATCTCTTCCAAGGCAAAGCACGAGGGGCAGAGCTGGGCACAACACAGCCTGCCCTGCCCCTCTGCCAGGCGCAGAGGGGGGCGGTGTCCAGGGCAGAGAGCTGAGACACTGCCCAGGGCACACACCAGAACAAGAGATACTCGAGGAATGACAAGACTGGAGGAGGAATGTAAGTGGGACCAGCGTTCCCACCTCGCTGACTGCACGGGAGCTCCAGAGACACAGAGCTGCTGCTGGCAGGCAAGCTGGGAAGCTGCAGGACCTTGCCCACGGCCTCCCCCAGCACCCATCTTCACTCTTCAGGGAGCAGAGTTTGGTTGCAGTAAACTGAAGGAAAGCTGCAGAAAGTCATGGCAAATCCCAGAGCATTTCATTGGCTTCTCTGCTTGCAAAGTCACCCGCAGAATCACAGAACTGGCCCTCAAAGCCCACCCAGTTCCACCCCCTGCCATGGGCAGGGACACCTCCCACTGGATCATGGGGCTCAAAGCCCAACCTGGCCTTAAATATCTCCAGGGATGGAGCACCCACCTGTGCCAGGGCCTCCTCACCCTCACAAAACACTTCTTCCTAAGATCTCATCTCAATCTCCCCTCTTTCAGCTGAAAACCATTCCCCCTCATCCTATCCCTGCTCTCCCTGATAAAAAGCCCCATCCCAGCTTTCCTTTAGGCCCCCCTTTCAGTACTGGAAGAATCCACACAGCAGCAAGGATGTCAGAACACACTTTCTGGGTAGAGGGAGTGTTTTACCAGGAGAAAAGTCCCAAAGACTCAGCCTAAGGGTCCCTGACAGCCCAGGTGTTCAATGGCACCCTCAGATGCTGACAGATGCCACTTCAGGCCCCTGCAATCACCTGTGTGGGTGCTGGTCTGACACAGACCTACATGGAATTGGCCACACACATACAGACACCCTGAAACCCTGAGCAGATATTCACAGACACCAACTCCTCTGCTGTTGCATGGCTGCTCGAAGCTGTGCTTCACCTCCCTACAAACAAAAGCTTTCCTCCACTATTCCCTTACAGGCTTTACGAGACCTTCACTGCCAACACATTGAACTCTTCCAAGATCACCCTTCAACTCTTCTTTGCTTCTAGGTGGAAAACCCCACACAAGAGAGGGAAGGGGCTAAATTAATTAAACCAGAGCACCATGCTCTTGTAATAAAAGGTTAGAAAGCAGAGCAGCTACTTCAGGTAGCAGATTTTCAGCCAGAAGGGTGACTTGAGTCAATAGAGACCTTTTAATCCTCAGCACATTCTTCTCATACTCAACCCTGACATGATTCCTCAACGTGTTCAAGGCTTTGCCAAGCACAGTTAAGCCCTGTTAAATGGGGACATGACATGAGGATACTGTACACACTCCTCTGCCTCAGCTTCTTCACACTGTACTGTGGATTTTCCAGAAGAGCCCTGAAGCTGATCGAGAGAGAAGTGATAGGCGTGGGGTGGGAGTGCACCTGGGAAAACAGATTTCAGCCACGTGGTATCATTTCTGGACAGAGTGTCTCAGTTTTCTGCATGCTGTTGGTCCTTTATCCCTCAAAGGAAATGGGTTGATTGCCTCAGGAAATGTCTCCAGCAGCAGTATTTCATATAAAAAAAATGTGGTGCAAACTTTTAGGCTGCTTGGGAAATGGGTTCAGGGGGAAGGAATGGGAGAACAGCAGGAGGAGAGCAGCTCAGGAGCTGGAATAACATGATTTGGAAAGGTCTAGTGTCTCATAACCTGCCAGAAATAGAAGCAAACTCTATACGCCAGCTCTGCTCATCATATATCCATTATCACTAGCAAACTGGAGGGGTATTTACCTTTGCTACCTAAAAAAGGAGCATTACAACTCTAACGGGTAAAGTTTGAGGGGACAGGAACCCCCACGTTTGTGGGGATCTCCAAGAGCACCTGTGCTGGGGCCAAACAAGCTCTGGAGCCTGGCCACGTGTGGGCAAAAGCCAGAGGTTAAAGGAGCACGTTCGCTCCTGGAGGCTTCACCTCTTTGGTCCTCCTGTCCAACAGATTTTTGGCACCACCCCAAGACTGAAAATAGCAAGTCCAGAAGCTGTATAATTTTCATTCCTTCTAATATTACAAGTACCAGGGAAAAAAAGAATGGCTAAATGCAGGGGAAGAAAAAGTGATCCGGCTGGCAGGATGGGTTCCCAGGTTAACTTGGCCTGGGTAAGGTCAGCAGGGGCTCCACTCCCACCCATCTTCAGCCCACAGCCAGGGAGCCCCACGAAAATCGCTTCTGCCAGGGCCAGGCTGCACACCTCTAGAAGCCAAAAGCAAGCTCCAGTCTTTCTGATGTGCTCCAACCTTTTTTGATGTGCCACAACGGGCAGCTCAGAGTGACAAGAGCATCCCAAGCCAAAGGCTGGCTGACTGGGGAAGCCTAGAGCTGCTCCACCAGCTCATTCCTTGCTCTAGCAGCACAGGCAGTCCTTCTCTGCAGGCAGCAAGCAGGCAGTGTTCTCACCCAGGTGTTTAAAGTGCAAAGCACTGCCGAGATGCTCGCTGTGCAGCCAGGATTTGCACCAAGGAAGCAAAGGCTGCAGACTCTGCTCCACGCCACGCGCCGCAAGCCACAACCGCATGCTGCTAACGAGTCGTGGTTACCTCAATGTTGGTTGCATTCAGCTTCTCCTCCATCACTTGTTTCAGGATGACAAGGGAAGATTTGATTGCTTCTTTCAGCGTCATTGACTGTAAAACAAACCACTCATTAATTGCATTGCTGACACTCAAGCAAGTGCTCGTGTGCTGCCCCTTGGGCTGTGAAAGCTGCTCTCCCTCCCGCTCCCCTCAAATCCTTTAAGCTGTCACTGGCAGCAAATTTAAAAGCTTATCAGGTTATCTACAGTATCAACAAGAGATCAAAGCGCCCTGTTCAGACAGGGCAGTGACAATTACAGGGATGGCGACTTTCTGCTTCCATTTAACTTTTTACAAAGCTTAAGAACTGATAATCTGAGCACATAAACCTGTCGGGATTGGGACACGAGAGCTCGCGTCCCTTCACCAGTCACTGTCTATCAAGCAGTTCCCCACAACCAGCTCCAGTGGGAGCTCTGAAAAGCCAGATTCCCTCTTGGCAGCAGTTTTAATCACATAAATCCCTGCATGAGGAGGAACCAGAGCTGTAGGGCTGTGCAGCGTCCGAAGAGCGACAGCAGTGGTGTTTGCAGGAACTCTGCACTTGGAAGGTGGTGAAGAAGCCCTGAGGCCCAGAACTTGGACAATTCTGCTATCGAACAAATCAAGTTGCTGAGTCTTAGACTGGAAAACCTTCAGAACACTCAGCACCATCAATTGTGCTTGTCCTCACAGTGTTTGGCTTCTTACCACACAAAACGGGCAGCTCTCCCCTTCTGGAGGGAGGAAAGATTCTATTTTAAAACCAACTGGGACCAGTACTTGCAGTGTAAAAGCCATCAGTTTCACTGGCTGAATGGATTGGGTGAAACAAAGCTGCTTGCTTTAGTTTCTTATGCTCAGGCTGCATCCATCCTGAGTTCTGATGCCAGCCCGTGCTGCTCCTGTAGCAGTTCTTTTATTTATAGAGTACTTCCTGACATGGGCTTAATTATCACCCACCAGAGGCAGAGACCAGCATCGCAGACTCGTGTTCCATGGAACCACCCTGGTGGCTGCAGCCTGATGGGGAGCTCTGGGTCACAGCACTCCTCTTCATAAAGATCCTCATCAAACAGCTCAGCACTGACATCCAATCACAGGACCAACCACCAAGGGCCGAGTCCCACCCTGACAACCTCAGGCACCTCCTCCACAGTGCAAGGTTCTTACAAATGGCTCATCAGGAAGGAAATGAGCAGATCCTTGTAGGTCGTGAGGTACCACTAACTCATGAGATGCCTGACCCAATCCAGCCTTTTACCTTATGGTAAACCTCCTGCAGAGAGCTCTGTGCACCCTCCGAGGCGGAGCCGATAGCTCTGGCATCGCACTGAACAAACGTCCCCGATGGGTCCATGTGAAACCTGCAGGAACACAGGGCAGAGAGTGAACAGTCACAGTATCACAAGGTTGGAAAGGACCACTGAGATCATCAAGTCCAACCTATAACCCAACACCAACACCAACCATCATCTAAACCATGGCACTCAGTGCCTCATCCAGTCTCCCTTTAAACACCTCCCTGGGCAGCCCATTCCAGTGACCAATCACCCTTTCAGTGAAGAATTTTTTCCTCATATCAAGTCTAAACTTTCCCTGATGAAGCTTAAGTCCCTGCCCTCTGGTTCTGCCACTGGTCACCTGAGAGAAGAGACCAAGCCCTGCCCCACTACAACCTCCTTTTAGGGAGTTGTAGAGAGCAATGAGGTCTCCCCTGAGCCTCCTCTTCTTCAGACTAAACAGCCCCAACTCCCTCAGTCGCTCCTCGTAGGGCTTGTGCTCCAGCCCCTTCCCCATCTTCGTTGCCCTCCTCTGGACACTCTCCAGCATCCTGACATCTTTCCCAAACTGGGGGGCCCAGAACTGGACACAATATTCAAGGTGAGGCCTGACCAGTGCCCAGTACAGGGGGACAATAACTCCTCTGGTCCTGCTCCCCACACTATTCCTGCTGCAGGCCAGGATGCCATTGGCCTTCTTGGCCACCTGGGCACACTGCTGGCTCATGGGGAGCTTCCTGGCCACCAGCACTCCCAGGTCCCTTTCTGCCTGACTCCTCTCCAGCCACTCTGTCCCCAGTCTGTAGCTCTGCATGGGATTGTTGTGTCCAAAATGAAGTACCCGACATTTGGACTTATTAAACATCATCCCATTAGAATCAGCCCAGCTCTCCAATCTGTCCAGTCACTGCCCCCCATCCCACACCGTGGCACTCCAAGGGCTTTCCCACCAGCCCTTCATCCTGCACAACTTGGGGCTGGGAAGCAACAGGGGCTCCTGAGCAGTGACAGCACATCTGCTGACAGGGGGCAGAGCAGGCAGCAGCCCCTCATGTGTCCAGCCTCTCTCCTCACAGCCAGCACCCACGGGGCACTGCTGCAATTCCCACAGCACAGGTCTCTCCTCCAGGCATGCAGAGGAGCAGAGCAAGGTTTGAGGAATGCCAGAGTCACCCACAGACCCACACTGGGCTGGTAAGCTAGGAAAGCTACACACACCCAATGCTCCCTACCGTACTCAGAGCACAATCATTTTCCTTGTGATTTCCCCCCTTATCTTATTTTTTTAATAAACCCAGGAATTTTTCAGTGCTGCTCCTGGGAGGAGGACCGTGGGGAGACCTTATTGGGTTGGCTGTGCAGAGCCATTCCCACCTCCAGCAGAGGCCAAGTGTTTGCAGCACAGGAGTTCAGGTTACAGGCACTCCACCACCTCCCCGAGGAATGTTACAGCAGGCTCCACGTATTATGTTACCGGTGGCTCTGCTGGTCCTTTAGGGAAAGGTAAGAATAAACTTGGGATGAGGAGAGCTTTAACGCCTCCCTCCTGCCCAGGAAACCACACTAAAAAAGCCAGGATTCAGTGAAGGCACGGCGTCCTCTTCAGCCCCAAACAAGCAGTCAGCACTCATACATGGCTGCAACCTGTGCTTTGAACAGAAGGGTTTAAAAGCTTTAACAAACACATCAGGTACACAATCAGACAAATCCCAATGTTTAAGTCAAATCCCCAAATCAAGTCATTAAAAGGTTCTGGGAAGTCCAAGTTAAAGATTTTGTCTCTTCCCAGAGCTGGTTTGGATTAAGAGAGCCAGACTTACAACTGAGGTCCTTTCTCATCAACTCCTCCAAAAAGCAGTGCGACGCCAAACGGACGAGACTGCAAGAGAAAGGAGCAGACAGGTTAGGGCAAGGCCAAGGGCAAAGCCTTGGCACCCCCCTGAGACTCCCCAGCTTTGCACCATTGCCCCTGGGTCTGCATCCTCCTCCCCAAACTGGAGTGCCAGGTTGGACACAGCCTGCGTCACGCTCTCCACCGTCATGGTTTCGTTGTAGGTGAACCAGTGATTCTGCAGGAAAAAAAAACACAATAAAGACTCAAATTATCACCTCGTTCCCAAAATTCAATAATCCTGCATTGTTCAGACAGTGGGTTGGAGCGATGCCCTGTGGAGCCATAAAAATAGCTTTCCTCTGGGCAGACACAGGGGCACAGCCCATTCAGCTGCAAAAGAGAAGCACCAGGAAGAGAGCAGAAGTGCAGGGGTTCCCCAGAAACCTAGGGATTCTTAGGCCTTGAGATGCCAACAGGGAATATGCAAGGCCAGAACACTGTAGCCCAGTATCTGTTTCCAAAGCAACAGGGTTATGTGGATCTCCAGAGGCAAGAGGAGTGCTGACACGCAGCCACACTCCAGAGAAAAGGCCTTCAGCACAGCATGGAGATTTGTACGTGGGGCCTGAGTACCAGAGGCACCAAGGAAATTTAAGGGGTCAAAAATATAAGCAGTTTAACCAGTCTTTTATCAAGACAAAGTCAGCCACAGGGCCCCAGATGCTCACTGGAGCGTATCTGCTGGTGCTGAGACCATTGGAGAACCTGCTATAGGATTCCCACCGAGCATGCAAAAAAAACACAGGGCAGCCTCCATCTCTCTGATCTACAAAATCCTCATGAGGGAAGCTGTGCTCCCCACCAGCCTCCCACTCCAAACCAGCTCCATTGCCATAACCATTTTCCTATGCCAGAGACTTCCCAGATGCCCCTGAGCCTCGTGCTGTGTTCGAAGAGACGCCTAAGTCTTACCTGAGTCTCCACTCTTGCTTTATCAATTAAAGTCTTTGCATCGGCGATTAAGCCGCTCATGGCACACCCTGGAATGGGAGAGGGAACACACAAGTCATTTCACCCATTAGTTGTGAAATTGCCTTCCCAAAGCCCACAAGGATGTACAAGGGCTGTGGGGCAGAGCGGGTCCCCGCTGCACAGGGCAGTGCTGCGCTGCTCCTTGCTGGAGGGGAAGGACGATGGGATCGAAGCAGATTTGCTCAAGAGCAAACACTGAAGGGCAGGTACACAGCCCAATTCTCCCAGTTACACCTCCCCCCACCCCAAATCTGAATTGGATAAAGGTGCCACGTTTGAGGCCTTCCAAGAGAAGCGACCTCTGTGGAAGGGGAACTCATTCCTCCTCTCCACGGGGAGGGCTGGCTATCCCATAGCTGAGGGAGATGCAGCAGGAGCCTCCAGCACAGATCCTGCTCCAGGAGGAAAGGGCTGGTATTGCAGGCACATTGGAGGAGGAAACTGGACTCTTCAGGAGCTCCTTCCACGCCCTGTGTCATCAGCAACAGGGGTATTTTGGAGGTCTCCTGCTTTTCGAGGCGACATATTTGGTAAAGAGCCCGCCGCGGGCCCCCTCACGGCGCAGGAGGCTGCTGGAGCAGGGGCACAGGCCAACATTAGTGCTCTGGGAGAAACTGGCCTCCAGTCAAGCCTTTTGCAGTAATTCCCTGCCTGCCCAGATCTAAATTTGGGATGAGCTTTCATGAGGGAGGTCATGGAGGCGGAGGGGGGGGGCGAGTGGTTCAGCTGCCTCTTCCTGCTCCTGTAACTATGTCCTGTTGGCCTGGAGCCTGGAAAACCAGTGACCAAGACCCAGCGTTCACAGGGAGGGATGAGCTTGGCCGTGCTGCCTACAGGGAAGGGTAGCCCTGAAAACCCACTTCTGACACTCCTAGGAGCCAGTGGTCATATTTCTGCATCTTCAAAACTTGAGGGATGCTTTCAAGTGCTCTCCCAGAGGGAAAAACCAAGTGTTCTTCTCCCTACCTATGTGAGAATCGATTTCTACAATCTTCTCAATGCTGCTGGGTTCCATGAGGGGGGAGGTGATCCTCTTCTCCACAGCCAGGCAGACGCCCTCCGAGGTCTGGATCCCGATGGCTGTGGAACCAAGCTGCAAACCACCACACCGTGACCACCACCACACCCAACACAGGGTCCAGCACGGCCACGTGCACAAATAAATGCTGCAATCCCTATTTTGGCTTGTTATTTCTAGGTGTTTTTGTTTGGAGACTGTTGCATCCCTGGCACAGAAATCCCTGTAGCTCTGCACACCAACCACGCTGCTCCCCAGTTGCTGAGTTTGTCAGAACCCAGCAGGGCTGTGCAAATCATTAATTGCTTCCCCAAGCACTCATTTTTATTTAAAGGTCTTGGGAATCCTCCTTTCCAAGAGAGAAACTGGAATTTAAAGCAAGGAGGATTTCACATAATGGTCTTAATTCTGACTGCATCTGTACTTCTGGCTTGGGCAGTTTTTCTTTTCCATTAGCTCTTTTACTCCCAAGTGTCTTCAAATCCACAGAATTTACAATGGAAACAAGAGCATTTTGCACCAGTACTGCTTTCCCAGCAGCAGTTAACTGCCCACAGCAGGTTTTGCCCTGCTGCTACAGGACACCACAGTGTTACCACAGCTAAGGGGGATGCAGATCTCAAGCACTTCAGCCTTGCTCACTGCACCGAGTTTTTCCACACCAGGGAGTTTACTGGAATAATTGTACCAGCTGCGGTGCAGAGATGCTCACTCTGAATGCCTAAATCAGGCTGATTTTAGCAGGAAGCCTGGCAGAGAGGAATCTCTGTCACAGGCACACTTGGTCCAGCACTCCTGTCCTTTAAGCACTCAGCCAGCTACAGCCAAGCACAAACCCCAAGGGAAAAATGGACCGCTGACAGCATTTCAGATGTATTCAGATGCCATTTTTGTTAATGAAGATAAGGCACATGAATAAAGACTCTTCCTCCTCCACCCTGAATGCAGGGGCACCAACACGTTGCATATTGCAAGAGCTACTAAGTTGCAGCAATACTGTTGTTAAGCTTATGGGCAGATCCAGAAAGGAGGGAGAAGCCAGGCAGCTTCCATGTGATTGCTACTGACCAGGGACAGGATCGTCCCCCTGGACTCAGTGCTGGTGAGGCCACACCTCAAATTTTGAACCCCTCACTCCAAGAAGGACATTGAGGGGCTGGAGAGCATCCAGAAAAGGAAACAGAGCTGGGGAAAGGGCTGGAGAACAGGGATTGTGGGAGCAGCTGAGGGACCTGAGGCTCTTTAGTCTGGAGGAGGCTGAAGGGAGACCTCATCACTCTCTGCAGCTCCCAGAAAGGAGGCTGAAGCCAGACAGGTGCTGGGTTCTTCTCCCAAGTGATAGGATCAGAGGGAATGGTCTCCAAGTTGCACCAGGAGAGGTTTATGTGAGATATTAGGAAAATTTTCTTCACTGAAAGGGTTGTCAAGCACTGGCAGAGGCTGCCCAGAGAAGTGGTGGGGTCCCCATCCCTGGAGGGGTTAAATAGCCCTGTGGATGTGGTGCTCAGGACAGGGTTCAGCAGCAGAGTTGGCAGGGTGAGGTTTACAATTTGACTCGATGACTTTAAAGGTCTTTTCCAACCTCAATGATTCTGTGATTCTGTTTTTTTATCAGCACAGTGACCAACATCCTTCTGAGAGCTTTTACTTCCCAATGCCTAAGTGAACATCATTACCTTTTGCCTCCTCATGTAGGCAGTGTTTCAGTGAGCTAAAATCACACAGGGCAGGTACAGCCCACACCCTCCTCCTCCCCAGCCCCGCCCAGAGCTGCTTCCTTGCAGCACTGAAACAGTCCCCCCTAGGTTTAAACTCATTCCCAATCAATGCCCACAGACTCCACAACAAGAATCTACCACTCAGTGCCTCAGAAAGGCTGCTCAGCTCCACAGGGGTGGGGCCATTTGCCCACAAGAACCTTCAGGTTTTAGAATCCAACAGAGCAAGTGGTACCCCACTCAAAAAGGGAATTTAAGTTGGCAAGGGAAAAGCTGCCACTTCAGGGTTTTCCAGGATTTGGTTTAGGGGTAGACTGGTGGTAGAAGACAGTGAGAGAAACGTTTCCCTGTGTTTGAGGAAGATCAACGGCTTTTGGTTGTTCTTAATAGAATCACAGAATGCTAGGTTGGAAGGAACCTCAAGGATCATCTGGTTCAATCTTTTTAGATTATAGTTTAAATGAGATGGTCCAGCACCCTGTGAAGCTGAGCTTTACAAGAGTCCAGTGCAGTGGAATCCAGTACTTCCCTAGGAAGATTATTCCAACATTTTACTCTTCTCATGGTGAAAAATTTTCTTCTGGAATCCAATCGGAATCTCTCCAGGAGCGACTTAGACCCATTACCCCTTGTCTTTTCCATGTGATTCTTTACAAAAAGGGAGTCTCCATCCTCTTGGCAGACACCCTTTATGCACTGGTACATGGTAACAAAGTCTGCCCTAAGCCTTCTCCTCTCAAGGCTGAACAAACCCAGCTCTCTCAGTTCTCTGATCATCTCAGTGCCCCTTCTCTGGACCCTCTCCTGCCTGTCCACAACTTTTTTGTATAGTGGGGACCAAAACTGAATGCAGCACCCCAGGTGTGACCAGACAACGTTGAGAAGTGCTCTTAAAGAGCTGAGCTGTAGGAGGTTTGAGTGGACAGAAAGAATTGCACACCGGCACACAGCTCTCCCCCTCCAAGCTGTGGGTGAACGGCTGCAAAAGAGCTGTCAGAGCTTTCTCCTACAAGGAAAGGCTCAGCATTGGCTGAGCCAAACCCTGCTTTGCTGCAGAGCCTGAACAACAGAACTTGCCTGGTTTATTTCTGACCAAAGCCAGACTTTGGGTTTAAAAAGTCTTTTAAGTCACTGCTTGACAAGCAGACAGATGGTACCTTTATGGCCTCGATGGCATACTCCACTTGGAACAGTCTCCCCTCTGGAGAAAAGGTATTCACACCCCTGCAAGAACAACATCAGAGATGGTGTAAAGGACAGGTAGCTGAAGGATGACAACAAACGTAGGTCCTTATTCAAGAGTGATGACAGGAATGACGATGCCAGCTGGGACAGGTAACAAAGGACAGACAGTTGGACCACACCACAGCTTCCTGGAGCCCATTACCCTCCTAGCAGACACTCACAGGTGCTGGATTCAGGATACTTATGGAGAAAGAGAACAAAAGGAACACCAGTAGGCCCTGTTACAGCTCAGGAGGTTTGTTTCCTGGGAGTTATTCCCACTGCAGATGCTGGAAGCATGTTGCCTTTGGACTCCAAACACTGTGCCTTCTCTCATAGCAGGATTTTCTTTCAGCAGTGCAGACCTATTCAGATTCCCCAGTGCCTCCCATCCCCACGTTCCCCACTGACTCCCACCACACAAAGCAGGAGGCGTCCCTGCCCTCTTTGCCAGACCAGACTCCATCCACACATGAAACCCTCTGAGAGTTTTCATTAAAGCCGCCTGGTTTCAGAGCCATTTAGCACGACAAATATGGCCTTAAGAGCCCGCAGGCAGCCTCCCCCCGCACCACGGATCTTCTAATGCGTTCATATCGGCTGTGCCCGCCCTTTCCCCGTCCCAGAATCGGACACTTTCCAAACCGCAAAGGAAACAGAACCGGGCTGGAGCCCGCCGCAGCATCCCGGTGTCCAGTGGGGGCGAAGGGAACCCTCACGGAGCAGGCAGGGCCGAGCAAAGCCGCTTCTGCGAGATGCAGCGGGGCTGTGGGCGCGGCCGGGCCTACGGGGACGGTGGGGAGGGTGGCGGGGCGCAGGCCCGTGACTCAGCCGCAGGCCGCGGGTGGCCGGGGGGGCTGCGGGAGGGGCGCGGCGGCGGCGGAGGGACACTCACCGGTCGTACTCGGAGCGCGTGAGGAACATGGCGATATCGGGGGGCGCCGGGGGGCAGCGCGGGGGGAAACGGGCGGCGGAGGCGGGAGCGCCGCTCTGCCCTCGCCGGCTGCTTCGCCGCCGCTTCCGGCCTGTGGACCCGCCCCTTCCGCCCGCGCCGCTTTCCCATTGGACCGCGCCGCCCGCCTGCCGACCAATAAGAGAGCAGGGAGGGCGGGGAGGAGAGGGGAAGGGTGTGGCCAGAATGAGGGGGCGTGGCCATAGCGAAGGCGAGCGTCCAGAGCACTAAGGGGGCGTGGCCTTGGCATTAGGCGGGGTCATTATAAGGGGCGTGGTCAGAGCGCCAAGGGGCGTGGTCAGAGGATGGAGGCGTAGTCAGAGCTAAGGTGAGTGGCCAGAGCGCTCAGGGGGCGGGGCGAGCGGTCACGCCGCGGATACCGGGCGGAGGTTCCCGGGCCGGGGTCCCAGGGCAGAGGCACCGAGGTGCCCCAGGGTCCTCCAGGGCGGGGGTGGCACCCGGCGCGGTACTGACAGCCGCAGTAAGGTTAACGGTGCCTGTAATGGGGCTGTCGGTGCCGGTAACCAGGATGTCCATGCCTGTACCATTAACGGTCCCCGTAACGGGGCTGTCGGTGCCGGTAACGGGGCTGTCTGTGCCGGTAGCCGGGCTGTCGGTGCTGGTAACCGGGATGTCCATGCCTGTAACATTAACGGTCTGTCGGTGCCACCGCTGTCCCAGAGCTCCCAGTGCCGCTCTAGGGTTGGGGGGCGGAGGAGCCGCCTGACGCCACCGGGGGGGCCAGGTCCCCGCTGGGCGGAGGGACCGGGGGCGGACCGGGGCGGGGGGGCTGTCCCGGGGGTGTCCGAGGGGGCGGGGCTGCACGCCCCGGGGGCGGTGGGGGCGCCGGGGGCGGCTCTGACAGCCGAGCGGTCCCAGCGGGCGGCGGAGGCAGCACCGACCGCCCCCGGCCCGGCCATGTCGGAGACCGGCGTCCCCACGGCCGGTGACAAAACCACCCGGCTCCAGGTAGGGCTCCGGTGTCACCCCTGACTCCTCGGTGCAGCTCTCCGGGCAGACCCTCGGTGGGCCGGCACAGCTCCCCGGGGCAGGTCCAGTGCAGCCTTAGTCACCCCATGCAACTCCCGGCAGAGCCCCGATCCCCCTGTGCAAGTCCCGGTGCAGCCCCCAGTGCGACCCCCCGTCTCCCAGTGCAAATCTCGGTGGCAGTCCCGGTGCAGCCCTCGGTTCCTCCATTCAACTCCCTGTGCATCTCCCAGTGCCATCCCCGGTGTCACGGTGTAACTCCCGGTGCAGCTGCCCGGTGCAGCCGCCCAATGCAGCCCCTGGTCCTGCCATGCAACTCCTGGTGCAGCCCCTCGTGCAGCTCCTGGTATCCTGGTGCAGCCTTCCGCTGTTCTGGTCCCCCGGAGCAGCCCCCCGGTCCCCCGGAGCAGCCCCCCGATCCCCTGTTGCAGACCCCTGATCTCTCAATGAAGCCCCCTTAATCCCCCGGTGCAGGCCCCGTATCTCCCGGTGCAGCCCGCGTCCCGGAGCAGCCCCTCAGAGCAGCCCCCCTGTTCCCGGTTGCAACACGCAGGTCCCCAGGTGCAGCCTCCCCGTCCCCAGTTGCAGTCTCCCGGTTCCCGGTGCCCCGGTTGCAGGCCCCCAGGTCCCCCGGAGCCCCCCGCCACCCTGTTCCCAGTTCCCGGTGCCCCGACTGCAGCCACCCCCGTCCTTCGTCCCCAGTTGCAACCACCCCCCCAGTACCTGGTTGCAGCCCCCCGTCCCCCGGTTCCCAGTGTCCCGGGGCAGCCCCCAGTCCCTCGGAGCATTCCCTGTCCCCGGTTCCCTGGTTGCAGCCCCCCTCCTGGTCCCTGAGACCCTCCCCGTGCCTGATTCCCGGTTTTTGGCTCAGCTGCTCTCTCCCCGCAGGACCGTGTCCTGGGTGGGGTGCGCTGGGGCCGCCTCCTGGAGCCCCTGGGCTTCTTCAAGGTGCTGGAATGGGTGAGTCCCCCCCTGTCCTGACACCAAGTCCCCCCCCACCCAGCACAGCCCTTTCCCTGGCACCCTTGGGCGCTGCTCCCCAGGGCCCCTGTCTGGCACTTCCCCCCCAGATTTGGGGCCTCTCATTGCTCTCCTAAAGTCCCCCCAGGACAAGGGGACCCTGGAGGTCCCCCCTGCCCCCTCAAAGTCTCCCTCACACCAGCAGCCCCAGGCGTGGGATCCCCGTCCTGGGGGGCTCTGGGGGAGGAGGGGTACAGGGCTGCCCAGACGCCTGGGTTCAGGCCCCCCCTCCATGACCTTGAGCAGTCGGCTCTGTCCGACCACGCCAGAGGGGACAGTGACATCGGGGTGCCAGGTCCCCGTCATTCCCATGGGCTCCGGGAGCACCGCGTGGGTGGGTGGGGAGGGGCCTGGGGGTCAGCAGGCCCCAGGTGGGGGACCCCGGGGACAGAAACAGAGTACCCGCAGCCCTGGCTTTGGCCTGGCTGTGCCATGAATGGCTCCGGGATTGTATTTCAGGGCGGCATTTCTGCGTCACAGCCACCCCGCCATGGCCGGGGGCTCCCAGCCCGCCTGGGGAAACTGAGGCACGGCAGGGCTCAGCCACACAGCACAAACTTGGATCCATTTGGGTATCTCCTGCCTGGAGGAGCTGGGTTGAGGGGTATTTTACCCCCATCCAACAGCTCTTTGCTTTGGATAATCTGGCCTGGGAAGGTGCTGGCCACCTCCAAGGGCAGGATCAGGCCCTGAGTGCACAGACACCCCAAAGCCAAAAGCAGGAGGAAAATCCCTCAGAACAGCTGCCAGCGCTCTGGCTTCAGCCCTTGATGCTGCAAGTGGGCCTGCCCATCCCCACAGCGTCAGGCCTGGCCGCTTGGCTTCCCCAAAAAGCTGGGATGAGTTGCCAGAAAACTATAATTCTATGATAAAACTTTTTTGGGAACAGGGTTTTTCCAGCACCCTCCTCTGGAGACAGGAGCAGCTTAGTGGGAAACGGCAGCTCCTGAGGGAGGGGGACACATGGAGTCCTACCATGGGGATGTTCCCATCATGCTGGAAATTTGTTCTAGTGCTTAAAATTAACAGGGGGGTGGTCTTGCTGTAGCCCCACCCACCCCCAAGCATCGCATCGTTTTGCCCCCGGCCACATATCCCGGTGCCAGGGGCAGCCTCGGCGCTGGCGCAGGTGGCCGACAGCTGCAGGTTGGCGGCTCACCCTGTACCTCCGCGGCCACCGTGAGTCAGCACTGCGGGGTGCAACCTCCCTGGCACCCCTGAGCGGGGCTGCCTAGGTGCATCCCATGCCAGGGTCACTATGGTCCCAAAGCTGACACCCGCCCCCCCCCCTCTCTTGCAGCTCTTTGCCATCTTCGCCTTCGGGGCGTGTGGCTCCTTCAGCAGCGAGACCGGGGCGACGGTGAAATGCAGCGCCGAAACCAAAGAGATGAGTGCCATTTTCATCCAGTTCGGGTACCCTTTCAGGTGAGGGGGCACTGAGCATGGGCCCCCCCAGGAAAACCAGGAACTCACCCTGGTGTGGCCCTGCAGCGAGCTGGGGGGAACTAATACAGGTTGCCCAGAGAAGCTGTGACTGCCCCATCCCTGGAGGTGTTGAAGGCCAGTCTGGATGAGCCCCCTGATCCAGTGGGAGGTGTTCCTGCCCATGGCAGGGGGGGTGGAACTGGATGGGCTTTAAGGTCTTTTCCAACCTAAACCATTCCATGATTCCATGATTCTATGGTTCTATGAACATGGGTGCAAGGCTGAGGTTAAACCCCATCCCTGCTGCTGGGACCCCCAAAGGACCACATCCATAGTCCCTGTGGGTAGAGAAGAGGCCGTGTGCAGTTGGGAATCTCTGCACCCCCAGCACTGTGGGGCATTCCTGGACTCCAGTTCCCAGCAATGTTTGGGAATCCTCATTAATCAGGGAAGGCAAGGATGGAACAAGGCCAGCCATGAGTCACAATGTTAACCCCTTCCCTTGGCCAGCAGATGATGGCAAAAGGTCCAGGTTTCAGCCCAGCTGTGAGTCTGTGCCCTCCACCCCTGAGGAACCACCCCGATGTGGTTATTTCAGGCTGGTAGAGCCATTCCCGTGGTCCCCCCCATTCCTGGGCCACCCAACATCCCCCTCCCGCTATCCCAGGTTATACCAGATCCCCTTCGAAATGCCGGACTGCGAGGGGGAGTCCGACCCCCAAACCCTGCACCTCATTGGTGATTTCTCCGCTCCCGCTGAATTCTTCGTGACCCTGGGGGTCTTCACCTTCTTCTACACCATGGCAGCTCTGGTGCTTTACCTGCGCTTTCATTCCCTCTACGGCGAAAATAAGAAGCTCCCCATTGCGGTAAGGCAGCTGCAGCCTTGGGAAGGGATGGGATGGATCCTGCCCTGCTCCATGCTGGCACCGGGGCTGAGCCGAGTGTCCCCATCCTGGTAGGATTTCTGTGTCACCGTCTGCTTCACCTTCTTCTGGCTGGTGGCGGCGGCGGCGTGGGGCAAGGGTTTGACCGACGTGAAGGCGGCCACGCGGCCCTCCAGCCTCATCGCTGCCATGGCCGTCTGCCAGGGCCAGGACGTGGTCTGCAACGCCGGCACCACGCCAGCCTTTGGGCTGGCCAACATCTCTGTGGTGAGGACCGGGCACCGGCACACGGGCATCACATGTGGTTATACGTACAGGCATGCACCCCTGGGCATCTGTGTTTATGCTTGGGGGAGAGATTTATGGTGCTTCAGTGGAGCCAAGCAGCTCCCAGCCCTTGCAGGGGCACACACGTGTGCACACCTGCACATATACATGTGTGCATGCCTTGACAAATCCATGCACACGAACATGCACCCGTGCACACCAACACACACCCATGGACACCAACACACACCCATGGACACACATGTTTACGTGAAAATGCACACGCACATGTGAATGCACCGTGCACATGTGTACACACACATGAGTGCACACCTGTGCGCTCACACCTGTGTGCTCACACCTGCAAGCCCTCATGCGTGCACACGCGTGTTGGATTCACAAGCTCAGCCAGGAGAGGGCAGTGGAATTGTCCACACACGCGCTCCGTGGCTGCGGTGCCAAATCCATGCTGGTCCCATGGGGCACTGACCCATCCTGCACCCCCAGAGACTCCCCCAGCCATAGGGAAGCCCTTGCTGGGGTGGGCAGTGATGATGCAGCCTCTGGCACGGGCACGTGGGGTCCGTGGGGTTGCATGGAGTGCATGGGGTAACATGGGCTGCATGAGATACATGGGGCATGAGGTGTGCATGGGGCACATGGGGTGCCATGGATATGGGGTGCAGGGATTGCATGGGGTGCATGGATATGGGGTGCAGGGGTGTATAGTGCCCATGGATTGCATGGGATGCATTGAGTGCATGATTTGCATGAAGTGCGTGGGGTACCTGGGGCACACAGGATGCATGTGCTGGGTTCATGGGGTGCACTGGGTACATGGGGTGCATTGGGTGCCACGAGTTGCATGGGGTGCACGGGGTCTATGGATTGCATGGGATGTGTTGAGTGCATGAGTTCCACGAGGTGCATGAGGTGCCTGGGGTGCACAGGTTGCATGAGGTCCATTGTGTCCCATGGGTTACATGGGTTGCTTGGGGTGTATGAGGTGCCTGGGGCACACAGGGTACGTGGGGTGCATGAGGCACATGGGGTGCCTGGGGGGTGCACAGGGTGCCTGGGGTACACTGGGTGCATGAGGTGCCTTGGGTGCCATGGATTATATAAGGTGCATGAGGCACATGGGGTGCCTGGGGGTGCACAGGGTGCATGCTGGGTGCCTGGGGTACAGTGGTTGCATGAGGTAGATTGGTTGCCATGGGTTACATGGGTTGCATAGGGAGCACAAGGTCCATGGGATGCCTGGGGTTGGGCTCACCCATGGGTGCCCCCACGGCCGGGGGGGGTCTCTCCTCTTCCTTCAGCTCTTTGGCTTCATCAGCTTCTTTCTGTGGGCCGGGAACTGCTGGTTTGTGCTGAAGGAGACGCCGTGGCAGGCGCAGGCTGCACCCCACGACAGCGCGGCCGAGCAGGGTGCCATCGACAAGCAGTAGCGCCCGGGGGTCCCTCCTGTCCCCCGGGACCTCGCGCCGGCCGCCAGCCCGGGGACGGGGGGGACGCTGGCCCCGGGGCTGGAGGCGCGGGGGGTATGGATGCTATAGGGGGGATACGTAACCCCAGGTGGGGGGCATTAATGGCTGCTGCCTGGCTGTACATAGGGGTCTGCGTAACCCTGGGGGTCCCATTCTGTATGGGGGGGGGGGGCTGTTTGTGCAACCCTGGGGTAAGGGCATATAAAGTCCTGGGTACCAGCTCTATAGAGGGGTAAATATAACCCCTGGTGTCTGTCTCTGTGTAAGGGGATGTACAGCCCCTGGGTGTCCTGCTCTCTATAAGGAGCTTTATATAGGGGTATCTACAACCCCTGGGTGTCCTGCTCTAAGGGAGAACGTAACACCTCGGTACCCTGCTCGCTATAGGGATATATTTATGTTCTGGGCATTCAGCTCTGTACAAGGGCTCTATATAGCCCCCCCAGCATCCTGTGTAGGAGTAAATCCTGGTGTGCTGCTCTCCATGGGGGTATGGATAGTGCCCCATGTCCAAAGGGGATCTGATCCATAAGGCCTGGGTGTTCAGCTCTCCATAGGGGATTTATACCAACACCTGGAGATCTCTCTCTCTATAGGGATATATATAGTGCCTGGGTGCCCCGCTCCATATAGATAACCCTAGGTATCCAGCTCTGTACTGGGAGCAATTAAACACGAGATGCCTGCTGCTGTGTAGAGGCTCTATATGACCCCTGGGGCCCTGCCCCTATAGGGGTAACCCCCGCTGTCCGTCCCTACAGAGGTGTACATTGACACTTGGCTGTCCAGTTCTGTATAGGGATGCAGGATACGGACAGCATGTGTAACCCCTGCCTGCCCAGCTCTGTGTAACGCCCAGGGGTCCAGCCTCACATAGGGATAACCCCAGCTCTCTGTAGGGGGTATGCATCATCCTTGGCTGCTCAGTTTTGTATAGGGGTAACCCCTGGGCCCCCAACTCTCCATCCAATACTGGGATACCTCAGGTCCTCAGTCTTGTATAGGGGGTATAAAGGACCTCTGTGTCCCCAGATCTGTATAGGGGTACATGGACCCCCAGTCTCTTATAGCCATATACAGACCATGGACCCCAGCCCCATATAGGGGTGTGTAGACCTTTATAGGGATATATGACCCCCAACACCCAGCCTGTGTAAGGGTATACACCCCCCTGCTCTCCCTCTAAATAGGTGTGCATGGACCCCAGCCCCGTATAGGAGTGCATGGACCCCCAGCCCCTTATAGGGGTGCATGGCTCCCAACCCCATAGGGGGTATAAGGACCCTCAGCCCCTTATAGGGGTGTAAGGCTCCCAGCCCCATAGGGGATATAAGGACCCTCAGCCCCTTATAGGGGTGTAAGGCTCCCAGCCCCATAGGGGGTATAAGGACCCCCAGCCCCTTATAGGGGTGCATGGCTCCCAACCCCATAGGGGATATAAGGACCCTCAGCCCCTTATAGGGGTGTAAGGCTCCCAGCCCCATAGGGGGTATAAGGACCCCCAGCCCCTTATAGGGGTGTATGGCTCCCAGCCCCATAGGGGATATAAGGACCCTCAGCCCCTTATAGGGGTGTAAGGCTCCCAGCCCCATAGGGGGTATAAGGACCCTCAGCCCCTTATAGGGGTGTATGGCTCCCAGCCCCATAGGGGGTATAAGGACCCCCAGCCCCATATAGAGGCGCACAGCTCCGAGCCCCTGTTGGGCCCTAGGGACCCCCCAGGCCCATATGAGGGTGGACCCCAGGCCCCTATAGGGTTATACGGCCCCCTGGCCACCTATAGAAGCGTATGGCCCCCGGTCCCCCCGTGCCCCCGGGCAGCGCTCCCGGTGGACCCAGTGCGGGGCAGCCCCAGGCGGGGGTCCGGTGCATCCCGGAGGGTCGGGGGCGGGACTGTGGGTCCCGATGAGCCCCGGTAGGTCTCTGCGGGTCCGATGGTCCCGGTAGATCCCGGTAGATCCCGGGCAGGGCTGGATGTCCCGGTGGATCCCTGCGGTGCCGGTGACTCCCGGTGAGCCCCTGCGGGTCCGATGGGTCCCAGTACTCCCAGTGGGTCCCGGTGGGGCGGGGGCGGGGCGGGTCTCCCCCCGTCGCCGTACCGGGGGTGGGGGGGTGGGGGGGGGGAAGAGCGGGGGGGGGGGGTGGGGATGCGCAGCGCATGCGCGGGGAGCGTGCGGGGCTGGAGGGGGGGGGCGGGGGCGCGCGGGGCCGGGGGGCGGGGGCGCGCGGGGGGCGGGGGCGGGCGGGGGGGGGGGGGGGGGGGTGCGCGCTCCCGCGGCGGCGGCGATGGCGGAGCGGCGGCTGCCCAGCCCGGACGAGTTCGCGGGGCAGAGCTGGAGCGCCTGGGTGCAGCGGGCCGGGCCACCGGCCGAGCCGGGTGAGCGGCGGGATGGGGGGGGGGGCACCGAGCAGCGAGAGCTGGGCACGGGGTAGAGGGCATCCTGCAACGCGAACCGGGCGCGGGGGACCGGGCAGCGAGCATCCCGCACAGCGCATAGGGTACCCGGCTGCGGGAAACCTGCAGCGGGCATCAGGCATAGGGCATCCTGTAACTGGCACTGGGCACCGAGCAACGGGAACTGGGTATCCGGCACAGGGCATCCGGCACAGGGCTGTGGGCATCCTGCACCGGGAACCGGGAGCCTGTGTATAGGGCACAGGGCATCCTGCATCGGGCACCGGGAACCGGGAGCCTGTGTATAGGGCACAGGGCATCCTGCACCGGGAACCGGGAGCCTGTGTATAGGGCAGAGGGCATCCTGTACCAGGCACTGGGCACAGGGCAGTGGGAGCCTGTGTATAGGGCACAGGGCATCCTGCACTGGGCACTGGGAACTGGGCAGCGGGAACCTATGTATAGGGCACAGGGCATCCTGCACTGGGCACTGGGCACAGGGCAGTGGGAACCTGTGTATAGGGCACAGGGCATCCTGCACAGGGCACTGGGAACTGGGCAGCGGGAGCCTGTGTATAGGGCACAGGGCATCCTGCACAGGGCACTGGGCACAGGGCAGTGGGAACCTGTGTATAGGGCACAGGGCATCCTGCACAGGGCACTGGGAACTGGGCAGCGGGAGCCTGTGTATAGGGCACAGGGCATCCTGCACAGGGCACTGGGAACTGGGCAGTGGGAACCTGTGTATAGGGCACAGGGCATCCTGCACTGGGCACTGGGAACTGGGCAGCGGGAACCTATGTATAGGGCACAGGGCATCCTGCACTGGGCACTGGGCACAGGGCAGTGGGAACCTGTGTATAGGGCACAGGGCATCCTGCACAGGGCACTGGGAACTGGGCAGCGGGAGCCTGTGTATAGGGCAGAGGGCATCCTGCACAGGGCACTGGGAACTGGGCAGCGGGAGCCTGTGTATAGGGCACAGGGCATCCTGCATTGGGCACTGGGAACTGGGCAGCGGGAGCCTGTGTATAGGGCACAGGGCATCCTGCATTGGGCAGCGGGAGCCTGTGTATAGGGCAGAGGGCATCCTGCACAGGGCACTGGGAACTGGGCAGCGGGAGCCTGTGTATAGGGCAGAGGGCATCCTGCACAGGGCACTGGGAACTGGGCAGCGGGAGCCTGTGTATAGGGCAGAGGGCATCCTGCACAGGGCACTGGGAACTGGGCAGCGGGAGCCTGTGTATAGGGCACAGGGCATCCTGCATCAGGCAGCGGGAGCCTGTGTATAGGGCAGAGGGCATCCTGCATCGGGAACCGGGCACAGGGCAGCAGGAGCCTGTGTATAGGGCACAGGGCATCCTGCAGTGGGCACTGGGAACTGGGCAGCAGGAGCCTGTGTATAGGGCACAGGACATCCTGCACTGGGCACTGGGAACTGGGCAGCAGGAGCCTGTGTATAGGGCACAGGGCATCCTGTACCAGGCACTGGGCACAGGGCAGTGGGAACCTGTGTATAGGGCACAGGGCATCCAGTACCGGGCACTGGGCACAGGGCAGTGGGAACCTGTGTATAGGGCACAGGGCATCCTGCGCTGGGCACTGGGAACTGGGCAGCGGGAGCCTGTGTATAGGGCACAGGGCATCCTGTACCAGGCACTGGGCACAGGGCAGCGGGAACCTGTGTATAGGGCACAGGGCATCCTGCAGTGGGCACTGGGAACTGGGCAGCGGGAGCCTGAGTATAGGGCACAGGGCATCCTGCACAGGGCACTGGGAACTGGGCAGTGGGAACCTGTGTATAGGGCACAGGGCATCCTGCACTGGGCACTGGGAACTGGGCAGCAGGAACCTATGTATAGGGCACAGGGCATCCTGCACTGGGCACTGGGCACAGGGCAGTGGGAACCTGTGTATAGGGCAGAGGGCATCCTGCAGTGGGCACTGGGAACTGGGCAGCAGGAGCCTGTGTATAGGGCACAGGGCATCCTGCACTGGGCACTGGGAACTGGGCAGCAGGAGCCTGTGTATAGGGCACAGGGCATCCTGTACCAGGCACTGGGCACAGGGCAGCGGGAACCTGTGTATAGGGCACAGGGCATCCTGCAGTGGGCACTGGGAACTGGGCAGCGGGAGCCTGAGTATAGGGCACAGGGCATCCTGCACAGGGCACTGGGAACTGGGCAGTGGGAACCTGTGTATAGGGCACAAGGCATCCTGCAGTGGGCACTGGGAACTGGGCAGCGGGAGCCTGTGTATAGGGCACAGGGCATCCTCTACTGGGCACTGGGAACCAGGCAGTGGGAACCTGTGCGTAGGGCATCCTGCATCGGTCACAGGGCACTGGGCATAGAGCATCCTGCACTGGACATCCTGCACTGGGCATAGGGCACACAGCATCCAGCACAGGGCATCCTGCACCGGACACCGATCGTCCTGCACCAGGCACTGGGCAGCTGGCAGTGGGAACTGGGCACCCAACACAGAGCATCCTGCACTGGGCAGCAGGAAGTAGGCATCCTGCGCTCGGAGCTGAGCACCCTGCACCAGGCAACTGGCAGCTGGATCCAGGAACCATGCATCCAGCATCTTGCACTTGGCAGCCAGCACAGGGCACCAGGCATCCTGCACTGGGCAACGAGAGCCAGGCAGCTGGCATCCTGTACTTTGCAGCTGGCACTGTGAACTGGGCATCCTGCACCAGGCATCAGGAGCCAGGCACCCAGCATCTTGCACTGGGCAGCCGGCACTGGGAACTGGGCACCTGGCATCCTGCACTGTGAAGTGGGAACCCAGTATCCTGCACTGGGCAGCTGGCACTGGGCATCCTGCACTGGGATGCAGGCATCCAGCATCCTGCACTGGGCATCCTGCACCAGAAACCTGGCATCCTGCACTGGATAGCCAGCACAGGGCACCTGGCATCCTGCATTGGCAATTGGCACCAGGAGCCGGGCATTCTGCACTGGGAACTGGGCACTTAGCATCCTGCACTGGGAACTGGGCACTTAGCATCCTGCACTAGGCACCCAGCCCTGGGAACTGGGCATTCTGCACTTGGAACTGGGAACCTGGCATTGTGCACTGGGCACCTGCTATCAGCCACTGGGCATCCTCCACCAGGCACCTGGCATCCTGCACTGGGCAGCCAGAGCTGGCACCAGGCACCCCAGTTTGGTCACGTCACTGGGAACCCTGCACCTGTTACTGGGAGCCAGTCACCAACCACCCCATCCTGAGTGCCAGATGTCGCCAGATGTGGTGAACAATGGGTAGCCTGGACCAGGAGTTCAGTAGCCCAGACTGGGAACCAGTTGCCATTGTTAGTGCAGAGTAGGCAGGGGGTACTGGGTGCCCCAGAGCGGGCACAGGGAACCAGGCAGTGGGTACTGAGAGTCCTGGACGGCAATCTGGGTGTTACCTGCCAGATGCCAGGGTACCCTGCACTGGGAATCAGGTAGTGTGCACTGGGAACTGGGTACCACATACTGGGAAGCTGGGCACTGCCCTGGTAGCTCTGCACATTTGGCACTGTGCACTGGGACTGGGCACCCCAGTGTGTCACAGCAGGAGAGGACTGGGCAGTTGGAGGGCGTGGCGCAGGCTCCCAGCACAGCTGGGTGTGGCATGGGCACTGCTGGTGTGGCTGGGCACAGCTGGGCACCCAGTATGGCACGACCGGATGGGACTGGGCGTCCAGTATGCCATGGCCAGACAGGACTGGTGCCCAGTGTGGTGTAGCCAGATGAAACTAGGTGCCCAGTATGGCACAGCCGGATAGGACTGGGTTCCCAGAATGGCATGGCCAGATGGGACTGGGTGCCCAGTATGGCATGGCTGGATGGGGCTGGACTGCCATTATGGCATGGCCAGACAGGACTGGACTCCCAGTATGGCACGACCAGACGGGACTGGGTGCCCAATATGGCATGGCTGGAGGGAAGTGGGCACCAAGTATAGCACTGCTGGATGACACTGAGCACCCAGTATGGCACAGCTGGACAGCACTGGGTGCCCAGTATAGCACTGCTGGATAGCTCTGGGCACTGTCACTGCTGGCACGGTGGGCATGGGTGCCCCTGCAGCAGAGCCTGGTGCAGCTGGCAGGGGCTGGGCTGTCCCTGTGTATCCCCAGGGTGTCCCCCAGGATGCAGGACCTGCTCCTGGTCACCTCCCAGCCAGGCCAGGGCTGTCCCCTGCAGCCCCTGCACCGCGCTGGCACTGGGTGTTGGCAGGGTCTGGTGCAGGGTGGCAGGACGGGCACCTTGGAAGCAAGGATGGTGCAGGACTGACCCTGATCCCAGGATGGACCCGTCCCTCTGGTCTAATTTTAGCCCATTTAATTGTTCTGGGAGCGGCCGCCGCACCCTGTGCTGGATGTGGCCCCAAAGCCAGGACTGTGCCCATGCCAACCGCTGCTGGTGGGGTTTTGTGCCCAGCAGGAGCAGGGCTGGAGCTGGAGGAGAGTGGGAAGAACAGCACCAAGAAACTGGACGCCATGACCCTCATTAAGGAAGGTAAGCTCCCTCCTTTGGGGAGAAAACCTAGTGTTTTGGGCCTGTGCTTGCCCTCCAGCCCCGACCCTTGAGCTGCGACGCTTCCCTGGCACCGAGGGCTGTGCCGCTCACCGACCTCTTGCCCTTCAGACATGAACATCTTCGGCCACTGCCCGGCACACGACGAGTTTTACCTGGTGGTTTGCAACCACTGCAGCCAGGTGGTGAAGCCCCAGGCCTTCCAGAAGCACTGTGGTGAGATGGGGCTCTGGGAATGGTGTGTCCTCTCCTCCACAGTGTCCTCTCCAGCACCGGGAGGGACACGGGAAGACAGCCGGGGCTGGCCTTGCTGGCACAGCCCAGCTCTGAGGGGCCTGCAGTGCAGGGACCCCTGGTGTGGGCTAACAGCAGGCTTTCCCATCCCATCCCAATCCCCATCCCAATCCCCATCCCAATCCCCATCCCCACCCCATCCCCATCCCCATCCCCATCCCCATCCCCATCCCCATCCCCATCCCCATCCCCATCCCCATCCCAATCCCCATCCCCACCCCATCCCCATCCCCACCCCATCCCCATCCCCATCCCCATCCCAATCCCAATCCCCACCCCATCCCCATCCCATCCCATCCCATCCCAATCCCCATCCCCACCCCATCCCCATCCCAATCCCAATCCCAATCCCAATCCCAATCCTAATCCCAATCCCCACCCCATCCCCATCCCCATCCCCATCCATCTCCATCCCCATTCCCTGTCCCATCCCATCCCATCCCATCCCATCCCATCCCATCCCATCCCATCCCATCCATCCCCATCCCCATCCCCATCCCCATCCCCATCCCCATCCCCATTCCCCACCCCATCCCATCCCATCCCATCCCATCCCATCCCATCCCATCCCATCCCATCCCATCCCATCCCACCCCATCCCCATCCCCATCCCCATCCCCATCCTCATCCCAATCCCCATCCCCACCCCATCCCAATCCCAATCCCAATCCCAATCCCAATCCCATCCCATCCCATCCCATCCCATCCCCATCCCCATCCCCATCCCCATCCTCATCCCCATCCTCATCCCAATCCTCATCCCCACCCCATCCCAATCCCAATCCCAATCCCAATCCCAATCCCAATCCCAATCCCCTCCCATCCCATCCCCATCCCATCCCATCCCATCCCATCCCATCCCATCCCATCCCATCCCATCCCATCCCATCCCATCCCATCCCATCCCCATCCCCATCCCCATCCCACTCCATCCCATCCCATCCCATCCCATCCCATCCCATCCCATCCCATCCCCATCCCACTCTATCCCATCCCATCCCATCCCCATCCCCATCCCCATCCCATCCCACCCCACCCCACCCTGTCCTGGCAGAACGCCGCCATGGTCCTCTCAGCAAGCTGTACGCCCGCGCCACCGCTGCCACCAAGTGCCACCTCGCTGTCAACGGGCAACCAGCAGCTGGTGGGAGTCCCAACACGGCCAAGGCACTGCAGGAAAAGCCCCTCAGTGCCCATGCACAAGCCCAGCCCCTGCCCGAGCGGCCGGACAAGGACAACAACCTCTGGTGAGCACCAGGATGGGTGGTGATGCCCCTTCCCTCCCACAGAGCCGCGCTGACCCCCTCCCAAATCCATAGAGTCATGGAATGGTTTGGGTTGGAAGGGACCTCAAAGCCCATCCAGTCCCACCCCCTGCCATGGGCAGAGACACCTCCCACTGGATCAGGGGGCTCCAAGCCCCATCCAACCTGGCCTTGAACACCTCCAGGGATGGGGCAGCCACCACTGCTCTGGGCAACCTGGGCCAGGGCCTCCCCACCCTCAGCGTGAAGAATTTCATCCTATCTCTTTCTCATTCTCTCCCCAGCTTGTTCGTGCCTGTGGTCAACCTGGAGAAGATTCCCAGTGTGCCCAAACCGGATGGGCACGGGATCAAGGTGCCCCCTAAAGCCGTACCCACCAACTCCAAGGAACCCCTGGGGAAACCTGCCAGCGCTGCGGTGCCGAAAGAGCCCCCGGGGCCAGGCAGGGGCGGGGGGGATTTGGCGATGCCCACCGATGGCCCAGGGTGCCAATCAGGGGAGAAGGACGTGGGTGCCTCCAAGCCTCCCCCCAGATCCCACAAGAAGCTGATGCGTGAGTCCCCCTTTCCTTGCTGGCAACGGGGTGGGGGCGGCGTGTGCCCGCGATGCCCGCTGGCCCAGAGGAGCAGCGGTGGCAGCGTGCGGCGAGAGCGTGAGCCAGGGTTATACCCCCCCTCCCCTTGCATCCTGTGCCCCCCCCTCAAATAATGGGAGTGGGAGAGATGCCAGTAAGAGCATGAGCCAGTGTTGAACCCCCCCCTCGCGTCGTGTGCCCCCCTCCCCCCAGTTGTGGGGCAGATGCCGTGGTGCTCATGGGCACACTCGGGCGACAGCGATGCCGTGAGCAGAACCCAGGCTGGGGATGAAATGAGGTGGGGGCTCACCCTGGAGAGTGCTAAAGAGTTGGGGGGCAGGAGACGGTGCCCCCTCCACCCCTCAGGGGATGACTCTGGGGCCTGTTATCCCTCCTGGACTGGAGGTGCTGTGGCCTCTCGCTACGAGGAGGTGTTGGGGGGGGTCTCCATCTCCAACCTGGCTGGGGTGGTGGGGATCACCCCCTCGGACCCCCCGTACCCACAGCCAGCTGGCAGTGATCCCAGTGAGGCCGGACTCCCACCCCAGCCACTGGAGCACCCCCACCACTGCCATCCAAACCTCAAGCAGGGCTGGATGTGGCAGGGGCAAAACACTTGTCCCCCCCTCCCCAGCCCCAAAGAACGCTCATCCTGCCCCCTCCCCCCAGCATCCCGCTGCCTTCCTGTGCCCGCAGGCAAGGAGTGCGACCTGAACCGGCAGTGTGGGGTGCTCAACCCCGACACCAAGAAGATCTGCACCCGCCTGCTCACCTGCAAGGTAGGGAGATGCTGAGGGGGGGGCGGGGAACACCATCATCCCACCCGGGGTGAGGGAGGGGCGGGGATCCCGGTGGGGTTTTGCCCCCCTTACCCCCCCTCCGCTGCTGTCGCCCGGCGCAGATCCACTCGGTTCACCAGCGGCGCGAGGTGCAGGGTCGTGCCAAGGACTTTGATGTGCTGGTGGCCGAGCTGAAGGCCAACTCTCGTAAGGGTGACTCCCCGAAAGAGAGGAGCCCCCCTGGGAAGGAGCCACTGCCCCCCCTGCAGCCAGACCCCTCCTTGCTGCCACAGCCCCTCACCGGGCCCCCCAACACCTCTCCCTGCCAAGTCAAGCCCCCCCTCTGCCAGCTTGTCAGGTGAGCACCCCAGCCTCTGGGTGGTGGGGAGGGGTGACCCCCCCCCATATGGGGCACCCCAAAAATCTCTTGCCAGCCCCCATCTCCGGTGCAGGTCGCGGCTTTCCTCTGACAGTGACCCCGAGGATGCTCCGGCTGCCTCTGGGGAGGGGGACACGGCACCGTTCCCCCTCCCTGTGCCCAAGGGGGGCAGCCAGGTGTCGAGCGAAGAGAGCGAGGAGGAGGGGGCCGAGGAGCCTCTGCCCCACCCAACACACCCACCACGGCCACAAGCAGTGAGTGAGGGGACGCTGGGATGGGTTGGGGGCCCCCAGCCTCGCCGTCAGCCTGTCTGGCAGCATCCCACTGCTGGCTCTGTGATGGGTGGGATGCTCTGGGGAGGGGGCTATAGAATCATGGAATGGGTTGGGTTGGGAGGGACCTCAAATCCCATCCAGTTCCAACTCTTTGCCATGGGCAGGGACATCTCCCACTGGATCAGGGGGCTCAAAGCCCCATCCAACCTGACATTGAGCACCTCCAGGGATGGGACAGCCACCACTTCTCTGAGCAACTTGGGCCAAGGCCTCCTTCATTGTGAAGAATTTCTTCCTAATGTCCAAGCTAAATCTTCCCTTTTCCAATTTAAAGCCATTCCCCCTCATCCTGTCACTCCAGGTCTTTGGAAAAAGTCTCTCTTCAGCTTTCCTGGATCCCCTTTCAGTCCTGGGAGGCTGCTCTAAGGTCTCCCCAGATCCTTCTCTTCTCCAGGCTGAACAACCCCAACTCTCTCAGCCTGTCCTCACAGCAGAGGGGCTCCAGCCCTCGGATCATCTCCGTGGTGTCCTCTGGATCCGATCAAACAGTTCCATCTCCTTCTTGTGTTGGGTCACCCTTGCTGACTGTGTGTGTTGTGTCCCTCCCCACAGTTCTGCACTTTCGGGAGCCGCCTGGTCAGCCCGGGCTGTTACGTCTTCAACCGGCGCCTCGACCGCTTCTGCTCGGCGCTAGGCTCCATGCTGGAGCGGCACCTCAGCTCCCACATGTGGAGGTGAGGTGGGGAGCGGGGGCAGCTGGGAGGGGTGCAGGGGAGGACAGTGGGTGCTGGGGGGGGCAGCAGGTGCCAGGGTGCAGAGCCACCCAGCCCCAAAGCGGGGGTTGACCTCCTCAGGGTCCCAGTGCGGAATCGAGGAGGGGCCTGAATTGGGGGGGGGGAGGGTGGGCGTGGGGATTTGGGGGGGAAGGGGGTCCTGTCTTACCCCCTCCCCACCTAAACTAAGAGGGGAACAAGGTGGAGATGGAGATACAAGGATGGAAGCAGAGATTTGGAGAGGGAGAGTCCTATCTTACCCCCTCCTTATCAGAGCTGGGATGGGAGCAGGGATTTTGGGGGGGGTCCTGTCTCACTCCCTCCCCGTCAGAACTGGGGGGGGACAGGGCAGAGGGTGGGGATCAAAGAGGGGTTTTGGGGGAGTCCTATCTCACTGCTCTTTGCCTGAATTGGGAACGACAAAGAGGGGGTAAAGATGGGAGTGGGTGTTTGGGGGTCTGGTTTTACCCCCCTCCTCACCTGAATTGGGGGACAAGATGGAAATACAAAGATGGAAGCAGAGATTTGAGGGGGGGTTCTGTCTCATCCCCTTTCCACCTGTATGGGACAGGGGACTCAAGGTGGGAATGCAAGGATGGAAGTGGGGATTTGGAAGGGTCCCATCTCAACCCCTCCTCACCTGAATTGGGAAGGATGGAGGGGGAGCAAAATAGGAGAAGGGTTTGGGGGCATCCTATTTCATCCCCTCTCCACTTGAGCTGGGGTATGAGGCAGGGGCCAGGGATTTGGGGGGTTCCTGTCTCCCCTCTCCAGGCTGGAGGTGAGGGTATGTGGTGGGGTGAGAGATTTAGGGGGGTGTCCTACCTCCCCCTTCCCTGCTTGGGGTGGGGGGATATGGCAGGGTCAGGGATTTGGGGGGCATTAAAGGGGGTCCCATCTCGCCTTTCCCCATTTGAGTTGGGGGAATGTGGCAGAGAGCAGGGATTTTGGAGGAGTCCTGTCTCCCCTCCCTGCTTGAGGTGGGGGGATGTGGTGGGATCAGGGATTTGGGAGGGATTTAAGGGGGTCCCTTCTCACCCTTCCCCACCAGAGCTGGGGGGATGTGGCAGGGCTGAGGTATTTAAGGGGGGGGGGGGTGTCCTGTCTCCCCCCTCCCCACCTGAGTTGGGGGGATACGGCAGGGCTGAGGTATTGGAAAGATGGGGGGTCCTGTCTCCTCCCTCCCCACCTGAGTTGGGGGGATGTGACAGGGGGCAAGGATTTCAGGGGGGGTCCTGTCTCCCCTCTCCCTGCTCGAAGTCTGTGTGTGGAGAGGATTTGGCAGGATCAGGACTGGGCGCAGGGATTTGGGGAGAGGGATGTGGGTCACCCCATCTCACCCCTCCCCTTCCCCTCTTGCAGGAAGATCCCTCCAGCCGCCGACCCCCCTCTCCACACGTCCCCAGCCCCCCCCAGCCCTGCCAACCCCCCCTGTGGCCCAGCTGCCCGGACCCCCTCGGCGGCAGCGCTGGCCCCCCCCGGCACCCGGCTCCCCGCCAGCCCCAACTACACGGTGGGGTCCCCGCACGCGGCGGCCGCCTGCAGCCAACCCGAGTGTGCCGGGGGGGGCACGCAGTCCATCACCTCCCCCCTCCCTGCCAACACCCCCTCGCCCTCCTTCAGCAAGTTGCCTTCCACCAAGGCCAGCAAAGCCTCCCGAGCGCGAGGGATGGAGCCCGACACCCGCAAACGAAAGCCCCCCCTCGCCGCCGGGGCCCCCCCCTATAAACGGACGTGTTCAGGGGATGGGGGCAAAACCAACCCCCCCGGCTGCCAGGTTGTCCCCCCGCCAGGTAAGACGAAAGCCACCACGTTGGGTTGTCCTGTTGCTCCTGCCACCACCGTCCTCAACGGCGCGACGCGGGTGAAGCGGCTCGCGCCCCCACACTGCCACGCCCCCCCCGCCGCCACGGCCCCCCCAGGTTTGGGGGTGCCCCCCCTGCTGCCCCCTCCACGCTGCATCTCTGAGGATGAGGTGAAGAAGCGCAAGAACTCGGCCACCTACTGCCGGCCTGTGAAAAACAAGGCTGTGCCCCCCCTGCCCGCCCTCACGGCACCACCCGGCTCAGCACCCCCTGACTCGGGGGGCTCCGTGCGCAGGAAGAAGCTGGGGACCCCCCCTGGGCTGGAGGAGAAACGGAGCAGCCTGAAGGTAGGGCTGGGATGGGGGGCGGGGGTGCTAAGGTGGGCTTCTTGGGGTGCAGAGTGACATGGGGGAGACTCCCAGGACCAGCAGCACCCACAGGGGATGGGGTGGGATACTGGTGTCCCAGGGCTTGAGGGACCTGTGCCCTGAGGGACATCTTGGTTCTGGGGTGGGGAACCACAGGGACACCCTGGCTTCAAGGGGGGGCACCGTGGGGACCCTCTGGGCTGCCTCTGTCCTACATGAGGACACCATGGGGACCTTCTGGGATACCCATGTCCTCAGCTGACACAATGGGGACCTTCTGGGATACCTGTGTCCTACATGGGGACAACATGGGGACCCTCTGGGATACCCATGTCCCAGGAGAAGATACCGTGAGGACCTTCTGGGGATACCCATGTCCCATGTGGGAACACCGAGGGAACCCTCCGGGATACCCATGTCCTGGGGGAGACAGCAAGGGGGCTCTCTGGGGATACCTGTGCCCCCCAGGTGGGGCACTGTGGGTGCCCTCTGGGGTACCCACATCCCATGTGGGGACACCGTGGGGACCCTTTGAGTCTCCTGTGGCCTCAGGCAGGGGACAATGGGGGACATTGGTGTTGGGTCCTTCAGTGATGGGTGCTGGAAGCATAGGGGACCCTTAGGGGCCACCATGGCTCTGGGTGGAGGACACCATGGGGACTTTCTAGGACACCTCTGTCCCAGGTGAGGGACATTGTGGGGACCCTCTGGGTACTCCTTGACCCCAAGTAGGGGACTCTGTGGCCTTGGGTTGTGGGGCACCCTGGTGGGGGGGAGTGGATGCTGTGGGGGCCTTCTGGGGACACCTTAACCCTGCGTGGGGACCCTCTGGGGTGACGTTAGTCTTGGGAGGGGGACACACATACACCTGGTCAGGGGACACCAGGGCTGGGGCCTCCCCATGACTGACCCCTTCCTCTCCTGTCCTGCAGTCCAAAGCCCATTAACGGAGGGGCCACTGGGGCCACCAACTGGGGTGTCCCCCCACGTCCCTGCAGGGACCTCCTGACGGAAACTGCCAGAAAACTGATGAAAGGGGGGAGGGGAAAAAAAAACCCTCAACCCCTCAAGGAACCGAGAAGGTGAACCCCAACCTCCAGCCAAATACCTCAAGACTCTCAGTTCTGATCTCTTGCTGCTAAACCAGCCCCCGGGGGGTGGGGGGTGGGCATTGCCGGGGGGGGGGGGGGGGGAGGTGCCTGGCACAGCACTGGCCACCAGGCCGCCACCTGCCCTGGATATTTATAAGAGTTATTATTGCTGTTTTGGGTTCTTTTTATAAAAAAAAAAAAAAAAAAAAGAAAAAGAAAAAGAAAAAAAAAGCATGTAAGTGGTGGGGGGAAGGGGGGCTGAGGGAGTTGGGGATCGTGGTGGGTGCTGGGGAGCGTGGCAAGGGCAGAGCAGGGCTGGGGGGTCCCCAGGTCTCCAATGTCACAGGGTGACAAGGCAGGGCTGGGGGTCCCCAGAGTCACAGGGGCTGGGACAGGGCTGGGGGTCTCCAGGTCCCTAATGTCATAGGGGATGGGGTGTCCTCAGGTCCCTGGTGTCACCGGGGATGGGGCAGGGCTGGGGCTCCTCAATGTCACAGGGGAAAGGATGTCCCCACGTCTGTCCTCTGGGTGACCGTGCAGGACTGGGGTGTCCCCATATCCCTGGTGTCAAAAGGGTTTGGGTGTCCTGAGGTCCCCGGTGTCACAGGGCTGGGGCAGGGCCTGGGGTCCCCAGGTTCCCGGTGTTACAGCGGTTGGGGTGGCCCCAGGAACAGAGCAGGGCCTGGGGGTGCAGGGACAGGGGACACCCCCAGGAGCCCTGAGGAGACAGGATACCCCCCCCATCAGTGCCCTCTGCGGATCCCAAGCCCCGCCCCCAAATTCATGGCCCCGCCCCCGTTTAACCCCGCCCCCGTCTCATGAGACCCCTCCCGGGGAGAGATATGAGGGAGGGAGGGGCGCTGGGGGGTCGCTGGGGTGCTAGGGGGTTGATGGGGTGATAGGGGTGCTAGGGAGGTCATTGGGGTGCTGGGGGGGGTCACTGGCGCGCTTGGGGGTCGGTGGGGTTCTGGGGGGTTTATTGGGGTGCTGGGGAAGTCGGTGGGGTGAGGGTGAACATGGAGCTGGCATGGGGGGGCTGAACAGAAGCCCCCCCTCCTGGCACAGCCCGATGGGGTCGGCTGGGCTGTGGGGTGGGTGCACCAAGGTGAGCACTCCCCCCGCACTTGCTCCCCCAGTCTCCCTGTGCACACCTCCCCCTCTGCATCCCACCTCAGCCTGACACCCCCATCCCAGGACGGTCCCACCAGGGCTGGCGTGGTGGCACTGTCCCTGTGCCCAAGCCTTCCCCCCACCCCCCACCCCAGCAAGGGAACCCCTCTTTAGCTCCCCAAAATGCAGGCACGATGGGCAAACACGTTTATTTTGGCCAAGGCATCAGCAGGCGGCTGCCAGTAGGGGGGAGGACACGGCCCAGGCAGGGGGGGGACACGGGGGACACAGGCTGGGCTGCAAGGGCGCAGGGCCGGGGGGTGCAAGGGGGCCCCCATCTGGGTGTTGAAGCCCCCAGGGTCCCATTCCCAGCAGAATGGGGGGGGCTCTACTTGTGGCCGTGTATTGCGTGGGGTGGCAGGAGGTTGTTGGGGCCGGGGGAGGGGGGGAGTGTTGTATCCCTTGTGTCCCCAGGGGGGTGACATGTCCCTCGTGCCAGGACTCATGCTTTGCAGTACGCATGCCGGGGGGGGTTGTGGGGGGACGGGGGCCGCGAGGAGAGGGTGTGGGATCCCTGGGACCCATCTGTTACAACATGTGAGGGCCCCCGGTGCTGCTGTCCCCATGGGGGGGCACCCGCCAATTTGGCACCAGTGCTGGCACCCGCAGTCCTGTGGTGCCCAGTGTCCCCACAATGTCCCTGTAGGAGCCCCCCTGATCCCTCGTGGTCCCATGGTGCCAGCCTGGTGGTGATGGTCCTGGTGGTGGTGACCCTAGTGGTGTTGACCCTGGTGGTGGTGACCCCAGTGGTGGCCAGTGTGGGTGAAGAGTAGTAACACAGGATGTCGATGGTGTGTGTCCCCCCCTCAAGCTGGGGACACGGCGGTGGGGATCCAAGCTGCCCCTCCTGCCTGCAGCGCATCCATCAGGGACAGATCCCAGCGGCGGTGGGGACAGGGTGTCCATGGGGACCATCCGTGCGATGTCCCCCCACTACACCACGATGGGGGTGTCAGAGAAGACAGAGCTGACCGAGTCCGGATCCGACACCTTCCTCTGCGCCTTGGGGCCGTGCCGGGGTGGTGGCTGGGGGGTGCCCCCAACTTTGAACCTCCCATTCTGCCCTGGGCCGCTGGTGGAGGCCGAGCGGGACCTGCAAGGTTCTCCGGGGACACCGGTGGCGTGGTTGGGGGTGGCACTGAGGACGGAGGAGTTGATGCTGTCGTCGCGGGGTGCTGGCGGCTTTTCGGCGCCGCGGCAGCAGCAGCAGCGGCAAGGGGTGAGGTACAGGTAGATGAGCACCAGCACCACGCTGAGGATGCAGCCCACCAGCGTGGTGTAGGCGGTGTTGAGGGTGTCGTGGGGGCCGTGCAGGGTGAAGTTGTGCACCAGCAGCTCCACATAAAGGGTCTCGTTGAGGAGAGGACCCGCCACCCAGCAGGCGTAGGTGCCCGCATCTTCGGGGCGCAGCGCCCGCAGCTGCAGGCTGCCATTGGCCAGGAGAGCGGCGCTGCCGTTGCCCCCTTCCTCCACCACCCGTTCTCCTCCCGGTGTCACCCAGTGCCGGCTGCGCACCCCTCGCAACCGGGTGTCGCAGCTCAAGGTGACGGTGTCACCCAGGTGGGCTTCCAGCACCGCTTCCCGCGCCTCGCTGCAGTTGAGCGGCTGCCGGCCGTCCAGCTCGAGGATGCTGATGCCAACGGGCGCCGGGGTGGCGGGCAAGAAGCAGCGCAGCTCTTCTTGGAAATCCATCACGGCGCTCAAGCGGCGGCGATGGCCGCGGGCAACCAGCTGGAAGAGCGGGCAGTCACAGGCCAGCGGGTTGCCGTGCAGGTAGAGGCGGTCGCGCAGCCAGGCGGGCAGTGCCTGCAGCTCGCCCACGGGCACGCTGCGCAGGCGGTTGGCAGAGAGGTCAAGCAGGGCCAGCTGGGGCAGGCGGCTGCCATCGCGCAGCAGCTCCAGCGGGAAGCGGGCGATGCGGTTCTGGCCCAGGTAGAGCTTCCGGAGCCGGCCGAGGTTATCGAAAGCGGTGCGGTCCACGGTGGAGATCTCGTTGTTGTAGAGGAGAAGGACCTCCAGCTCGGTTAAGTCACTGAAGAGGTTCTCCTCCAGCGTCCGGAGGCGGTTCGAGGAGAGGTCCAGGTGCCGCAGGTGGGGTACGTGGGTGAAGGCTTCGGTGGAGACGAAGGAGAGCCCGTTGTGGCTGAGCAGCAAGGCGTGGAGGTGGGCCAGGCGCCCCGGCGCCCAGTCTGCCCGCAGCCGGCTCACGTTGTTGTGGCTGAGGTCGAGGACGGCGGTGAAGCGCGGCAGCGGCGACGGCACCGAGCTCAGCACCGCCTGCGAGCAGCTCAGGATGTTGGAGGCGCAGACACAGCGCGGGGGGCAGCTCCCGCCAGCCGACCCCCACGGTGACACCAGTGACAGCACCAGCAGCAGTGGCAGTGAGGCCCCCGGCCCCCCAGCACCAGCCATGGTCATGCTCTGCCCCACGGTGTCACACGGGCGCTGGACACGGGGCACTGGCACGCCGGTGACACCCAGCGCAGGGGGCTGGGGGCACAGGGTGGCTTGCACGGGTTGGCTTCAGTCACCGGGTGTCACGGCATGCACCAGGCTCACTAATCACCAGCTTGGTCACCCGGTGCCGCAGAGTGGGGTGGCTTTGTCACCCGGTGTCACAGCATGTACTATAAGGCGGCTTTGGTCACCCAGTGTCACAACATGTGCCAGGCCAGCTGTTTCCCTGCTGCCACAGCACAGAGTGGCTTGGTTATGTGGTGACACAATGCAGGGTGGCTTTGGCCACTCAATGTCACAGCACACAATATAGCATGGCTTTGGTCACCTCGTGTCAAGGCGTGTACTGGGCTTGCTGCTCACCCGGTGTCACGGTGTAGGGTGTCTTGGTCACCCAGTGTGGCGGCGTGGGGTGGCTTTGGTCACCTCGTGTCACAGCACACGCTATGTGGTGACTTTGGCCACCCAGTGTCACAGCACAGGTTGGCTTGGTCACCTCGTGTCACGACTCGTGCTGGGCTCACAGCTCACCCAGCGTGACGGCACAATGTGTCCTGGTCACCCAGTGTGGTGGCGTGGCTTGGGTCACCTCGTGTCACAGCATGCACCAGCTTGCTGCTTACCCAGTGTCACTGCGTAGGGTGGCTTTGGTCTCCCAGTAACAGCACATATCAGGCTCGCAGCTCACCTGATATCACGATGTTGGGTGTCACACTGTGTCACGACAGGTACCAGGCTTGCTGCTCACCTGGTGTCATGGCACAGAGTGGCTTGGTCACCTGGTGCCACAGCATGAGCTATGGGGTGGCTTTGACCACCCGGTGTTATGGTGGGAACACTGCTTGGTCCTCACTCAGTGCCACACCACGGGGTGGCTTTGTCCCCTGCTGCCACGGCTTGGGGTGGCTTTGCCACTCAGTGCCGTAGCATGGGGTGGCTTTGTCCCCTGGTGTCACAGCAGATGCTACGGGGTGGCTTTGGCCGCCCGGTGTTACAGTGGGCACCACACTTGGTCCTCAGTCGGTGCCACCGTGTGGGGTGGCTTTGTCACTTGATGCCACGTCGTGGGGTGGCTTTGTCCCGTGGGTCACTGCCCGCCTGGGTCACCGCTCGCCGTGCCCCCACCCCCAGCCCCGCTCCCTCCTGCCCCCCCGTGCACCCTCCCCGGTCCCCCCGTAGCCCCTCGTGCCCCTCCCCGTCTCCTTTTTCTCCCCTTTCCCCCCTCCCCGTTCTCTCCGGTCCGCTCCCCCCCCGCGGCCCCGCTGCGGTCGGAGCCCGCGGGAGGATGCTCACCCCCTCCCCCCCGCCGCCTCCCGGGACGTTACCGGGGCCTGGGCCGGGGCGGAGGGAGGGCTGGGCAGGCCGAGCCGGGCCCAACGAGGCCGAACCGACCGGAGCCGAGCGGGGCCGAACGAGGCTGAACCGAGCCGAGCGCCGCCGAAAGGAGCCGAAAGGGTCGAGCGGAGCCGAACCGAGCCGAACAGTTCCGAACCGAACCGTGCGGAGCCGAATTGAGCCGAACCGAGCCGAACGGAGCCGAGCGGGCCCGGCCGGACCGAACCGCACGGAGCCGAGAGGAGCCGAGCGCAGCTGAACCGTTCCGAGCCGAACCGAGCCGAGCGGGCCGGGCGCGCCCCGCCGCTGAGCGCGCACCCGCGGCCCCGGGACAGGGTCGGGGGCGGCCCCGGCGCGCCCCGCGCACGGACCCTCCCCATTGGCCGCCGCCGCTCCGCCCGCACCAATAGCGGCAGCGCCCGCTTAACCCCTCGTGAGCCGCGAAGAGACCCCCGGGCTGAGCCCCTCCCGCGCATCCCGTCCGCGGCCCCGCAACATCCCCGGCACATCCCCATCGTCATCCTCTTCCCTTCCCATCTCATTCCGTCTAATCCCCATCCTCACGCTCATCCTCATCCCCATCTCCATCCTCATCCCCATCCTCATCCCCATCCTCATCTCCATCTCCATCCTCATCCCCATCCTCATCCCCATCCTCATCCTCATCCCCATCTCCATCCTCATCCCCATCCTCATCCCCATCCCCATCCCCATCTCCATCCCCATCTCCATCCTCATCCCCATCCTCAACCTCATCCCCATCTCCATCCTCATCCCCATCTCCATCTCCATCCTCATCCCCATCCCCATCCCATCCCCATGCTCATCCTCATCCCCATTCTCATCTGCATCTCCATCCTCATCTCCATCCTCACCCTCATCTCCATCCTCACCCAGATCCCCATCCTATTTCATCTCCATCCTCGTCCCCATCCCATCCCATCCCCATCCCTATCCCATCTCCATCCCCATCCACAACCCCATCCCATTTCATCACCATCCAATCCCCATTCCATCCCATGTCAGCCCCATCCCATGATCATCCTCATCCCCAGTTCATCCCCATTCTCCTGTCCCATCCATCCCATTTGTGTCCTCATCCCCATCCCCAATCTCATCTTCATCCTCCTCTCCATCTCCATACCCTGTCCCAAACCCATCCCCATTCTCATCCCATCCCATCTCAGCCCCATCCCCATCTCCATCCCCATCCCAAATCCCTCTGCCCCAGCACCTTACCCATCATGCCCTGCTGGTACCCACTGGCTGTACCAGCCCATGTCCCACAGTGCCAGCCCTCACCCTCTGGCACTGGCCCCGACCCTGTGACACTGGCCCAGACCCCCCATTCCAGCCCAGTTCCCCGGTACCAATCCCAACCCAGTGCCACCCACCGCCCCTGGGGCGTGGGGGACACATCCTGCTCACAGGCCCCCGCTGAGGGTCACCCCTGGGTGCTGCAGCCCAGACAGACGTGCCCGGTGCCCACCCCCACACCCCCCCCCCCCCGCCATGTGTGGCATTGCCTCTGCCTCCCGGTGTATTTTTAGATGCAAAACATTTGTGCTGGGATTTTTGGGTCCAAAATTAGAGAGAAAGGAGCCGGAACAAACCGCACTGAGATGATGCAGCTTTTTATTGGGGGAGGGCAGTAATTAAAGAGGAGCCCCCAACACATGGAGCAGGGGTGCCCCAGGGTGCCCTCTCACCCTGTTCTCCCAACATGTGCTTCTCCCTGTTGGGTGCCACCCCGTGCTGTTTCCCCCTCTGCTGCCATAATCCCCCCCCCTCCCGATTTGGCAAGGAATTTTGTCCTTTGTTTGCCCTCAATTTCTCTGCTGTAATCCGGGTGCTAATCCCTGCCCAGCACCCGCTGCCCAGTCCCCACCCAGCACCCCGACCCCCCCAGTCACCAGCGGGCTCTGGAGGTCCTTGGCCTTGTGCTACTGCACTGGGGACCTGAGGTGGGATGCAGGTATCCCAGGGGAGCTGGCTCAGCACTGTGCCAGGCAGGATTAGTGCTGGCTGCCCAGCTGCAGGTGTGTGTGACACGGGAGGGCACGCGTGTCAGCACGCACACGCAGACAGGCAGGCAGGCTCACGCCTGGTGCACATGCAGGGGGTGCACACACGCATGCATGAGGTCCACGTGTGTGCACCCTCTGCTCCGACACGAGAGCACCCTCTGCTCACAGACATATGTGCACCCCCTGCTCACACACTATGTACACCCCTTGCTCACACGAGTGTGCACCCCCTGCTCACATACAAGTGCACCCCCTACTCGCACACGAGTGCACTCCCTGCTCACACACACACGTGTGCACCCCCTGCTTACAGACACGTGTGTATCCCCTGCTCACAGACACATGTGCATCCCCTGCTCACAATTCTGCACCGCTGCTCACACACATGTGCACCCCCTGCTCACAGACATGTGTGTATCCCCTGCTCACAGACACATGTGCATCCCCTGCTCACAATTCTGCACCCCTGCTCACACACATGTGCACCCCCTGCTCACAGACACGTGTGCACCCCCTGCTCATACACAATTCTGCAATCCCTGCTCACACACACGTGCACCCCCTGCTCACATGAGTGCACTCCCTGCTTACACACACGTGTGCAGCCCTTGCTCACACACACATATGCACCCCCTGCTCACACATGTATGTGCACCCTCTGCTCACACACCAGTTCACCCCCTGCTCACACACCGTTTTCACTCCCTACTCACACACCATGTGCACCCCCAGCTCACACACGCATTTGCACTCCCTGCTCACACATGTGAGTGCATCCACTGCTCACATGAGTGCACTCCCTTCTCACACACACGTATGCATCCCCTGCTCGCACACACGCGTTCAGCTCCCTACTCTCACACACATGTGCACCCCCTGCTCACACACCATGTGCTCCCCCTACTCACACACACGTGCAAACCCACTGGGTTTGCACGGGACCCACCCGCACGTGTGAGGCCCCTCCAGCACACGCACGCCCGTGTGCACACACACAGCTCCAGGAGTGTGCATGCACACATGCAAACACCCTTACCCTGCGTGCCTGGCCAGGGCTCTCCAGCTGTGGTGGCACAGCTGCAGGAGTCAGTCAGCTGTGCCAGGTTACCATGGTGCCCAGCTGTTGGGATGAAGGAGTATGGGTGCATCAGGGTACTGGGATACACATATGCCAAAGTAATGGGATATCAGGGTGCCAGGGTATTGGAGTGCGGGGGTACTGGGGTACAGTTATGCCAGGGTATGGGGGTTGGGTATACCAGGGTGCCTTGGCTGCTGGGGTGCAAAAGTGCAGGTGTTCTAAGGTGCTGGGGTACCAGGGTGCTGGGGTGCCTGGGTGCTGGGATGCCAGAGTACAAGTGTGCCAGGGTAATGGGTTTCTGGGCTGCAGGAATGCTGGTGCATAGGTCTGCCAGGGTGTCCAGGTGCTGGGGTGCAGGGGTGCTGGATTACAGGTATGCAAGGGTGCCAGGGTTCCAGCACGGCAGGAATGCTGGGGTCCACAGGTATGCCAGGGTCCCAGGCTGGCCCAGTGCTGTGGTGCCAGGGTGCTGGGATGTTGGGATGCAGGAGTTTGATATCCCAGGGTGCTGGGGCGCTCAGTGCCATGGCACGGGGGTGTTGGGATGCCACGGAACATGGTGTCACAGTGTTGGGCTGCCAGGATCATAGGGGTGCTGGGGTGTCACATGCCTTGGTGCTGGGGTGCTAGGGTGCTAGAATAGCGGGGTGCTTGGGGATTGGGTGTCAGGTGCACCGGGATGTTGGGTCACCGTAAGTCCCCTGCCCCCAGCACAGTCGTGCCAACAGCCCCCAGGTTTGGCTGGGCTGCAGGGTGGGGGCCAGCACCCAGCACCTTTTTTGGGGGGGGCAGTACTCTCCCCCGCCCCAGGTCTGGGGCTGCACAAGGAGGCACATGTTTTGGGGAGCTGGCATGGGGCGGGTGCCCAATGCAGAGGGGCCAGAGGTGCCCCTGGGTCTGGGTGGGTGTCTTCTGCTGCAGGGTGGCACAGGGGGGCAGGAAGAATTGGCAGGCGGCTGCGAGGCTTTGCTGCAGCGGCTCAGCCTCCTGGGCCCTGAATTATTGATGCTGTGGTGGCAGGAAACAGCAGAGCCATAAATCTGCCCACGCTGGCGCTGGCACCGGCGTGACGGGCAGGAGCAGCCCTGGTCCCTGCCTCAGTTTCCCCGGGGAGGGGGAAAAACTTTCAGGGCCACGGTCCCAGGATGTACCTCATGAGCAGGGGGCAAGGGGGTGTGGAAACCCCCCCCACTCTCCTTTCCGGGCACATGGAGTGGGGGAGTCAGCATGGCTGAACCCCTGTCTACATTGGCATGATGGTGTGCGAGCCTGGGGTGGGTGGGCACCCAGGTTGGGGTGGGCACGTAAACTGGGGTGGGCATCCAGGTTGGGGTGGGCACCCAGGCTGTTGTGAGCACCTAAGCTTGGGATGGCACCCAAGTTGTAGTGAACACTTAAGCTGGAGTGGGCACCTAAGCTGGGGTGGGCACCCAGGTTGGGGTTCGCACCCAGGTTGGGGTGGGCACCTAACCTGGGGTGAGCACTCAGATTGTGTTGAGCACCTAGGTTGGGATTGTCACTGAAGTTGTGGTGGGCACCCAGGTTGGGGTGAGCCCCTACATTGGGGTGGGCACCCAGGCTGGGGTGAGCACCCAGGCTTAGTTGCCCTCCTGGGTTTTGGGGCACACATCAGTCACCAGGACAAAGTGAGGGTCCCCAGGGCTTTCCCCCATGCTGGGGAGCAGGACTGATCCCTGCACTGCCGCGTGGAGCAGGAGGTGAACGCAGGGCAGGTGGGAGGGATGCAGGGCAGGATGGGTGCCCCATGGCTCACCAGGAGATCGTGTGCCAGCGTGACCGACGGCCGTGGTGTCTGGAGAGCCACCGGCATCCGTCTCTGGGCCCCCGGTGCAGCACGGGCCGGTTCATCCAAGGTCCCACGTTTCTAATCTGGTTTGGATGGGTTTATTTTTGGGTTCTTGTAACCTAGCAATGGGCACGTGATGTGCAGGGCCTGCGGCAGGGCCACGCGTCGCCCGCCTCTCCCGCCGGCCTCTCGCCACCCACCCACCCCCTGGCTCGGGGATGAGACCTCCTTGGATGAGCATCCCCCTCCCAGCACCAAAGGGATGGTGCCCATGGCACTGCCAGGAGGAATTTCACAGCCTGTGTAGGCTTTTGGGGGATGTGGGGTCCTGGAAGTGATGGGGAACCCCCTTGTAAGCTCATGGCTGTGCCCTGGGGAAACTGAGGCACTGGGGTGGAAGGAAAACACACACAGACACGCTGTCTCGATTCCAGTTGCTCCATTGCTGAACTGGGAGCAAAAGAAGGGGCACTGGGTTGGGGGTGAGAAGAGTTGGGAGCCTCTGTGACCCCCCTGAGTGTCCCCCTCTGGGCCCTGTGTGTCTCCCTGCACCCATCCCCATCCCCACCCTCTGCTCTCCACTGCCCCCATCCCCTCCTTCCCACCGCTCTCCCACCCCAGGGTCCCTATCCCCATCCCCCCCCATGGATCCCCCACTTTTCCCCCCATCCCACAGCCCCCGAGGGGCTGCTCCCCGCCCCCAGATGCCACCCCCCCCCCCCCCCCATTCCTTCCGCATCCCTTTGGGGGGCGACTGGGGAAACTGAGGCACAGAGCAACACGTCGAGCATGAACCGGTGGGGAACCCACCCTGCATCCCCCATCCTGGGGGGTCAGAGCCACCCCGTACTGGGCTCCGGCGGCTGCGGGGAGACCCGGGGAGGCCGGGGGGGCCGTGCCCGGGTACCACGGCGCTGGCGGGTGGCGCTTAGGACCCAGCAGCCGGGCGGTACCGAGCATCCCTCGCCGCAGCGGCCCCGAGCCCGGCCGGCCCCGAGCATCCCCGCCGGCCTGGGGACCCCCGCGCAGCTCGGGGCCCCTCCCGGCCCGGGACCCCCCGCCCGGCCCCATGCAACCCCCAAGGGTAGGTGCCGTGGACGATCTGCCCCCCCGGGGCGATGCCCAAGGGAGGGAGGGAGGAGGGGATGCGACTGGGGAGGGACTGGGGGCTCCCCCGGGATGGGAGGGGGGACCCCAGCCAGGGGCATCACCCGTGAAGGGGGAAGAGGCGGCACCCATTGCCTGCACCCCCTTTCATCAGCTGCACCCCCCTCACATCAGCTGCACCCCCCTTCAATCGGTTGCACCCTCCTCCCATCAACGGAACCCCCCTTCCATCACCTGAACCCCCCTTCCACCAGCATCAACTCCGTTCATCAGCACCACCCCCATTATCAGGTGCACCCCCTTATCAGCTGCACCCCATTTCCATCAGCACCCCCCCTTCCATCAGCAGCACCCCTTTTCCATCAGCTGAACCCCGTTCCCTCAGCACCACCTCCTTTCCCCCAGCACCACTCCCCAGGGCTCCCTGGAGTGCAGGGGTTGGGGACCCCCTCCCTGGTGGGGAAGCACCCACAGAGGGCAACACCTCCAGCCCCCCAGCTGCTTTACAGCCACTGGCACCCACAGGGGTGGGGGTGCAGCACTCAGGGCAGGGCTCGAGGTCCAGGGCTCATGCGTGGCCCCCAAAGCACAAAGGATGAACGCAGATATCTCGGGTGTCGGTGACCCCCACCCATCCCTGTGACCACCCATGATCCCCAGGCTGTAGATGAAGGATCTCACTGGGGTTTTTGGGGTTGGAACATTGGTGTTTGGGGGCTTTAGCCCCAGAATTGCTCATTTTTGGAGGGAATGAGGCTTTAAGTTGAGGAAGTGGTTGGTGGGGGTCACGGAGGGGGACCAGTGGTGACTGGGGGTGTGGCTGGGGATCACAGCTGAGCTGAGACCATGCTGGGCTCTCATGGGTCCCCCAGGTGTTGTGTCCCTCCCAGTGACAGCTCTGCCCTCCCCACAGGTGCCCGGAGATAAGTGGGGCCATGGGGCACCCTTGGGTGCTCTGAGTGCCACCACCACTATGCCAGCACCCATCCCTGGACCACAACCTGGGGTTGCTGGCGGGCAGGCGAGGATGTGAGCCCCTGGCAATGCCCAACCACCCTGAGGATGGGCGATGGGCCGGTGAGGGCCGGCGCGGTGGCACAGGATGGAGCCCTCCTTGCCCGCCCCGTGGGCCTGGAATGGCTCTAGGGCAGCGCGGGGGCTCCAGCCCTCCCCAGGCCCCATGCCCAACGGCACAGCCGATGGCAAACCCAAAGACGTGGCCTCAAAATCAGTGGGGCTCTTCTTCATGCTGCTCATCGACCTGACGGCCATCGTGGGCAACGCTGCCGTCATGACCGTCATCGTGAAGACGCCGGCGTTGCGCAAATTCGTCTTCGTCTTCCACCTCTGCCTGGTGGACTTCTTGGCCGCCCTTACCCTGATGCCACTGGAGATGCTCTCTGGCTCGGCTGTCTTTGACAGCCCGGTTCTTGGCGAGGCCATGTGCCGCGTTTACCTGTTCCTCAGCGTCTGCTTCATCAGCATGTGCATCCTCTCCATCTCCACCATCAACGTGGAGCGTTACTACTACGTGGTGCACCCCATGCGCTACGAGGTGAGGATGACGGTGGGGCTGGTGGCCTGCGTCCTCGTCGGCGTCTGGCTCAAAGCTGTGGCCACCTCCCTTGTCCCTGTGCTGGGCTGGTTGTCCCCTGACCGTCCGCTGGCACCTGCCGGCCATGGCTGCTCCTTGCAATGGAGCCGTGGTCCCTACTGCAAGTTCTTTGTGGTCTTCTTTGCCGTTTTCTACTTCCTCCTGCCCCTCCTCATCATCGTGGTGGTCTACTGCAGCATGTTCAAGGTGGCACGGGTGGCTGCCATGCACCACGGCCCCCTCCCCACCTGGATGGAGACGCCGCGGCGGCGCTCCGAGTCGCTCAGCAGCCGCTCTACCATGGTCACCACCTCGGGAGCCCCTCGTACCACCCCGCAGAGGACGTTCGGTGGGGGCAAGGCAGCTGCCATCCTGCTGGCGGTTGGGGGCCAATTCCTCTTCTGCTGGTTGCCCTACTTCTCCTTCCACCTCTACACCGCCCTGAGTACCCAACCCTTGGTGGGGCCGGCGGCCGAGACTGTGGTCACTTGGCTTGGTTACTTCTGCTTTACCTCCAACCCTTTCTTCTACGGGTGCCTCAACCGGCAGATCCGGGCAGAACTGGGGCGGCTACTCACTTGCTTCTTCAAGCAGCCACCCGAGGAGGACCTGCGGTTGCCCAGCCGGGAGGGCTCCATCGAGGAGAACTTCCTCCAGTTCCTCCAGGGCACCGGTTGTCCCACCGAGCCCCGGCCCCGCACCCCCAGCCCCAAGCGGGACCAGGTCCCCGTTGATTTTCGCATCCCGGGGCAGATTGATGAGGACACGGTGGAGGGGTTGGAGCGGCAGGATGGGGATGGGGTCTTTGTGCCAGTGGTGGCCTCTTCCAAAGCGGAGCTGTAGCGTTGGATTGTGGGGTTTGGAGACAAACATGGCTGCAAGGGAAGAGCTGGTCTGAGTGTCTTGCTGGGATGTGGGGGTGGGGGCCTGCACCACCACTGTGGGGGTTTGGGAACCCCGTGCTGCTCACTGCGATGGGCCACCAGGTTTGGAGATGATTGCCAGGGAGGTGGGTTGGTGGCCAGCAGCCCAGGGCAACTGTCCCGTGGTGGGGCCAAGTGTGGGAGTCAGGGGGTTTGGGTTTTGGGGTCACTCCTGTCCTCGCATAAAGGATTTGCTCAGGAGGGGGTCCCTACAGCCTCCCTCACACCTGGGTGGCCCCAGCTCCTGTGCAGCCAAGAGATGGGGTGGAAGTGTGGTGGTGTCCCCCTCCCTAGTCCCTGGACCCCCACCAGAGCTGCCCCTAAAGCCTCGGGCCCCCTGCCCAACCCACAGCTGCTGGACCAAGACCTGTCCCCCTGAGGCAGTGTGGGGCAGCCACGGGCCCCGGCCACGCTGAGGTTCAACAAGTCCAAGTGCAAGAACCTACACCTGGGTTGGGGCAACCCCCGGTATCAATATAGGATGGGGGATGATGTGAGTGAGGGCAGCCCTGAGGAGAAGGACTTGAGGGGCTGGGGATGAGAAGCTTGACACGAGCTGGCAATGGATGCTCCCAGTCTAGAAACCAACTGTGTCCTGGGCTGCATCCAAAGCAGTGGGACCAGCAGGGAGAAGGAGGGGATTCTGCCCCTCTGCTCTACTCTGTGAGACCCCACCTGGAGTCCTGTGTCCAGTTCTGGAATCCCCAGCATAAGAAGGAGATGGAACTGTTGTAGCAGTCCAGAGGAGGGCTAGAAAGATGATCTGAGGGCTGGAGCCCCTCTGCTGTGAGGACAGGCTGAGAGAGTTGGGGTTGTTCAGCCTGGAGAAGAGAAGGCTCTGAGGAGACCTTAGAACAGCCTCCCAGGACTGAAAGGGTCTCCGGGTCTAGGAAAGCCAGGGAGGGGCTGTTTCCAAGGGCATGGAGTGACAGGATAAGAGGGAATAACTTTAAATTGGAAAGGTGAAGATTTAGAATAGATATTAGGAAGAAATTCCTCGTGATGAGGGTGGGGAGGCCCTGGCCCAGGTTGCCCAGAGAAGCTGTGGCTGCTCCATCCCTGGAGGTGTTCAAGGCCAGGTTGGATGGGGCTTTTGAGCCCCCTGATCCAGCAGGAGGTGTCCCCTGGGTGGGCTTTGTGGTCCATTCCAATCCCCAAACCATTCACAGCATCACAGTATCATAAGGTTAGAAAGGACCTCTGAGATCATCGAGTCCAACCTATGACCCAACACTAACACCAACACCAACCCATCATCTAAACCATGGCACTCAGTGCCTCATCCAGTCTCCCCTTAAACACCTCCAGGGTCGGTGACTCCACCCCCTCCCTGGGCAGCCCATTCCAGTGACCAATCACCCTTTCAGTGAAGAACTTTTTCCTAACATCAAGCCTAAACTTTCCCTGATGAAGCTTGAGCCCCTGCCCTCTGGTTCTAACACTGATCACCTGAGAGAAGAGACCAACCCCTGCCCGACTACAACCTCCTTTTAGGGAGTTGTAGAGAGCAATGAGGTCTCCCCTGAGCCTCCTCTTCTCCAGACTAAACAGCCCCAGCTCCCTCAGTCGCTCCTCGTAGGGCTTGTGCTCCAGCCCCTTCCCCATCTTCGTTGCCCTCCTCTGAACACATTCCATGAGTCTGTGGTTCCATGATTCCATGACTCCGTGATTCCACGATACCCTAACCCCGTGATTCGATGGTTCTATGACTCCATCATTCTATGATTACACAATCCCACAATCCCACGATTGTGTGATTCCACAATTCCACGACTCTGTGATCCCAAGATTCCACACCCCCCCCCCCATCCCACGTCTCCCTGACCCCGTGACCCCAGGACTCCATCTCCCGCCACTCCCCGCGCCGCCCAGCCGGAAGTCCCGCCTCCCGCTCCCGGCGCGCCGCGCGCGGACTCCAGTTCCCGGCGCGCCCCGCGGCGCGCACACCGGATATCCGGTTCCGCCTGCGGGAGCCGCCCGGGCCGAGGGAGGCGAGAGGCGCAGCCACGCTCCGGACCCGCTCTCCGCCCGCTTCGCTCCGGTCCCCGGCGGCCGGGCCGACCGCCCACCCCCCGCCGCCATGGGGTGCACGCTGAGCGCCGAGGACAAGGCGGCGGTGGAACGGAGTAAGATGATCGACCGCAACCTGCGGGAGGACGGCGAGAAGGCGGCCAAGGAGGTGAAACTGCTGCTGCTCGGTGAGGAGGGGCCGGGGGTGGCTTAGGGAGGGGGGGAGCGGCGCCTCGAGGGGTCTGGGGGGGGGGGGAGCAGCGCCTCGAGGGGTGGTTGGGGAGAGGGGGGGAGCAGCGCCTCGAGGGGTCTGGGGGGGGGAGCAGCGCCTCGAGGGGTCTGGGGGGGGGAGCAGCGCCTCGAGGGGTCTGGGGGGGGGAGCAGCGCCTCGAGGGGTCTGGGGGGGGGGGGGAGCAGCGCCTCGAGGGGTCTGGGGGGGGGGGGAGCAGCGCCTCGAGGGGTCTGGGGGGGGGAGCAGCGCCTCGAGGGGTCTGGGGGGGGGAGCAGCGCCTCGAGGGGTCTGGGGGGGGGGGGAGCAGCGCCTCGAGGGGTCTGGGGGGGGGGGGAGCAGCGCCTCGAGGGGTCGTTGGGGAGGGGGGGTGAGCAGCGCCTCGAGGGGTCGTTGGGGAGGGGGGGGTGAGCAGCGCCTCGAGGGGTCGTTGGGGAGGGGGGGGGAGCAGGCGCCTCGAGGGGTCGTTGGGGAGGGGGGGGGAGCAGGCGCCTCGAGGGGTCGTTGGGGAGGGGGGGGGAGCAGGCGCCTCGAGGGGTCGTTGGGGAGGGGGGGGGAGCAGGCGCCTCGAGGGGTCGTTGGGGAGGGGGGGGGAGCAGGCGCCTCGAGGGGTCGTTGGGGAGGGGGGGGGGAGCAGCGCCTCGAGGGGTCGTTGGGGGGGGGGGGGGGGAGGGGAGCAGCGCCTCGAGGGGTCGTTGGGGGGGGGGGGGGAGGGGAGCAGCGCCTCGAGGGGTCGTTGGGGGGGGGGGGGGGGAGGGGAGCAGCGCCTCGAGGGGTCGTTGGGGGGGGGGGGGGAGGGGAGCAGCGCCTCGAGGGGTCGTTGGGGGGGGGGGGGGGGAGGGGAGCAGCGCCTCGAGGGGTCGTTGGGGGGGGGGGGGGGAGGGAAGCAGCGCCTCGAGGGGTCGTTGGAAGGGGGGAGCAGGCGCCTTGGGGATGGGCATTGGGGTGGGAGAGGGCTGAGTGGGCTCTGCAGAGAGAACCCGGGACAGCTGAGGGCTCCATGAGGTCTTTGGAGCTTGGAGAAGGTGAGTGGTCTCCCTAGAAAGGAGCTTGGGGCTTTTCAGGTCTTTGGGGGCAGAGTCTGAGAGGGTTTCTGAAGAGAGGGTCTATGAGGTTGAAAAAGGGTGAGTGTTGGGCAGAGGGAGGCTGGGGAGCGTCCCTAGGAATCCTGAAAGGGGTTCAGGAAGGTCTTGAGGTGCTGGAGAGGGTTCCCAAAGGATCCAGAGAGAGACACTCCAGAGGGTTCTGGAGGGCTGGGAGGGTCCTGATGGATCCTGGGGGGAAACTGGGGAGGATCCTAAAGTATCCTGGGGCGGTTGTGAGGAATACCAAGTGCTGTGGAGGTCCCCCTGCAGGGACTGGAGGGCCCAGGAAACAAGATCACTCTGCCTTCGTGTCACTGGGGAGGGCTTAGCTCACCACGAGGTCCCCAGCTCCAGGTGTGGTCCTTTCCCCTCACCCTAGAGGGGTCCCTGATCCCCTCTCCAGGGCATGGCCTGTCCCACTGTGCTGCACTCCTGGGCTGGGGCTTTTCCTGGCCAGCCACTGCCTGGTAAGAGAGCCCTCTTGTCTGTACCCTGTCCCCTCCTGGCTGCTCCTGAGGGAGGGTCCCTCCCTGGTGGCTTGGGGCTGGGGCTCTTGGAGCTGAAGGTGCTCATTGGGCTGGCGTAGGCGTCCTTTCATCTGCAGGTTTGTGGGACTGAGAAGGAAGGGAGCACTGGTGCTCTTGATTGGATATGGAGAGTCAATTGCTGGGGCTTGGCTGTTTGTGCTCGGGATGGGCTGGTGGAATTAAAGCCTTTTATCTGGAGTCAGGTGAAAATGACCCCTGGGAGCAGAAGTACCTGCATTGGTGTGTGAGCTGCTCGAGCAGGGGTAAGGTGAGCACACTGGGTGCTCTGGGCCTCGTGCTGCTACAGATCTGATAGGATCTGACTTTGCGTGGAAGATGATTTCAGTTCAGAGGGCTCTCCCTGCAGAGCTTGCAGGAGCACGAGCCTTGTGTCACTGCCCAGCGTGCTCTGTACAGGCAGCTGAGAAAGGAAGTGTTGCTGATCTGTGTTTTTACTGTTTCCAGCTAAAACACTTTTGCTTTGAGAGGAGCTGAACAGAATGAGTTTTAGTGGGAGGTGTCCCTTCCCATGGCAGGGGGGTTGGAACTGGATGATCTTTAAGGTCTCTTCCAGCCCATTCTATGATTCTGTGATTTCTCTTTAGAAGAACTACAGGTTCTCTTTAGCAGAGAACTCTTGCTGTGTTTGGGGCACGTTTTGGTAGCCATGTTCAGAAGTTCTTGTGGGTGGTAACGAGCTCAAGCACGAAGGAGGCAAGAGCTGCTTGTCCCCAATATCTGCTGGGTACGGACCAGCTCCCCTGCTGTTTCTTTGGAGCTGGGTGGGAGCTCAGGGCTGGGCAGCACGGTGTGAGGGGAGTGTACAGACCACCTCCTCATTCTTTTTCCAGCCTCTGCATTGGGTTTCTTTGTCAAGCTGATATTTTCCAGCTTGAGGAGACAGATTGAGTTCACAAGGACCAGGACGATGGTGTTGAGTGTCCCTGGTTAGAATGAAGTGTGTTAACAAACAGTTCTGCTCTCCAAATGATCCTGGTCCTAAGAATGCTTTCTCTTTTCCATCCAGCCTGTTTTCACTTGTACCCTTGCAAGAGGCACTCTGAGGCTTGTGATCCTCTGCGTATGCAGAAAACTCCTTGGCTGTGTGTCAGGATAATCCTCTGTTCTCTGGGGGTTTGTTTTGCTGTTAGTAAGCAACACTTGCAACTTCTCCGGGTGGAATAAATCTCCCTTTGTGTTTTTGGATGTCGAGTTTTTTTCTTTGCAGTGTTGTATTCTTTGTGGTAATATTGAAAGGTTGCTGGAGGCCTCGGGTCTGAGCAAGTAAGTGGTAGAGGGGAGGGAATGCCCAAAAGTTTGCACAGTAATGGGTTTCAAAGCGCTAGAGACCAGGCAAGGCTTTTAAAAGCACAAAGAGCAGCTGCCTTTTGGACTTCTATTGACTTTGGCTGCCAGCAAAATACCTGGTTGCTGTATGGCTTCAGGTAGGGGCTTGTGCACGTCGTGGCTCTGCAGGAGCACTGCTGGAATGGCTGGACTCGCACCCTGGGTGACACTGGAGTCATCAGCTGTGTCTGCCCTCATTTAAAAACTATGCCTGGCTGGGGTCAGGTCTGTAACCTGCTGTCTCCCTGGAATGTCACAGGTTTCTGATGTTCCAAATTAGCGCAGTGATCGCTGGTGATCAAAAGGAGCTCTGAAATGTGCTCTGCCCTGTTCCTGGGCAGGTGAAGAGGATGGTTAATTGCCAGCAGGAAATACTGGCAGTGGGAACAAATGCCCTTTCAGCCAGGCATCCAGAAGCTGATGGAAAAAAACCTCATGAGGTTTTTTTCCATTGTTTGAGCAAGGATTTTTTTTTTTAATTTGTAATATGGTATTGAAATGCCTGGGATCCATAGTGCCCGGTGTCGTTGACTGGTTGTGGGAGATCATGCGGTGTTTTATGTAAGCAGAGGGAGAGCCACTGGCAGCACTGCTGAGGCTGGAGAAATGCATTTATCAGAGAATTTGGGAGCCTGTGCACTCTCCCTGGTTGCCCCAGTTAGGGCTGTGTGGTTGTGTAGGATGAGGGAAGGCTCCTGGTGAGACAGAGGGTTCTTTCCCATCTCTGCTAACTCAGCTGGGGCATTTGGAGAGCTTGAGTTGGTGACAGACTGTAAACTGGGAGGGTTTGGGTGCATTTGACTTCCTCCCCTCTCCCACAAACCTCTTCTTTCCTGAGGCAGAGGAGGAAGGAGCGGGAGTTTTGGCTGTGCACTCCCTTCTTCCAGGACCTTCTCCAGTTCGAGCACCTTGTGCCTGGGAGGTGGTCTCTGATGTGGAGTCCTTGGTAAGGCTGATCCTGGAGTTGTTTGTGCGACAGCTTCTCCTCAGGGATTTCGTGTCACTACACATTTCCCTTTCACAGCTCCAAGCTTTGGGTTTTTATACAAAAAAACCTGAGCAGCGAATGGTGACAGACCCAAGGTCATGCCAACCCCTACCTGGGGGATGTAATTGTTGTTTTGTATGTGAATGCCATCAGTGTGCAGCAGGTAAAGGCTTCCTGCAACCAAAGCCAGTGCTCCTGGGATGCTGAGAACAGCCTGGGAGCTCAGCCCTGCTAAACACTGCCTTTCCTCCTGATCTGCCTCTGGGAGAATGCCACTCTGCAGGCACAGGCATGTGCTTTTGCTGACGTAGAAACCTGTGGGTTTTCCAGTCAGGATGATCATCCAAACCGGAGGAGGGTGCAGGAACTCCTCCTGCTTAGTTTAGGTGCTGACCAGGTTCCATACCCCACTCTCCAGCACCTTTTGGAAGGTCTGGCACATCGTGCTCTGTCTCAGGCTGAAGGTTTGTGTCACAGTGAGTGACAAAGCTCACTCCTGGATGCACAGAGCTGTCCTGGTGTCGCGTCGCTGCCCAGCCAGGGCGGTGCACATGGCGTTTCTATGGCACTGGCTCCACAGGTGCAGCCAGTGTTGGGCTCTCTGCCCCTAAACCCTACTGTTATTCAGCTGTTGCAATTGCACTGGGTTTGGGTACCTGGTGTAATTATGTTGAAGGGTTGCTGCTAATTCATGCAAAGAAAATTAAAAGCATAAGTTTGTTCTAAAATCGCCTTCATCTGTAGAACTAACTGAGCTCTGCTGCTTGCCAAGGTCTCAGCTTTGTCTCTGATTTTCCACCCTTTTTTTTTCTCCCCAGATTCACCAAGCCTTCCTTGGCACGGGTGCTTCATGAGATTTGGTTGTGTTTTGGTCGGACTTAGAGAAGAGCTTTCTAGGGATGCAAATCAGGGCGAAGCAGCTGCTATTTATAATATCAGTAATGAGAAGCAGCTTTCTTGAAGCACAGCAGTGTTGTTGTGGGTCCCTGTTTTGGAGCGATGGTCAAAGTGCCAAACCTTGGCTTTGGAGCTGCCTGGTGCCCTTTGAAGGCTCCACTGAGGCCCTGAGGCTGGGTCTTGGATCTCTGGCTCAGGTTAAACTGGGCCTGGGTCTCCAGCTGTCTGGGGCTGTTGTGACCCTGCAGCTCTGGCTACTGCTCCCAGCACCCTGGGATGCTGGAGCTGATGTAGCACCCCCTACCTGGGGACCTGCAGGGAGCCCTTGTTCTCTCTGATTTGTGAGCTCTCTGGAGCTTTCCTCCTGTGAGCTCTTTTGAGGCACACAGCGTGTCTTGTGACTTGTGGCCACGGGAAGATTTTTCTCAGATGCAGCCGTTGGACTCGGCCCCGAGTTGCGTTTCCATGAGACAAAAATTAAATACCTCAATCTAATCAGCTTGAGGAGGCCCCTGGTGGGAGTTGTGGTGAGATCAGTTCAGCACCTGGCTCCCAGCTGGCATTATGAAAGTTGCTCTTGGTGTCTGAGATGTCCCAGTCTTGGTGCAGAAATGTCCCAGCCATCCAGACACCACTCCCAGTGGAGAATGCTTGAAGTGCTGTGATAACGGGTCAGGTCTTCTCTCTGAAGACACAGGGCTCCTCATCTGTGCCTTGAGTTTCATGGAGGACCTGCTGCACTTGTCCTCTGCTGAGTTGGAGGTAGTGTCTGTCTTGGCACTGGTATTCCTGTCTTCAGATGTCAGAGCTGCTGCTCACAGCTGTGTTTTCCCACCTCCCTCAGGGAGGATTTGGTGCAGGATCTCTGTGTACCTTCTGCCTGGCAGTTCTGCCCTTCTCCCACCAAAAACAGATGCAAGGAAGGCAAAATGTTTCTTATCTAAAAAAACAGCATTCTTCAGACTTCATCTCCTGAGTTCTCTGAGGAATCAGCTGTGGTTTAACTGGGGCAACTGTGGCTTTGGAAAAGGAATGGGATTGCTGTGCTGGGGGCTGTGGCGTAAGTGTGAATGGCTGCTTTCTGCACGATGGCACAGCTGATGCCGTGACCCAGCTGTAGGATGGGAAGTCCGTCTGTCTGTCTGGTGCTGCCTGGGTTGTGTGTTCATCACGTGCTTGTGTAAGGACAGACAGACAGATGCATTTGGGCCCAGCGCGGGGAGCTGGGGACCAACAGTTTATAACACACGGCTCAGCCACAGATGGAGCGGCTGGCTGGGGAACTGGGATTTCATCCTATCCTCCAGGAGCCCTCTGGACATGGTTCAACTTTCATTAAATTCTAGGCAGAGCATTGGAATTGCTTTTCTTGGCAGAGTGTGCTGTGAAGAGGGATTTTTTTTTAATTAGAACATGGCTTTTTTAGAGTTTGAGCTGTACTGACAGGATGTTCCCCTCTTCAGACACACGAGGCACTTACTCTTCGTGCAGTGGGGTCGAGCAGTGGTCTTTGTGGCTTAAACAGAGTTTGTGCCTGAAATGATGGAGAGATGCTGGTTGCTTTCTCTTTGTAAAGGTGGTGGTGGTGGGGCTTGATAACGCCCGCCTTCTGTGCCATCACCTTTTGTTCCCCACAGCCATCCGATGCCTGGCTCCTATTTCGTGTTTTCTCAGGTGGTGTTTGGTCACTTCTCTGCCTGGTGTAACCCTCTCCTGTTACCCAGGGTGGCACTGCCTGGGTTTGCTTTAAAAACAAACACCAAGCAGGATCTGAATCCTGGGGCAAGCGGAGGCGCCGGCGGAGCTCAGCCTCCTGTAGCTGGGGTCTCCGTCCAGTGCCAGCTCCCTCGTGTTTGAGGAATGAGCTCTCTCCCAGCAGGAACTAACGGTCTGTTCCCTGCCTGGCTGCTTATTTGGATAAGTGTTTCTAACAACTCAAGGCTCTTGTCCCTGCGTCGGATTCAGTGGGTGTTTGACTGTTTAAAAACAGACCCATCACAAGAAGAAACTCGATACTCAGGGGACCAGACTGAAGAAAATCTTTTCCAAACCCCTCTTTCCCACTGTTCTTTCCACTTCCAATTCATCTGTTGCTTTCTAATTACCATTTTATAGGCTTTTCTCTGCTTTATTCCATCCCTCCTGGTATCCAAGCAGACAAGACAGTGCTTTTTAATCCCTTATCCCTGAGAGCACCTGCTTGGGTGAGTCCTGTCTGAGAAGGACTGGTGTTCCTGCGTTATTCCATGGCATTCTGAAGATGAAATAGCTGCTGCAGAGTGCATCTTCAGGATGACTCCCACGTCAGGTTAGGGAAGAGTTTTACTACATTTGTGATGTGCTGCAGCACTTTGCCAGTCGCTCCCCACGCTCCGCCTTGGGTCTGACCGTGAAAACGTTGGTGTGAGCAGAAGGAGCTGTAGGTGGGAAGGGGGAGCCTGGGAGACCCAGGCAGGAGGGATGTTTGTTTGATTGCCAGCCAGAAGCCACATCATGGCAGCGTGTTGCCTCTCAGTGGGTGCTGCGAGTCCACACTGCTCAACAGCAGGCGCAATAAGTTCCAAACACTCCCAGGAGTGGCGCTTAAAAAGCTGCAAAAACAACTGCAAACCAGAGGGCCCAGGCTGACCCCTCACTGTGTCACTCCAAATGCAGCAGTGGAGCCTTTTCCTGAAGAGGACAAGGGGTTTGCAGCTGATTTTGAAAAGGATTTAGTTGGGGAGCAGGGAATTTGGGGTGAACACTTAAGATACCAGTTGCTGATGACAGTTGATTGGCTGTTATCACATTTACAGGTATCACCCGTAGGCCAGCTGACCATTTCATAGTGGGAATAAAAGGCTTCATTTCCACATGGTAGATGTTTCCATTTGTTTGGGATTGTGGCTCTTGGCAGTTTCAGTTGTGAGAGCCTTTCTTCCCATACTGGTGGGGGCTGTGCTGCAGAGTTGGGATTAGCTGATGTCCTGCTCCTCAATCGCATCAAACTCCAATTTGCTTCTGGCCCTGGATGAGAACAGGCTTTTTGTGCAAGGAATTCTTTTTCTATCACAAAATCATGGAATGATTTGGGTTAGAAGGGACCTCAAAGCCCATCCAGTTCCAACCTCCCACTGGATCAGGGGGGCTCAAAGCCCCATCCAACCTGGCCTGGAACGCCCCCAGGGAGGGGGCAGCCAGGACTTCTCTGGGCAACCTGTGCCAGTGAGGTTGGAACTGGATGGACTTCGAGGTCCCTTCTGACCGAAACCATTCTGATTCTGTGATTCTACAAGTAAAATAAGGCTGATGCCCTAGGAGTTTTAAGAGAAATAAGAGAGAGTCTTATAAAACACAATGCGTGGGGGCTCAGAGGTTAGTGTTCATTTACAGTGTTATGGTTTCAAGTCTTAATTTTTCTGGCTTTTGCAAACAACATCTTAAGGCATATTGAATAGCTGAATCATATATGTAAGATAATTCCCTGTTATTTTTAATATGGGAAGGTTATTGGATTCATATGGAGAGTAACTGCAATTGCCTGCACATGCCAGGCCTGTGATATGTTGTGAACCTGAGAAAGTGGAAGGGAGGGGAACGCGTGGTTCCTCGGTGTGTACCACAGGGCAGTTCCCAGGTTGGGCTGGCCAGAGCCACTGGGTGTTCCTGAGCACCTTCCAGGTACCTTCTGGGGAGGAACTGTGTCAACTGCAGCCCAGATGAGCCGGCAGCACACTGTGCTTCATTCAAAAGCCTCTCAAAGTCATCCTAGGGCTCATGTAACTTCTGCTTTCATATTGGCATTCCTTAAACAATCCCATTTTTATTTTGTCCAGAGGCAGTGACAGCTTCCCATGGTTTGTCCTATACCACCAGATCCCCATAACTCTGAAATTAAGTTTGTCACCCCTATGCCCCATTTCATTGGTATCTCTTGTTTTCCCAATGTGTGGTTACTCTTGTAAAGGTATAAGTTCTCACCTAAGCTGTCCCAGTTCCTGTAGTTGTATTTTTGAGGTCTGCAGTTAACACCCCACTCCTTTCTCTAAAGTTTTTTCCCCTTTCCTGGTTCCCAGCATGTGATTCTGTAGTTTGTTGAACCCCTCTTGGCCTTCTGGGATGCATTGAATTAAAAACACCGTGATGGGGCGAATGTTGGCAGGGATGGCAGCTCGCCCTTGCTTGGAAAGAAGGAAGAAGGTGGGGAAATCTGGATTTGAATTCAGTGTGGTGAGGGTGGAAACCAGGAAGAGGGAAGTGGCAGGAGGAGGACCTGACAGCCTTCCAGTGATGCTGATTGCAGGTACAGGGGCTGCAGGAGGGTGTGTGTGGTGTCCAAGGGCCTTTCCAAGTGGAATGCAAACCAGGAGAGCAATGTTGTGGAAACCTTGTGTATAAGGGGAAGTATTTGTGTGTTCTTGGCAGGGTGGGACATTGGATGAATGTTGGCAAGAGGAAACGTCTGTTTTATCAGGGAGATAACATCTGCCAGGGCAGGGTTTGTGAGGGTTTGAGTTGCTCCTGCTCCGTGCTTGCAGTGGCTCCCTTGATACCGTAGGGGCTGGGCTCCTGGCAACTTTGTTCTGCTGTCAGTTTAGCCCCTCTTTGGGCTGCCTGAGGGGAGATGGTTTGGGTTTGGTTCTGCAGGCAGGCTGTAACCCCAGCCAGGCCATTCAGCATCACTTCACAGCTGCACCTCGGTACAAAACAATCTGGCCATCTCCCAGGCAGCTTCAGGCTCTTCAAGTACAACATCTGGGGTTATTCCTGAGCTGTCTAAGAGGGGATATTTGAAACACTCAAGTTCATGTGGATGTTGGAGTTCAGCAAGGATTGAAGCTTCATCCTGCCTCAGGAATGGTCTGGCAAAGTCTCTGCCCAACCCCTGTGGAGACTCTGAAGCCGATAGGGGCTGTTGCTGTAGTTACAAGCTGTGAGTGCTCTCTTTTAGAGGCTGGGAGTCAGGAACGTGTCAGCCTATTAATTTTTATCTTCCTTGCTTGTTCTTTAATGGATATTCCAGATGCATCTCTTCTGTGTCTCCAGTAAGAATTTGTTCTAGCAGTGACCTCATTTTTCTTCAGGAACTTTCAGATGCTGCAGGGCTTTTCCTTTAACTGGAGGGGAAATTCCTCACCTGAAGTCCAGTTTAATGCAGTTTTTATACTGCTTTAGGAAAAAAGCACTTAAAATAAGATCGCTCGTGGCTGCTGAAGCAGTGACCTGGATTCTTGTGTCTGGAAGATGAAGGCAGTCCTTGACCTACCCTCCTGTTTCCCGAGCAGGGTGGATTAGGTAATGGGTTTAAAAGCAAACATTTTAAGAGTACAGCTGTGGAGACCTGTAATTCTCAGTCTAAGCTGTGTTTTGGTAGCTTGCTTGTTCCTCTCTTCCCTGTAATCTCCAGCACGTGGACGTGCCAAGGTACTTGCTTCCCATGTCCTGCTACAGGAAAGCCTCCGGCTTCCTCTGGGGAAGTGGTTGGATGATAATTTCCTCTCTTTGTATGAATGCTTTCCCAGGGCCAGGACTAATACAGCTTGAAACCTGCTCAGACTCCCTCCCCTCTCCCTTCCCCTCCTCCTTCCAAAGGCAAAAGGAATCTGGCTGTAAGGACTTCACACAGGGCTTGCCATGCTTTGAGCTTGGTGCTGGTCGGTGGTGCCAGGCACCCTGCACTTGGGGTGTTTGGGATGAGCCCTGAGGGGTCTGTGGGAGCCACGGTCCCTCCAGGCTTAGGCTGGTTTCCACAGGGAAGGGTTGTGAGCTGAAGGATACCTGGAAGAGCAAAGACTTTGCATGTTTGTGAGAATTTAGTGTTGGTCAAGCAAGGCCAGCCACTACGGTGAAAAGCAGCAAATGCTTTGTGACAGAGTGACTGCTCCTCGTGTCCAGGGTGTGTGAGCAGAGCTGTGGGATAAATGGGTTCCTTGCTGCTAATCTGGGAAAAGAGAAGTTAAGACTTCTGAAACAATTTTTCTGTGGAGTTACGACATCCCCACTTAGGTCAGCTTGGTTTCTGGTGGCGAAACGTGATCCCTGGGTGGCTGTGCTAATCGGAGCAAAAAGGAAAGGTTGGCTTTTCCTTTTACAGTGGGAAACATCCTAGCAATGCTCTGACTGTCACATTTTTTGAACCAGTAAGATACAATGTCATATTTCAAGATTCTTGAGCTCTTTCTGGCTCCCCATCTGCTCCTGTGATTCCAGGGGCTGGGTGCTTCACCTGCAGAGTCCATCAGAATTTTGATGTAACTCAATCCACTTGCACTCAGCATCTTAATTTCTAATGCGAAGCATCAGTTTCTGTAGGCTGGAGCAGCGTTCAGGCAGCATTTCAATTCCTTCTCCTTTTTTTTTTTGCCAGCTCAATGTACCTGACTGAAGGCCTAAACCACTGTAAGTGCAAACATCATGCTTCAGAGTCAATGAAGCTGTGCGATCGCAGGGAACAAAGGGTGCTGGTTAAAAGCTGTTTCCTGAGCTTGTCCAGTGTGGATCTCTCTGTGCAAACCTTTTAGAGCTGCTGCAGCGAGCTGGGAAAAGGAGACAGCAGCTTGTTGGGATGTGGGCATCTGCAGATGTTTAGAGAAGTGTTAAGTAAGAGTAAAGTCAAATGATTGTGGGCCTTGTGTGGGCTGATGGGTAAGAGAAGGGTAAAAGCAGAGCATCTCAGCTGTGGGTTGGCTGCAGGAGCAGGGAAGGGATCATCCCCCCATGCTTGGTGCTGGTGAGGCCACACCTCGAATCAATTTGGGGCCCCTCACTCCATTGACATTGAGGGGCTGGAGAGCATCCAGAGAAGGGATCAGAACTGGGGAAGGGGCTGGAGAGCAGGGATTGTGGGAGGGGCTGAGGGACCTGGGGCTGTTTAGTCTGGAGAAGAGGAGGCTGAGGGGAGACCTTATCACTGGCTGCAGCTCCTGGAAAAGAGGATGAAGCCAGGCAGGTGTTTGTCTCTTCTCCCAAGTGACAGGATGAGAGGGAATGGCCTCAAGTTGTGCCAGGGGAGGGTTAGACTGTACACCATGAAAAATTGCTTTCCTGACAGAGTGGTGAAGCCCTGGCAGAGGCTGCCCAGGGCAAAACTGGAGTCTCCATCCCTGCAGGGTTTCAAAACCTGTGTGGATGTGGCACTTGGTGACACAGCTTAGCAGGCACAGTGGGGCTGGGCTAACAGCTGGACTGGATGAGCTTAGAGGGCTTTTCCAGCTTTAATAATTCTCTGATTCTATGATTCCATGATAGGCATAAGGAGAGAGAGGGCTGAAAAGCCTTGTGCTGTGTGGGAGAATGCAGTAACGGTATCGGAATAGACCAGGGCAGTGGTTTTTTCCTGGTCAATTGAGACTCTTCCTGATGTTGGCCATCACAGCTCATCTCATTTCATCAGCACTGCCATACCATCAGGAGCTCCTGGCAAACAATCCCAGAGCTGGAGGGCAGATGTTTTTAGATGATCATTTAATGAGGTACCTGGGCTGGATGGCTCTTGCAGAAACAGAGAGTGATTCTGGAAGAGGACCTGGAACATCAGGAAAAACTGCTTAGCAATAACATCCCAGAAGAGGTGACTTACTGCTTGTCTGTGCCCTCGTAGCTGTGACTGCCATTGGAGTCTGGTATTGAAGCCAGTTCTGGGTCCTGTGTTGGTAAAGAGAGAGGTTTAAAGGATATGGGTCACTGTTTCCTACCTCTACTGGTCCTTTAGAAGTAGCAGGATGAGTGACCAGCACCCTTCTATCTGGGAGCAGGATTGCAGCTCTCTTCAGCTGCTTGGAAACGAGAAGGGAAGGAGTTAAATGAATATGGTTTAAATTAGTGCTGTGTAACCAACTTGGCTGTGTTGTCATGGCATAATTGTATCTGATGCTGTTTTGTCAGTCAAATGACAGGTAGTGCAAGTTCAGCACTGCCTGCTGCAGCAGCAGATTAGTTTAAGATAATCTAAAGAGGAAATGACAGCAAATGTGACGCTGGAGAGTAAAAACCAGAGAGGTCACGTTCAAAAGTCTCTTCTAAATTCCCACTGTTGGGACTCTGGGCTGGACATGGCTGTTTTGGGATGCCGAAGCTTTCAAAACACAGCACCTCAATAGGAGGAATGTAGAAGGTGGCTGTGGGAAATAAAGATAGGGTTTGGTGTTCCTCCCAGGGTGGAAGTGCTGAGTCTGTAGAGCGTTAGCATTTTCACATCTGACCACAAACACTGAGCACCCGAGCAGCACACGGCTATTCTCAAACCCTTCCTGATGCCACCTCTGCTCAAATCCACACCAGCCAGAGGAGAGGCCACAGGCATGCTAGCAGTTGAGAGAAGAGATGATTACAAAAGAGCTGCCTGCTGAAGGGAAGGATGTTTCCTGCAACCTGCTGCTTTGGGACAGAGCCCAGATTTTGGGACATTCTGCTTAAAACATGCTTTACTTTTCCTCCCTGCTAAAGCTTCTTGGATGGCTTTGAAGTTGGAATCTAGTTCATATTGCCTGCTCTACGTGAGGCTGAACCAGCAATAGCTTTTCTTTAAGGCTTGAGGGAAGGGAAAAAAAATATTGGATTGCTTTTATGCTTAGGAATAATTTAAAAGTTTGAAATTCTTTGGTTTGCAGACATTTAACTTGGCAGCCCTGAGAGGCTCTAATCTGGTAACCTCTGAACCTAAAGGAAAGGCTAATTGATTTAAATTGCACTACACGTCCTGTCTTGGGAACAGTTTTCCTGCTGTGCAGGGCAGCTGTTAGTGTTACAGTCTCTTGAGGGGGCTGTGGAGACAGATAAACTCAGGCAGTATCTCAGCAATTAAAGTGTTGGGGTTGCCCTTTGTTGTGTTTATCAGGTGCCCCCCAGGAGCTAGGCAGGAGAGGCACCCACCTATGGGTGCTTGTTGGACACAACACATTTCTCTCCCCTCTATTCCCTTTTGCAAAATGGATCCAAAGAAGCAGAAATCCTTCTCCAGCCACTCCACAATGGAGGTCTCACCCTGCAACCACCTGCAGATGGGTGTATGGAATTCAAGAACTGTTTGACTCGAGTTTCCTCCTGTTTGGTGCCCCGAGAACCTGCAGCAAAAGAGCTTGTCCTACCGTGAAAGCTCTGACTGTGCAAAGGAGCTCGTGTGTGTTTGCTCTGCTCAGCCACCAAGAGCTGTAAAAATATTTGGCCACTCTTGTTTGGTTTGAAGCTGTCTGAGTGCAGATGGGAAATGCACCTTCAGCTTGGGAATGACCTTGCCTGACGCTGGGGAAACTTGCTGTTGTAATTTAATACAGCAGCGCATCCTCAGGCATCCTCACCAGCACCTGGGAAGTGACCTGGATGGACTTGGGAGTGCAAATACAAATGCAAAGGTGCAAGGACTGCATTGTCCTCGTGTGATGCTGATGGCTGATAATGGCTTTGGGCTCAGGTTGGCAGTTTGTGGTCACTGTTGGGGCATGAGTTGCTCATCCCTGGCTGGGCAAACAGCAGGAATTGTTTTGCTCCTTCTCTGCCACCACTGTGACCTGCACCCAGGGTTCTTGCCAGTTCTTCAAATTCCTTTAACACCTGAAAGGGCTTTGTCAGTGATATTGGAAAGAACCTGAAGGACTGTGGAATAACCAGGTATACAAAATTCCAAACAAGGAAGCAGTTTGTACCTATTGCACACACAAACCAAGCACAGCATCCTCTTCAGGGGTTTGATTTCTTGGGGAGATGTCTTCATATGACATGAAGATGTAAGACTGGGAAGAGAATTGCACTTTTTAAGAAGTGCTGCTGCCAGCTCTTCTAGGAGAGGCTCTCTGGAGGCTGTGAGAATGGAATGGGAATGCAGTGTTGTCTTTTCTGGGCATTGAGAGGCTTGGGAAGCTCTTTCCTGTAAGCTGTGCTTCCCAAAGCACCAGAAAGCTGTTCTGCATTTTTCCTGCAGATGTATGCTGCAACCTGACCTTCCTGAAAGCTGGTCCCTTTTTTTTTTCCTGGTTGGTTTGGTAATCTAAAACTGATTTTTCTCTTCCAGGAAAGCTCACCTTACTGGTGCCAGTGCTGCTGTGGGTGAGCACGGTGCTGCATTGTGCAGACTGCACAGGCTGGGACTTGTGGTGCCTTGGTGCTGGAAGTGACAGGAAGGCTTTTAGTCCACCTAGGACCTCCTGAGTCATATATCCAAATCCAGGCAGGCTCAGCTTCATTCCTTTGCCTTCAGCAAACCCAGTTCTGCAGCTCAGAGGGTGCCTCTGAGGCCGAGGAGCCCCGAAGCCTGTGCTGGTGTGGCTCAGTTGCAGTGAACTCCTGGTGCTGCAAGGAGGAGCGATCCAGGTCCTGTGCTCCTACGACATGCAGTAACACCCTGCATGCCTTTCACACACATCATGGCAGGGGCAGGCATGGGGGCAGTGCCACTCATCCTCTGCCAACTCCAGCGCTCAGGAAACCATGATAACGTGGAGGTTTTGAAGCCCAGAACAGGCAGCTGCAGCGCTGAGCTGTGCACACGCCTTGGCTGCTGCAGGGCTGTGCAGAGGTGGCTTCTGCTCTGTTCCTAAGGGAGGGGGGACACCACGTGTGGGTGCTCTGTGGTTCAGGAGCAGAAGCTGCAAAACACAGAATAATTCAGTGCTCGTTTGCAGCCAGATGGGGAGAACTCAGCCCCCCCCAGGTCTGCAGAGGCTTGGCAAGCCAGGTTTTTCCACCTAAAGGAAGGCTATTTCTGATGCTGATGTCCCAGTGCCCCAGCCTGCAGGTCTGAGATTGCAGCTGGAAAGCATGCTGTGGCAAAGGCTCATTTCTCTTTCTCCTTAGTTTCCCAGAACAACCCTTGTATTGTGGGAAATGACAGAGGATGGAGCTTGTAAACTGATTCACATTTGCCGTGCGCATTCCATGGGTAGGTGCGTATGGGTGTGCCATGGGGAAGATCCTGGGATAGCTGGTGGCTGTGGGAACCAGCACTGGAGCTGGAGGGTGACAGCAGGAACCCAGGTCCCTGCTCTTGCTGCTGGTGATTCAAAGGCACCTTGGTTGCCACTTCAGGTCTGGATCCTTCAAAGGATCTCCTTTGAATTTTGCTGGAGCCTTTCAAGAAGTATCTAACTGGGGAATAGTATCTGTGTTCTGTAGTCCTGGATTGTGGGAGTGCACCTAAGTCTTTCTGCTGTGGAAAAAAACAGTGGCTTGGATGATTTGGGGCCGTGTTTGACTGACACTGTGCTAGGTGGAGAAGGGAACCTGTAAGATCTCTTACGGTGTTCCTGCTCTGACATCGTAACGTGTTTCTGGTCTTTAATGTCTCAGGCTGCTGCCCCTGGGTCTGCAGGAGCTATTTGTGTGTGTGGTTGAGCTCTGTTTGGGTCTGTATCTCACACAAGGCTGCTTCTGAATTAGATGTTCCTTGTAAAAACGCTCCAGGACCTGTGATTGCATCTACCTTGTTATTCAAGGCCAGTGCTTTCCTCTCACACAGCTCAGTGGCAGTGCAGTGCTGCTGGTGACGTCGATGCGCTTGGCTGTAGGGCTGCCTTGGACTGTAGTTACTGACCTGGAAGGAGGGATGGTGGATGGGCTGTTGGATAAATCCCTGTCCCATTTTCAGACCTGCCTCCCGGGTTGCTGGCCTTGGGGATCAGGGAGCCTGCTCTGGAAATCAGAAATCCTAGGTGGGTTTTTAGCAGATGACTGCATAATGAGTGTCAGGACCTGTAAATAAAGCCAGGAATGATGTGCTCCTTGGCAATCCCTCCCAGGAGGCTCCATCACCAGCAGCAATCCATGAGAAGTATCTCCCTCCAGTTCCCATCACCTCCTGTGTGGGAACTGGGAAGAGTACATTCTGTTTTCCTCTTAATTTCATGTGGTGGTTAACTGGAATTCTTTTTCTATCTTCCAGGTGCTGGAGAGTCTGGGAAAAGCACCATTGTGAAGCAGATGAAGTAAGTGAAAATTCAGGCATGCAAACCACACGTGTGTGAGGTGGAATAGGGACTCTGTAGGGACCTTCTGGTTTGACTTGGGAATGACAGCTTGATTCTCTTCCAGGATTATTCATGAGGATGGCTACTCAGAGGAAGAATGCAAACAATATAAAGTGGTTGTCTACAGCAATACAATCCAGTCCATCATTGCCATCATAAGAGCCATGGGCAGGCTAAAGATAGACTTTGGGGAAGTTGCCAGAGCAGTAAGTACCTCACTAATTTCCCTTCGTCTGAGTCTGCTCTGAATTGCATTAATGAATCCTGGAAATTCAGTCCATGACACTCACAGTGGAAACACATTTGTTACAAGATTTGATAGCAAAAGGCCTTTAATAATCTGTAAAGTATTATCAGCACAAAGTGTTGAATATTTTGCTGAGGTTCTGGGTGAGAACCTTTAGTGATTTGAATGCCCCAAAAATAAATGAGCCCTGAATCTTTGTCCAAGCTATTTGGATTATCAGAATTCTTGGCTTTGATGTAAATTGCTTGACATCAGCCCTCAGTAGCATTCCACAGCGTTTAGTAGTTTTAAAGCTAGGCCAAATAAAATCTTAGTTTTCACTACTTGTGTTTGCTTTCTTAGTTTCTTGGGTGCTTCAGGCTTTTCCCAGCCCTTCCAAATTCTGCTGATTCTCTGGGCTCTAATCAGCATCACCTTTGAAACTTCAAGGTGGTAGAGATTGGAGTTAGGAAGTCTTGACACCTCAGGAGGGGAAAGTACAGACAGAGTGGGAGGTCAGAGACTGAAAATATGTAGGAGAAAGGAATTGCATGTGTCAGTGCAGGGCAGTGGCTGCACAGCCTGGGACTCCTGCTGTCTGGTGCTGATTCCTCATCTTTCACTTGACACGTGGTCAGTGAAGTAACCTGCTCTGCTGCTTTGTGATGCAGCCACAGATATTTGGAACTTGGGACCTACAGCATCCTGGCTGAAGGGCAGATCTTGACCTGGGCTGCTGCCCCAAATGCTCCCTGGCATTCCCTCCCCCCTTTCCTCAATGCTCATTGGAGCTGAGTGCTGCTCTCAGCGTGGCCACTGCAGCTGGGAGGAGAGAGGTGGTAAAATCCAAGTTCCTTTCTCAATTGACCTGCCCAGGCTGAACTGGCTTCCCAAAAGCAGAGTGCCAAGAATTTTCTCATGTCCCAGTCCACCACGAAGGCAAACTACTTGCCATGGTTTTGTAGGTAAAGACCCAGAGTAAGGAAATTGTGGAATCATAGAATCATTAAGGTTGGCAAAGCCCTCTAAGCTCCTCCAGTCCAACCATCAGCCCAGTCCCACTAAACCATGTCCCAAAGTGCCACGGCCACACAGGTTTTGAATCCCTCCAGGGATGGGGACTCCACCACTGCCCTGGGCAGCCTCTTTTGGTAAAGAAATCTTTCCCAATAAAGTTTTTTCCCTAAACCTCCTGTGGTGCAACTTGAGGCCATTTCCTCTCATCCCTTGTCTCTTGGGAGAAGGGACCAACACCCACCTGGCTCCAGCCTCCTTTCTGGGAGCTGCAGAGAACAGTGAGGTCTCCCCTCAGCCTCCTCTTCTCCAGACTAAACGGCCCCAGGTCCCTCAGCTGCTCCCAGAACCCCTGGGCTCCGGCCCCTTCCCCAGGGACTGTCTCACAGCACTGAACTGTCAGCATAGCACTGTACCTGTGAGTGCTGCACCTGCAGGGATTCAGAACTGAGCTCCACCTTGCTGTTGTGGCAGTTCAGACCCTGATTAAGTTAATTTAGGTGCCTGTTGCTTGTGCTGAGGAGATTCCCTTCGGAGTTGCTGGAGCACTTGGCCCTCACCTGAGCTTAGGTACTCGCTGGACAGGGTGGTCTGGGGTTCAAGAGAGAGCAGCCGCTGTCTGGAGGAGGCAGTGTGTGCAGGTGGGGATCTTGCTGGGCAGGGAAGGGTCTCCCCCATTGCCCAAAAGCAGCTGGCAGGTCTGATCACTCTAGTAATAAACATCTCTATGGGGATGTAGGACAGCCTGGTGTTCCCTTCCAAAATCTGCTTGTTAGCTTGGAGAGAGGTCCTGCACTAAGACTCTCAGAAGAATTTTCCATACTCTGGGTCAAACACAAATCCTGACTAGTCTATCCCATCTCCTGATGTTAAGAAGTTGATCTCCCTTGCTCCTGACAGCTCTTGCAGCAAATGGCAAGTCTGCAAAGCATTAAACCTATAATCATCTAAAACTTGCTTTTGATGCTGCATTTTCCCTTGTTGCCATAACCCTACAACACTACAATAGAGGGTTTCTGGTTTAAAAGCCATTATTTGTCATTTAGTTCATTAGTCTGGTGTAGCACTCTGACATTCTTCCCTTCTCCTTGGAACACTGTGCCACGTTCCTGAAGTCTCACATTCCTGATGTGAATGCTGCCTGTTACTTTGGAGAGGTGATGCCAAGCAGAGCTTGCCTTTCTGCCTGGAAGAAAGAAGTGACCAGATGATCTGGAGGAGAAGAGTGGATAGACAGTGGGAAGGGGACCATGTCCTGGCTTGAAGGCCAGGTTGGATGGAGTATTGAGCAGCCTGGTCTGGTGGGAGGTGTCCCTGCCCATGGCGGGAGGGTTGAAACCGGATTATCTTTAAAGTCCCTTCCAACCTAAACCATTCTATGATTCCTTAGAGCAATTGCCACGGCCCCCTGGATCATTACTGGTGTTAAAGCCTCGCTGTAATTTTAAAAGATCTGAATGGGTGTAGGTCCAAACTTGTTGTGGTTTCCCCTCTCCCTGCAGGATGATGCCCGCCAGCTGTTTGTGTTGGCTGGGAGCGCGGAGGAAGGCGTGATGACCGCCGAGCTGGCCGGCGTCATAAAGCGGTTGTGGAGAGATGCTGGGGTCCAGGCCTGCTTCAGCAGATCGAGGGAGTATCAGCTGAACGACTCTGCATCGTAGTAAGAAACCATTGCCAGCTTCTGGGCTCCTCACACAAGGGCTGTGTGTGACCACAACTGGGCTGGGGCTTGGCTGGAGAGGGGGTGGATAGCAACGCTCGGTGTAACCAGTCTGGCTTCTCGCAGGGTTGGGGTCTCAAGGTGACTTTGTGCTCATCAAAGCCATTTACTGTTTGTCTTCCCCGTGTGTAGTATTGGGAAAAAAAAAAACCATATTCCTTGCTCTGTGTCTGGGTGAATTTGCCAATCTGTTTTTAATGGAAGAATAATTTAGCTTGTTTCAAGATGACTTGTTGCAGCAGGGGATCAGCTGTGTCACCTCTGATACAGCTACAGAAAGGAGTAAAGCCTCCTGAAACCAAGCTCCTGAATTTGTGACAAGCAACAGCTTCCAATAACAGCTGCTGCTGGCAGATCAATACTCACACAGTTGTTCTCCTTAGCAGCTGTGGCTGTGCTGCTGTTCCTGTGCCCAGAACCCCACGGGCAGCGTGCTGCCCTGGCTATAAATCTGCTTGTCATTCTGATTCTAAGATGCATGGAGTGGCTTAACAACTGGGAAGTTAGGATGAGATAAATAGGCTGCTGCTGGCTGGTTAGTGAGAATTTTGACTGAATGCCTCGTCTCTTTCCAAGAGGCAAGTTAGCACAGGGAGGGGAAAATATTTATTCTAATAGGCAAAGCAATTGTTGCTTTTTTTGATTTTTAAGAAGTTGTGTGCTTGTTCTCTCCAGGACAAGTGTTTGACACGTGGACAGGATGATTTGGGGTTAACGGTGCCTCCTGATGTCCAGCTGAAAACCTGTTTTCAGCCAAGTTTTAAGCCTTTGAAAAAGATAGCTTGGAAGTGCTTTATAAAAGAGCTTCAGATGTATCGCAGCGCAGTTGCCTGCAGGCTCCGTCTGCACAGAACATATTTTAGCTTGAAAACAAGGAAGAATTTCTAAATTAGTAACACCTTGGCAGGCTATCATGGGTTTAGATCAAGGTGAGTTGACAAGAGGAGGCTTTCTCAGATTCAAAGGGAGAAGAAAGGATAGATGAGGGGGATGATTGAGGGAATAATTTAATGAAAAGATGCAGAGAAGAGCAGGAAAGCTTAAGGGCTTTGTGAGCAGAGGATGTAGGGCAGAAAGTGTGAGTGGTTGAGTGGAGCTTAAGGAGGAAGCCAAAGATGGGGAACCTTGGCTTTGTGGTCTTGATGGTCAAGTTTGGAAGAGGAGGAGGGTGAAAGCAGGCTGGAGAGAGCAGGGCAGAAAGGGATGAGCAGCAGAGCAGATGGGGAGAGAGGGTGTTAGCCTCTGTTCACAGGTGCCCACTTGACTACCTTCCAGAGGAGTGGATTTCAGAGGGTTATTCCTGTTCCTAACTACCTACAACCAACCTGTGTCCAGGTGGTGGTACTGCTATGTGTAGGCACAGCTCTGTGACAAACTGCTGTCGTGGGCTGGTGTCACATCTGCGTGGTGGAGGGGTTGCAGCCCAGCGCTGACCCTCGTGGTGTTCTCCTGACGAGCACATCAGATCATTTTGCTTCCTGTCCCAAAACCACAGGAAGTTACTCTAAGGCAGCATTATTTTGTTTTGGTAACCAAGCAACTCAGCGGTTGGGAAATGCTGTGGGTGAGTTCCTTTAGTGTAGAGCACAGTCATGCAGTTAAAGACCCATTTTCTCCTGCAGGACCCCCAACCTCCAGAGTGCAGAACGAGCCTTTGGGCAGTATTTTCTCTGCTCAATGTGTGGCTCCTGACTTTCCTTATCTTTTGGTGTCACCCAATCAGTTCCTTTGTCCATGCTTAAAAGATCTATTTCTTGTAACCCCTTCTTGTGTTGGTGGCCATGTAGGTAATAGCTTTTGTGTTTCCCTCTTAGGGGGATTTCAGTTCTTCTTTCAGTGTCTTCTAAAATGGGATGGAACTCAAGCCTTTAAATATGTGCCCATTTCAATGACTGGTTTTCCAGTTGAAATTCAGCCCCGTGCTGTGTTTGAAGCCTGGTTCTGGCTGACTGGGTGCTGCTCCTCACTTCACATCCAACGTCAGAGCCTCTGCTGAGACACCCAGAAAGAGGGAAGGAAAGAAGAGAAGCACACGAGCGATTCCTTAGGACAATTAGGTGACATCAGGAATGAGAGCATTGTGGCAGAGAGCCAGGGTTTTTGGGGCAGCATCAAATTGTTCTGAAAACTTTTCTTCTCGCTGCTTCCTGCCCATTGGAGAGCTGCCCTGGCAGTGTGGAAAGAGAGGAGGCAACCATAATAACGGTGTGTGGTAATCCCTGTGCCATGGGTGGGGGTAAGCACCCAAAGACAGCTGCTCCTGACAGTAATCCAAGAGATCTGCCCTGGAATCGTAGTGGGTTTTGCCTGTTTTCTTATTTGTGAAGAAGAGTTGGGTAACTCATGGACAGAACTGCTGGACCAGCTCAGCATCTTCTCCAGGCACTGTCTGATAATGTCCCTCCCTGCCCTGCTCCTTGGTTTGGTGTTGCAAACATCTCTATTTTCTCAGCCTTACTGCAGCTTCCCCTTTTTCTTTATCCAAGAGGTGAACAAGCAGCTCTGCTGATCTTGAGTCTGTGCCTTGGAGAAGTGTTTTGGACCCTTGGGCAGGATTCTGGGTGTAACAGCACCAAGGAACAAGCCCCGTGTGGTGGTGCAGCAGTGCCCATGCTATGGCTTTGTTGCTGTCCTGCTCATCTCTTCAGTTGCCTCTGGCTGATAGCTGGAAGTGTCAGCAGGCAGATCCTGCTTTAAAGTTCATTACTTGCTGGTTTTGCTACTTTTCCCAAAGCTCTTACAGGCACTGCTCTGCAGATGCTGTAGGTAATTATCTACACTCAGGCAATTAACATAGTTTCTGATCAACCATTCGCTATTTGGGTGTATCTTGTCCTGTTCCCAAGTGGCAATTTTGACCTGAATTCCCTGAGATGATGCTGGGTAAAACCTGGATTATATCTCTATATGATTTTCCTCCTCTTTCCTTTCAAGCATGGGCATCATCCTCCCGTTTGTATCCTGATGATTCCCCTCAAGTAGCAGCACCTTGGGAGCACAGCTCAGGCTTTTGAAGGAAGGTTTTTCATCTGTGGGTCTTTCTTAGCCAGCTGGGTGAGCGTTCAGTTTGATAAAGGTAACACACAACATTCCCTTCTCCTGGAGATCCTGCTCTGGTATCTTGTTTTCTTCTTTGGCTCAATCTGCCAAAATTCAAATAAAGCACAAGGGGAGAGAGGTGGCAGAATTCTGCAAAGGAAATGTGTTTCTTAAGTATTTGGTTTCATCAGATCTTCACCCCTTTTCTTGCTGTGAGAGGACTTGGCTGTAGGTGATGAATTCTGTAGGAGCTGCCAACCTCTGTAGGAAGAACACTGTTATGTTTTCACTTATTTATTTGGACAGGTGCTTGTGATAACGTTTCTTGGAAGCTTGGTGTGCAATGGCTGCAAATCCTGACCCACCTGGGTACCAGACCCACATCTTTCACTCTTGGCTCCTCTCCCTGGTGAGGACTGGTTGCTGCTCTGCCTCCAGGCACGATGGTGGCAGCCCCTCCTCCCTCCCTCCTGCGGCACAGGCTGCGGAGAGCCGGTCATAATAACTGTTTTGTATGAATCTTGCAGAGCTTTCAGAGCCATTTTTGGCCTTGAAAGCATTCTTGCCATCGCTAAAAGGCAACATAACCCAATTGTTGGGAAAATACTGTTCCAGGGTTCTTGTGAATGTGTGGAGGAGGGGAACTCTGTTATCTTCACCAGCTGAAGGCTGTCCACTTTGGAACATCCCTACCCTGCAGCCAGTGTTGCTTAGAGCAGGCTGAGCATGAGGTGAGATGACACAGAACCTGGCAGGTTCTCTGATGAGACTGGAACTGTGAATCCTCACACATGTGGGCATTGAACCAGAACCAGGCACAGGATGAGCTCAGAGGCTTGGAGGGGCACTGGGACAAACAGGAGTTACACTGTGCGCTTCTGGTCAGCTTTTGTTGTACTCAAGCCCTCATTTCAAGGGCAAAAAAAGAAAGGGAAGCAAAACAAAACTGTCTTTTTGCAGGCTTGTGTTTGCCAGGGGCTGTTAAAGCCTGAGAAATAGTTGGCTCTGTAAACACAAGGATCCAAGGTGGGGGAACAAGTGTTGCAACCTCAGCGTGTGACGGAAGCCTGGTGGCGAAGGAGATTGTGAGAAGGGATTCAGACTGCGTGGGATGTAGAGGGATTCAGGAAGATGTGTGTTTTGAGTTCCCAAAGCAATATTTGTGAGGAACATCTTTAACCTTTCAGACAGACTGTGGGTTCTGAGTTGCTCGAACCACGAGTCCCAGACTGTGCTTTTCCAGGTGTTTTATTTCAAATTCCCCTCAGTCTGTCCGTGGGGGAGGAAAACAAGGGATGCTCTGCAAGGCTTGGGCTCTGCAGCCTGGTTTGAGTGGGTGGGCACGGCTGCTCCCTCTGCCCACAAAGCCAACTGCCTCCTGCACGGCTGGAGGAGGCTCTTGGGTGGTTCTGCTACTACTAAGAAATCCCCTGTGCTCCATCTTTTGACTGCTTAGGCATTTCTACAGGATCTGGTATTGATTTGCCCTTTATGTCTCCCTGGAATTAATCTGGCAAAGCTTGTTTTGAAGGCAGCCTGCGGATAGCACACCGTGGGATCTGGTGCACCTTGCTCTCCTGATTGACGTGCCAGTTGGAGCTTTGCAATTCATTTGGTGGGAATTGCCCAGCTCCATTTGCTCCTCACGAGCTGCCTAAAAGGCTGTAGGTAGGAATTCTACCAGTTTCACTGCCCAAACTCCTGATGCTGAAAGCTGGCGATTGGGAGCAGATGCTTTACAGCTTCAGCGCTCGCACATTTATCACCTCAGTTCAGGGCAGCTGGGTGACCTGTACCAAAGCCAAGCTGTTAGGAGTTGCTGGGTAGTTCTTAGGGAGCACTTCCAGCAGCATTTGTACTGCCATATCCCAGCTACACTCCTACTGGTAGGAAAGAGGGCAGGGGGAAAATTTGAGTATATTATTTCCTCAGTAGAAATATTCCTCAGCTGAAACCGGGTGAAGGTAAGTACCTTCCAAATTCTGAAACTAAAGGCAGTCCCAAGAGTTCTGGGTGCTGCATTTCTGGTCCCAGAGCAGTTCACCAACCTGTCATCCCACTGAACGTAGAGAGGAATGAAAGGAGTCTGCTCTTTCTGGGCTAAAACCACTCACAGATACCAGCTTTTTGAGAAAAGCCTTGGGGCACCGGGCGAGCACGGGCAGGAGGCTGCCAGGTAGGCTGGGTTCTTTAGGGATTTGGAAAATAGGTCAGGGCTCTGTAAATATGCTGGTGGTGCTGGCTGGAGGAGATGCTGGAGCTGACGGAGGAGGGAGATGTCACTTGGTGTGCTGATGGTGTGATGACGAAGGTGAGGGGAAACCCTCAGGCTCATGGCACAGCTTTCAGGTGCAGGGGAAGGAGCAATCCCTGGGTGCAACAGATCTGTGATAATGTTTGACTGGGAGGGCAGGGTTTATCACACCAGCTTAGAGCCTTTGTGCCACTGAAATCTCACTGTATTGATTAAAAACCTCACCTGATAAAGACGTTTCAGTAGCTGCTGGAGATTATGCTGCTGGTTGGTGCGCACAAAGGTAGCTGAATGCTTGGCTCTGGTCCCTGCTGGATGGAGCTGGAGCAATCCTGGTCTTTGTGGAAGCAGGAGGCTGGTGCTTTCCCTGTAACAGGAGGAATGAGCTCAGAGGTGTTGCTGGCTGGAGTGGGATTTCTGACCCTGCTGGCAATGTACACCTCTTCCTTATGTGCCCGAGAGGCAAACTTCAAAGGGAATCTGCTGAGGCTGGAGTTGGTTGGGGTCTCTGTGGGCACCTTGCAGAGAAACAGCTTTCCTCCAGCTGTGTTGCCAGGGAGCTGGATGTGTTGTTTGCTGTTGCTGAAGGAGGTGAATGAACCTGCCTGTTTTGGGGGTAGTTCTGGGTGCTTCATTCTTAACCTCCTGCTCCATTCGGTGTGTCCTTGCCCTTTAAAAACGAGTTCCTGGGTTTATTGCCTTGTGCTTTGATGCAAAAGACCTTGACTGCTTTGAATTGCCCCAAGAGATACCAGCCTTGGCTTGGCTTCTGCAGCAGCAGCACTTCTCCTGTTAGCTTCTTATCAGCCTTCACTCCCCGCTGGCTGAACCCTTCCCAGCACACGCTGCAAGGTCGTACAGGGAGGGGTTAACAAATCCACAAGATCAGCCCTTGGGATGCACCCGAGGGGGTTTGTTGGCTCTGTGTTCAAGGTCTGTGCTGTGTGAAGATGCTGAATAAATTCCATGATGACTTTCTTCTGCAGTTTATAAAAGATTCATGTTGAGCAAGCAGCCTAAAAAAAGCGCATCTTGTGTTGTCTCCTCTGGTTTAGTTACCTAAATGACTTGGATAGAATATCCCAGCCGACCTATATTCCGACTCAGCAGGATGTTCTGCGGACCAGAGTTAAGACTACGGGCATTGTGGAAACTCACTTCACCTTCAAGGACCTGTACTTCAAGTAAGTGAAGGGCAGCACGTGTCCCTGGGGGCTGCAGTGATGTCCTCAGTGTGCCTGGTGGTGGTGGAAGGTGCCACACCTGCCCTTGCAGCGCCTCTTGCCCTCTTGTAACTGTCCTCCTCCCCTCCGTTACTCTCCCTCTCTACTGGAATTGCTCACTGGAGATACCGGTTTGACTTTTATTTGCCTTCTTCTGTTCTTTTCAGCTTCTTTTATGTTGGAATCGCAGACACAGGTACTGGCTGCTTGCTTACAGGATCAAAACAATATACTAAAAGGACACTGACTCCTGGATTTTGAGTTTGAATTTAACCCCTTCCTTTGAGTGGGTGATAAGAGCTCTCCCTGCAGTCGGTCTCAGCTTCAAGCTGCATGGTGTTCTCCTCCAAGCTGTGGGTGACTGTGCTGACTGGTGCTGCAGAGCAAGAACGGGGCACGCAGGAAGTGCTGGGGCCTTGGCTGCCTTTGTATGAGGCAGCAGAGGATGGGACTTCCCTGTCCTCCCTGCCTTCAAAATTCAGTCTTGGCAGGGCTCAGGTTTCGAGCTTGGCCTTGGCAGTGTCCCTTTATGTATCGCTAATCGAGCTCCCTCTAACCCTTGTAGCAGCTTCTAGCCTGTGGTTTAGCTCTCCTCCCTGCTCTTGGTCTGCTCCTTAGCAAACCCTCGCTTCAGATCCCAAATGCACTCCTGACACAGCCCCCTGGGGTGGGCATTCCCTGTCCCATCGTGTGGAGGTAGGAAAACACAGTGCCTGGATCCTGGGCCAGTCCCTTTCTTACTGTGGCCACATTTTCAAGTCTTTGTTGCTCAGAGCACTTCCATAGGCATTTGTTTGGCTTATTTGTACCTTGTGTTTGTAAACAGTTTGAAAGAGCTAGAGCAAAAATCCAAGTGTTGCTTAGAATCATCTGGTTGGAAAAGACCTCTGAGCCCATCGAGTCCAACCATACCTGTCCCTTACTAAACCCTGTCCCTCCCTCATCTGCCCATCCTTTAAACCCCTCCAGGGATGGGGACTCCACCCCCTCCCTGGGCAGCCTCTGCCAGGGCCTGAGAACACTTTCAGTGAAGAAGTTGTTCCTGATGTCCAATCTGAACCTGCCCTGGTGCAACTTGAGGCCATTTCCTCTCATCCTGTCACCTGTCCCTTGGGAGAAGAGACCAACACCCACCTCACCACAGCCTCCTTTCAGGCAGTTGTAGACAGTGATGAGGTCTCCCCTCAGCCTCCTCCTCTCCAGGCTGAACAACCCCAGTTCCCTCAGCTGCTCCTCACAGGACTTGTCCTCCAGCCCCTTCCCCAGCCTCGTTGCTCTTCTCTGGATGCTCTCCAGCCCCTCAATGTCCTTCTTGTACTGAGGGGCCCAAAAATGAACCCAGCTTAGAATCAGATTTATTTGCCTGCTTTTTGGGTGAGAACGGTAACATTTTGGCTTCTGAACTGTCTTCACATAGGACCTGTTATAACAAAAATGCCTCAGCACTTTGCATCACTGAGCTGTTTACGTGGCTTCTGTTTCATCCAGGGAGCAACTTGTCTTCTGTTGTGATATCTTAGGATTAGCATTTCCAGCTGCGGCGCGCGGTGCTCTCTTAAAGCCATCACATCTGACTGATGGAGGAGGGAGCTGGGGGAAGCAGCCACCTTCTGTTGGGTGGTTCCAACCCTCCCAAAGCACGAAAGGGGGGGGGGGTGTGGGGTGTGTGCCCTGCTGCTGCAAGGAGGGGAATTGCTCTTCCTCCCCCCAGCGTGCCTGGAGTCATTGATCATGTGCAGAGCCCGAGAGATGAGGTTTCTCCTCTCAGAGGCATTTGCTCCACAAAGGAAAGCATTAACTACATCTTAAACCCTGGAGCTGCCATCTTCCCCGTGACAGAAACCTTGATGTTAAATCTCAGACATTAATAACTGGCTGAGGGAGCCTGGCTGTTGCTGTGTTTTGAATTTGGATTAGCTTGGCAAGGCAGAGTTGTCAAGGATGCTTTTGCTTTCTGGATGTCTCCACACTGACAGCAGAGGGTCATGGCAGGTGATAGAAGCTGTATCCTTACAGGGGGTTTCATCTTCCTGCCTGGGGTCCACAGGGACAATTTACCTCAAACAGAAGATTGGAGTTAGCTGAAGGGCACTTGTGGCATCATGAAATTGCATTGCTTTTGGCCCACCCTAGGCAGTTTCTCTCTTCTCTACCTGTTTGCTCAGGTCACAAATCAATGCTGATGATTTTCACAGCCCTTGCACATGGAGTTGTCTCTGGCTTGATTTCATTCACAGTCCATCAGAACAACCTGCTTCTTATCAGAGCATTTTGGTGAGCAGGGGGTTGTGACTGTCCAAGACATTGGCATCTTTTTATTGTCAGAAATTCCATCAGCAGCTCTGAAACCTTTAAACCTTTCTAGCTCACAGCTATATGTTCTTCTTTTAATACATGAAGCTGTTTCTTAACCCCATTAGGTCTTTTCCGGATCCCAGCAGCCGTGTGCAGGTGCTGTGTTCCACAATATCCTTTGTCAGAGGCAGAGTCAATTAACTGGAAGAGCTGACTGTGAGTAGGTGTTTGGAGTCCAGTCAGGCAAATGGATTGTTGCTAAGGAAATAGGAGATGGAGAACAAAATAAGCCTGCCCTGGTGAATCAGAGATGTAGGTAACGTCCAATTCTTCCTGCTGAAATGGCTCCAAAGAAAACAACTTTAAAACCCAGTGGGCACTCTCTGAGAAAGGGAAGGCTTGGAGTTGTTGACTTTGCTAACAGAAGGCTGTGTACCTGTTTTCCTCTAAAGCCTGCTTGTTTGGAATCCTTAGCAGAGCCTCCTCCATCCCCTCTAAACGCTGTGGTGGCCGGGCAGGGAGGTCTCCACAGCTTCTGAGATGGTTCTTCTGCCTCTCCTAGGATGTTTGATGTCGGTGGCCAACGGTCGGAGCGGAAGAAGTGGATCCACTGCTTTGAAGGTGTGACAGCAATTATTTTCTGTGTGGCCCTCAGCGATTACGACCTTGTCTTGGCAGAGGACGAGGAGATGGTACGTTATGGAGGAGTCACCCCTGCCTGGAGAAGGGAGGTGGAATCCTGGGGTGGGCACGTCCCTGCCTTGCTCCTCTGGTTCCACTTGTTCCAGGGCTGTGAGGATGAGCCCTTCCTTGCAGCAGCAAAAACTGAGAGCCATAAGGTGTAAATTGAGATTTTCCCCAGGCCCTGGTCACAGTGAATTGTCCCTGTTCCTTGAGGTGGGAGAATCTCCATGAGGGAACAAACATCCTGGGGGAGTTACAGGGGGAGGAGGTGACCTGGCCCCTGCACAGGGTTGTGCTTCTGCTCTTCCTGGTGAAGTGGCAGTGAGGATGTGTCACGGACACAGACTCCTCAGTCTGTCCCCCCACCCAGCTGCCCCTGCAATGAGGCATCACCCTTCCCATTTTGCTTTTCAGAACCGGATGCATGAGAGCATGAAACTGTTTGACAGCATTTGTAACAACAAATGGTTCACAGACACATCCATCATTCTCTTCTTGAACAAGAAAGACCTGTTTGAGGAGAAGATCAAGAAAAGCCCACTGACCATCTGCTATCCTGAGTACACAGGTAAGGCTGGGCTCACAGAGCTGTTTTCTGTGTTGCCAGGGCCAGCAATGAGTCAGTCAAAGCCCACACAATCCAAGATTACTTAAAAGCTTATCTTTTTCCCTATTTGCTTAACTCTGAGAGTTGCTGGGCTGTCCAGTGAGCTGGTTGCTCCCTTTCTCAGAAAACGTGGTGGTGCACATGGCTGTGGTTTGGAACAGCCTTTATCCCTGAGTTTTATGGCTGGAGTATTGCTAAGTATTGCACTTCAGCAGATCAAGGTCATTCTCTGCCTTTTCCATGCTTTATTAGGACAGGACTTTAATTAACTTGTGCTTTGGAGGCTGTTGAAGCTTAACCCTGTGTTGGATTGGGCATTGCCCACCGCGCTGTGCTGGTGTTCCAGGTGTTTTGCAGCCCCTTTCCTGCCTTGGTGCTTCACCTCAGCACTGCTTTTGGAGTGGTCCTTCCTTCAAACCCTGTCCTTTGTCTCTCTTCTGACACAACAGTGTGTTTCTAGCAGGAAGAACCTAGAGCCAGCGTTCCCTTCTCCCCATCCCTGGGCAGGGGAGCAGCACGTGAGCTACCGGAGCGATGACTTCTCCAAGGTCACTGCCCAGAAGCTGGGAATAGACTTCAGATTTACCAGAAGGGGTTAATGGTGGATTTGGATTTGTAGCTGGATAAAGCAGATGGTTGCAAGCAGCTTAATATGTGCTTAAAAGATCTCTCTGCTGTGAACTGCTGGCCAAAGTAAGGGATCGTGTCTTATTTCAGGTTCCAACACGTACGAGGAAGCTGCTGCCTACATCCAGTGTCAGTTTGAAGATCTGAACCGGAGAAAAGACACCAAGGAGATCTACACACACTTCACCTGTGCCACCGACACCAAGAACGTGCAGTTTGTGTTTGATGCTGTCACAGATGTTATCATTAAAAACAACCTGAAGGAGTGCGGCCTCTATTGAGGAGGAAGGGCCGTGGGAAGGAGGTAAAGCTGGGCTGCTGGGCTCTGGTTTGCCTGGGGCTGGCTCTGCCTCGCACCTCGCTAACCCTCACTTGTTTCCTTTTCAGCTTTTATGATGTGAACCAGACTCTTTTGCTGCCTCTGGGGCCAGCTGCAAGCATGAACAGGACCAGGGAAATGAAAACAGCATGCAGAATCGTTGCATTCTTTAGCACAATCCTCTGTCTTAGGGACCTTTTTATTGATATGGGATGTTGAGGTTAGGTCAAGGTGGGACGACTCTTAGTGGGATTAGATCATCCCAGCATCGTTTGGATGGCGTGATTGCAGATGTGTACAGCTGTTGTGGAGTTGAGGTGCTGGATTCCAGGCCTTCAATATGTAGCTTTCTCTCTTTCTTTGGTTAACAAGCCACCACTAGTCTGTTTTTAAGGTTTTTTCCATCAAGAAAAAAACTGTAACTTTACTAAATTTTATTTCTTTATTTGCAAACAAATCTTGTTTTAAAAATAAAAAAATGACAAAAAAAAAAAAAGAAATCACTTAACTATGCACATGTGACCAGATCATGCAGAAAGTATTCCTCTTAGCAGGAACTCTTTGTTTTTAACACTTGGTATGGTCAGGATTTAATATTTCTGCAACTACTTAAAGGATCCTTAGAGCTCTTACGGCGATAGCTTTGGCTTTTTCTGATGTGTAGTTCGTTACCGTCCTGCTACGCAGGGCTTTGGAAAGGAGCTCCTGCAGCAGGAGGAGTGAATCTTTGTAGCTTATGGTTAGGGGTGAGGCTGCTTTGTGCCACATCGAGGTGTTCTGCGTGGTAGAGCTAAAGGCAGCCTCGTGGTGAGGGTGCACGGGGGCTGCACCCCTTGGACAGGGGAAACGCTGAGCTCCAACCCCGACGGGCAACGCGCGCGGCCGCAGAGCTACTCGAGCAACCACTGAGATTCCTGTTCTGTTTGGTCCAAACCAGTGGGCAGTTTTGTAAAGGTTGCACCTCATTCTGCATCTACCATGGCCTTTTCTGTTCTGAGACTCCCAGACTGTATTGACGAGCATGCCTTTACTTTGTATATGTGGTGCCAAATTCCTGTTTGCCATTGTTTTTACTGTAGCAACGTTCATAACCTGTCAGTACATTCCTTTGCTGAACCATTGCCTTGGGACTCTCTTTCCCAGTTTATGTGTACAGTTTCAATCTGTTATAGTTGTTGGCAGTATTAAAATGGTGAGTAAATGGTTTTCTAGTTTATTCTTCATTTTTCAGGAGCGTTTTCCCCTCCTTTTTGTGCTTTGCTGGAGAAGGAAGGTAAGTGCTTTGATGCAAAGGGAGTGTAATTAGTGGGATGGGAAGGTTCCTTGTTGCTTTGTCATATGTGACTGCTGGTGATGTCTGTGCTGCCAGTTCTGCTGCTCCCAAGGACTTGGCTTGTGCTGGCACAGATGGAAACTGTCAGGCATCCAGCCCTTCATCTGGATTATTGGCAGATGGGTAGTTTACTTCTTATTTATAGCACAAGTCTCACTGCCTCTTTACAACCTGATAGGAGAACGACTCCTGGGTCATGGAATCGTGGAATGGGTTGGGTTGGAAGGGACCTCAAAGCCCAGCCAGTTCCACCCCCTGCCATGGGCAGGGACACCTCCCACTGGATCAGGGGGCTCAAAGCCCCATCCAACCTGGCCTTGAACACCTCCAGGGATGGGGCAGCCACCACTGCTCTGGGCAACCTGGGCCAGGGCCTCCCCAGCCTCACAGGAAAACATTTCTCCCTAAGATCTCATCTCAATCTCCCCTCTTCCAGCTCAAAACAACTCCCCCTCATCCCATCCCTGCACTCCCTGATTAAAAGTCCCTCCCCAGCTTTCCTGGAGCCCCTTTCAGTCCTGGGAGGCTGCTCTAAGGTCTCCCCAGGGCCTTCTCTTCTCCAGGCTGAACAACACCAGCTCTCTCAGTCTGTCCTCATACGGGAGATGCTCCAGCCCTTGGGTTGTCTTTGTGCCCTCCTCTGGACTTGCTCTGACAGCTCCACGGATGCTGTTGGGTGATGTAGATGTAACCCATTTGAAGACACTTGCTTGGAAATACAGAAAGAACCCCCCAGGGGTGTTGTGAACGGCCACCCCTCGGTGACTGCCATCTGTCCAGCAGCTGCACAAGGTGTGTTTCTGCTCTGGAAACACTTTCCCAAGCTTCCTGGAGCTCTGCCTGCCTGGCAATTCCCCTCTAGCCAACCTTGGCATTACTACAGCTTCACCCTGACACATGGCAGAGCTCACAATTGGATCCCAACAGCAGCAGCCCAGCCCTGCAAGGGTCTAAGTGCAGGATTTGTCCTGCCTGGGTGGAGAGGGGACTTTGGCCGGGAAGGTTTCTGGCTTGGTGGCACCTGGGCCTCCATCCCCCACTGGTGCCCAGCAGGATGGTTGTGGCCGCGCTCTGCTGCGCGTTGGCACTGGTTGATCTCTGTGGGAGATCCACGTGTGCGCCCAGGACGGAGTGAATGCAGAGAAGAATGTGAAATATTCCTTGCTCCAAGCTCTTGGCCACAGGCACAGGGCTTGGGAAGAGTCCTCGCAGAGAAATCAGAGCAGGAGAAAGGATAGACCTCGTGTCTTGCATATCTCTTTATTGTTTTCCTACAGTTAAAGGAAGCTGTGTCGGTGGTCGCTGCAGTGAACACTGAGCGGATACAGGGTTGGCTACAGTACCAGCATTGATTTATTTACAAACAGTAAAGAGCAAATACAGCTCTAAATAGCAGAATGAGAATCTTTCGAGTAACCATTTCCTCTTTATCCAGCCCTTTCCCCTTCCATAGCCCCCACTGGGCATTCTCTTGCCTCTGCTTCCCCTCCTTCAACTCCAACCTGGCCAGTCCTAAGGGCACCAACCCCCCCTCATTTCTCCTGCCAGAGGGCTGAGGTTGCCTTCCAGAAGTGACACATAGGTGACCCAGCCTGCCCCTTCCCCAGAACCCTCTGCTCTGATTAATTCAGCTTTAATAAAGGGAAGAAAGCAGCTGCAGAGGAACAAAGAGTCCCTTTCCCGGCGATGCTGTTGGTGTTTCCTGGCATAGCAGGGGGGGGTGTGGTGGTTCAACATCCACTTTCCCTGTTGGTGTCTCTGGTATCAAACTGCTCCAGATCTTGCTGTCAACTCTGCCTTTCACACAGTGCAGGGCTTTCTTGCTTTTAAAATAAAAGAGGAAATGGGCACGAAAGGGAGCAGGAAGTTCAGGTTCAGCCCCTTCCTATTCTGGGCTTGGAAGGAGGTGGCTGGGGGAGGGTGGGGGGCAGATCATAGAAAAAGTGGGGTCTGAGGGACTTGGATTTTTGGTTCATCCTTTTGGCTCTGCTCAGCAGAACAGCGATGTGAAAGTGAAGTCCTTTCCTCTTCTAGAAGGAAGGAAGGAAGAAGGGGTTAAAGGCTGTCCAACAACACAGTTAAGGTTGTGATGGTGCAGGAAGGGTGGGTTTAGAGATGCAACTTCTCATTGCATCACACGCGATGATGTAAAAAATTAATGGGCTTAAACGCTCTGAGGCAGGCAATGGCAAAGAGCTGTGAGTGTTGCCCCAAGTGTTCCCTTGCCCATCAGGCCCTGAGGGGCCTCCCTGCCCTCTGCCTTGGCACGGGGTTTGCATTGCCCTCGGTGCACGGAGCGGGTTCTGGGTTGAAGGCTGCGAGTGCTCCGCTCGGAGCTTCCTTCCCAGCACAAAGCCGAGCTGGGGGCCGAGGGCTGCACCCCCTGGAAGCTTTCTGCCTGCTTTTCTTGCTTCTCTATTAATGTTCAGGGACAAGGGAAGCACTGGAGGTTCCCTGAGCAACAAAAGCATCAAAGCTGATGGCTGGGAGCTGCTCGAAAAGCGGGGAAGAAATTCCCACCTCTGCCCAGGCTGGAGGGCAAACACAGACATAAGGATTGGGGTTATAAACCCTAATTAAACCTTTATGGTAATGAGCTAAGATGTCAGTGGAGCAGAGTGTGGTCTGGGGTTCCTGCTGCCTTCGGGTACTGCTCGGGTTCTTCCCTTAAGCTGGGACTGGGAAGCAGCCTCCCTGGCCAGGCTGCAGCTGGAGCAGCACCAGTGCCTGTGTTGTGGCAACAGGAGGCCCCGAGATGAAATGGTTTGATCCTGCTCAGGTGCGTAATTTGGGCTCTAATCTGCCGTTTTCATCTCTCTCTGCATACAGGGGTGTGAAGCAGCTGGGCAAAACAAGTGCAAAAGGATAACTGGGCTGAGCCTGCCCTGCGGTGGGAGGTCACTGGGGAAAGGAACCAATCCCCCCGGAGCTCTGCACGGGGGTGTTGATATCCCCCTGGGGCTGGTGGGACCCCAAACCCCCCATTCCTCACCATTCCCAGCACATCCTTCCCTCTCTTGCTCTCCAAGCCATGTGTGGTGGCAAAGCCTGGGAGAACCCACGTCCCATTGCCCTGCAGAGCAGGGTGGAGCTGGCTCTGCCGTATCCTCATCCCCATTGCTTTCCCCAGCTCTTTTTTGGGGATTAAATAACCATTTTTTTGGGTACCTGCCATGCAGCTGCTCAGAAGAGGCCACAGTCCTTGAGGTTCTCTTTGATGATGACATCTGTGACGGCGTCAAAGACGAATTTGACGTTCTGTGTGTCTGTGGCACAGGTCATGTGGCTGTAGATCTCCTTCACGTCCTTTCGCATGTTGAGGTCAAGGAACTGGGTCTTGATATAATTTCCTGCGTCTTCAAATGTGTTGGGACCTGCAGAGGGAGGAAACGATGCTGGTGCTGAGCAGAGACGACTGTCAGAGCTGGGCAAGGACCAAGGGATGTTCAAGGCTGCTTTTTAGGAACTAGATCTGAAATCTCCCTCCGGAGAAGGAGGAGGAGAAGGGCTGGGTGGCAGCAGCTAGAAAAGTGACTTTTTAAAAAGCCATTTTATCCCATTTCAGTCTTTCCAAACACTTCCCCAAGGCCACATCTGTCCTCTCCTCTGCTCCTGCCTCCAGGGACTTGCCCCCACACCAGCGTAACCCAAACCCACAGTGCGGTGCCTGCCTTGGGACCACGCGGTTCCCCACCGGAGGCCGTGGGTTGGGGCTCTTGGGGAGGGGGAACCACTCACCGTCGTACTCTGGGAAGCAAATGCTGAGATGGACCTTCTTGATCTTTTCCTCAAAAAGGTCCTTCTTGTTGAGGAAGAGGATGATGGAGGTGGCGGCGAAGAACTTGTGGTTGCATATACTGTTGAAAAGGTGCAGGGATTCGTGCATGCGGTTCTGCAAGCAAACGGGCTCGTTGGCACGAAGCGCTGGCGCTGATTTACAGCCCCATTCTGGCTGCTGCAGCCCCCAAGCTCCCCATTCCCAAGCCAAGACCCATCCCCATCCTGCTGGGAATGAACCTCTTTGCTGCAGCAGCAAACAGCTCTGCTGCCCGTCCTCTGCCTGCCCCGAGTCATAGACTCCTGGAATGGTTTGGGTTGGAAGGGACCTCAAAGCCCATCCAATCCCAACCCCCTGCCATGGGCAGGGACACCTCCCACTGGATCAGGGGGCTCAAAGCCCCATCCAACCTGGCCTTGAACACAGGGATGGGGCAGCCACAGCTTCTCTGGGCAACCTGGGCCAGGGCCTCCCCACCGTGCAGAATTTCTTCCTCACGTCTAATCTAAATTTCCCCCTTTCCAGTTTAAAGCTGATCCCACTCATCCTGTCATGCAAGGAAAAATCCCCTCCCCAGCTTTCTTGTAGCCTCCTTAAATATTTTGCATTCAAATCAAAGTCTCACTCCCCATCCAAAAAAAGCTCTTGTGCTGCAGATAAGATCAAACGGATAAATCCAGGTGGTGCTCAGGGTGGGAGTGGTGTTTAGCAGCTCCGGGCAGCACGATCCTCTGATCCCTTCTGGCACCTTCTGGGACGGTCAGAAATGAAGAATTACAGTGATCATGCTGGGAAAATTATCCAGGGAAGCCTCGGCACGGCTGTTGGAAGCTGCTCCAGTGAAGGTGTTGAGCTGCCATCCTCATCATCCAGGCCATGCTGTGGGATGCTCCTGGTGGACCACAGTGCCCTTACCCACAGCTTCAGACAGGAGCAGGGAAAAGAAAAAGCTCTGGTTTTAACCTGTATATGCAGTTTCCAGTTTGCTGCAGGAGCATCCTTGGGAGGAGGAGGAGGGTCCATCCAGCTGGAACCAAGTCTGACCAAGGGCTTTCAGTGCCCTGAAGATGGAAGGTGGATCTCTCCTCCACCTTAGCATGGCAGCAGGCAGGTCCTTCAGGGGTGACGGGGATGGTTTTGCCCTGTCCAGCTTCCCATTGCAGCAGCTTTTCTGAACAGCTTCAGGCTTTGGCCAAATCCTGCCCTATCCTGAGTGGGGGAAGGGTTATGGCCTCTCCTGAGGGCTTCAATGGGAATGATGCTCTCTCCTTGCCCCACGGGCCTTACAGGTGCTGCTGTCCCATGGCTGAGGAAGGGCCAAGGTGTCTCTTGCCCGGCCCTGGCAAGACCCAAGGGTGGTGGATCCTGATCCCAGCTCAGCATCGAGTGAAGGCGTTTGGACCCGAGAGCACCAGAGAGCACCGGTGGGACAGGAGATGCCAGTGAGGGCGCTTTGCCCCAGGCCCTGGGGCAGGGGAGAAGGCCAAATGCTCCTGCTCTTCTCATCTTCACCCCTTATTTCTTCGGAGAATCGTCCCACTTGGGGGCTGTCGTGTTCCTCCTCACCGATCCTCTGCCCTCAAAGCTGCTTTGTCCTGGTGCTGAGGCAGAAGTTTTGCTGCACCATCCTTCACCCGGCACCAGGAGGACTTTGCTTGAAGACCTTGTGGCATCCTTCCCCCCAGGGAGGGTGAGTGCTGCCCCTCCTTGCTGCTTCTCTGCCCACCTTGGAGGGCTCAGCGAGGTGAGAGGCACCTCCGGGAGAGATTTTTTCCATGTCTCTTCCTCCTCTCCTGCACCGGGAGTGGCTCCTTTGGCTTTGCTCGGGTGGCTGGGCTGCAGCTGGAAGTGTTTTCTGGTGGGAGGGTGGCTCCTGGCAGGAGGTTGGCGTTGGGAGATGCTCAGGATGGCTCCAAAGGACATGGGTTTCCCTCGTGGGCAGCGGGGCGGGCACACCCACGGCCCCGTCACCCGTGTTCTGGCTTGGTTGGGCTGCTTGGCTGCAGCAGGGTGGGATCCAGCTCCATCCTGCATCTCCCACCCCTTTCCCAGATGACCCAGACCATCGGATGGTTGGCCCTTTCCCCTGGGACCCTCTCCCTGAAGCACCCAGCTCCTCTCCCCCTCAGCTGCCGAGTTATTCCCAGACACCTCCTGGATCCCAACCCACCACTTCGTCGTCCTCCACCAGCACCATGTCGTAGGCGCTCAGCGCCCCGCAGAAGATGATGCAGGTCACGCCCTCGAAGCAGTGGATCCACTTCTTGCGCTCCGATCTCTGCCCTCCCACATCGAACATCCTGCGGAGGGGACAAGGATGGGGTGGGAGGGTGACGTGTCCGGTCCTGCCACCCCCTACGTGATGCTCCCAGCACCCTCGGTGATATCAGGGATGCAGTGACCGATCCTCCCCGGTGCAGGTGGGGCTGGTGGTCCCCGGAAGAATCAGGTTCACCCCAACCCCGCCCCCCCCCCCGCCCACTGGAATCCTGGGGGTGGGGCATCCACCCACCTGAAATTCAGGTCTTTGACAGAGAACTTGGTCTCGATGATGCCCGTGGTCTTCACTCGGGATCGCAGCACATCCTGCTCGTTGGGCAGGTACCCGGGGGCTGTGATCCTGTCCAGCTGGTTCAGGTAACTGGTGGGACAGGAGGGGATGTGACCAGGTGCTGAGGGGCTGCCCGCGTCCCACCCCCCCCCCCCCCCAGGAGAGGACTGGGGGACTGAGCTCTGCCGAACGCCGGGACTCCAAGGGAGTGCTGGAAAGGGACAACTCTCCATGATCTGTGGCCAACTCTTTGTGGAGGTCGGCTCTCTGCAGGACAACTCCACACGGGGACAACTCTGAATGAGGACAACCCTGCACAGAGACAATTCTGTGTGAAGAGAGCTCTAAATGGGGACAAATCCACATGGGGAGACTCTACATGAGGAGAACTCTGTATGGGGACAACTCGACATGAGGACAACTCTACATGGGGACAACTCTGAATGAGAACAACCCTGCACAAAGACAACTCTACATGAGGAGATCTCCACACGGGGACAACTATACAGAGGGACAACTCTACATGGGGAGAGTCAGGGTTAGGTTTACAGTTGGGCTTAGGCTTAGGTTTAAGCTTAGAGGTTTGAGGCTCCCTGGGTAGCTGTCCCATGGAGTGTTGGCCATGCAGAGTTGTCCTTCACCAGGCAGCACCATCCCTGGGGGAGCTGAGGGGCTGCAGGGACATTGTGGGGGGCACGGTGGGGCTGCAGCCCACTGCCCTGTTGGGATGGAGCATGGATGGCAGCCCCAGGGTCTTCCCAGCAGCAGGGTGGGGATGGATTTTGCCAAGCTGAGGGGGAGAAACAGCAATGAGGACACGTCCCTCTGTCCCCACCCCATGGCTGGTGACCCCACTCACTACGCGGCCGAGTCGTTGAGCTGGTACTCGGCGGCGCGGTCGAAGCAAGCCTGAACCCCACCATCCTTCCACAGCTTCTTGATGCAGTCGACCAGCTCGGGGGGCATGGTGCCCTCCTCGATGGAGTCGGCCAGGTTGAAGAGCTGCCGGCCATCGTCCTGCAAGGGGCACCCTTCGTCACCACCCCACTGTGCCCCAAAAAGCCCCTGGGACCAGACAGAGAGCTGGGGGCGAGCACGGGGCCACTATGGACCCCGTTTTTTTCCCTGACCCCACATCCATGTTGGGATTGGGGGGGGGGGGGGAGGACACGACTACCCCGACTGACCGCGCGGGATGACTCGGCGTAGTCGATGCCCAACGTGGACATGGCACGGATGATGGCCAGGATGGACTGGAGGATGTTGCCGTAGATGATGGCCTTGAACTCCATGCATTCCTCAGGTGTGTAGCCATCCTGGTGGATGATCCTGGGGGGACACAGCAGTCTCAGCAACCCAATGTGTCCCCTCCTTCCTCCCAGCATCACCCCAAGCCTGGGAATCAGCAGGGTGCCCCTAGAGTGTCATTGGAAGGGTGAGCAGGGTCCTGCCACCCCTCTTCCAAGAGTTGGGCTCATCCTGGTGTCCCCCAACCCCGCCCAGTTTGGGTGCCTCAGGCCATACTCACTTCATCTGTTTCACAATGGTGCTCTTGCCAGACTCTCCAGCCCCTGAAAAAAGGTGGGACCACACCTCAGTGCGGGCCACATGGCAGGCCTGATGACACGATGACGGGCACCACGCAAGGACCAGAGCCACCATCTACCCCCTGCGTCTCCTGTGCTGGATACCCAGCCCAGCCACCTCCCCGTGGTGCCATTGTCCCCACGCTCCTGTCACCCAGTGCAGGTTTACACCTCGGGGACCCCTAGGGGTGGTGAGGGGCTGCGGGTCCCCGGGGGTCCCACGCCTCCCACCCGCTGCGGGCACCAGCGTGGTGGCTTCGGTGCGGTAAGCGGCTTAGGGCAGCACGGGAAGCTGCTTAGAATTAGGGTGCTAATCGCCTTGACCCCCGCCCCCCACCTGGATAAGCCCCCACTGCCCATCCCTACCCCGATGCCTCCCCATGGGGTCACCACGCTGCCTGAGTGGGGTGCAGGGACTGTGCCTCGTGCCCAGTGCCAGGGTTTGGGGGTGCCGGCGGCAGGAGCTCCCCACAGTCTTGCCCAGCGCCCCCAGAACACACCACAGCCTGGCCTGGTGTGACCTGGTGTCCTGGTCCCTTCCCCATCCACACTCTGTCCCTTTCATCCTTGCCACCCATCTAGCTGTCACCAAGAGCAAACACCACCTTGGCTCTTCCCAGGGACAATCCTGGAGAACATCCAGCTGGTGGGACAACCTCAGCTCACTAATGGCAACTCATTAGGCTAATGAGGGTGAAGGAGCTGCAGGGAAGGGGCTCTCCTTGGGATGAAGAAAGGCAGAGCACAAGAAGCTGATGGAGTTGAGGACTCCCTGTCCTTGTACCTGTCCCTGTCCCTGTTCCCATCCCATCCCCATCCACTCTCCCATCCCATCCCATCTCATCCCATGCCATTCCATCTCTGTCCTGTCCTGTCCTGTCCCCTCTCCCTGGTTGCTTTTGCCTCTGCCCATTCCCATCAGATGTAGCTCCTTAGCATCATCAGGGTCCCCCCTGCCAGGTGGGACCAGGTAGGACATCTCCCACATCCTCTTGCTGACATCCCCTCCACCCTTACCAAGCAAGAGCAACTTGACCGTCTTGGCCTCCTTATCCGCATCCTCTTGGAGCTTCTTCTCCAGCTCCTTGGACCTCTTGGCCATCTCCTTGTCCTCGGCGCTGGCCCCGCTCCCCATGGCCTCGTCCTCCTCCTCGAACGCCTCGAGCTCCTCTTGGTCCCCGGGCTCTTCCAGCTCTCCGCGGGGAACGGCGCGCGCACCCCAAGGGCGGGCGGTGGGCGATGACAGGAGAAAGAGGAGCCCCGAAAAGGGCTGAGCTGGGGACCTGGCGTCCCGATGTCGGGGTGTCCCACGGCACGTCGAGCTCGGTGGCTCCTCACGGGCCGGCTGCCCCCTGCTCTCTCCTTTAATTCCCCATGGATAAAGTGATTTTTTTGGACCGTGGGATTTGGGGACTTTTTATCTCGCCATGTGACCCAGGAAATCCAATTAGCCCAAGATGGCAAAGATTAGGGCTCAGGGGGGAAAAAAAAGATGGAGCATCTCGGGGAGGTGGGCACGGGGCTTTATGTAAGGGGGCAGGAGGTGTGACACCCCCTGGCTGCGGGGGGACGGGGATACCCGTGTCCCCCTTGGATGACTTGAGGGTTGCGTGGGCTTGGGGGGTACTTGGCTTTATGGGGTACACGGGTTTTGGGGGTACATGTGTTTGGGGGTTTGATGAGTTTGGGGGGTACATGGGTTTATGGGGTTAATGGGTTTTGGGGTTTCATGTATATGTGTGGGTTCATGGGTTTGGGGGCTACGTGAGTTTTGGGGGGGTACCGTGGGTTTTGGGGGTACATGGGTGTTTGGGGGGTGCAAGGTTTTTGGAAGGTACAAATGGGTTTTGGGGTTTAGGGGAGTACATAGGTTTTGGGGGTACGTGGGTGCTTGGGAGTACATGGGTTTATGAGGTACATGAAGTTTGGGTGGGTACATGGGTTTAGGGGTACATGGGTGTTTGGGTGTACCTGGGTTTGGGGGGGTACATGGGTTTGGGGGGGTACATGCATTTATGGAAGACAGGTGTTTGGGGATAGATGGGTTTTGGGGGTACATGGGTTTGGAGTGTATGTGGGTTTCGAGGGGGGGTACGTGGGTTTTGGGGATACAGGGGTTTGGGGGGATACATGGGTTGGGGGGTACATGGGTTTGGGGCACCCTCTGTCCTGTGCCTCCCCAAAGTGTTGGCTTTGGGGATGGGGTCAGCTCCCAGCTCGCTTTGGGGGGGGGGGGGGGGGGGACGGGGGACACGGTAGTGCTGGGGGATTCCCATCAGGGGAAAGGGAGCTAATTACCCCGGGGGGGGGTAACGAACCCCCTAATCCTGCCCTGCTGGGAGCCGCCCCCCGCCCTGCTCCGGCCTAAGCTCGTTAATGGGATCGGACCTTCAGCCTTCCTCCTCCTTCTCCTCCCCCCCTCGGGGCCCAGCATCCCCTTCCTCAGCCCAGCACCCCCTTCCCCAGCCGACTGGGACCCCAGGACCCCCCTCTCAACCCCAGGGTGAAGGTGGGGACCCCCATCCCATCCTGCCAGTGCTGATTTTGGGGAGCACCATGGCCAGGCCCACCAGTAGGCGCAGGGTGGGGTGTCAGGGCCACCTCAAGGTCTCCAATGTTTGGTTTTAGAGTGTCCCCTCCCCAAGTCCCTGCACCCCCCAGGGTCACTGGAGGCTTTGTGACCCCTTACTGGTTTCCCCAGTGTGTCGTCCCCCCCTGCCCCGAGCCCCGCCAGCCCTGGTGGCCTTGGGACACTGTGTCCCTGCTGTCCCCTCAGACACAAAGCCCCTTCTGAGCCTCTAATGAACTCGGTGCTAATGAAGGAGGTCCAATTAAAATACCAACACCCCCCCCCTCCACTCGGTGTCACAGAACTGGGGAGGGGCCATGGCTTTCACCCAGGCTGGGGGTCCCCACTCTGTGTCTCCCCCTCCAGATGCTGTCGTGCCCCCCCCCCAGCCGGTGTCACCTTGCTGTCCCTTTTCCCACTCCGTGGGATGGGGTGGGGGGACACGGTGGGGGGGGGGGGGACACGACACACACATCTCCTGGTTGGTGGCATCCACTCCGCTCTGGCTAAAAATACTCCCCCGCTTGGCACCAGATTGGGGGACTTGGCGAGGACACAGCCTGGCACCCCAAAACCACCTCCTGTCCCCCCTCCAAAATACCGGGAGCAACCAGTGCAGGTGGGGACACGCGGGGGACCTGGGTGTGGGGGGGACTCTGACATATGGATGTGGCACCCCCAGACCCTGAACAGTGGGGATCCAGCTGGGTCCTGCTTTTGTGTGGGGGGGGTGGAAGTTCCCTGTTTGTTGGTGTCACTGGTTTGTTTGGACGTACTGGGAGGTTTGGGGGAGCTGAGGGTGACAGACCCAACGCTGTCACCCCTTGGGATTGCCCTCGCAGGGTCTGGGAGGGGAATGGAAAGCAGGGGGCTAAGTCCCCTCTTTTGGGGTGTGGTGCCCCATCTGAGGGGTGCTCACCTCAGAGGGGGCGATGCCCCATTTCGGGGGGGACTCAGTCTTGTTGGGGTGGGGGGAGATTGGCCTCTATTGGGGCTGCAGAGCCCCATCCTGGGAGGTAGGATGGGTGCTGGGGGGGGTGCGGATGCCAGGGGCTGTCTTTAGGGGAGGCACTGTCTGTCTGGGGGGGGTCATGGCCGTCTAGGGGGGCACTGCCTGTCTGGTGGTGGAACACTGTTGTCTGGGGGCTACTGTCTGTCTTTGGGGGGGCACTGCTTGTCTGGGGGTCACTGTCTGTCGGGGCACTGCCTGACTGGTGGGGGGCACAGTGCCCACTCAAGGGGGTTGGAGGTGCCATTGCCGTTTGAGGGGGGGTCCAATCGCACCTCTTGGGGAATGGTACCCTGTCTTGGGGCGCGGGGGGGAGGGGGGAACACACACGACGATGCCTGGGGGGGATCGCGGCTGACTCCGGGGGGTTCGCAGCACCCGTCTCCTAGGGAGTCACAGTTGATCCCGGGGAGGGGCTCAGCACCGCATCCCCGTGGTTCCCAGCACCCGTCTCGGGGTGCGGGGCTGTTTGATGTCTGAGGGGGGGATTCGGCACCGCAAACCCTGTCCTGCAGCACCCGTGTCCGGGGGGTGAAATGCTGCGGGGGGAGGGTCACGGCTGACCCAAGGGACTCTCAACAACCCTCCCGCAGCGTGCTATGAGGGGGTGCTCAACGCCTGTGCCGGGGGGAGTGATGCTTGGCGGGGGGGGGGGGGGGGGGGGGGGGGGGGGGAGCGGCACGGCTGAGATGGGGTGAGGGGAAATCTGCACCGCATCCCCTGGCGCCCAGCACCCATCGGGGGTCGGGAGTGGGGGGGCGATGCCTGGGGAGGGCTCACGGCAGACCTGGGGGGGGGTGTGACGGGATATGGGGGCTCAGCACCCGCCTCGGGGTGCGGGATGGGGGGAGGGGCTCAGCACCCGCCTCGGGGTGCGGGATGGGGGGGAAGTGGCTCAGCACCCGCCTCGGGGTGCGGGATGGGGGGGAGGGGCTCAGCACCCGCCTCGGGGTGCGGGATGGGGGGGAAGTGGCTCAGCACCCGCCTCGGGGTGCGGGATGGGGGGGAGGGGCTCAGCACCCGCCTCGGGGTGCGGGATGGGGGGGAAGTGGCTCAGCACCCGCCTCGGGGTGCGGGATGGGGGGGAGTGGACTCGGCACCTGTCTCAGGGGGCGATTGGGGGGGTGGCAATGCCTGAGGGGGAGGGGCACTGCTGACCCTGGGCGGGGGGGTGCTCTGCAGCGCATCCCTGCGTCCCTCAGCTCCCACCTCGGGGGCGCCTCCCCCCGCCCCCTCCCCCGAGCGGGGCTGGTTGCTCCGACAACCTCCCGCCTCCTCCTTCCTCCTCCTTCTTTCTCCTCCTCCTCCTCCTCCTCCTCGCCCCCTCCGCCCGCCCCATCCTCTTCCCCGCGCGGTTTCCGGCTCCGCCGGGGACTTTGGTCCAGCCCCGCGTTCCTGCAGCCAGCCCCGAGCGGTGGGGAGCGGCCGGCACCGGACCCGCCACCCCTCACAGCCCCCCCGGACCCCCTCCGGTACCGCCGCCCGCACAGCAACCTCCCCCCCCCCCCGCCCCCCCCCCCCACCACTCCTCCCCGCTGCTGACATGTCCTCGGCCCCGGCCAAGTGCTCCTTCAAGAAGCGGGGCAGCCTGCAGGCGCCCCCCCCCGCAGGTGAGGCCCCCCCCATCCCCGACCCCCCATCACTGACCCCCCCCCATCCCCGATCCCCTCATCCCCGACCCTCCCACCTCCCCATCACCGACCCCCCCATCACTGATGCTCATTGATCCCCCCGCCCCATCACTGGTCGCCCTCCCAACTGATGCTCCCCACCCCCTCATCACTAATCCCCCCCACCAACATCCCACCCACCCCCGCAGATGAGGCCCCCCCATCACTGACCCTCCCCATCCCCCATCACTGACCCCACACGCAAAGGTGAGGCTCCCATCCCCGACCACCCCCATCACTGATCCCTCATCACTGAATCCTCCCCACATCCTCCCCAGCCCTTCAGGTGAGGCCCCCCTCACTGCCCCCCCATCATCCCCCATCACTGATCCTCCCTACTAACCCCCCACAACCCCTACAGGTGAGGCTTCCCCATCACTGACCCCCCCCCCCCATCACTGATCCCCAGGCCCCCAGGTCATGCTGGCCCCCGGGGGGGTGATGCTGCAGTCTGTGGGGGAAGGGAGGGGGAGCTGGTTCTGTTTTGGGGTGGGGGGAATGTACTGGGTTGCTGCTTTGTGGGGGCTTTGTGGCAATGCCCCCATCATTGTGGCATCTGGGCTGCTCAGCAGGGGGTGCTGGTGTCTCCTGCCTCCTCCCCCCACCGTGGCAGAGCCCTGGTGCAGGCGAGTTGGAGAGTGCTGGGTCCAGGGTGTGGGACCCCTCCCCCCTCGCAGTGGTCGGGGTGCTGGGGGGGAGACAGCTTCATGTGCCACCCCATGGGTGGTCCTGGCTAGCACCATGGCAGGGGGGGCGATTGATACGGGGTGCTGGGGAGGGGGGCCTGGTAGCATGGGGTGGGTGAGATGGCACCGTAGGGCTGGCACCTGGCTGGGGGTGGTGCTCAGGGGGAGCTGGAGGTGGCACAGGGCACGTTGAGGTGGCACAGGGCACGTCAGGGTGGCACGGGACACCCTGGGTGGTACCAGGCACTGAGTGATGCACTGTTGGAAACATCCTGGGTGACACAGGCACCATCCTTGCCCGGGGTGACACAAGTGCCATCTGTGTCTGGGTGCCACCGGTGCCACCCATGCCCTGGGTGACACAGGTGCCATCCTTGCCCTGGGTGATACTGGTGCCGCCCCTGCCGTGGGTGCTGGTCAGAGGAAAGAGGGGGTTGGATGGAGCAGCCTGGCTATAAGTGGGTGATGGGAGGACCTCAGCATCCTGCCCCACTGCACCAGGGGGGGTCCTGCCCTCCCCCAGTCCCTCAGTCAATAACTCTGTGGACTCATTACACCCCCAGCAGCCCCCCAACTGCATGGGGGGTGGGCAGGGAGGGGTCCCTCCTGCACTGGAGCTGCCTGGGTTTCCCCATCACCACTTCAGGAACCAGGATGAGACCACTTTGAGGGGTTGGAGGGCACTGGGGGTCTGCCCCCCCCCCCCCGCCCAGCTCAGTTCCTCTCCCTGCAGAGCTGCGGGGGGGGCCAACGTCGCGGCCCCTGCAGTCGGCGCGGTCCCTGCCCGGGACCCCCCACTGCCTCAAGCATTTCCCCGTGGACCTGCGCACCTCCATGGACGGCAAATACAAGGAGATCGCCGAGGTGGGTCCGTGCGCTGAGTTCCTCAGGTCTCAGGGGTGGGGGTGGCACCTCCAGCCTTCCCATCCCCTCCCACTCATCACCGCAATCATCCCCTCCTGACCACCTTTCCAGCTCACCTGGGGAGGGCTCCCCCAATCCCCATGCCGTGGGCTGAGGCCGGGCACACCTCGTAACTGGGATGGATGCTCTGGGCTGAGGCCGGGCACAGCTCATGGCAGGGGTGGGTTCTCTGTGCTGAGGTCAGGCACAGCTTGTGTCAGGGTTGGACACTCCGAGCTGAGGCCAGGCACAGCTCCTGGCAGGGATGGGCGCTCTGAGTTGATGCTGGGCACAGCTTGTGACAGGGATGGACACTCTGGGCTGAGGCCGGGCACAGATCATGACAGGGATGGACACTCTGGGCTGAGGCTGGGCACAGATCATAGCAGGGATGGATGCTCCAGGCTGAGGTCAGGCACAGCTCATGACAGGGATGGGCGCTCTAAGGTGTTGCTGGGCACAGCTTGTGACAGGGATGGACACTCCGAGCTGAGGCCGTGCGCAGCTCGTGGCAGGGGTGGATTCTCCAAGCTGAGGCTGGGCACAGCTGATGGCAGGGATTCTCTGGGCTGAGGACGGGCACAGCTCATGGCAGGGATGGATTCTCCAAGCTGAGGCCGGGCACAGATCATGACAGGGTTGGGCACTCTGAGCTGAGGCCGGGCACAGCTCATGGCAGGGATTCTCCAGGCTGAGGCTGGGCACAGCTCATGGCAGGGGTGGGCACTCTGAGCTGAAGCCGGGCACAGCTCATGGCAGGGATTCTCCAGGCTGAGGCCGGGCACAGCTCATGGCAGGGATGGGCACTCTGAGCTGAGGCCAGGCACAGCTCATGGCAGGGGTGGGCACTCTGAGCTGAAGCCGGGCACAGCTCATGGCAGGGATTCTCCGGGCTGAGGCCGGGCACAGCTCATGGCAGGGATGGGCACTCTGAGCTGAAGCCGGGCACAGCTCATGGCAGGGATGGGCACTCTGAGCTGAGGCCGGGCACAACTCATGGCAGGGATTCTCCAGGCTGAGGCCGGGCACAGCTCATGGCAGGGATGGGCACTCTGAGCTGAAGCCGGGCACAGCTCATGGCAGGGATTCTCTGGGCTGAGGCCAGGCACAGCTCATGGCAGGGATGGGCACTCTGAGCTGAAGCCGGGCACAGCTCATGGCAGGGATTCTCTGGGCTGAGGCCAGGCACAGCTCATGGCAGGGATTCTCCAGGCTGAGGCCGGGCACAGCTCATGGCAGGGATGGGCACTCTGAGCTGAAGCCGGGCACAGCTCATGGCAGGGATGGGCACTCTGAGCTGAGGCCGGGCACAGCTCATGGCAGGGGTGCTCTGGGCAGGAGCTGTTCTGCCGCTCGCTGGCCGAGAGCGAGATGCGCACGGCGCCCTACGAGTTCCCTGAGGAGAGCCCCATCGAGCAGCTGGAGGAGCGGCGCCAGCGCCTCGAGCGCCAGATCAGCCAGGATGTCAAGTAAGCACGGGGGCCATCGGGTGTCCCCCCCTGCCACCCCGTGGGGACAGGCCACCACCCCACCCCCTGGGTGTCCTAGGGGGGCTGTCGGTCCTCTGTGCCCGCTCTGTGTCCTCTCTCCCGTGGGCGTTGCGCTTGGTGTCCCCTGTTGAAGTAATTTTTGTGTGGTTTTGGTTGTTTTTGGCATTAATGGGGTGTTTTCTCTCCCCGGCCCCTCTCTCCCCCCTCCTCCTCATCCTCGCTGTCCCCCCCACCCCACCCTGGCCCCGCTGCTGCCTCCTTGTCCCCAGACTCGAGCCCGACATTTTGCTCAGAGCCAAACAGGACTTCTTGAAAATTGACAGTGCCGCAGACTTACAGTGAGTGTCCGGCCCCTGGGGACACGGGGGGGGAAATTGGGGACCCCCCCGTCCCCCTCTGACCTGGCCACCCCCTAACACAGAACTGAGAGGTCCCTACCTGGCTGCTCGCGCTGGCACTGAAGGGGTTAACGCACCCAGGGGAGGGGTTTAGGGGTGGGGGGTTGGGGTGAGCTGGGGGGATCCCAGTCCCACTGGTGGCACAGGACCCCATCCTGGCCCTGTCACCACCCTAAGTATGGGGGGTACCAATCCCACTGGTGGCACAGGACCCCATCCTGGCCCTGTCACCACCCTAAATATGGGGAGTCCCAACCCCACTGGTGGCACAGGACCCCGTCCTGGCCCTGTCACCACCCTAAATATGGGGAGTCCCAACCCCACTGGTGGCACAGGACCCCGTCCTGGCCCTGTCACCACCCTAAGTATGGGGGGGTACCAATCCCACTGGTGGCACAGGACCCTGTCCTGGCCCTGTCACCACCCTAAATATGGGGGGTCCCAACCCCACTGGTGGCACAGGACCCTGTCCTGGCCCTGCCACCTCCCCAGAATGGGGCTTCCTGGCCCCACTGGTGGCACAGGACCTTATCCTGGCCCTGCCACCTCCCCAGAATGGGGCTTCCTGGCCCCACTGGTGGCACAGGACCCCATCCTGGCCATGTCACCCCCCCAGGATGGGGGGTCTGATGCCGTGTGTCCCCCTTCCTCCTGTCTCCGCTTGGGAGTTGTCTCTGTCACGAGTTATTACGTTCTCTGTTCCCCCCCTCCCCCACTTTTCGTTGTGCTCGTGTGGGGCTGGGGGCTGGGTCAGGGTGGGTCAAGGCCACCACCGATGGGCACATGGGTGGCACCCAGCTGCCCAATGCTGGTGGTGGCATCTCCGGGAACGCCCTCACCATCCCACCACCCTGGGGCTGGGGCTGCTCCCTCCTGGGCAGGGGTGGGGGCCACAGGGGTGGGGACAGATGGTGCCAGTGTCTCACTGGCCACCACCTGTACCCACAGGCTCTTCAAGGAGCAGAGCGAGGACCTGGTGGACCACGTCCCCAAGGAGCGGGAGGCGCTGCTGGAGAGAGAGTTCCAGAGGGTCACCATCTCCGGGGAGGAGAAGTGCGGGGTGAGCCGCTCCCCGCCACCCGTGAGGGTCTTCAGGGTGTCAACCCCCACCTTGGCATTGGTTTATTTCGGTGTCCCCCTCCCCAGGTGCCCTTCACGGACCTTCTGGATGCAGCCAAGAGCGTGGTGAAGGCGTTGTTCCTACGGGAGAAGTACATGGGGTTGTCACTGCAGAGCTTCTGCAAAACCACCGCCCGGTACCTGCAGGAGCTCTCCGAGAAACCCCTGGAGACCCGTGGCTACGAGGAGGTGGCCGAGACCCCCGTGGCCGCCGGTGAGCGCAGGGCGATGGGCTCTTCAGGTTGGAATGGGGTGCTGGAGGGGGGGCTTTTGGGGAGCCATCTGATGATGCTTGTCTCGTCGGGTGTCCCTCCTGACCACAGATGCCCCTGTGCACCCCCCGTTTGCGGAGCAGCACCCCTACGAGAAGTGGGACCCCCAGACCATGCCACCTGACCTGGGCTTCGGGCTGAAGATGGTGGGCGGGGTGGTGCACGTCTACACCAAGCAGGACGTCACCGACAAGTGAGTCATGAGGTGTGATGAGTTTGTTGTGGTGTGGGGTGTGGAAGGACCCCACTGGACCGTGTCCCTGCGTGGGACCCACTTCTGTCCCCTCCCTGGCAGGAGCACCGAGCTGGACCTGCCGTACCCCGACCTGCAGGAGTTCATCGCCGACATGAATTTCCTCATGGCTCTGATCATCAACGGACCCATGTAAGAAGAGTCCCACCATAAAGGTGCCTTCAGGGGGGACAGAACCTTGGGGACAGCACCAAAGGACACAAAAGTGGTGGTAGGACGAGGGGGGATGGCTTTAAATTGGAAGTGGGGAGATGAGACATTAGGAAGAAACTCTTCACAATGAGGGTGGGGAGACCCTGGCCCAGGTTGCCCAGAGCAGTGGTGGCTGCCCCATCCCTGGAGGTGTTCAAGGCCAGGTTGGAAGGGGCTTGGAGCCCCCTGATCCAGTGGGAGGTGTCCCTGCCCATGGCAGAGGGTTGGAATTGGCTGGGCTTTGAGGTCCCTTCCAACCCATTCCATGAGTCTGTGACGTGTTGGTAGCTCCGACACGTGGCACCGCAGCTCCCATGTCCATGTGTCCGTCCTTGTTCATCGTCACAGTGCCCAGGGAGAGGGGTCCAGGAGTCCAGAGCTGCATCCCCTCATCCTGGTGAGCACCAGCCTCTCAGTGCTGGTTGTTCTCCCTCCTCTCCCCCAAACTGATGCCCCCTCCCCACCTCGGGCAGCAAATCCTTCTGCTACCGCCGGCTGCAGTACCTGAGCTCCAAGTTCCAGATGCACGTGTTGCTCAATGAGATGAAGGAGCTGGCGGCCCAGAAGAAGGTGCCCCACCGCGACTTCTACAACATCCGCAAGGTACCTGTGGCCTTGTGGAGGTCCTGGCTTGGCTGGGAAACACTCAGGGGCTCTCAGGGCTGAGCATCAACCTCTGTCCGTGTAGGTGGACACCCACATCCATGCCTCGTCCTGCATGAACCAGAAGCATCTCCTGCGCTTCATCAAGCGAGCCATGAAGAAGCACCTGGATGAAATTGTCCATGTGGAGAAGGGCAAGGAGCAGACACTCAAGGAGGTCTTCGAGACGATGAACCTCACTGCCTACGACCTGAGTGTGGACACGCTGGATGTCCACGCGGTATGGGGGACATCCCCAAACCCTGGAGATGAGCAAGGTCCTCAGCTCAGCTTTGGCTGGGGTGGGGGAATCTTCTCCAAGAGTTGTCCCAGAGTGGGATGAGGGGCAATAGATAGGGGTGTTGTGGTGGCTCGGAGGTGACAAGGGGTCTCAGCTCACATCTACGTTTTCCTGCCAGGACCGCAACACCTTCCACCGCTTTGACAAGTTCAACGCCAAGTACAACCCCATCGGCGAATCCATCCTGCGGGAGATCTTCATCAAGACGGACAACCGCATCTCGGGGAAGTACTTTGCCCACATCATCAAGGTGAGCGATCTTGGTGGATGACCCTTGGACACAACAATCCCATGCAGAGCTCTAGACTGGGGACAGAGTGGCTGGAGAGGAGTCAGGCAGAAAAGGGACCTGGGAGTGCTGGTGGACAGGAAGCTCAACATGAGCCAGCAGTGTGCCCAGGTGGCCAAGAAGGCCAATGGCATCCTGGCCTGCATCAGGAATAGTGTGGGGAGCAGGACCAGAGGAGTTATCGTCCCCCTGTACTCGGCACTGGTCAGGCCTCACCTTGAATATTGTGTCCAGTTCTGGGCCCCCCAGTTTGGGAAAGATGTCAGGATACTGGAATGTGTTCAGAGGAGGGCAACGAAGATGGTGAAGGGGCTGGAGCACAAGCCCTACGAGGAGAGACTGAGGGAGTTGGGGCTGTTTAGTCTGGAGAAGAGGAGGCTCAGGGGAGACCTCATTGCTCTCTACAACTCCCTAAAAGGAGGTTGTAGTGGGGCAGGGCTTGGTCTCTTCTCCAGGGTGACCAGGGACAGAACTAGAGGGCAGGGACTCAAGCTTCATCAGGGAAAGTTTAGACTTGATGTGAGGAAAAAGTTCTTCCCTGAAAGGGTGATTGGCCATTGGAATGGGCTGCCCAGGGAGGGGGTGGAGTCACCAACCCTGGAGGTGTTTAAGGGGAGACTGGATGAGGCACTGAGTGCCATGGGTTAGATGATGGGTTGGTGTTGGTGTTAGTGCTGGGTTATAGGTTGGACTTGATGATCTCAGAGGTCCTTTCCAACCTTATGATACTGTGATACTCTGATCCCCCTCCTTCCAATGCCTGTGGTGGCAATGCCAACCCACGTCCCCCTTCCTGGTGACCGAGGGATGACGTTTACTCTTCCCTGGCAGGAGGTGATGTCCGACCTGGAGGAGAGCAAGTACCAAAACGCCGAGCTGCGGCTCTCGATCTACGGCCGCTCCCGGGATGAGTGGGACAAGTTGGCCCGCTGGGCCGTCAACCACCGCGTCCACTCCAACAACGTCCGCTGGCTTGTGCAGGTGCCCCGGCTCTTGTGAGTAATGGAGGGGCAGATACCCTCAAGCCAGGGCCACATCCAGGCCACCAAGGACATCCCTGTGATGGCTGGAGCGGGGTGGGTTGGGTCACCTGGCTTTGAGCGCTGCCTGTCTCTCTGCAGCGATGTCTACCGAACGAAGAAGCAGTTGGCCAACTTCCAGGAGATGCTGGAGAACATCTTCCTGCCCCTCTATGAGGCCACCATCCACCCTGCCCAACATCCAGAGCTGCACCTCTTCCTGGAACACGTGAGTACCACATTGTACTCTTGGCAGGGGATGGAGGACACTGGTGTCACCCGCACTCCCCAGCTTGAGGGTCGGCGCAGATCATCTGGTGGAGGGGTGACCATCCTACCCCGGGGCTCTGTCTCTCCTGCAGGTGGATGGCTTTGACAGCGTGGATGATGAATCTAAACCAGAGCATCACATCTTCAACCTGGACAGCCCCTTGCCAGGCAACTGGGTGGAGGAGGACAACCCCCCATACTCCTACTACCTGTACTACATGTACGCCAACATGACCGTGCTCAACCACCTCCGACGGTAAGGACACCTCGGGGTCCCCGGCACCTCAACCTGTCTTGGGGAGGGTCTAAAGGGGTTCAGATGATGATGGTTGTAAATGGTGGTAAAATAGAGTTCAATCCAGTTGGAAACCAGTCCCGAGTGGTGTTCCTCAGGGCTCAGTGCTGGATCCAGTCCTGTTCCATATATTTATCAATGATCTGGATGAAGGGATCGAGTGCACCCTCAGTCAGTTTGCAGATGACACTGGGTTGGGTGGGAGTGTTGATCTGCTTGAAGGAAGGGAGGCTCTGCAGAGGGAGCTGGACAGACTGGATCCGTGGGCTGAAAACAACCAGATGAGGTTCAAGAAGACCAGGTGCAGAGTCCTGCACATGGGACACAACAACCCCTTGCAGTGTTACAGCCTTGGAGGGAACTGGCTGGAGAGCTGCCTGGAGGAGAAGGCTCTGGGAGTGGTGGCTGACAGGGGCTGAACATGAGCCAGCAGTGGCCCAGGTGGCCAAGAAAGCCAGTGGCGTCTTGGTCTGTGTCAGACACAGCGTGGGCAGCAGGAGCAGGGCAGGGATTGTGCCCCTGGACTGGGCACTGGGGAGGCCACACCTTGAATCCTGGGTTCAGTTTTGGGTCCCTCACTCCAAGGAGGACATTGAGGGGCTGGAGAGCATCCAGAGAAGAGCGACAAGGCTGGGAAAGGGGCTGGAGAACAGGGGTTATGAGGAGTGGCTGAGGGAACTGGGGTGGTTTAGTCTGGGGAAGAGGAGACTCAGGGGAGACCTCATCCCTGTCTACAACTGCCTGAGAGGAGGTTGTAGTGAGGTGGGTGTTGGTCTCTTCTCCCAAGAGACAGGAGACAGGACAAGAGGAAATGGCCTCAAGTTGCACCAGGGCAGACTGGACATCAGGAAAAATTTCTTCACCGGTTCTCAGGCCCTGGCAGAGGCTGCCCAGGGAGGGGGTGGAGTCCCCATCCCTGGAGGGGTTTAAAGGATGGGCAGATGAGCTTCTTAGGGATAGGGTTTAGGAAGGGGTCAGGTACGGTTGGACTCGATGATCTCAGAGGTCTTTTCCAACCTCATGATTCTACGGTTCTGTGGTTGGCCCCACGTTGCAGGAAGCGAGGCTTCCACACCTTCGTGCTGCGCCCGCACTGCGGTGAGGCCGGCCCCATCCATCATCTCGTCTCGGGCTTCATGGTCTCGGAGAACATCTCCCATGGTTTGCTGCTCCGCAAGGTGAGTGGGGATGGGGGTGCCCGTGGAGGCCAGGGGTGAGGTTGGGACCCCCCCCTCACCCTGCTGTGTCCCCCCACCCAGGCCCCCGTCCTGCAGTACCTGTACTACCTGGCACAGATTGGCATCGCCATGTCCCCGCTGAGCAACAACAGCCTCTTCCTCAGCTACCACCGCAACCCCCTGCCCGAGTACCTCTCGCGAGGGCTCATGGTCTCCCTCTCCACCGACGACCCCCTCCAGTTCCACTTCACCAAGGTGAGCAGATGCGTTGGCAGGGGCGGGGGGGGTCAAGGACCACCAACACCCCCAAAAACATCTATGGGGTGGCCACCAGCCAAGCCACGGTGGTGGGATGGGGTTGGTTGGCCGCAAGCGAGGCAAAGCCAACAGGCTCTGGAGGATGCTGGAGGTCCAGAGAGGGTGGGAGAAGGTGGGGAATCTCATCCTCTACGGAGAGTGGCCCTTGGGTGGGTGCTGAGGCCGTGTTCCCCCCACCAGGAGCCGCTGATGGAGGAGTACAGCATCGCCACCCAAGTGTGGAAGCTCAGCTCCTGTGACATGTGCGAGCTGGCCCGCAACAGCGTCCTGATGAGCGGCTTCTCCCACAAGGTAACGCGGCTCCAGTCCCACCAGGGAGCCCCTGAACACCCTGCACCAGCTCCTGCCAGCAGCACCCAAGGGTGCAAGGTGGCTGCAGGAGCTTCTCCTGACTCTTCTCCGCAGGTGAAGAGCTACTGGCTGGGTCCCCACTACCTGAAGGAGGGTCCGGAGGGCAATGACATCCGTCGCACCAACGTCCCCGACATCCGCGTGAGCTACCGCTTCGAGACGCTGTGCCAGGAGCTGACCCTCATCACGCAGGCGGTGCAGACCGAGGAGCTGGAGACCATCCAGGAGGAGGACGTGCTCACCATCACCTCCACCCTGAGCACCCACTGACTCCCCCGATGGGCTCTTGCACCCTCCGGGACCCCTCTGTCACCCTGCATCCCTCCAGGGCTGTGCCGCCGTCCCCCTCCTGCTACCTCCCACCCTGGGAAGGGGGTGCTCCCCGCTACTGTCCCCAGCACCCCACCTATGCCACCTTGGGGGGGGTCAAGGTTTGCTGGATTCTCTCTGTTTCTTGTTTTCTGGGGTTATTTTTGTCTGGTGTTGTTGTGGTTTTTTTTTTTTAACTGGTGTCTGGATTGGTCCCTGCCAGGTTTGGTGGCATGGGGACAAGGCTCCAGGAGGTGACATGGGTGCGGGCACCGCCAGGGGGTCCTGGTTTCACCTCCTGGGCTCAGGATGCGGTGACAAGTTGTGGGACATCAGTGCTGGGCCTGGAGATGTTTTGGGGGGACCAAGCCCAGGAGCAGGGCCTGGGTCCTGATGCCTTTTAATTACCTGCCCTTCTCTCCGTCCACTTTCTCGCCCCATGGGGACGTGGGGACAAGCCAGCAGCACCCTAGGGACCACACCCGGACTCTCTGCAGCCCCAGCTCCTCTTGCTCCCTCCTGCAGGGATGTCACATCAATGGGGGGACCTGGGAGCCCAGGGGACGTGGAGTGCTGGCTGGAGGGGACTTTGGTGATGGAGGATGCTCCCTTCTCCTCATCATCACAAGGAGGAAGGCCAAGGGGCTGGGGTGACGCGTGTCCCCCGCGCTCCCAGGAGCTGCTTGTGGCCCGGATCGGGCTGGATGAGGCTTCTCCCTTCTTGGTGGGGCTTTACCCCATCCCCATGTCCTCTCCTCCACCCCGATCCTGCCCTCCCCACCGTGGGCTGGAGCCGGCGGCCGACGCTCCCAGGACAACGCGAAGGCGACTGAAGAAAAACACAAAAAAGAGAAAAAAAAGGGAAAAAAGAACCCCAACAGAGCATGAAAAATAAAATATTTAAGTAAAATACTTAAATTTGAGTGTGGTGGGAGGAGGCATCACAGCTCAGGGGGAAACTGAGGCAGCGGGAAGTGGGGGGCCCATAGGTAGCTACTGGGGTGGAGGGTGCCCCCCCCCCCCTAATGCCTTGTCTTTGGAGACAGGGATCCCCCCAGAGTGGTGCTGGGGGCCAGATCCTGAGCAGCCGTGGCCCATGCTCTGGTGTAGGGGGGGGGTCCCATCATGGCTTGGCTTTGGGGACAGGGGGGTCCCCAGAGTAATTGGGGGGCTGGGGGCCAGATTCTGAGCAGCCCTGGTGTAGGGTGGCCCCCCCTCCCTGGCTTGGCTGTGGCAAAGGTGGGGTCCCCAAAGTGCTGGGTGTACCAGGCCCCACACATCACTGCTGAGGCATAGGGAGCACCCCCATCCCCCCCCCCCATGGGTTGCCTTTGGGGACAGGGGGGTCCCCAGAGTGATTGGGGTGCTGGGGGCCGGATCCTCAGCAGTGGGTGGCCCCACAGGCTGCTGCGGGTGCATGGGGTGCTGGGAAGGATAGGGGCAATTGAGGCCCCTCATTTTGTGGGGGTGACTCCTGGGGGCTTAACAGGGGAGGGGGCTTTTGCTGCCATTTATTTATTGGGGGTATTTATTTATTTCAATAAAATATTTACAATTGAGCATAGTTTGGGGGGGGGGGATTGCAGCCCCAGAAGGAAACAGAAACGGGGGGGGGCACCACAGGCAGCTGCTGCGGCACAAGGGGGATCCCCTCAAGGCTCAGTTTGGGGACAGGGGGATCCCCAGATGGGGGTGCAAGGGCCGGATCCTGAGCAGAGGGTGGCCCCAAAGATCACTGCGTGGCGTAAGGTGGCCCCTCCATGGTTTGTTTTGAGGGACAGAGGGGTCCCCAGAGCAAAGGGGGTTCCAGGGCCGGATCCTGAGCAGAGAGGGGCCACAAAGAGCTCAGCTGTGGGAATGGGGGGGGTTCCCCAAAGTTCTGGGGGTGCCAGGGCCGCATCCTGCAGGGTTCACGGCAGCCCCAGCGCTGGCCCCACGCCTGGCAGGATGCCCTGGCACCCGGCCTGTGCCTGCGCACGCCAGCGGGGAGGGCAAAGGGGAGGGTGCTGGGTGGGGGCTCAGCACCTCCGTCCCAGTCCCTGCTCCTGTCCCACAGAGCCACACCTGGTGCCACGATGGTGGTCACGCTGGGCTACTGGGACATCCGTGGGGTGAGTGGAGGGGGGAAAAGGGGAGGTCAGCAATGGCTGAGGGGGTTCAGGGTGCAGGTTCTTGAGTGGGGGTACGAGAGGGGGGGTCGGTGGGTGCCGAGGGGGGCTCGGTGTGTGTGAGCAGTGGGTGCTGTGTGCCCCCAGCTGGCCCACGCCATCCGCCTGCTGCTGGAGTACACGGACACCCCCTACCAGGAGCGGCTGTACCGGCCCGGCCCAGGTGAGGGGGGGGCGAGGGGGACCCCCCCCCGTGTTCCCCTCCCCAGACTCCTTGTCCCCCCCTTTGTGCTGCGTCAGAAACTGGGGGTGAGCAGAGACTCCCTGTTTTGCAGAGAGAAAGCACAGCCTGTCCCTTTGCCCCCCACCTCCTGCCAAATCAAGGGGGGGGGGGGGGGGGGGGGGTGTCCTCTGCTCCCCCTCTTTCTTCCAGGTCTGGGGGGGGCCCCCCCCCTCTGCCTCTCTGCCCCCCTGCCCCTCCTGCAGATCATTGGGGATCCTTCTATCCCTCAGCCCCCCCCCTTTTCCTCCCAGGTCTGGGGGGCTCCTCTGTGTCCCCCCCTCTTCCTGCCAGGTCTTGGGGTGGAGGGGGCAGCTCTGTGTCCTTGTTCCCCACCCATCCCCCCCGCCCTGGACCTTACCCCCAGCTCAATGTCCTCCCTTATCTGCCTGGGATGGGGAGGGCAGACATGGCTGCTCCTGGGGAAAAGTTGGTTCCTTCCCTCCCCCCCCCCCCTCTCCCCTGCACCCATGAATTTTTGTGGGATGAGAGGGGATGGGGTGGGGGGGTCTGAGGGAGCCCCCCCCCATTTCTTGGCCTTCGCAGCCCCTGACTTTGATCCCAGCGACTGGACCAATGAGAAGGAGAAACTGGGCCTCGACTTCCCCAACGTAGGTGATGGATGGGGAGTGGGGGTTGTGGGGAGGGGAATGATGGGGGGGCACTTGTCTTGCCCCCCCTCCTCCATGGCAGCCCCCCACTCCATGGACTGACCCCTCCTCATGTCTTTCCCTCCCCCCAGCTGCCCTATCTCATCGATGGCCCCACCAAGGTGACGCAGAGCAACGCCATCCTGCGCTACATCGCCCGCAAGCACAAGATGTGTGAGTGTTGGGGGAGGGTCCCAGCACCAAGGTGGGGGGGGGGGGGTCCCTAGGGGGGGGGCTGATGATCCCCCCCTCCCCCGGCCCCTGCAGGCGGTGAGACCGAGGAGGAGATCCTGCGCGTGGACTTGCTGGAGAACCAGATCATGGATTTGAGGATGAACTTTGCCAGGATGTGCTACAGCCCTGACTTCGTGAGTGCTCCCGGGGGGGGGGTTATTGGGGGAGGGGGGGGTGTCAGACCCCCCCCCCCCTCCTGAGGTCTTGTCCCCAACCCCACTGAGGATATGGGGACACGGGGAATGTTGCCATGGTCAGCACAGGACGGGGAGGGGGGTTGTTGTGGTGCACCCCTTGCCTGGCTGCACTCAGGGGGTGCTGCCCCTGGGTTTAGGGGGGTTGTGGGGGGGGCATCCCCCCCGCCCCAGCTCTGTTAATGTCCACCACCACCACCCCTGTGTAGGAGAAGCTGAAGCCAGCGTACCTGGAGCAGCTTCCTGGGAAGCTGCGGGAGCTGTCGCGGTTCCTGGGCTCCAGGACATGGTTTGCAGGGGAGAAGGTAGGTGGGGGGTGCGGGGGGGGGGGGTGTTTGGGGGGGGGGGGTGTCTCTGTGGGCACTGACCCCTCCTATTCCCTCCTCCCAGCTCACCTTTGTGGACTTCCTGGCATACGATGTGCTGGACCAGCAACGCATGTTCGTGCCCGAGTGCCCCGAGCTGCAGGGCAACCTGGGCCGGTTCCTGCAGCGCTTCGAGGTGAGGGGGGACCTGGGGGCACCCTGGTGCCACCAGCCCTGTCCCCATCCCCAGCACCCCAGTGTCTCTGATCCCATTGCTGATACTCCAGTGTCCCTCTTCCTGACACCCTGGTGTCCTTGTCCCCATCCCTGATACCCCAATGTCCCTCTCCCCATCCCTGACACCCTGGTGTCCCTATCTCCATCCCTGATACCCCAATGTCCCTCTCCCCATCCCTGACACCCTGGTGTCCCTATCTCCATCCCTGATACCCCAATGTCCCTCTCACCATCCCTGACACCCTGGTGTCCCTATCTCCATCCCTGATACCCCAATGTCCCTCTCACCATCCCTGACACCCTGGTGTCCCTATTCCCGAAACTTTGATGCTTATGTCCCCATCCTCAACACCCTGGTGTCTTCATCTCCATCCCTGACACCTTGGTACCTCCATCCTCATCCTGGCACACTGGTGTCCCCACACCCATCCTAAATCTTGAATCTCTGGTTTGCCTGCCCACAGCACCCTGGTGTCCCATTACCAAACACCCTGGTGTCCCTACCTGTCCCCAGTACCCTGGTGCCTCCATCCTCATTCCCAACCCCCGAGTGTCCCCAACTCCACTGCCATCCCCAAGACCCCAGTGTCCCCATCCCCAACACTCTACTGTCTCTGGCCCCATCCCTGACACCCCAGTCTCCCCATTCCTGATACCCTGGTGTCCCCAACTCCATTGTCATTCCTGACACCCTGGCGTCCCACCCCCCTCCCCAACACCCCCATGTCCCTGTCCCCATCCCCAACACCCCAATGTTCCTCTCCCCATCTCCTCTCCTCCTGCAGGCTCTGGAGAAGATCTCTGCCTACATGAAGTCGGGGCGCTTCATGAAGACCCCCATTTTCTGGCGCACAGCGAAGTGGTGCAACACCAAGGAGTGAGGGGGTGCCCCCCCTCCTCTCCTCTCCCCCGCACCTCCCTTCTCACCCCCTCCCCTCACCTTCACCCTTCTCCCCTGTGGAATAAATGAGGGGGGCTCCCCCTTTTCTGGCTGCTGTGTGGGTTGCATCGAGCCGCTGTGGGATCACGGGGTGCTGGGAAGGGTGGGGGCCATGGGGGCCCCCTCATTTTGTGGGGGTGACCCCTGGAGGGGTAACAGGGGAGGGGGCTTTTGCTGCCATTTATTTATTGGGCTATTTATTTATTTCAATAAAATATTTAGAATTTAGCATAGTTTTGGGGGGAGAGGGGATTACAGCCCCAGAGGGAAACAGAGAAAGAAGGGGGACCTACAAATGGCTGATGTGGGGTAAGGGGGCTCCCCTCAAGGCTTAGTTTGGGGATAGGGGCATCCCCAGATGGGGGTGCAAGGGCCATATCCTGAGCAGAGGGTGGTCCCAAAGATCACTGCTGTGGCATTAGGTGGCCTCTCCCTGGCTTGGTTTTGGAGGACCCGAAAGTACTGGGGGTGCTGGGGCCGGATCCTGAGCAGCAGGTGGCCCCTCAAGTGTTTGCTGTGGTGTAAGGTGGCCCCTCCATGGTTTGTTGTGAGGGACAGAGGGGTCCCCAGAGAGAAGGGGGCTCCAGGGCCATATCCTGAGCAGAGAGGGGCCACAAAGAGCTCAGCTGTGGGAATGGGGGGGGGGGTTCCCCAAAGTTCTGGGGGTGCCAGGGCCGCATCCTGCAGGGTTCACGGCAGCCCCAGCGCCGGCCCCACGCCTGGCAGGATGCCCTGGCACCCGGCCTGTGCCTGCGCACGCCAGTGGAGAGGGCAAAGGGGAGGGTGCTGGGTGGGGGCTCAGAACCTCCGTCCCAGTCCCTGCTCCTGTCCCACACCTGGGGCCACCATGGTGGTCACGCTGGGCTACTGGGACATTCGTGGGGTGAGTGGAGGGGGGAAAAGGGGAGGTCAGCAATGGCTGAGGGGGTTCAGGGTGCAGGTTCTTGAGTGGGGGTATGGGAGGGGGGGGTCGGTGGGTGCCGAGGGGGGCTCGGTGTGTGTGAGCAGTGGGTGCTGTGTGCCCCCAGCTGGCCCACGCCATCCGCCTGCTGCTGGAGTACACGGACACCCCCTACCAGGAGCGGCTGTACCGGCCCGGCCCAGGTGAGGGGGGGGCGAGGGGGACCCCCCCGTGTTCCCCTCCCCAGACTCCTTGTCCCCCCCTTTGTGCTGCGTCAGAAACTGGGGGGGGGTGTGGGCAGAGACTCCCTGTTTTGCAGAGAGAAAGCACAGCCTGTCCCTTTGCCCCCCACCTCCTGCCAAGTCTGGGGGGTCCTCTGCTCCCTCGCCTCCTTCCAGGTCTGGGGGGGCCCCTCTGCAACCCCCCACCCACTTACTGTACCTTACAACCCGGTCAATGTCCTCCCTTATCTGCCTGGGATGGGTGGGGTTGGCACATGTCTGCTCCTGGGACAGAGTGGGGACCCCCCCCCCCGCACTCGTGTGTTTGGGTGGGATGGGGGGGTCTGAGGGAGCCCCCCCCCCCACGTGTCTTTCTCTGCCTCCCCCCAGCCCCTGACTTTGACCTCAGTGATTGGACCAATGAGAAGGAGAAATTGGGCCTCGACTTCCCTAACGTAGGTGATGGATGGGGAATGGGGGCTGTGGGGAATAGGATGGGGGGGAACGGGGTGTGACCCCTCCTTGGTAACCCCCCCCCCTCACACGGTTTCCCCCCCCCCCCCCAGCTGCCCTATCTCATCGATGGCCCCACCAAGCTGACACAGAGCAACGCCATCCTGCGCTACATCGCCCGCAAGCACAAGATGTGTGAGTGTTGGGGGGTGTCCCAGCACCAAAGTGGGGGGGTTCCTGGGTGGGGGTGGGAGCTGCTGCTGATGTGTCCCCCCTCCCTGCAGGCGGTGAGACCGAGGAGGAGATCCTGCGCGTGGATTTGTTGCAGAACCACATTGTGGATTTATGCACGAGCTTTGCCCGGCTGTGCTACAGCCCCGACTTCGTGAGTACCCCCGGAGGGGCGGGGGGGGGGTGTATTTTGGGGGTAGGGGGGGTGTCAGACCCTCCTCCTGAGGTCTTGTCCCCAACCCCACTGAGAATATGGGACAAAGGGAATGAGGCCATGGACAGCAATGGGGTGCGTTGGGGGCACCCTGCACTCAGAGGTTGCTGCCGCTGGGTTTAGGGGGGGGTTTTGGGGGGGCAGCTCCCCCCCCCCAGCTTTGTTTCTGACCCCACCCCCCCTCCCGCCCCGTGCAGGAGAAGCTGAAGCCGGCGTACCTGGAGCAGCTTCCCGGGAAGCTGCGGGAGCTGTCGCGGTTCCTGGGCTCCCGGCCGTGGTTTGCCGGGGAGAAGGTAGGTGGGGGGTGCGGGGGGTTTTGGGGGGGGTCCTTCTGGGCACTGACCCCCCTGTCCCCTCAGCTCACCTTCGTGGACTTCCTGGCGTACGATTTTCTGGACATGCAACGCATGTTCGTGCCCGAGTGCCCCGAGCTGCAGGGCAACCTGGGACGGTTCCTGCAGCGCTTCGAGGTGAGGGGGGACACCCCAATACCACCAGCCCTGTCCCCAACACCCCGCTGTCCCTGGCACCTTCCCCAGCACCCCAATCTCCCTGTCCCTATCTGCAATCCTGACACTCCAGTGTCCACATCCCTTCCCCAACATCCCAGTGTCCCTGTCCACAACCCTGACACCCTGCTGTCCGCATTCTCATCCTTGAATCCCCCGTTTCCCTCATCCCCAGCACCCCAATGTCTCTGTCCCCAACACCCCGGTCTCTCTGTCCCCAGCACCCCAGTCTCTCTGTCCCTATCCTTGAATCCCTGGTTTCCCCATCCACAACAGCCTGATGTCTGCATTCTCATCCTTGAATCCCCAGTTTGCCCATCCCCAGCACCCCACTGTCCCTGGCATCCATCCTGGAATCCATGGTGTCCCCATGTCTGCCCTCCACACCCTGGTGTCCTCATCTGCATCTCCAGCACCCTGAGACCCTGAACCCACCCTCAACACCCTGTCTCTATGTCTGAACACCCCAGTGTCCCTGTCACTGTCCCCATTTCTGACACCCCAATATCTCTGTCCCCATCCCTCACACTCCAGTGTCCCCATTCCCATCCCCAACACCCATTTCCCTGTCCCCATCCCTGTCACCCCAGACACCCCATCCCCAACACCCCAAAGTCCCTCTCCCCATTCCCTCTCCTCCTGCAGGCTCTGGAGAAGATCTCTGCCCACATGAAGTCGGGGCACCACATAAGGACACCCATTTTCGGGTGGACAGCGACGTGGGGCAGCACCAAGGAGTGAGGGGGTGCCTCCCCCTCACCTCCCTTCTCGCCCCCTCCCCCCGCCTTCAGCCCTCTCTCCTGCAGAATAAATGAGGGGGGCTCCCCCTTTTCTGGCTGCCGTGTGGGGTGCATCGAGCCGCTGTGGGACCACAGGGTGGTGGGAAGGGTGGGGTCCATGAGCCCCCCCCCCATTTTGTGGAGGTAACCCCTGGGGGGTGTAGCAGGAAAGGGGAGATTTGGGCCTTCCTGTTCTCTGGGATGGGGGAAAGCCACTCCCCCCCATGATCCCCCAGGATAAGGGGGAACCCCCTAAGTGAGACTGCAAGGCTCAAGGGGGGGCATGGGATAATGAGATCCCCCATACAGCTTGAGGGGGGGCACAGAGGGACCTACACCCCTCAGGGTAAGGGGGTCCCTGTGCGGGCTGGGGGACCCCCTCATAGTCTGGGGAGGCTGCAAGAGAGAACTCTCACTCCCTCCCACCCACCCAGGTAAAGGGCATCATATAAAGCTTGGGTGACCCATGATAATAAGACCCCCCTTCATGCAGACTGAGGGGTGCAAGGGGGGTCTGAAGCTCTTCCGAGGAGGGGAGGGGACCCCCAGTGCAGAGTGAGGGGTTGAAGGAAGGACTTATGCCCCCCCCAGTGTAAGGGGGACTCCCATGCAGCCTGGGGGGATGCAGAGTCCCCAGAATAGGGGGAACGCCTGTGCACACTGGGGGGCTCTGGGGGGGCGGGGAATGCCCCTGAGGGTAAGAGGGGGGCACACACATTGTAGAGGAGGTGCAAGGGGGGGGGTGTCCCGTGCCTCCTCACCTCATATAAGAGGGTGTCTGTACAGATTAGGGGGGGGGGGGGGTCTTGTGACCCCAAGCATAAGAAGGGGTCCATACAGATTGGGGGGGATCCCATACAGACTGGGGGGGTTCTGTGCCCCCCAGTGTGAGAGGGGTCCCGTACATATTGGGGGTGGGGGTGTCCCAGCACAAGAGGGGTCCGATACCTATGGGGGGGGGTCCCATATAGACGTAAGCCCACAACCATAACAGGGGTCCCGCAGACTCGGGGGGGGGGGGGGGGAAGGTCCCACAGAGACTTGGGGAGGTCTTGTGGCCCCCAGCATACGATAGGTCCCGTACCAGCTGGGGGTGGGGGGTGTCCTGTACACACCGGGGGGGGTTCCCGTGCTCCCCAAAACGGGGGAGGGATCCCCATGCAGCTGTGGAGGCGGAACACGTGCCGCACCCTCCCACCCAGGATATGGGGGACCCCCTCTCAGGATAGGGGGGGGTACCCCTCTGCCTCAGCCCCTATCCCTTTAAGTGCCCCCCCCGCCTCCCGCCCCCCGTTAAGCACCGCCCCGGGGAAGGGGCGGAGGGGCCGGGGGGGGGGGATCACGCGGGGGGGGTGCGGGCAGAGCGATCGCGCGGCCATGGCGGTGCTGGGATACTGGGACATCCGCGGCGTGAGTGGGGCGGGCGGGACCCCCCTCAGCAACCCCCCCCCACAGCCATCCCCTCAGACCCCCACCCCGTAACGACCCCCCACAGCCATCCCCTCAGTCCCCCCCATAACCCCCCCTCAGCCCCCCCCATAGCCCTCCCCTCAGCCCCCCCATAACCCCCCCATAACCCCCCCAGCCTCCCCTCAGTCCCCCCCAAAACCCCCCCTCAGCCCCCCCCATAGCCCTCCCCTCAGCCCCCCCATAAACCCCCCTCAGTCCCCCCCCATAACCCCCCCCAGCCTCCCCTCAGTCCCCCCCATAACCCCCCCTCAGCCCCCCCATAGCCCTCCCCTCAGTCCTCCCCTCAGCCCCCCCATAACCCCCCATCAGCCTCCCCCATAGCCCCCCATTAGCCTCCCCCATAGCCCCCCATCAGCCCCCCCCATAGCCCCCCCCTCAGCCCCCCCATAGCCCTCCCCTCAGTCCCTCCCATAACCCCCCCCAGCCTCCCCCATAACCCCCCCTCAGCCTCCCCCATAACCCCCCCTCAGCCTCCCCCATAGCCCTCCCCTCAGCCTCCCCCATAGCCCTCCCCTCAGCCTCCCCCATAGCCCTCCCCTCAGCCTCCCCCATAACCCCCCACAGCCCCCCACAGCCCTCCCCCCTCAGCCCCCCACGGGCACGGGGGGCCCCCGCTCTTGGGGAGGGGTCCCAGTACTCTTGGAAGGGGCGCTGCGGAGGTTCCATGTCCTTTTTGGGGGGGCTGCAAGGGTCCCTATGCTCTTGGGGAGGGACCTATAGGGGTCCCTTTGTTCTCGGGGGGGGGGGGGGGGGGGAAGGGGCTTTGGGGTCCCCCTGCTCGTGGGGGGGATCATCCTGCTCTTGGGGGGTGGGGCTGCGGGGGTCCTCGTGTTTTTTGGGGAGTCCCCATGTTCTTGGAGGGTGATATAGGGGTCCCCTTGGTCTCGGGGCGGGCTCATCCTTCTCTTGAGGGGGGGTCTGTAGGGATCCCCGTGCTCGTGGGGGGTGGCTGTGGGAGTCCCCCTTCCTGTGGGTGGGGGGGTCATCCTGCTTTTCGGGCTGGGGCTTTGGGGCTCCACGTGTTTTTGGGGTCCTTTGGGGGGTTCTCCATGCTCTCTCGGTGGGTGATGTAGGGGTCCCCTTGCTTCCTGGGGGGTCATCCTGCTCTTGGCGGGGGGGGCTGTGGGGTCCTGCTGCTCGTCAGGGGGGTCATCCTGCTTAGGGGTGGGGGCTCTGGGGGTCCCCATGGTCTTGGGGGTGGGGCTGTGGGAGTCTCGATGCTTTTGAGGGGGCATTTGGGGGGTCACCATGCTCTTGGGGGCTGTTGTAGGGGTTCCCTTGCTGTCAGGGGGATCATCCTGCTCTCGGGGGTGGGCGGGGGGGTTGTAGGGGTCCCTGTACTCTTGATGGGGGGGGCTGTGGGTGTCCCTCTACTCTTTGGGGTGGAATATGGGCCTCCCCCTGCTCTTTAGGAGGGGCTGCAGGGGTCCCCCTGGTCTTTGGAGGGTCCCCATGCTCTTGGTGGGAGTCCCCGTGGTATAGAGAGGGTCTGCAGGGGTCCCTCTGGTCTTGTGGGGGGGGACTCCGGGGGTCCCCCTGCAGTTGGTGGGGGACTTGTTGCTTTTGGGGGCACCCAGTGAGTTGGAGGGACACCCATGCCTTGGGGGGCGTGGGGGGCTGGCTCCCCCTCCTCCATGCCTTGGTTTCCCCACTGGGTGAGGTGTTTTGTGTGTGGGGGGGTCTCACTGCTCCGTGCCCCCCCCAGCTCGCCCACGCCATCCGCCTGCTCCTCGAGTACACCGAGACACCCTACGAGGACAAACTCTACAGCTGTGGGGAAGGTGAGGAGAAGGTCTGGGGGGGTCCCCGTGCCACCCTCAAGCTCTCTGGCTCTTAGGGGACAGACACAGCATCACCCAACCCCCCCTCTCCCCCCCCCCTCCATCTCTTCTTTCCAGCTCCCAACTATGACAAGAGCCAATGGATCAATGAGAAGGAGAAGTTGGGCCTTGACTTCCCCAATGTAGGTGGTCTGGAGCCTGGGGGTGGTTATGGGGGGTGGATGCCCTGGTGGTCCCATGCCCTGGTGGTCACGTGCCTTGGTGTCTTCTCCAGCTGCCCTACTTCATTGATGGCAACACCAAGCTGACGCAGAGCAACGCCATCCTGCGCTACATCGCCCGCAAGCACAAGATGTGTGAGTGCTGGGGGGGGCTGGGCCAAGGGGTAGGGGTGGGCGTGGACTTAGGTTGGGGTTGGGCGTGGACTTAGGTTGGGGTTGGGCGTGGACTTAGGTTGGGGTTGGGCGTGGACTTAGGTTGGGGTTGGGCACGGATTTTGGCTGGGTTGGGATGGACTTTGATAGGGTTGGCCTTGGCCTTGGGTTGAGCTTGGATTTGGCTTGGACTTGGGTTGAGTTTGGGGTTGGACTTGAGTCGAGTTGGGGCTGGGGCTGCGTTGGGGCTGGGCTTGGGCATGGATTTAGGTTGAGTTGGGCACAGACTTTGGCTGGGGTTGAGCACGGATTTTGACTGAGTTGGGCACAGACTTTGGCTGGGGTTGAGCACGGATTTTGACTGGGTTGGGCATGGACTTTGATTGGGTTGGCCTTGGGCTTTGGTTGGCCTTGGGTTGAGCTTGGATTTAGCTTGGGCTTGGCCTTGGGTTGAGCTTGGATTTAGCTTGGGCTTGGCCTTGGGTTGAGCTTGGATTTAGCTTGGGCTTGGCCTTGGGTTGAGCTTGGATTTAGCTTGGGCTTGGCCTTGGGTTGAGCTTGGATTTAGCTTGGGCTTGGCCTTGGGTTGAGCTTGGATTTAGCTTGGGCTTGGCCTTGGGTTGAGCTTGGATTTAGCTTGGGCTTGGCCTTGGGTTGAGCTTGGATTTAGCTTGGGCTTGGCCTTGGGTTGAGCTTGGATTTAGCTTGGGCTTGGCCTTGGGTTGAGCTTGGATTTAGCTTGGGCTTGGCCTTGGGTTGAGCTTGGATTTAGCTTGGGCTTGGCCTTGGGTTGAGCTTGGATTTAGCTTGGGCTTGGCCTTGGGTTGAGCTTGGATTTAGCTTGGGCTTGGCCTTGGGTTGAGCTTGGATTTAGCTTGGGCTTGGCCTTGGGTTGAGCTTGGATTTAGCTTGGGCTTGGCCTTGGGTTGAGCTTGGATTTAGCTTGGGCTTGGCCTTGGGTTGAGCTTGGATTTAGCTTGGGCTTGGCCTTGGGTTGAGCTTGGATTTAGCTTGGGCTTGGCCTTGGGTTGAGCTTGGATTTAGCTTGGGCTTGGCCTTGGGTTGAGCTTGGATTTAGCTTGGGCTTGGCCTTGGGTTGAGCTTGGATTTAGCTTGGGCTTGGCCTTGGGTTGAGCTTGGATTTAGCTTGGGCTTGGCCTTGGGTTGAGCTTGGATTTAGCTTGGGCTTGGCCTTGGGTTGAGCTTGGATTTAGCTTGGGCTTGGCCTTGGGTTGAGCTTGGATTTAGCTTGGGCTTGGCCTTGGGTTGAGCTTGGATTTAGCTTGGGCTTGGCCTTGGGTTGAGCTTGGATTTAGCTTGGGCTTGGCCTTGGGTTGAGCTTGGATTTAGCTTGGGCTTGGCCTTGGGTTGAGCTTGGATTTAGCTTGGGCTTGGCCTTGGGTTGAGCTTGGATTTAGCTTGGGCTTGGCCTTGGGTTGAGCTTGGATTTAGCTTGGGCTTGGCCTTGGGTTGAGCTTGGATTTAGCTTGGGCTTGGCCTTGGGTTGAGCTTGGATTTAGCTTGGGCTTGGCCTTGGGTTGAGCTTGGATTTAGCTTGGGCTTGGCCTTGGGTTGAGCTTGGGGTTAGCTTGGGCTTGGCCTTGGGTTGAGCTTGGATTTAGCTTGGGCTTGGCCTTGGGTTGAGCTTGGATTTAGCTTGGGCTTGGCCTTGGGTTGAGCTTGGATTTAGCTTGGGCTTGGCCTTGGGTTGAGCTTGGATTTAGCTTGGGCTTGGCCTTGGGTTGAGCTTGGATTTAGCTTGGGCTTGGCCTTGGGTTGAGCTTGGGGTTAGCTTGGGCTTGGCCTTGGGTTGAGCTTGGGGTTAGCTTGGGCTTGGCTTGGAGTTGAAGTTGAGGTTGGAGGGCATCCCCCATTGGTGTCTCCACGTCCCGCAGGCGGTGAGACGGAGGAGGAGATCCTCCGTGTGGACATGCTGGAGAACCAGATCATGGACTTCCGCATGAGCCTGGTGATGGTCTGCTACAACCCCGACTTCGTGAGTGTCCCCACCCTGTGGGGTTTGGTGGCCGTGCTGGGGTCCTCTGTGGCTGTGTCTTGGGATGCATTGACATGGGGAAGATGCTGTCCCCTGGTGTGGGGACACCAGGGTGCCCAGCTTCACCTTTCCATCTCTTCCTCATGCAGGAGAAGCTCAAGCCGGGCTACCTGGAGCAGCTGCCAGGGAAGCTGAAGCTCTTCTCCAACTTCTTGGGGGACAGGAAGTGGTTTGCAGGGGAGAAGGTACCACTGGGACCTTGGAGGGGGTCGGGGGATGCTGAGGAGGGTGTTTGTCCCCACGCTGGTCCTCACGGTGTGTCCTCCTCCTCATCCCCAGCTCACCTTCGTGGACTTCCTCATGTTTGATGTGCTGGAGCAGAACCGCATCTTCGAGCCCAAGTGCCTGGAGCCCTTCAAGAACCTCAAGGACTTCATGGACCGCTTTGGGGTGAGCTGGGCCGCCCTGGCCATCACCTTCCCCTCCCTGAGGAAGGACCTCAGCCCCCGAGGGGCACCCAGGGGGTGAGGAGCATGTGGTGGGGGTCAGGTTCCTGATGTTCTCCTTGCCCCCACAGGCCCTGGAGAAGGTGGCTGCCTACATGAAGTCCCCCCGCTTCCTGAAGATGCCCATCAACAACAAGATGGCCAAATGGGGCAACAAGAAGGAGTAGGGGGCTATCATGGGGTGAGGGGAGCTGGGGTGGGAGGGGGGGGCATCCTGACTTGACCCCCCAACATCCTCCATCATGGGGTGGGGTGGGTGCTGTGGGTGTGAAGCCCCCAAACACAATAAAGTGCTTTAGATGTGGCACCCTCAGCACCACCCCCGAGTGCTGGGGTGGAAATTGTGGGGGTCCCCAACGGGCATCGCTGCCACCCTGGCCCCTCCCCCTCCCCTTGGCTGGGTTTTGAGGGGGGGGGGGGTTGTCACGCGCTCAGCCCTGTGATGTCCCCATGGGCCCCCCCCTCACTCTCCTGGGCAAAGTGCCCTGGGCTCCCCTCGTTAGCTCTAATGAGGCACAAAGATGGGTGGGGTCTTGGCACAGAGCCCTGCCCACTGGGCCCCCCCCCCCACTGCCACCCCCACCCCAGGGCTTAATGGGGGGCTGCCTGCAGTAGGGACCGTGGGGCAGGACCCACAGAAGGGCTGTGTCTGTGTCATGTTCCCACCCCCCACCGGGGTGACACAGGGACCAATGTCTCCCCCTGAGGCCCCTGTGCTGTCACTCTCTTTATTTTACATATTTTGGGGGGGCACCCATGTTTCAGGGTGCCCACCCGGGGGGAGGGGTGGCGCCTGCCCCCCACTTCCCCACCCCAAGTGTCCTCTGGTGTGGTATTGGGCAGGGTCCCAGCAGCCTTGTGTCACCAGTGGCTTGAGGGGGAGAGAGGGGGGGGGGGGGGTGTCCCCAACCCCCCAAAGCGTGGCTCTCCGTGTTGGGGGTGGGGGGCAGATGGGATAGGGGGGCCCCCCCCCGGAGCCCCCCATATTTCTCAGGGTGCTGCATCCTGGCTGGGGGCTCGGCTCAATCCGTGGGGCCCATCTGCAAGGAAAGGGGATGGGAAAAGTAGGGGAATGGGGGTGGGGGAGCTGCAGGGTGGGTGGGGAGGGGGGGGGGGGTGGGTTTGGGGGTCCCCTCACCCCCAGGGACGTGCGGACGGCCGAGAGCTTGAAGAGGACTCGGCGCCACTCCTCGGGACACACGGCCCGAAGCTCCGCCGGGCTCAGCCGCAGCAGCTGCTGCCCCGACAGCACCCCCAGACACCGCACCGTGCTGAGGGGGGGACAGACAGACAGACAATAAGGGGATGGACCCCCCCTAAATGGAGCCACGAGGGTCGGGGGAGGGAGGTGAAGCTCAAGGGGCCACCTACATCCTCGAGAAGCCCTTGTCCTTCAGCCAGGCCGTCACCTCCTCCGGCGAGGAGTCGGGGAGCAGGTTGGGGGGGCTGTCCTGGAGCTGGGGTCCTCCTGCCAGCCCCTCCTGGTGGCGGGGGTGTGAGGAGGGGAGGGGTGGGGGAGCACCCACCTGGCTGCCTCTGTGCCCCCCAACACCTTGCTCTGGCTCCAGGATGTTGCTGGGGACGTAGCCCTTGTCCCCCCGGTTGTCCTGCACCAGCCACCACTTCTTCCGCTGGTCCAGGACCTGGGGGGTGTGGAGAAGAGGGGACAGCACCCTTCCAGATCCCCCAGCAATCAGGGTGGGGGTCCCCATTCCATCCTCCCCAGGAACACCCATGGGGGGTACCCCCGACTCGTCCCCTCTGTCCTCCCCAGAAGAACCTCATAAATGTGACGCCTTGCTTGTTCCCTGCATCCTCCCCCAGAGCATCCACTGGGGGGAACCCCCCTACTTGACCCGACCCCTCCATCCTCCACAGGAGCCTCCATGAAGAGGAATCCCCCAGCTTTCTACCTGCAGTGTGTCCCCTCCATCCTCCCAAGGAGCACCCATGGGTGGGACACCCCAATTATCCCCTCCATCCTCCCCAGGATCACAGTATCACAAGGTTGGAAAGGACCTCTGAGACCATCAAGTCCAACCTATAACCCAACACCAACACCAACCCATCATCTAACCCATGGCACTCAGTGCCTCATCCAGTCTCCCCTTAAACACCTCCAGGGTCGGTGACTCCACCCCCTCCCTGGGCAGCCCATTCCAGTGACCAATCACTCTTTCAGGGAAGAACTTTTTCCTCACATCAAGACTAAACTTTCCCTGACCAAGCTTGAGTCCCTGCCCTCTAGTTCTGTCCCTGGTCACCTGAGAGAAGAGACCAACCCCTGCCCCACTACAACCTCCTTTTAGGGAGTTGTAGAGAGCAATGAGGTCTCCCCTGAGCCTCCTCTTCTCCAGACTAAACAGCCCCAGCTCCCTCAGTCGCTCCTCATAGGGCTTGTGCTCCAGCCCCTTCCCCATCTTCGTTGCCCTCCTCTGGACACATTCCAGTATCCTGACATCTTTCCCAAACTGGGGGGCCCAGAACTGGACACAATATTCAAGGTGAGGCCTGACCAGTGCCCAGTACAGGGGGACGATAACTCCTCTGGTCCTGCTCCCCACACTATTCCTGATGCAGGCCAGGATGCCATTGGCCTTCTTGGCCACCTGGGCACACTGCTGGCTCATGGGGAGCTTCCTGGCCACCAGCACTCCCAGGTCCCTTTCTGCCTGACTCCTCTCCAGCCACTCTGTCCCCAGTCTAGAGCTCTGCAACAGATCAGCCACGGTGGGGAACCACATGCTTGTCCCCACCACCCTACACAGGCAGCACCCCTGGGGGGAGAACCCCATTTGTCCTCTCCATCCCTCCAGCCTCCCCATAGTTTGGTCACCCCACTTGTCCCCTCCATCCTCCACAGGAGCACCCATGGGGGTTCCCCCCACTCTCTACCTGCACTGTGTCCCCCATCCTGACGCTCAGCTCCTGTGCGTTCCTGGCCTGAAAATCGTACAGGGCTCGTGCCAGCCCCTGGGCAGCAAGGGGGGCTCTGGAGATGGGGAAGAGGGGTGGGGGTGTGACCATCCAGCTGGGGGCCGCATCCTGCTCAGCTAGGAGGGTCTGTGGGCCAGGGGGAGCACTTACCCTTGGCCAAGGTTGTCCCTCTGTCCGGTGGCTGGCGGCTGCGCGGGGAGCAGAGAGAGAATCATAGAACCGTGGAATGGTTTGGGTTGGAAGGGACCTCAAAGTCCATCCAGTCCCACCCCCCTGCCATGGGCAGGGACACCTCCCACAGGATCAGGAGGCTCAGAGCCCCATCCAACCTGGCCTTGAACACCTCCAGGGATGGGGCAGCCACCACTGCTCTGGGCAACCTGAGCCTCCTCACCGTGAAGAATTCCTTCCTAAGATCTTATCTAAATATCCCCCCTTCCAATTTAAAGCCGTTCCCCGTTGTCCCATTATTCCAGACCCTTGGAAAAAGTCCCTCCCCAGCTTTCCTGGAGCCCCTTTCAGTCCTGGGAGGCTGCTCTAAGGTGTCCCCAGAGCCTTCTCTTCTCCAGGCTGAACAACCCCAACTCTCTCAGCCTGTCCTCACAGCAGAGGGGCTCCACCCCTCTGGGCTCCTCTGGACCAGCTCCAACGGTTCCATCTCATTTTATGTCGGGGATTCCAGAACTGGACACAGGACTCCAGGTGGGGGCTCAGAAGTGGGGCTTCAGAGCAAGTTGGGGTATCCTGCCCACCCCCACCCCCTTGCCATACCTGCTCTGCCGGAGGGGGAAGCCACCCATCTGAGAAGACGGGGATGTAGCTGGGCACCAGCTCGCTGTTGGGGTACTCAGCCCTGCAACAGGGACAAAGCCAAGGTGGGTGGCAAAGGCCCCCCAAGCACGACCCCCCCGTTGGCGCTGGGGGGCTGCCCCCCACCTGCTCTTGTTCCAGGCACTGCCCAGGGCCTTCCAGGTGCTGTAGTGCTCCTGGTGCAGGGTTCTCTCCAGCAGCTCCAGAGCCTCTGGCACCAGCAGTGGGGCCTCCACCGCCGCAGCCAGCCCAGTCATGGGGCAGTGGTCCAGGACCTGCTTGGGGTGGGGGGAGATGGAGCAGCACCCCAAAACTGCCCCCTAGGATGGATGGGGGGGCTGCTCCTACCCATCCCCATGGGCACAGACCCCCTGAACCCCCAATGCTGGGCTCAGCCCCCGCATCCCCTTGGGCTCAGATCCCCTGAACCCCATCCCTGGGCTCAGCCTCCCTATCCCAATGGGCACAGACCCCCTGAACCCCATCCCTGGGCTCAGCCCCTGCATCCCTGTGGGCACAGATCCCCTGAACCCCAATCCCTGGGCTCATCCCCCCCATCCCCGTGGGCTCAGACCTCCCGAACCCCTATCCCTGGGCTCAGCCTCCCTATCCCCATGGGCTCAGACCCCCTGAACCCCCACCCCTGGGCTCATCCCCCAATCCCCGTGGGCTCAGACCACCTGAACCCCCATTCCTGGGCTCAGCCTCCCTATCCCCATGGGCACAGACCCCCTGAACCCCATCCCTGGGCTCAGCCCCTGCATCCCTGTGGGCACAGATCCCCTGAACCCCAATCCCTGGGCTCATCCCCCCCATCCCCGTGGGCTCAGACCACCTGAACCCCTATCCCTGGGCTCAGCCTCCCTATCCCCATGGGCACAGACCCCCTGAACCCCCATTCCTGGGCTGAGCCACCCTTCCTTACTCCATCCCCAAGGGCACAAACATGGAAGGGTGAGACCAACTCTGGGGGACACTCACGAAGCTGAGGGCTGTGAAGATGAGCTGCAGCAGCTCCTGGGGGGGTGGTTCCTGCACGAACCGGTGGGTCCTGCCCTGCGTGGAGGAGACAAAAGGTGTCCCCACAGAGTCCCCGTGTCCCCCCCCCCCCCCCGCCATCCTTATGCAGCCCTCCATCCCCACACCCCCCCATCCCCAAACCCACCCCATCCCCACACACCGCCCTACCCCCACGCAGCCCCCCCTTTCCCACGCAGCTCCCTCATCCCCACACAACCCCTCCCTCCCCACAAGGCCCCCTTCTCCCCACACAGCCCCCACCCCCCTCGCCTCCACCCCAGTGACCCATGGGGTCCCAACCAGTCCCACGGGACCTACCAGGAGGTTGAGGGCGTATTTCACCTTCTGGAAGAAGTCCTTGTAGTCCTCTTCGGGGGGCAGAGCTGGAGGGGAAGAGGCGGGGAGGCTGGTACAGAGATGGCATCTCTAGACCCCTCCCCAAGTCCTGGATCACCACCTTTGTTCTTTATCTTCTTCTTCTTCTTCAGCTTGGAGGTGCTGGCCAAGCCCAGGGCTGTCTTCAGTCGGGCCACGAAGAGGTCCAGGTCACCCAGCACGTGGTTGAGGACCTCCTGCAGGAGCAGGATGGGGCCCGGTGGGTGCTGGTGAGGACAACCTGGGGGGGTGGGGGGGGATCCCCCCCATCCCAGGACATAGGATGGTACTTACAACATCTCGGTCCACCGTGGGCATGACCTGGCCTGGGAGGATGGTCCACGGCATCTGCTGGGGGTCTGGTGGGCCTGGTGACAGCGGAAGGTCCCAGCTCTGCTCCCCCTGCCCCACTCCCACTGCTGGGGAAACTGAGGCACGCTATGAACCCCACCCTGGTCCCCCCACACCCCATCACTCACTGTAGTCCGAGGAGGGCAGCGGGCGGAGGGAGAGCTCGGGGGGCTCTGCCCGTGGCTCCGGGGGTACAGAGGGAGCCTTCGTGTATGGGGGGGTCAGGGCTGGCAGCACATCCAGGCTGTTCCTGGGCAAGGAGGAATGGGGGGGCTGAGTTTTTGGGGGGGGGGTGGGGTGTCTGTGACCATGGGGATGGGAGGGGGGGCCGAGCCCAGGGATGGGCATTGAGGGGTCTGTGCCCATCGGGATGGGAGGGTCTGAGCCCATGGAGATGGAGTACAGGGTGGGGGGCGTCGGTGCCAATGGAGATGGGGGAGCTGAGCCCAGGGATGGATATGGGGGGCTGAGGGGCATCTGTGTCCATGGGGATGGGGGAGGCTGAGCCCATGGAGATAGGGTACAGGGGTTCAGGGTGTCTGTGCCCATGGGGATGGAGCAGGAGGGGGAGCTGGACACAAGAATGGGGTACAGGGGTGGGGGTGTCTACCTGTGGGGATGGGGTAGGAAGGGGGAGCTGAGTCCAGCAATGGGTATGGAGGTTCAGGGGGTCTGTGCCCATGGGGATGGGGTACAGGGGTGTGGGGAGGTGTCTGTGACCATTGGGATGGGACAAGAGGTGGGGGCTGAGCCCAAGGATGGGGTTCAGGGCTGGGGGGTGGGGTCTGTGCCCATGGGGATGGGGTTGAGGTTGGCGATGTGCTCTAGAGGTACAGGGCACCTGGGTATGGGATAAGAGGGGGGGCTGTGCCCATAAGAAAGGGGGATACCAAGGGGCGGGGGGGCAGGCAGACTTGGGGGTCAGGCTTGGCTGGCCCCCAGGAGGGGGTGAAGAACCACATCCCCCCTTACCTGTGCCCATACGGCCTCCTCTGCTCCTCCTTCACCAGCTTCTCCAGGTTGCTCTTCAGCGTCTCTGCCTGGCACAGACCCCGCCCCACCATCAACAACCCCTTCCTGGGGTGCTGTCCCCTAACCCCCCCCCCCCCCCCCACCTTGCCCCCCCCCCCTCAGGGCTCACCCCTGGGTGCTCGCACTGGAAAAGCAGGACGCTGGTTCCCGGGGGGCTCTGCTCCTGCACGCTGATGGCCAACACCGAGTTGTAGGTGCAGGTGTCGAGCGCAGCCGAACAGCCCCGCACGCTGCCCAGCGGGAAAGCCTCCAGCTCCTCCTGGCCAGGGGGGAAACCGGGGTGCTCACCTCCACCCCCCACCCACCCCGAAATGGCCAGCAGGGGTGGGGGGCAAAGGGTGTGCAAGGGTTATAGGGGTGCTGGTGCTTGGGGGGGGGGGGGCTTGCGGGGCTGTGGGGGTGTAAGGGTTAAGGGTTCTGGGGTGGCTTTTGAGGATGCTGAGTGTGGAGAGGGGGGTTACAGGGGAGGCTTGTGGGTGCCAGGCTTGTAGGTGTGCAAGGGTGGGGGGGCAGTGTTATAGGGGTGCAAGGGTTTGGGGGGCAGTGTTATAGGGATGCAAGGGTTGGGGGGCTCAGTGTTATAGGGGTGCAAGGGGAGCAGTGTTATATGGGTGCAAGGATTAGAGGGGCAGTATTAGGGGGTGCAAGGGTTGAGGGGCAGTGTTATGGGGTGCAAATGTTGGGGGCGGTTTTATAGGGGTGCAAACATTCGGGGGGTGGTGTTATAAGGGAGCAGGGATTGGGGGCAGTGTTATAGGGGTGTAAGGATTAGGGATGCAGTCTTGTGGGGTGCAAGGGTGGGGATGGCAGTGTTATAGGGGTGCAAGGATTGGAGGGACAGTATTATGGGGTGCAAGGTTTGAGGGGCAGTATTATAGGGGTGCAAGGGTTGAGGGGCAGTGTTATGAGGGGCAGTGTTATGGGGTGCAAGGTTTGAGGGGCAGTGTTATGGGGTGCAAGGTTTGAGGGGCAGTATTATAGGGGTGCAAGGATTGGAGGGGCAGTGTTATGGGGTGCAAGGTTTGAGGGGCAGTGTTATGGGGTGCAAGGTATGAGGGGCAGTGTTATGGGGTGCAAGGGTTGGAGGGGCAGTGTTATGGGGTGCAAGGTTTGAGGGGCAGTGTTATGGGGTGCAAGGGTTGGAGGGGCAGTTTTATAGGGGTGCAAGGATTGGAGGGGCAGTTTTATAGGGGTGCAAGGATTGGAGGGGCAGTGTTATGGGGTGCAAGGTTTGAGGGGCAGTATTATAGGGGTGCAAGGGTTGAGGGGCAGTGTTACAGAGATGCAAGCATTGGGGGGTGGTGTTATAGGGGTGCAAAGGTTTGGGGGGTGGTGTTATAGGGGTGCAGGGATTGGGGGCAGTGTTATAGGAGTGCAAGGGTTGGGGGAGCAGCATTATAGGGGTGCAAGGAGGGGGAAAGGGCAGCGTTATAGGGGGTGTGGTTGGTGCCAGGGTTAAGGGCGGTGTGGGGGTACCAGAGTTGTGGGGGTGCCACAGCTGGGGGACAGCAGGATTTGAGGGTTGGAGTTGGGTCCAGGGTGCTGCTGGTGTGGGGTGCTGGTGTGGGAGTGCAGGTGGGTGCCAGGGTTGAGGGGTGCAGAAAGGCTGATGTGCAAACTGGGGTCAAGGGGGGCACCAGGACTCATGGGGTGGCACCCTGGAGAGGGTGTTGGGGCCAAGTGGGGTGCTGGGGGGAGATGCCAGCGTTACAGAGGTGCCAAGGCTACAGGGGGTGCCAGAACCAGGGGAACATTAGATTTATGGGGGTTCTGGGTCCAGAGTGGGTGCTGTGGCCAAGCTGGGTGTCATGGGTAGAGGGTGCCAGGCTTCAGGGGGTGCCATAGCAAAGGGGTGCCAGACTTCTAGGTGGCCAGGTAGTGCCAGGCTACGTGGAGTGATATGGGCAGGAGGTGCCAGGCTTCAGAGCGTGCCATGGGCTGGGGGTGCCAAGCTTTGGGGCGTGCCGTGGGCAGGAGGTGTGAAGCTTTTGGGAGTGTGATGGCCAGGGGGGTACCAGGCTTTGGGGGTTGCTGAAGGCAGGGGGTGCCAAGCTTTGGGGGTGCCATGGGCAAGGGTTGCAGGCTTCAGGGGGTGCCATGGGCAAGAGGTGCCAGGCTTTGGGGCTGCCATGGAGTTCAGGCTTCGGGGGGTGCCATGGGCAGTGGGGGAGGCTTCTAGGAGTGCCATGTCCAAGGAGTATCAGGTTTCTGGAGGTGCCAAGGCGAGAGAGGCTTCGGGGGGTGCCATGGGCTGCGGGTGCCAGGCTCTGGGGGGTACCTTGCTCTCCACATCACTCAGCACCAGTTCCTGGTCCTTGACTTGCAGGATGAGGTCCTGCCCCCAGACCCGGCCCTGGGCCTCCAGCGCCTTCAGGTGTGCCAGGCAGTCCTCGACGCTGCGCAGGTTCTTCTCCAGGCGCATCGTGAGCAGGTGCTGGCGGGGGGCGGGGGGGGCACAGCAAGGGGTGTCACCAGCTACCCTGCCACCACCACCCCACCTCTGCAATCCGGGGCAGCCTGGCGAGGTTGGGGGGGATTGAGGTGGTTTGGGGGGGTGGGGGGTGTCTCCTACCTCGACGCGGTGCTGGAAGTCGCTGTGGGGCTTGCAGAGGGTCTGGCTGTACTCCTTGCGCTGGTCTGGGGGGGGGGACACGGGGCTCAGGGGGTGCAGGGGGTGGGCACAGCCCGGGCACGCGGACCGGGGGCGGGGTTCGGGGTGCAGCCCGCACTCACTGTAGATGCTTTTCCCGCTGGGGCGGGTGAAGTTGTTGGATTGTCGGAATGTGGAGCTGTCGTCGTATTCGCTCCTGGATGGACGGACAGACAGACCTTGGCACCCTGCAGCGCCGTTCCCTCCCCAACTTCCAAAAGTGGGGGACCCCCCCCCCCCCCCACCCCGCTGGGTACTCACCAGGACGACGGGGTGCTCCAGCGATGGAAGGGGTCTCCCATCTCGCTGGCTCAATCCTGCTCTGGGGTCCTGCAGTGGGCACGGTCCCCACATCACCCCCAGTGTGTCCCCAACCACCTGCGCCCCCTCTCATGCCCTCCACCCCCCCCGGACATCGGCATCACCCTGGTATCCCAGCAGGACCCCCCCTACACCCCCCCTGCCTCCCCATCCCCGTGGGGGTCACCCAGCAGCCAGAGCTACCCCTTCCCCCCACCAAGTAATCAGATGGGGTCCCTGACCTGGGCTAGGGGGTGACGCCGGGGTGCCCCTGCTCACCCCAACCCTGATGCCACCTGCTCAGCCTCCCAGCTGAACTGCGTAGCAGAGGGTGGTGTGGGTGAGGGCAAGAGCCTGACGTCGGCACCGCACCCGCCTGCTCTTTGCCCCATGGCATCTGCTTCAGGGCGAGGGTGCAGGGAGGAGGATAGCGGGAGGGGACGATTGCCACCAGCTGCCACCACCCTGAGGTGCCCACCCTGAGGTGCCCAGCCTATGGCAGGGCTTCCTCACCTTGGGGACATCCCCCCGGGTGGGGTTGCAGCCCGGAGCGGGCAGGGTGTCCCCTCCAAACCTCAAACCAGCCTGGCACCTCCCCGAGGCTGGGCCTTGGTGACGTCCTGCCTGGCAGCACCCAGCCCTGTCCCGCAGAGCCGTGCCCTGAGGGGAACACCAGGCTCGCCCCGAAACTGGGGAAGCTTTTCCAGGGTGCTTTGTGCCAAGGAGGGGCCGGATCTGATGTGTCCATGCTGTGGGTTAAGGGTGGTGGCAGCAAGGACACCGTCACCAGCACCGTGGGGTTACCTTTGCCCAGGGTGTCCAGCTCTGCTTTATCCCTTTGCAGAATCTGTCCCTCAACACCACCAGGACCATTAGGGAGGACTCCAGCCCATCTGTCCCCTCTGGCCAGGGGATACTGGGTGGTCACACTGGGGCTGGCACTGCCTGAAGGTTGTGTCCATAGGATCAGAGTGACCCACTGACCTTCTTCCCCAGTGAGGGGGATTTGGGGCTCATTCTTCCCCTCTCCTTTGCTCTCGTGGGACCCCACCTGGAGTCTTGTGTCCACCTCTGGAATCCCCAACATAAGAAGGAGATGGAACCGTTGGAACAGGTCCAGAGGAGGCCATGGAGATGATCCACGGGGTGGAGCCCCTCTGCTGTGAGGACAGGCTGAGAGAGTTGGGGTTGTTCAACCTGGAGAAGAGAAGGCTCTGGGGACACCTTAGAGCAGCCTCCCAGGACTGAAAGGGGCTCCAGGAAAGCTGGGGGAAGGCTTTTTCCAAGGGCCTGGAGTGATGGGATAAGGGGGGAATGGCTTTGAATTGGAAAGTGGGAGATTTAGATTGGACATTAGGAAGAAATTCTTCAAAATAAGGGTGAGGGGGCCCTGGCACAGGTTGCCCAGAGAAGCTGTGGGTGCCGCTGTCCTAGGGGTGTTCAAGGCCAGGTTGGATGGCGCTTTGAGCCCCCTGATCCAGTGGGAGGTGTCCCTGCCCATGGCAGAGAGGTTGGAATGGATGGGCTTTGAGGTCCCTTCCAACCCAAACCATTCCATGAATCTGTGGTTATTTTGGCTACTCTGGGCTGATCCTGATGCAGCTTGGGGGGGGGGGTCATGAGCCAGCTGGGCTGTGACTACTGTGTCCCCATGGTCCCTTCCATGCCCCTCCCAGCCCTGTAAGCTGTCACAACCTGGCTGACAGTCTCTCTCTATTTTCTTTCCATGTTTTTGGGTCAAACTGGCCCCACCACAGAGGAACCCCGGCATCCTGCGCCTCAGGGCATCGAACCCTTTGGGGGTGTCTGGGGCCGTCAGAGGGAAAGTATGAGCAGATCCAAGGGGAAAAGGGGAGGGGGAGTGACAATGGTCCCCAGGGAGTGGGGAGGGGGAACAGGGGTTGGGGTCGTGCCTCAGTTTCCCCCTTTCAGGGAGGGGCAGAGTGCAGTCCCCAATTCGGCCACCAGGGGGCAGCACGGCCCAATATGTGACACCACCCCCCGAAAATGCGTGACCCCCCCCCCATATATTTGTCACCAAGTGTGAAAGGGCCCCAACGTGCCCGGTGCCACCCCAGGTCCTGCTGGTACCGCCGATCGCCCTGGTGTCCCTGGTGCTGGAGACATTTGGGTGACCCCTCTCGAGGGGGGGATGCAGTGGCTGCTGCCCTGTGGCATCAAGGTCCCCACGGGAGGTTTGGGGTTCCAGCCCCCCAATAGCTCGGCACCCCCTCAACACACCCTGCTTCTGTGGAAGGGAATTGAGGGGTCCCCTTATACTGTCCCCATGTCCCCTCCTCCTTAGGGACCCTGGGGAGACGTTTGGGAGGCCAAAGGAGGGATCTCTTGGGATCTGGGCCAAATGCCCCCTCAAACGTCCCCCAGGTGCCCCATCCTGCTCTGAGGGGGTGTTTAAATGGCACTGGGGATGCATTTAGTGTTGTGGGTGCTGGCTGGAAGGTGTTTGTCTCTGTGCTGCTCCCCAGTTCACCCAATAACCCCCACCAGCCAGGGCTTGGGCCCCACTTGGGCACAGAACCAGCACAGCACCCCTCTCCCAGCACCTCCTGGGAAGCCAGTGCCCCCACCTCTCTTACTGGGAGCCATGGAGCAGAAAAATGGGGTGCTACAGCACCCATAGCTCTGCTGGCTCCCTGCACCACCCAAGGCTCTCAGTTACCTGGGTCCTTCCTATGATGGTCCCCAGCACCCGGGTGGCCTCAAAGGCGTGAGGAGCTGCGAGGAGGACACAAAGTCCCTCTGATGAGGACAACAAACCCCGTCAGGCTCTTGCTATCTGGGAATGTCAACGGCACCAGCTGAGCCCCAAATTGTGCACCCTGGGGTGTTCCCGGCTGCCTCAAGATCCCCCTGCACCCAAGCCATGTCCCAAGGCACCCTGATGCCCCCCACCCCAGCCCTGCCTCAAGTTATGCCGTGCCTCAGTTTCCCCACCCACATCTGCCTCTCCAGGCTGGAGGGATCCGGCCCCTTCCCTGGCACCTTACGGCACCCGTGGGTGTGGGGTGGGTTTGATTCCCCCCGGCAGCACCCACAGCACAAGGAGGACCATGGCCCATCCGTGTCCACCCCTCTGCAGGGATAGAGTGCTCGCCCCACCCCTTCCCAGCTCCTCCCAGTCACCCCACTGGGTAAACTGGGAACGGCGCCTGCTGCAGAAATATTATAAAAAGCCTCAGTTTTGCTCTTTTTTCCCCCTTGGATTCCTGAGCAGAGGCGACACCTCCCCACACACCCCAGCCCTGCCGTGCCCCCCTCGCCCTTCCCCAGGCTCAGGACATCCCCAGGAGCCACCAAACCCCTTGGGAAGAGCCAGAAGGGGGGCTTGGAGGCTTCTCCCACCAGGGCAATGCCAAAGCCTTTTGCCATTTCAGATCCAGAAACACCCAGCATCAAAATGTGCTAAATCAGTGAGTTTGCCCCAAAACGCAGCTGTTCTAGAGAGGAGAATGGCCCCATCCTGCACCCCTTTTTCTACGACTGGAAAGCTGCTGGGTGGGGGGGACACCCTCACCCACCCAGAGGACAGCGCTGGGGACACAACCTGATGGAATCAGCCCGGTGCTCCATCCCCACTGGGGGTGCAGGATGTGGCCCTACCCCAGGGATAACGCGGGGTTGGTGCAGATTTGGGGGTTCCCGGGCGCAGGGGGACCACGGGGCCACCAGTTCCTGGAATTTCTGGTGACACATTGGTCCCGGCCAGGTGCCACCAGGGCCCTGGGGCCGGAAAGCAGCTGTGGCTCTGGGTGCTGGGTGCCAGCCAGCGGCAGAAACCACGGCCAGCTGGGAGCCATCCCCACGTCACTGGGGCGAAGAGCGGGATGGACCGCGGTGTACCCGGATCTGCCGCCTAATTGCTGGGGACCAGCAGCTCCCCATCATTTCGGGGACCTCTGGGGAGGGTTTAACCCCTCAGAGGCTGGGAAAATGAGGGTGGGAGGCACAGGCACAGGTTGGGCAAAGAAGTGGTGGCTGCCCCATCTCTGGAGGTGTTCAAGGCCAGGTTGGATGGGGCTTGGAGCCCCCTGATCCAGTGGGAGGTGTCCCTGCCCATGGCAGGGGGGTGGAACTGGGTGGGTTTGAGGGCCCTTCCAACCCAAACTATTCCATGATTCTATGTTTCTATGAAAATATGTTGGATTGTTCTCCCTGGGCAGTAGGAACAGAACAGCACAGCTCCCAGGTCGAGATGTTCCTCTCGGCGATATCCAAATCCACAAGAACTTCTTGTCCTCCATGGGGTCTCCCTGGTGGTGAAGGTGGTGATGTCCCCTCTGGCACAGCAGCCAGGCTCGGACACTCTTTTGGGGTGGCAGGGGGATAGTTGGAGGGGTGCTCAGAGGCACCCCGCTGTCATCCTGCCTCTCTGCACCCAGCTCGCTGTGTCCCTATCCATGGTCACCCTGCTGCCCTGTCCCTGTGGTTTTAGGCCCATGGGGAAGCAAGGGGAGTCCCAGGTGGGTGCCCACTGTGACAGTGCCTGTGGGATGCTCCTGCAGGCACTGCACCAGGGTCACATCCTACCAAGGGGTTTAGGCACCCACTGGCATGGCCACCATAGGAGCTGGTGTGCTACAAAAGCCACTGCTGGGTTCCTGTCACCCTACTGGGTCCCTGTCACCCTGCTGAGTCCTTTAGTGTGGCTCGCTGGGGGCTGAGTCTCCCCCTCCATCATTCCCAAAGGTCCTGGCTCGGTGCTTCCACCAAACCCCTCACTTCTCCAGGAATATCCTCAAGGTCACCCAAAGGGAGAGAATCATAGAAACATGGAATGGTTTGGGTTGGAAGGGACCTCAAAGCCCAGCCAGTTCTACCTCCCTGCCATGGGCAGGGACACCTCCCACTGGATCAGGGGGCTCCAAGCCCCATCCAGCCTGGCCTTGAACACCTCCAGGGATGGGGCAGCCACAGCTTCCCTGGGCAACCTGGGCCAGGGCTTCCCCACCCTCATCATTTCTTTCTAATGTCCAATCTAAATCTCCCCCTTTCAATTTAAAGCCATTGGACCCTCCTGGGGTCCCAGCCCCAAGCCCAGTGCCTGAGCTCCACAGCTTTGGGGCATCTTGGCCCTCATAGCTCTGGGTTACCCTGTCTTTTCCAGGATGCTGATGAATTCTACATCTTTGAAGGAATGGGAGGAGATCCATGGGGTTTTCCCATCCCTTTGGCTTTCCAAATATCTCTGCAGCAACATCCCTGAAGGCTTTTCAGAAAAAGCACTCCAGAAGCAAACCTCCTCCTCTGCTTTTTAACCTGCTGCTGATTTTTTCCCCCTCTCTCATTTCTGGAAGGAGATGCAGAATGTGTTGGTGAGCAGGTGATACTGGGGGGTATGAGGGCAGCAAGTGCCCATGCCCAGCTCAACCAGGCATGCCCATGGCTGGTGGCTCCCAGCAGAGCCACAGGGACTTGGGTGGAGGCTGGAAACATTTGGAATTCAAGTTTTTTGGCATCGAAGAGGCTGAAGTGGAAAAGAGCAGCAAGGGAGCTGCAGGGATGGAAGACAAGAGTAGCTGAGGTACCCTCAGACCCTGCAGGTGCCCCACAAAGGTGCATATGGCCACATAAAAAGCTTTCTTACCTCCAGAGAAGCAGCCAGTCCCATGGCTTTAGCCACACACCTGCAAAAAGTGTCTTGCTTTTGGGGTGAAGAGAGAAAACCAGCATTCCTGTGCCCATCCCTGGATGTGTGGGACCCATCCTGCTTTGCTCCCCACCATCTCACATCCCAGCAGCCTGGGGATTTCCAGAGGTGGTGGGGGCCGAAAGGGCAGTGGCCACACATGGGCTTAATTAGAGGTGATGAGGACACACAAATGAGCAGGTTGTGGCCTGGTCAGGGGTGGCCGAGCTGCTGCAAATCCCTGGAGGCTCTGGAGGTGCTTCTCGGTGTTTCCCACGCTCCATGTGTTGGGGGAAGGATGGATTTTGGAGTGAAACACCAGGTGGGAGACACGGCTGGGGGTGGGAAAGGGCAGGGAGCTGGGTCAGGGAGGTCAGACCTCCAAAATAATCACTGCCTGTGGATGTGTCCTTCTCTGGGATGGGAAATGGGTCCCTGGTGGGCAAAGCATAGGGAAGCTCAAGCAGCCTGGAGACCCCAGTGAGCCCAAAGTGAGCTTGGGAAGGGGTTTATTCTGCCCCAGTTGTGGAATTAGAGATGAATTGCCTCATAGGAACAGCTGGCACCTTCATTGCCTCAGTGCTGCCCCTCCATCCTGCTTCCCACCCCTTCCATCCTCATCATCGTTGTCCAAATCTGGGGTGAACTTAACCCAAAAGCTTCCCAATGTGCCCTCTAGTAGCAGGATCTGGCCCTTGGAACTTTCCTCCATCCCTAAAATCCCACAAATTCATAGAGAAGCCAAGCGTAGCCACTAAATCCCTCATCCTGGAGGGCTGAGGGTCCCAGCTGGTCCTGGCACGGCAACCAAAGGAGCTCAGTAAAGCCCAGGAGCCCCAACTCTTCCCTTGAAGACAATGAGCTGAGGTTCTCACCTGGACAGAGCAGGTGGGGCTGGTCAGGGGCCCAAACCCATCACCACAGACCGATGCAGCCCTGCTCTGAAATTCATCTTTAGAGACTGAGCCTGGGGCCACGGCGAGGAGGAGAATGGGGTCAAGTGGTGCAACTGGTGATGTTTCCAGGGAAAACACATTTGCACCAGCATCTTTCCAGGGAAGGCCGTTAATGAGGTGGCTCATGGGTGATGGCAGCACATGATGCTGAGCTGGTCGGGGTGCCAAGGGTGCAGCCAAAAAAGGGCTACGAGCGGGCGCCGCCGCGGTGGGTTGGGATGTGCCATTCCCTTCCCGAGGTGATGTGCTGCTGAGTCAACTCTCAGAGAGACCTCATGGGCAGTGGGGTCGATTTGGGAGCCACCAGTGAGGTGACAGGCAGAGGAGAAGCCAGGAGCGTGCTGCTGGGCACGGGTTTGTGGGGTGTCTTGCGTGATGGAGAAGCTCTGGAGGAAATTGTGAAAGGGTGACCAGATGCCGTTTGCGTGGGGGGGGAAGTCCCAACCAGGAGGTTCCCAGGACATCAGGTGGGGTGGGTTCCTCCTTGCACACCATCGGATATGTCCTCAGCATGGTGCCTCGGGTCTTTTCTGCCCTCGGGTGGGGAGAAGCTGGGTAAAAGGTGGTTGCAAAAGGGCACAAAGCTGGAAAGAGGGGAACTGGAGTTAAGCAAAATCCCAGCTCCTGCCATCAGGTGGTATCTCCAACATTTGCCCACGCTCCCCAGTCCCAGAGGAGACACAGGGTCAGGGGTCTGGGTGCCCTGAGTCCCTCAGACTGTCACAGTTGGGACTTACTGGGGCACAACTGGCTGTTTTATCTCCCAAAAGGCAAATGTTTCCTGCCAAAAGAAGTCTTCCCATTGATAAATACTCAGAATGAAAAATGTTTGACCTTTCCTATTGTGTGGCTCCCATGAGAAGCTGTCCAGGGAGGAGAAACCGTCGGCTTGATCTTATTCAGCCCTGTGCAGCTTCTGCTGGACACGGGGAGGGATGCCATGAGTGTCCAAGACCATTTGCCAGCTGGCAAGGGGTTGCTCAGGTCCTAAAAATGCTCTGTGTAAGCTTTGGGAGAAGAGTATCCAGACCTGAAGGCTTGGGTACTTGCTCTTGGTTTGGCAAGTCTCTGGTCTCTTCCAATCTGCAAGCCCCAGGTGTCATCTTCAGTCTGAACCCAACTGAAATCTGCTGCCCTTTTCTCCTGGTTTGGAAGGTGTTTGGTGGCTCTGCAAAGGCAAAGGTAAGGGAATAGCAAACCCAGGTGGTTCACTGCTGGTTTTGACAATAACTCATCCCTACGAGTCCCCAGGTCCATAGTCAGCAAGGGCTGGGAAGAGGAGCTGCAAGGTGAAGGGGCTCTGTGTCCCCTGTGAGTGATTTTTGCCATCTGAGCATCTCCTGGTCCTTAGTTCAGTCTCCAAAAGGGTTTTTAAGGGACAAACCAGAGAAGGCAGCCAAGGCTCACGAAGCTGAGAGATGGCTGATGCCTCCTGAGATGCCTCCAGCAGCTTCCTGAGGTCACAGAGTGAACGGTGTCCTTGCTCATACAGAATGTAGATGGTCCTGGAGTGATGTGGTAGGTCTGAGCTTGTGCTGGCACATTTAGACCTCCCCAATCTTTGCTGGTTTGGTTGGAGATACCTTGGCCAAGGCTGGCCTATGGGACATGAGGGAGCTGAGTGTCCCTGAGCCATCTCAGGGTCTGGCAGATGGAGGTGTCAACAGTGGAGCTGAGGTTCATCTCCCTCTAAGTGAGGTCTGGAGTGCAGGATGCTCATCAGGTCCTTCAGAAGAGACCATAGCCAAGGGCTGAAGCTGGGGTGGTTCGGGCTTGTAGACATCCCAACCTGAAAAAAGGGGCCTTCTGTCTCCAGGTGCTGAAATCGGGCAACTGCATAAAAATGTCAGCTTGCATTTAAATAAAATAGAATAAAATAACAAAACAATGTTCTTCAGGCTTTTGGGGTGGTGCAAACCCAGATGTCAAGAGCAGAATGCGAAGACCCAGGGCCACGGGCGGTCTGGGCCGCTCGGACTCCAGAAGAGATGTTCCATACAGCACCATCCTCACCATCGCCCTCACAGCTCAGGGGTTTCAGCCATTTCTTTTGGTTATTTACAACTTTCCCCCTTTTTTGGTTTCAATTTCCATCTTGCTGGTCTTGGGAGCACCGAGATCCACCCGGCCCCGGCTGCTGCTCGGAAGAGCAAAACTGGGGATTGCAGCTCCCGGGGGATCCCGGAATGCACAGCATTGGGGCTCCACACCCACCAGCACCCAAGGGTGACCTCGTGCCAAGAGAAAGGGGCTCAGGAAGATGCATTTGAGGTGGAGCCTGGCTCGCTGGAGGGGTTAAAGCTCTGCTCCCGGGAAGAGCCGGCTCCTTTCCAGCCTGAGTAAGCCCATTGCTCCTGCCAAAACCCAGCGCCGAAGGCGGCCGCGGGGCTTTTTTCAGCTGTAAACAGCATCGCGCGGTGGTGCCGCGGGACCCCCGGGGCCAGCGCTGCTCAGACCAGAAGGCGTTTGGATAACATTCATTAATTAAGAGCTGGCAAGAGGTGCCACTCAGATGCTGGCACGGGAAGAGCCACTGGGCGGGGGGGGGGGGGGTGTGTGTGTTGGAGGGGCTGCAGCTGCCTTGTCCCCACCAGCTCTTTGGGGTCACTCGTGGCAAAGACCCTTGGAGGGACGGTGGGGATTTGCGGCCGCGGTGAGGACGCGAAGCACGGCGGCAGCGCCGGGCAGTGTGTCTGGCCAAACCGTGCTGGCTGGCTGGAAATGCCCACACGGACCACCCGCCTGGCCCTGAATTCCCAGGGCATGGGAAGCAGCCGGAGAGGGGAGGGGGATGCTGGTGTTTCTTCCAACTCCCAGCCAGCTCCAGTGAGATGGAGGTGGCCGGATGGGTTAAATCTCCTTCCTTGCTCCCGGGAATTGCTGGCTCCTTTCCAGCCTGAGTAAGCCCATCACCCTGCCAAAATCCTGCTCGGTGCTGAAGGCCGGCAGAGGGGCTTTCTAAAGGATGAGGAGCAATGTTTGGTGCCTGATGCACCGGCTGCAGGGGCACATAGCAGAAAAAGCATCCTGGTGTAACCTGGCCTTGAGCCAGCCATGACAGCGCCCCAAAATCCTGCAGGATCTGGCCTGGGACAGCACTCAGGGTTCCATTCAGCAGCTCCAGCACAAGCTGCACTGTTCTTATTTACAAGAGGGGTGGGAGTCTCGCCTTCGCTTCCCTTTATTTTTAAAATTATTTTTCTTTATTTTGAATTTCTGACTCATCTCGGCCTGTTGCCGGGAGGAAACCGGAATAAAAAGTGCCTCATATATTATTTGTATCAGCTAAATAAAATCCTCCCCCGTATAGTCAGGGAGGAAAAGTCAAGCAGCGGCTTCCCAGGGCAGCCCAGAACCCAGAACTGCTTCTCCTTCCCCCGCTTTCATTCTTTCAGAGGAGGAAAAAATCAGATTTTCCTCTTTTTTTCCAAACCACAGCTGGTTTCCGGCTCTGCGAGCACAAAGCCAGGCCCAGAGCTGCTCATGTGCTTGTGGGGGCAGAGAGGTGATGGATGCTCCCGACCCCTGCCCTTGGGGTACCTGCAGGAGTGATGGCCCTGATGCCCATGGGATGCTCCATGAGGATGCAGCACCAGGGGCTGCCAAAACAGGGTGGGAGTGGAGGGAGATGCTCCTGGGGGTGCCCTGGAAAGGAGAGTGTCCTGTTAATGATGGTGCCCAGTTAATACTAGTGTCAAGATGAGGTGGCCCTATAAACATCATGGAATCATGGAATGGTTTGGGTTGGAAGAGACCTTAAATCCCATTCAGTTCCAACCCCCTGCCATGGGCAGGGACACCTCCCACTGGATCAGGGGGCTCAAAGCCCCATCCAACCTGGCCTTGAACACCTCCAGGGATGGGGCAGCCACTGCTTCCCTGGACATCCTGTGCCAGGGCCTCCCCACACTCACAGGAGAACATTTATTCCTAAAATCTCATCTCAATCTCCCCTCTTTCAGTTTAAAACCATTCCCCCTCATCCTATCCCTGCACTCCCTGATCCCCTCCTCAGCTTTCCTGGAGCCCCCTTCAGTACTGGGAGGTTGCTCTAAGGTCTCCCTGGAGCCTTCTCTTTTCCAGGCTGAACAACCCCAACTCTCTCAGCCTTTCAATAAGGGTGCTCCAGAGATGATGTCACCCCTGAAATTAAGGTTCCCTCAAGGTGAGAGTGTCCCAGAGATGATGGTGCCCTATTAATGTGAGTGACTAAAGGTTCCATGGAGATGAGAGTACCACAGAGGTGAGGGTTCCCCCATTAATAGGGGTGTCTTGGAGATGTGGGCACCTCAGAGGTGAGGTTCCCTCATTAATGTGGCTGTCCCATTAGTAACATGCCCTGAGATGCCACGTGCCCCACTAATGAGGGTGTCCCAGATACACCAGTGCCCCATTAATGTGGGTGTCCCATTCCTAAGGGTGCTATGAAAGAAAGAGTGCTCAGAGAGGAGAGGGCCCCATTAAAAAGGGTGCCCTCAAGATGAGGACACCCCAGAGAGGTGCTTCCTCCTCATTAACATGTCTGCCTCATTAATAAGTCTGCCTCTGAGGCAGTGTCCCATCAAGGAGGGTGCCCTGGATATGTGGGTGCCCCATCAAGGAGGGTGCCCTGAAAATATGGGTGCCCCACCAATGGGGATGCCCTGGAGATGCGGGTGCCTGGTGCTTTTCCTCCCCAGAGCAGTTTTGGTGGCTCTCTCCTCATGAGGTGGAGGCAGGAGGTGGGAATGTCCCATATCTCCTGGCAGGTCCTTTCTTCCTTTGCTGGCCAAGCATGACTCAGCAGCTGAGCCTGGCTGGAATGTGTGAAAACTGGAGGAAAACAGCCCAAAAGCAGCATCCTGGGGGCGTGGGGGGGCTGAGCTGTGAGTCCGGCATGCGAAGCATCCACCAGGACACCCCCAAACCCAGCCCCCGCGGCCCCTCAAGGGGATTTATCCTGCCCCATGACAGCATCAATCCCGTTGTGCCCACAGCCTCGTCACTCAGCCCACGGGAAGGTGGTGGGAGACACGGCGCCACCGAGGAGGCTGAGTTCATCCCCCCACGCTGCTCCTGTGCTTCACCCCAGGAAACCTTCCTGCTCAGCCCCGTGGAGAACCCGGATCTGGTTTTCGTCTTCCAAGGGGAAAAACCTGCTTGGCTGCTGCTGGGCTGTATCCTGCACAGCCAAGGTGAACCCTGGGAGCTGAGAGGAACCCGCTGACAAGTGTTGGCCCTGATACCAGAGAGGATAAACCTGCCTCCTTGGCTGAGCAAAAGGGTTTTGGAGGGATGGAAGGAGTCTGTTGGGCTCTAATCCCAATCGCAATCTCAATCCCAATCTCAACCCCAATCCATTTTCTATTGCAATAGCAGTTCAGTTCCTGCTCCTGTTTGCACCCTTGTAGGCAGGGATTAAGATTTATTTCTTAAAGCCAGAGCTTTAAGGTGATGGAGATGATCCCACTGTCTGTGCCTCCTGCCCTGAGCCGAGGGGGATCCTTCAGGGGTGACTGTGGTACTGCACCGGGGTGCTTGGAGCTGTGTCTGTCCTTGTAGCACCTGGAGTCCTGGAGGTGGGTTTGGGGACAGGGGTGAGGGCTGTGTGGTGGCACCATGTGGGGATGGGGCACGTGCTCCCTCCCTCTGAGTCACCAGGAACCACACATTGGCCCCAGTGGCTGATGTTGTGGTGGTTTCTGGGGTGTTTCAGGATGGGGTTCACAGGCTTCCATCTGTACCCCGAGATGCTCAACGTGGGGGGAGGTGAATGGGCAAAGCAAGATGTCCACAGGACAGGGACTAGGGGTGCAGGGAAGCACCCCACATGGTGCTCAGCTCCTCTTCCTGTAAACCTTCCACACCAAAATGGGATTCTAATCCAAGAGCTGCTCCAGGTTTGTTTTTCCTTGCTGGGAAGGCATAGGGCAAGCACAACTTCAGAAGATTTCCTGGGATCTGGCTCTTTCTCTGCCCTGAAGTGAAAGAGCTGCTTTTGGGGTCAGGTAGCTCAGAGAGAAATTGAGCCTCGTCTGTGAGGAGAAGGGCTGAAGTGAAGCCAAATCACCCTGGGACCTTCCAGCCAAGAGACCTGGCGCTGGGCAGGAGGAATTCGCACCTCCGAGCGGTTTGGGTTTTTCCCAGGGAGTTGAGCCCAGCTCATGTCCTGCTTCTCCACTGCGATTCCAGCAGCTGGGAGTAACTGAGGGGATTCCTGCTCTGAATCCCACCAGTCCCTGCTGCAGCCAGCTGCAATTTTGGCATCCCTGGGGACAGAGTTGGGCTCCATCCCAGCACTTGTGCCGTGATCACCGGGTGGAATTAATATTTCCTTTCTTTTTTTAACTGACATTTCCCTTCCCGCACCCCTCAGCCGCGCGGCTCCAGCATCAGCCCTGGGGTGGGATGGGGATTCAGGCAGTGGCTCTGCCCCCCTGGAGCCATCACCACAGGGGTGGGAAAGAGAACATGAAACCCACCAGGAAACCACAAACGGTTTCGATGTATTTATTAGCCTGGGCACAGCTTCCCCTGGCCTCGTTTCCCAATACCGGCTGCTGCATTGTGAGATGCTTGAGCTCAACTCTACACGTATCAAGGATGTGCAATGGGGATGCAGCACCCAAGGGTGAACCGTGATGACCCCATCCAGTCCTGAGGGTGGCTGTGCCCATGGGCCAAGGCAGAGATGGCTTTAGAGAGGTGGATCACAGCTCCAGCATGGCTGGGAGTGTTGTCCCTGTATCCATCCCCATGGCTTGGGGACGTGGGAGCAGAGCTGTAGCAGCATATGGGCTGGGAGGGTTCACCATCACCCGGGGTGATGCTTGCTGTCATGGAAGGGGTGAGTGGTGCTGGGTCTGGGTCACACTCTCTCCCCCAGAAAAAGCTCAGGCAAAGGTTATTCTTAAAAAAAAAAAAAGAAAGACGATGTTTCCTCTTTTCCTTCCTTGTTGGAGGCACGTGGTGCTGAGGTCATGGAGTGCCTGGGCTCGTGGCAGGACTTGCTTCCAGCTCTGCATAATTGCATCCCCAGGGCCACGGCGAGACTGTTCTTGGCGGGGTCGGGATGAGCAGCTGGGGGGAGGTTTCTCTTGCCTCTACTCTCCCCCAGTATCGTTTCCCCACTGCCCCTCCAGCCCCACTTTCAGCCTGGTCAAGCAACCACATCCTGAGCCAGCCCTCGGGCTGCTTCCTTTGCTCCCGCGGGGTTTCCCGGCGTGGCTTCTGCGTCCCGGAGGCAAATGTGGCTTTGCATGGAAAATCAACCCCAGATGTGGCTGAGCTGCTGCTGCTGCAGTGCCACGAGAAGGGACGGGGCTCAGGGAGGGCTTGGACATGGGGACAGCAGGAAGGACCTGTGGGACTGCCAAGACCTGAGAGCCAAGCTCCCGAGGGATTTATCCCACCTACTGGGAAGCATGGGCAGGGTGATGGTGTCATCGCTGCAGTTGGGTGCTCCCCGAGGAGGGGTGATGGGACACCCTTGGGGACAGTCTGGGGATTGGTATCATCAGCTTCGGGCTGAGCAAACTCCTGGTATTCATCCTTTGCCTAAGAGCCTGTCACAGCCTCCCGTCTGGCCGTGCTTGGCTTGGGAGGACGTGGGGCAGCGCCCCTTTGATTGGCTGTCGATTCCCATCCTGGGGCTATTTCCTGGGAAGAGGGATCTCTTGCCGGCAGGAGGCAGGTCCCCATCACCGTGCCACCACCCTCCCCGGCAGAGCCGTGAGGAGCTGGGCTCTGTCCCCATCCGATGTCCCAGTCATACCAGGGGGTCACCCTGAGGTAACAGATCAGGGATGCTCGGGGACGCCTCGGCCGAGGTCCCTGGCTGGGTGTGGGGCTGCCGGTCCCGCTCTGGGCAAACTGGCAGAGGGCTCTGGGGCGGGAGCCGCACACTAATGGAAAGAGGATGGAAAACTTGTGGTTGCTTGGAAATGAAGCACGGCTCTGAGCAGACCACACCAGCCTCCAGATGCAACAGCAGTGGCCGCAGGATGAAATTCCAGTGGATTAGACTTAATTACAAGCACCGAGGGGGGGTGGCAGGAGCAGACTGGCCTCGTGGCATCGCCGGGCAGGGGGAGTGAGTGGAGCACCTTCCCCACAGCTGGGAGCTGGTTTGGGGATAGATTTGCTCTGGTTCAAGCTTGGGTCTCCTTGTTGAGCTGGGACTTGCCTGGTTCATTTCAGCTCCTAAATTTAAGCCTCTCCAAAATCCTCAGGGATCCTAAATCCATCCCACTGCTTGGATCGAGAGGAATCATGCTGAGGGCTGCTGACTCTCCATGACTTGGAGGCAATCAGCACCCTGACCCCTATCCTGCACCCTCTCCTTGCAAGGACATGGAAGATGACCCAAACTCAGGGTTCAGACGAGGGTCGTCCTGAGCATCATCCAATCTCCAGGGCCACAACTTTCCTTGCAGGTTCCCTGTCGTGGTTTTGTGCTCTTCAGCCTCGCTGGGTACCGCTTCCTCTCCCCCCGCCGTTGCGCCAGCGCGTTGCTCCACGAGGTTTCAAGGGGCTGCAGGGCCGCTTTTGCCGGCGGTCCCATGGGCTGGAGGGCTGCCGGGGGGGAGGATGGGTGGAGACACAGCAGTGCATGCCAAGATGCATCAGCCTGTGTTTTTCTGGTGGCTGCTGAAGGTTGTTTATGCTGTCCCAGGGATGATACAATGCTCTTGGCGTAGGTGCATGACCCGGTGGCCTGGCACATGTGGTGCTGCTGGTTAGGAGGAGGGCAGCCTGGGCTAGCTCGTGGCATCTTCTCCTCCAGGTGTGAGCTGCAGCCCTGCAAAATCTGCTGTGGGAGTCTGTGTTTGAGCAGCTTTGCTGCACGCTTGCATCAGCACCTCACTTTCCAGCTCTGCTCAAACACCCCATTGCATCTGGGCCATGGGTGTTTCTCCAAGGAGTGGGATGGGGCATTTGCTCCCTGGCTGAGCAGGGAAACAGTTCACCTGTGGAAGGGACCCTTCTTTTCCATGGAAAAAGCATCAGATGCAACAAAATTGGAGTCTTCAACCATGTACAAACAGCTGGATCTGGTTCATCCCATCGCTGGGGGCTGCTCAGCTCTGCTCTTGGATGGAGATGGAGGTTATCACGGGTGAGGGGAAGAGGATGGTGAAAAGGGTGAAGGTGTCAGGGTGGGAAATGTCCCCTGGGAGGGAAGCCAAGGCCACCAGGATGGAGGCAGGAGCACCTCGTCCAGCTGCGAGGGAGATGGGAAAGGCTGGATTTAGCATCAGCATTGGCTGGGGAGCGTGGGAGCGGTGGGACTGGGCTGCGCTCGCGGGCCCGTGGCTGCTCACCAAGAGATGCCAGCACGATGCCAGTTACGATTGAACTCACTCTTGGTCCTGCTGTGTCCCCTCTGATGATGCTTCACCCGGGTCTGCCTGGATGCAGGGGGTTGGAATCAGTGTATTTGTTGGAATAATGTATTTGTTTTGTTTCCCAGAGCCTGAAAGACGCTTTTAATAAACCCGAGTGAATTCCAGACCCTTCCCAAGCAAGGAGTTTGGCTGGAGAAGTGAGAAGCTGGAGGGGTTTTCACAACACTCCAAAATTCCCCTTCACTCACTTATTGCCACTCTCACCCCCATGTGCCATCACAGAGGGGCCAAAACTCCTGTTTTCAGCCCAAGATGAGCCACTTGGCCCTTGGCCAGGGCACCAAGTTGCCAACACAGCTGGGCTTCCGCCTGTGTGTGCTGTGGCATCGGCACAATCGGCATCAGTGGCTCCCCCAGCACCCTGGTCCCTTCGAACAGCCACCTGAAAAGCATCCCTGGAATAGAAAAGGGTTGGATCCAGATGTGGAGCCACGAGGAACTCTCGTGGCCAAGGCTTATCAGGGCCAAACTGCTGCCAGCTTCCCTCGACCTGCCCTCATCATCCCAGGTAGCGCTTGGGCTCTCGGTGGCTGTCCCAGAGCCGCAGGCAGGAGGGAGGAGGCAGCTTTATGGTGCTAAAAACCTCTGCTCCTAATGAAAAACAGGTTCTTCGTGGCCAAAACAGCTGATACGCGGCAGCCGAGCTGAGTAATGCCTCGAATTCCTGGCAGGAACCGCTTCCTTTTGGGAAGCGAGGGCTCCTTCCTCAGTAAGAGGGGCCCTTCGTGCCCCCCCCAGGCACAGGAGGTTGAACCCCTCTCAGGGACACGTTACCCCCCCTTGGCAATGGGGGTTGGTGTCAGGCAATACAATTCTGGGTGTTTGCTGGGGGGTCATGGTCTGTCTGTCTGTCCAGCCTCCTGCCCACTCATCCATCCAGCTGGTCCCATAGACTTTTTTCTTGATCCTCCTCTATCCACCCCAAAGAAGATGATGGGCTTTGAGCCCCACTCCACCCTGCAAAGCCTTTGGGACCGGTCCTTGTCCCCCAGGGAGTCATTTTGGCTGGCAGGGAGGGATGTCCCTTGGGCCTGGGACCCTGGTTTCAGGGGTGGATGCAGCAGGCAAAGGGACTCTGCAGCTCTCGGGGACGGATCCTGCACGGGGGGAGCTGCTACTGGCAACGAGACAGGGTGGCTGCTGGGTGTGGATCAAGATGAGGCTGTGACTCGGGTTCACCAGGGCTCTTGCACACCCCCACTTACCCTGTCTCTCCCTCTTTCACCTGAAAAGCCCCTGCAGCACCTTGGTACCCAGGGGTGCAGCCGGGGATGGGGCCTGGCGTGTGTGTCCGTGGTGGAGATCAGGGCCAGTCGCTGATGTAAACAGCTCCGGCTGTGGATAAACAACCAGCCCTGGCGGGGAGGACAAACGGCTTCTCTGTTCCCATGAGGAACAGCTCTGGACCCTCCCTGCAAAGACCCAGCAGCATCTCCATTGCTCAGGGTCAGTGGCTCAAAACACCCCCTCTGGCTCCTCGTTTGTGGGTGACAAAAAGGTGCCACCCCATCAGCCTGGAGCCTGGTCCGTGGAGGGTGCAGATGCCCAATTTCATAGAATCATAGAATCATGGAATATTTTGCATTGGAAGGGGCCTCAAGGCCCGCTCAATTCCACCCCCCTGCCATGGGCAGAGACACCTCCCACTGGATCAAGGGGTTCAAAGCCCCATCCAACCTGGCCTTGAACACCTCCAGGGATGGGGCAGCCATGGCTTCCCCGGACAATCTGTTCTAGTATCTCACCACCCTCATTTTCCCAGCCTCCAAAGGGTTAAAATGTCCCTAGGCAGCTGGAGGGAACTTCAAAACCCATCCAGTTTCAACCCCCCAGCCATGGGACACCTCCCACTGCATCAGTTTAGGGGGCAAAGAGGGGATTTAGCTACCTGGCCGTGTGCCCGGGTCAGGGATGATGCTGGCTCCATCCATCAGGACAAACTGGAGGCTGCTCCATCCTGGCGAGGGTTTGGCAGGAGCTCATGACTGATCTTGGTGACAGCCAGGGCCCCCCCCCCCCGGGCCCTCCTGGAGTGGGTGCTGGTTCCCCCCACCACTGTGGCGCCAAAGCCAGTCTTCCCTGGATCACTCCCAAGCCCTTTGCCCATCCTGCCCGGGTCCTGGCACAGAGCCGCGCTCCCCCCTGCTGTCACCCAGCCACCCGCCCCCACCTGCACCAGCTGCTCCCAGCACAGCCCCCGGACCCCCCCGTGGGTCAGCACCCACTTGGCTCCAGCCAGGCTAAGCCGGAAAGTGCCGGAACTGCACCCACACGGCACCATGCCATGAGTGATGCCAAGCCTGTGTGGGGCTGAGCAGGGGCTGGGGCACACTTGGGGGCTGGGACCCCCCATCCAGTACCCTGGTTCAGGGTATACTGGGGGTGCTGGGGAGCCCTGGGCACCCATGGATGAAGTCCTGTGGAAGGTGGGCACATGGGGATGCCCTGGGTTGGGCAGCCTTCTGCCACAGCCCTGAAACCCTTGCAACTGAGGGGCTGTTGGTGGCACCTCCTGCCCCTCTCTGCCCCCCCCCCCCCCCCCCCCCAGCCTCGGTGGGTGCTGGTGGGCAGCCAGGAAGGCTTTTGGCTCTGGCTCTGTCCACATTCCTCGGTGGAGGGAGGAGTGGAGCTGGAGCCTGGCGTGACTCAGCCCTGGCCGCGAGGGTTGGGGAGGCACTGGTGACCCATGTGTGGCCATAACCCATCCTCTGTCCCCCCTCGCCACCTGGCATGGGTGACTGCTCCATGAGCCAGGAGGCTGAGCCTTATCCGTGCCCAGGGACCCCCCAGTGTGCCAGGGGGGTTGCAGGTCCCCCAGGAGCCTCTGTGGTCAAAGATGGCCAGACCCTGGGTTATGATAACTCTGAAAAGGGACTTTCTCTGCAGGGGCCGGATGCAGCCTGACCCAGCGGTTCCCTCGCTCCCACCCTGGCCAGCCAAGAGCCACCGATGCCCCTGTGCCCAGATCCAGCCAGCGATCTCCTCCCAATGGTGCCCACTCCATGGGGAGGGGCTGCTGCTGGGAGACCTCAGACTTGGGGGTAACTGGGAAGGGATGGGGGGTCCAGAGTGGAACAGAGGTTCCCAGTGTGGAGCAGGTGGCATGGTTTGGGTCAAAAAGGACCTCAAAGTCCATCCAGTTCCACCCCTCTGCCATGGGCAGGGGCACCTCCCACTGGATCAGGGAGCAAAAAGGCCCATCCAACCTGGCCTTGAACACCTCCAGGGATGGGGCAACCACCACTTCTCTGGGCAACCTGGGCCAGGGCCTCACCACCCTCATTGTGAAGAATTTCTTCCTAATATCTCATCTAAATCTTCCCCCTTCCAATTTAAAGCCGTTCTCCTCATCCCATCACTCCAGACCCTTGGAAAAAAGCCCCTCCCCAGCTTTCCTGGAGCCCCTTTCAGTCCTGGGAGGCTGCTCTAAGGTCTCCCCAGAGCCTTCTCTTCTCCAGGCTGAACAACCCCAACTCTCTCAGCCTGTCCTCACTTGGTTGGAAAAGACCTTTGAGATCATCGAGCCCAACCATCCTTGTCCACTCTTAAACCAGATCCCTGAGCACCTCATCTGCCCATCTTTTAAACACCTCCAGACATGGGGGCTCAACCACCTCCCTGGGCAGCCAGTTGCAGTGTGGACGGGAAGAAGCAGGGGCTCGCTGTGGGGTGAAGGCTCCAGCCTCATCCTGCTGCCTGCTCGTGACATCCTGAGTCCCCAGCGCTGGCAAGGAGCCGCGGGAAGTGCCCGCCACCCGCATTCCTCTGCTCCTCAAGGAACAGGGACCTTCCCACGGGGATTTCCAGCCTGGGCACACATTGCTCCAGCCCAGATCGTTCTGGGGGCAGGGGGGGTCCTGTGGTCCTGGCTCTGCTGCAGCACCCGGGGAGACTCATCCACCCGTTGTGGAGAGAGTGTCCTGGCCTGCGGTGAATCACTGGGAAGGAACTGATTAAGAGCTCACAGCACTTTCTTGCTGGAAATAACTTTCTCTGCAGAGGCCGATTGCAGCCCAAGGCTGGTCCCCAACACAGCTGGGGGGCTTTGGATGTGCTGCAGGTTTTACCTCCTTTTTTGGTGCTCACTGGCCTGAAAAACTTCCCAAAATGAGACATTGGGATAGGGTGTGCTTCTCCTCCCATTGGGGGTGGGAAGAGGAGGAACTGCTGAGGCTGAAACTGCTGGAGCAGTGTCCCTCCAGCTCCCTGAGCAGGACGGTCAAGGTCCAGGGATGCTCTAAGCTCAGGCACAGAGGAAATGTGGCTCCAAGTGGGATGGTACCTGTGTCTCACCTAGACTCTTCAGGGGTGGGAGCACCCTGCAATCCCTCAAATGCATCCCTGCATCCCCCAGACCAGGGGAGCAACCCTCCCTCCCCCTGGGGTTGCTCAAGATCCCCCATGGCCTCATCCTACCTTTCCACCCTGAGTGACAGCGCCAGGGCTTGGATATGGCTGTGGGGTAGATGGGGACAGCAGCCCCTGGGCAGTACCAGAGTGGTGACAGTGCCACTAGTCCCAGTTTACAACTGGGAGAGGGAAGACCAGGTCTCCCCACTCCAAATTTTGCCTTCTCAAATTTTGCCGGCTGCAGTATGGGTAGAGGGGGCTCTGCCACCACTTCTGCCTCTCTTGGTATTGTCTCTATTTCTGCCCCGTGACTCAGGGATTTCAGCAGGTTTGAGAGGGGAGGAGGGGCAAAATCCACTTCCCTGCCAAAAAATAAGAGGCAGCTGCTGCTCTCACCCTCTGTCACGCAGGAGGTGGATTATTAACCCGAGCGCGACGCTGTCCCACTGCCCCACTGTCCCTCTGTCCCCCTGCCCTTGCTCACTTGTCCCATGACCTGGGGGCGTGACACTTTTCTGGTCACTTCAAAGGAGGAGGAGGTGATGAGTGTGTGAGAGAGAAGAACGGGTGTGGTCCTCACCCGGTGAGAAAGGACCTCACGCGCTGGCACGGGGTCCCCGTGAGTCACCCCCCAGGCTGACATCACCCGACTGTGTCCCTTGGGTGCCCACCCCTGCGTCCTCCCACTGCCGGGTGCTGCTGGGGCTCCCAGGACAGATCATTATGGAAAATGAAGGTAACGTCTCGGCGTTTGTGGGGAGATAGGGAGTTATTTCGCCACTACTGCTCTTTTTTAACCCCAGCGTCCTTCCTTTCCCCCATCTCCGTCACCTCCAGCGTCGATGTTTATCTGCGTGCAGTTACTAAGGGCCACCCATAGGTGATAAGGACACATGGGTAACCATAAACCAATGTAGATGTGATGCTATTTTGGGGCTGTCACTGCTGTCCCCACCTCTGCACAGCTCCCAGCTCTCCCCCAACACCAGATCCCCACTGTTCCTATACTGGGTCCCCCATCCCAGCCCTCTGCTCACTTGGGGTTGTCTGACTCCAAGAGAAAACCCTCGGAAAAACCTTCTGAAACCCCGTATTTCCGGCCCAGGGGAGCAGACACCACTGCTTCCTCCAGGCTCAGATGTGGTGGCTGTCAGGGGCACGTGGCCCCGTTGTCACCGTACCCTTTGTCACAGCCGCAGCCCAGAGCTGCTGCTTGCATCCAGTTGTGTTTGTGGAGTATTTTGCTTTCTGCTTCCCTGTTGCTGTGATGAACAATTTGCAAGGCAACAGGTCACCTCATGGCAACCAATTGTTTCCAGTTGCCTGCAAACAAGCAGGAAGCAAGCAGGAAAATCCCCAAAGCGGAGGATGGAGCTTTCTGCAAGCCCAGTACCTCAACCCTCATAGCTTTTATGTCCCTGCATCTGTCCCCAGATGGGTCTGCTCATGCACTCTCTTGCAAATGGATCCATCTGTGCACTCATGGACCTCTGTGTGCACACCCATGCACATGGACCTGCTTGTGCACGTGTGTCCATCCAAGCACACATGGATCCATCCATGCTCATGTGGGTCCATCCATACTCATGTGGGTCCATCCACGCTGATGTGGGTCCATCCACATTCATGTGGGTCCATCCATGCACATGTGGGTCCATCCATACTCATGTGGGTCCATCCACACTCATGTGGGTCCATCACGCACATGTGGGTCCATCCATGCACAAGTGTTCACACTGATCTGTCCATGCACACCCATGCAAATGGATCTGCTTGTGCACAAATGCACATGTGGATCCAATCCCTCTACATGTGGGTCCACCCATCTATATGTGGATCCATCCAAGCACATATGGATCCATCCATACACATGTGGGTCAATCCGTGCTCATGTGGGTCCATCCACACTCATGTGGGTCCATCGCGCACATGTGGGTCTATCCATGCACAAGTGTGCACACTGATCTGTCCATGCACACCCAAGCAAATGAATCTGCTTGTGCACAAATGCACATGTGGATCCACCCATCTACATGTGGATCCACCCATTTACATGTGGATCCACCCATCTACATGTGGGTCCATTCATGCACATATGGATCCATCCATGCACACCTGGATCCACCCATGCACACGGATGTGTCCATGCACTCCCACGCCCACAGATCCTTTCACACACCTCAGTGCCCGCTGCCTGCCTGGCACCAGCAATAGGAAAAGCATCTGTGGGAGCCAGAATCAACTGCTGCAGGAACACCTTGGGGCCTCTTGTCCTTAATGCCTCCATTTCTGCCCTGCTGTAACATGCCAACACCCCTTTGCCATTGCTCCCAGCACCCATGAGCCCTGCAGCCTGGCATGCAAGAGCACCTCAGTCCTGCATTGCCTGCAACCCTCTGCATGGCAGAAACACCTCTGGAGGGCCTTTCAGCTGCAGACAGCAATGCTGTGGGGAGCTCCACTTGCATGAGATGAGCGAGATCTGCGTGGGAGGGAGCCAAACCTATGCAGGAAAACTCGTGGCGTGGAGCAGGAGCAATGCACGAAGTCACAAGTGGGGCTGCACATGTGCAGCAGTGACACACCAGGCTGTGTGTTTGTGCGTGCTGATAGGGGATTGTGGGGGTAAACCTGTATGAGAAGAGGGGGTTGTGGTTTGTGCACAAAGGTGTAACCCTGTGTGTTTGTGATGAGTGGGTGTGCGTGCACAGCTGCGTGGTTGTACAAGTGGGCATGGGAGAGTGTGGGTGTGTAGGAGGTTGTGTGGGTGTGTGCACACCGGGGTGTGTGTGCAAGAGAGTGGGGTGTGTGGGCACGTGTACATGGGGTGTGCACACAGGTGTGAGGGCTGTGCATGCATCCACATGGGGTGTCACGTGTGTGTGTGTGCATGTGCCTGGGGGTCAGCATGGATGTATACACGTATGTGTGTGTGTTTGTGCGTGCTGTGTGTGCATGGGTAGCTGTGCCTAGAAGAGAGCATTACATGTGTGCAAGCCCTACTGCGTGTGTGTGTGTGCTCTGTTAGGTGTGCAAAGGTACAGGTGCCTGGGGTGAGCACGCACACGTGTGCACATGTGCTGCACATACAACAGTGCGCATGTGTGTGTGTGTGTGTGTGTGTGTGCACGCCCCAGTGCTCAGTGTGTGCATGTGTACCTGTCCTAAGGAGTGTGCATACACCTACAGGGGGGTGTCTCCCTGCTGTGTGCATGTATGTGCATGTAAGTGTGTGTCTTTGTGCGTGTACCCACGGGTGTGCATGGACATGCATGGGTGTGCATGTATGTGCATCTGCATGTGTGTGTGTGTGCATGTGAGTGTGAGTGAGGTGTGTGTGCACGTCTGTGTGCATGCGACGGTGCAGGGGCACAACAGTGTCCCAAGTGTCAGTGTCCCAAGCCAAGCAGAGCCAAAGGGGGGTGATATGATTCCATCTGATCCGAGTGGGGCTGATCTGATTCGATTGGAGATGATTGGAGCCGAATGGGCTGATCCGATCCAACCCGATCCTATCCGATCAGAGCCGATCGGAGCTAATCTGATATGATCAGAGCTGAGTGGGCTGATCTGATCTGACCCGACTCAATCCAATCAGAGCTGATCGGAGCTGAATGGGCTGATCCAATCCTTTTTGATTTGATCTGATCAGAGCCAAGTGGTCTGATCAGATCTGAGTAGAACCAATCAGAGCCGGTCCAATCAGATTGGAGCCAAGTGGGCTGATCCGATCCGATCCGAGGGTGCTGTTCGGATCCAGTCGGAGCCAAGGGGGGTGATCCAATGCCATCAGATTGGTGCTGATCCATTCTGATTGGAGCCGAGTGAGATGATCCAATCCTTTCTGATCCTTTCTGAACCGATCTGAGCGGAGCCGAGTGGGTTGATGCGATCCTTTCCTATCCTTTCTGAACCAATCCGATAGGAGCTGAGGGGTTCCGAGCGGTTCCGATTCATTCCGAACCGATCCGAGCGGTCCCGAGAGGTTCCGAGGGGGCTGATCCAATCCTTTCCCATCGATGCCGAATGCTTCCAAACCGATCCGATCGGAGCCGAGTGGGGCCGAACCGATGCGATCGGAACCGAGGAGGGGCTGATCCGATCCTTTCCGATCGATGCCGAGCTGTTCCGATTGGTTCCGAGCGGCGCCGAGGGGGCTGCTCCGACCCGCTCCTATCGGGGCCGGTGGGGGCCGGTGTCGCTGGAGCCGGGGCCGCCCGCGCGGGGCCGGGCCGTGCCGCTGGCCGCCCGCCAGCCCTTTCTCATAAACCACATGCTGCCGCGCCGCTATAAAGGGCAGCGGAGCGGCGGCCGCTCAGCCCGGCCCCGCTCGGCCCCGCCGCCGCTTCGCCCGCACGCCCCGCAGCCCCCGCCGCAGCCCCCATGCCCCGCGCCGGAGCCAAGGTACGGCGGGACCCGATCCCCGGGACCCCCCGCCCCGCCACCTCTGCGGGGGTCCCGGGGGAGCAACGGCATCCTCGGGGCTCCCGGTCCCCCTCCCCGGCCGGGCAGGGGACGTGGCACATCCCCTCCTCGAGGGTCCTGGACCCGTGGGATGAGACTCCGTCCCGGCTCCCTGCCCCGCGGGGGCGTGGGACCCCGGCTGCAGCCCCATCCCCTGCTCCGGCCCCGTCCCGGTGCTCGGTTTCAGCCCCATCCTGGCTCCCAGACCCACGCGATGGGGCTCCAGCCCCGGCCCGGCCCCGCGGGGTGAAGCCCCGTCCCCGCCCCGCTTCTCGGCTCCAGCCCCATTTCGTCCCCGGCTGCAGCATCCATACCCGGCTCCAGCTCCATCTCCGTTCCAGCTCCGTGCCCGGCTCCATCCCGAGCTCCAGCCCTGGCCCCATCAACATCCCCTTCCCCATCCCCATCCCAGCCCCGGCTCCAGCCCCATCCTCGTCCCCAACCCCATCCCATCCGCTGTTCCAATCCCCGGCTCCAGCCCCATTCCATGCCCAGTTCCCTCCCTATCCCCGGCTCCAGCCCCTTTCCATCCCTTGCTCCAGCCCCATGCACGGTTCCAGCCCCATCCCCAGCTCCCATCCCTGGCTCCAGCCCCGTTCCATCCCCGGGGCGAGGCTCCAGCCAGCCGTGGCTGTGTCTCGGCGGTGGCCCAGGCAGCATCTTGCAATTTCACAAGAGGGGAGGATTTCTGGATACCCTCCAAGGGAAATTCCCCCCACACCCATCACCCAGGCACCCTCTCGGTACCGGTGCACTGGGAGGGGGGGCACATGCACCCACCAAAGGGTCTGCTCCATCCCCACCTCGGGGATCTTGGCAAGACCCATTGCCCACCAGAATCCTGGTTTGGGACCCTCCTGCTTCTTTGCAGGGGGATTGGGAGGGGAATTTGGGGTGATGCCAGAGCCACTGCATGGAAAGAGCCCAGCGGGTGCAGGCACTGGAAGCTGGGGAGGTCCAGAGGGTGGGAAGAGGATTTTTGGGGCTGGGTGAGTCAGTGCGTCAGACAGCTCCCTGGAGCTGGGGTGGAGGAGAAGACTTGCAGGACAGACAGAGAAATGGTGCGGGAGAGGGGACAAGAGCTGGATCGGGAAGGTGGAGGTGGCCAAGAGCCAGACTTGTGTCAGCTGGGCTCCAGCAATGCAGCCCCCGCACTGGGCACTGGGAAATTCCCTGGTGACCTGATGCTGCTAAAAATAGCAGGATGGGGATGGGCCAGAGACTGCAGGACCATGGTGGGGTTATCCCGCTGGGCTGTTATCAAGCCATCCACCACAAAAGTAGCTTCTCTAAGGGGTGGTGGGGAAGAGCAGGGGGTCTGGGGTCTTAACTCTACTTCAAGTCTCTGTTCTGCCATGCCCAGGTGTGCCTGCTCCGCTGCACCCTGCTGTCATCCCTCATCCTCCTCCTGGTCTGTAGCATCCATGAGACGGAGCAGAATAGCTACTGCCAGCAGATCATCACGGAGAAGCACCTGGCTGAGCTGGAGGAGCTGGTGAGTGCTCTCCTTAGGCTGTGCCATGGGGTAGGGGCTTTTTTTGGGCTGGGCAGTTGCAAATCGTTGCTTATTTAGGGCTAAAAATAACGTGATTTGTTTATTTTTAGCCCTAAATAAGGGGAGCTGAGCTCTGGGTAAGGGGGCTGGACCTATGCCAGCAAAGGGATGGTACCCAGGAGCTGAGCATCCATGGGCATCAGGGACAAACGGGCACTGGGAGCCGGGAGTAACATTCCGTCAAGCATTTAGAAAGAGCAGCTGTGAAAAAGTGCCGGAGGGAGAAATGGCAGAAGAGGGTGAGTGTGAGTGGGAACTGGCAGGAATGTGGCCAGGAAGATGGCATGAGTGGGGCTGGAGCGATGAGGAAGCGATGGAGGGAATAAGCGCTGTGAGACTGTGGCGTCTTCCGGGCGGCTGCGCAGGGGTTAAGCCGAGGAATCCGGCTGCATTCCTGAGTCCAGCTGCTTGCCTGGAAGCTGGGCTGGCAATGGGGCTGTGGGTGGGTGGCAGGCAGCGAGGGGGGCCACTGGCCAGGCTAGCCAGGGGCTGGAGCCAACCAGGCTGGGGAGATAGGTGTCTTGGTCCCACGTGGTCTGTGGGCAGCTCTGGGTGCTGTCACCCACCCCACAGGAAGGCACCTCCTGGCCCCATCCCCGCTGCTGGGGCCGTATCTCACCCTGGCCCTTGGCTCACCTCCGAGCAGGGAATCACGCGGATGTTCAAGGGAGAAATGGGAATCGGGGCCACGCAGGGATTTGCGTGGTTGTCGCAGATTAAATTCCTGCCGTGGCAGCGAACGGGGTGCGCGGGCGAGAGGCGACAGCGGCGCCTCCGAATCCTCGCCGCCTGCTCGCTTTGCGTTGAGCTCTCCGGTTCACACTGTGCAACCGCTGTGTCCGGTCTTGCTTTACTTCTTCCTCTTTAAACGCTGAGTTTTGGTGCCAGGAGCTGGCAGATATCATCTATGCAAACTCAACTTCCTCTGCCTGAGATGTCCCTGCACCCTGCATCTCCGGGGCTTTTGCTTTACAGCCCCCACCCTGCCCTGGGGAAAAAAGTGGGTGCGTGGTTGGGGAGAGAAAGGGGATGGAGCAGGTTTGAATGGAGAATGGAAGACGTGGTTTCCCTGCTGGGGGTTGCAGCCTTCTCCTCTTCCCACTGGCAGAGGAGCCGGCCCTCACTTCAGCCCCTGTGGGATAATGGAGCAATTGTTTCCGGGCCGGCATCCCAGGCTTGGGAGGATGAGGGCTGCCAGAATTGCCGGCCGGCAATTCTGGCAGCCCTCATCCTCCCAAGCCTGGGATGCCGGCCCGGAGGCAGAGGGGGCTTGTTTGGGGTGTGATTTTACCCCTATCAGAAAGGGTTTGTGGCATGGGGAGCCAACAGCACTGTGTGTGGGACGCTGGTGTTGTGTGATGCTGGGGGATACATGACCTCGATGGGATATGTGACCTCTGTGTCACAGCCACCTCCTGCGTGGCAGGATGCTCTTTTGCTGCCTGGCTTTAGTGGAGCGATTGGTGTGGGAGAATTGAGAAGAGCTGGGCTCTGCTGTGGTGCTGGGAGGAAGCAGAGGAGGAGGAAGAAGAGGAGTGGGAGCAGGCAGGAGGAGGCAGGTGTCCCCGGTACCAGGAGTGCAGTGTCCTGGTGGGAGCAGGGATCTTGGGTTCACCCCTGCCAGAGGTTTGACCTTAGGGAAATGTCTGTGCGAGGAGGAAGAGGATGGTGTAGGGTGAAGCAGGGGTAGGAACAGACCCAGCCCTGTGGATTTGGGGGATTTAGATACCCCTTTCTGCAGAGGACATGGCACATCATGATGTGCTGTGAGGAGTTGGACTCAATGATCCTTGTAGGCCCATTCCAGCTCGGGTCATTGTGTGATTCTGTGATCTCAGGGCTGCTTGGCTTCACCCTCTTGGGGTGCCTGTGCTGCCTCTGCTGCATTGTGCCCCTTGGAACTGTGGGGTGACATCTTGCTCTCTCCTTCCAGGCTGATACCCAGATGCAGCACCCGGGCAGGGTCTCCTTCAAGTTCATCGATAAGATGCAACTGGTGAGTTGCTCCTCACTAGGCACAGGGGAACAGAAGAGGACAGGGACCAGGGCTGGCTGGTGCACAAGGGTGTCCCAAGTCCCCCGTTTCCTGTCCCCCTTTGCAGGAGGCAGCTCAGGAGGGACCCATCCTGCCTGTCAAGTCCCACCTTGGGCAGCCTGTGGGACCGTAAAAGGCATTTTATGGCTCCATGCCTCAGTTTCCTCCAGGCAGACTGGGGCGGGCAGTGCTGCTTCTACCCATCCAGTAACCAGTGTCACTTTTTTTTGGGGGGGGTCCATGTCCTCGCAGAATGATTCTGTCTGCTACGTGAAAGCAGCTTTTCCTCTGCTGGGCAAGATCCTGGAGCGAACAGAGTTTAAGGAGAACTCATCCAACGCCAAGAAAATGCAGACGGTGCGCAGGATGTACAACCGCATCGATGAGAATGTCGACCCCTGCATCAGGGAGGAGGAGGAGGAGGAGAGAAAGGTAGGGTGTCCTCTGCCTCGTGGGGTGCCAGGTCTGCAGGGCGATGTCCTCATCATTTGGTGAACTGGAGTCTATGGAGCATCCTGGGGTGGGTGCATGGGCAGGACCGTGAAGTGGACCAGAGATGGGGTGTGCATGGACACAAAGAGGGGGTCAGACCCTGCCCTGGGGGCAGCGTGATACCCCGTGGCAGTGACATCAGCTGCCTGGCACAGTTGTGGAGCCAGTGCTGAGCCTGACTCTTCCTCCAGCTCTCGCAGATGTGCTTTGAGGAGTTCACCACCTCCCCATATGAGATGCTGGTGCTGGTGAAGCAGTTCTTCCAGGACATCAACCAGCTGCTGCAGAGCCAGGAGACCTTTGAGAAGGACTGCAGCCAGGTCTACCGCAGGGCCTGCTTGGGACCCAGGAAGGACGGATCCTCCCCAGGTGAGGTGCTGAGGCTTTGTCTCTGCCTGGCAGAGCCATGCCAGGCTGGAGGGGCTTGGGCTCACCTGCATGGAGCAGCTTGACAGCCGTGTGTGCCCGTCTGTGGTCACACGCGGGCGCCGTGGGCACGGCATGTGTCTGCGTCGGTCCCCGTCTCTGTCGCTCGGCTGGTGGCCATCCCTGTGGGGTGGCCTTGGCGGTGTGTCGGCGAGCTCTGCGTCTGTGCGGGGAGAGCTGGGCTTGGGCCAAGGGGCTGAGCACCCTTTGGAGGTGGCGTTTGGGCCAAAACCTGCTGGAAACGAGGCCAGAGAGAGATGCTGAGGGGGAAAGAAGGAGGCATCTCCATCGGCCTGGCTGGAGGCATCAGGTTTGGCTCCATCTCAAAGCCCCAGTGCCTGGGTTGAGCATAACATGGAGAAAACAAGGCGTGAGGACTCCGCTGCCACTGAAGTCCTGTGTGACCTCGGCCAAGTCACTTCAACTGCCCTGTGCCTCAGTCTCCTGGGAGAGCCTTGCCCGCCGGGGGTGGAAGAACCCGTGTTGTCCGTGCTTTTGCGCGCGCCTGTGCTGTGTGTTTGCATGTTCCGTGGAGGAGACAACTCGCTGTCGGCTGTGTCGGAGCTGTGCCGCGTCCCCGTGCCGTGGGGGGCCTTAAATGTGGCAGTCCAGCTCCTGCCAGTCATGGATAACCTGCTGCCATCAGCTCAGGGGACCCCGTGATTCGGGTTTGCTTCATCCTGCCTGCTGCTTGTCACCTTCGTGCTGCCACGTCTGTCCCTGCCTGTCCCCTGCTTCACCTTTGCTCTCCCTTTTTGGGGGGGGACTGTTTGACCCTCTTGCCTGGGGCTGCGGGGAGGGATGGGGATGCTCCCCCTGACCTCGGATCTGCTGGCTCTGCCCCTCTTGGAGGCTGGTGACCCCACGGCCGTCTCTTCTCTCTGCTTCTTTCAGGTGTGGGGACAGATCCTGACTGCAATTGCCTGTCCCCTACCCTCTCTTCTGCCACCCAGCCCCCTCTCTCCGCTGCCACCCATGCTGGCAGGGAGGTGGCACCAGCTAGCACCCAGATCCCTTACAACCTTCTCCATGCCACCCTTGCTGATTTAGACACCCCGTCTCTGCACCCCAGTAGCACGGAAGGCGGCTCGGGGACCGAGGAGGTCCTGAGTGCTGGGGCAGGTGACACAGGGTTGATGCCATCCCCTGCAACAGCTCCAGCCGACAGCGCCGAAGCCCTCCTGGATGTGGCCGGGACCCTTAGCCTGGCAGCAGTGGACGTCTCCATCCTGCGTGGGGATGGAGAGCTGGTGCTGGGTGACACCGAAGCGGTGGCCGGTCACCTGCCACAGGATCCAGCCCAGAAGCAGGGAGCCTCCATCCTCCTGGACCATCCCGGCGGGCTCAGGACCAGCACACCAGCACCATCCCCCAGCACCGGCTCGGCGGGCGGTGGAGCCAGGATCCGTCCCACCAAAGCACCTGAATCCATCACGCAGCTCCGTTACTCCAGGATGGCCTCGGGGATGCGAGGCCGAGAACCGGGTGGCCCCGGGGACGGGGCGAGGGTGCAAGGCTGGGGGCTGAGCCGGCTGCGGGAGCCCGAGGATGGCCAGGCTGGCCCCAGTTTTGACTCTGGCTTTGTTCTGGGCGCAGAGCAGCGCAGGAAGGAGCCGGCCGTCAGGGAGGGCCGCCAGGAGCCCCTCATTTACATCACGGTGGCCACCGTGGTGGCTATCTTGCTGGCCGTGGGAGGGCTGCTCTTCTACAAGTATAAATCCAGGGTAAGACCCCTCCCACCCCATCCTGCCCCCTCCCTGGGTGCAAGCATCCTCGCCTGCCTCACTTTCCCCACTTACCTCTCGGTCCATGCACATTGAGTCCCATTTTCCCTATGATTTTGAGATGGTGCTGAGTGAGGTGGGAGGATGTTATTTGGGAGATCTACTCTGGCAAAGAGTTGGGGCGGGGAGGATGCTGCAGCCCCCTCCCCTTCCCCAGGGCTGATCTCCCCATTCCCCCACCTCCACACAGGTCCTGGAGCGGCCGCTGGAAGATGGAGGCTGTGACCCCGAGGAGCCAGAGAGGAGGTGGGTGCAATACCATGCTGTCTGGGAGGTTTTGGAGACCCCCACCCAGGGCCACCCTGTCCTGAACCGCCTGTCTTTCCTTCACAGAGCTCTGCAGGGAGAAAGGGGACGTTCAGAGCTGGAGACTCAGGACCTCTAAGGTGAGCACGAGCTGGATGGGTCCTCTCAGGGCTCCAGTCCAAGCCCATCTGGACAGTGTTGAGTCCTCAGACCATCCCCACCTCAGCCACGGGCAGGGAAATTCGACTGCTGGCAGGATTTGGATGGGGTGTGAAGACAGGGAGTGGAGCAGGTCTGCGCTCCACTGCTGCCAGCATGTGGTTTCACAGCCCATTAATCCATTACCAGCACTTTCTTAATATATATATAACATTTTTCCCTGTGGTTTTTGTGTTGCTCCCCTCCTGCCTCCTTGGCAGAGCTTCGGCTCCCGCTCATCTTCCTCCTCCTTTCCCCAGGGCCTGAGTCGGGATGTGAAGCTGCTTGGGGGACGGATCCGGCTCCTCCTTGCCGTGCGAAGGAGGGTCGGTGCACACCGGCCCCTCCGTGGTCCTGTCATGATGCTGACTCTCCCTCTTCCCTCGCCCTGTGCCGGTGGCCAGAGACTGCAAAAACCCTCCTGGACAGGGATGAAAGGATGGGGGGGATGTGCCCCAAGTGGGACCCCCAGGCACTGGGAAGCAAAGGGCTGGAAGGTGTTGGAATGGCACCGAAGGGCTTTGCCAGGACAGCGGTGGTGGTTGATGCAACGTGTGGTGCTGAGCAGGACACTGGATGTGGGATGGTGGATCCAACGCTGACTGAGGATGGAGAGGACCAGCTCCCTGAATGCCCTTGCTCTTCACCCACCCCAGCACAGCGGGGTTTGGAGCAGCACCCATAACCCTCTGGCTTCACCCTCTCTTTCCCAAGGCTTCACCTGGAGCATCCCAGCTGCTGGGGTGTCGGGGGGGTGTGGTGGTGGTTGGTCTGCACACCCCCAGCCCCAACTCTCGACGTCAACCCTCACACTGTGAATATTTAAAGCCCCCCCAGTGCCCGTCTTTCCACGTGGGGCTGGACTGGGGGCGGACTGGGGGCGGGGGGTGATGCTCAGCACCGTCCACCCTCCCCATCCTCCTGCCGCCGGGGATCTGGCTCCGGTCCCGTTCCCGAGCTGGCCTCGGCTCGCCAGTGTTGGGGTTTTAGTTTTAGAAAGCCTTTATCCCACCGAAGTATTGCCGGGGGGCCCACCCTGCCCCCCTCACAGGGTTATTGCTGCGAGCTGGCCTCGCCTCAGACTGGATTATTTTTTTGCGACTGCGCTTTAGAGAAGGGAAACGGGGCCAGGGAAGGACTGGATCGACGTGGGGGTAAGAGCTGGAGACGCCCCAACTGGGTACCCAAAGCCTTCTCAGCTCAGCCCCCCTCCAGGCTTTGGGAAGAGCCTGCATTGGGATGCTCCAACCCTGCTGATATCCCAGACCCCGGGCTTGGGCCGCATCCTGCCGTGCCACAGCACCCCTCCGGCCCTGAATGTGAAGCGTGGCCCGCGCTGCTCTTGGGTTTTGAAGTATTATTTTTATATGATGGAAGAAAATGTGGACAAACCAAACTGTTTTTTACAGAAAGCATTAGTATTAATTTTTTTTTTTTTTTAACGTGTATTTATGACTGCCAAAGGGAGGGGTTTCCAGTGCAAGGGACTGGTGTAAATCAGGACAAAAGCCCTGACTGCAGCAGGGAGGCTGGGGCCAAACTTGCTGCTGGTGTAAACCACCGGCTCAGCACCAATTTGCACCGTGGGGGAGATGGTTTTCTCCACTTCTGGGGGAGAAAATGCCTTGAAGCTGCGTCGGATTTATTTTGCCTCTTTTTTTGGATTTTTTTTTTGGGGTTTTTTTTTTTTGATACAATGAAATGTTGAAATATTTTATACGAAGTCATTTAAAGAAGTCTATTTAAAGAAAATAATAGAAAACAGCTTGTATATTTAATATTATTAATAAACAGAGACATGTAGCACTGTGTAAGCATGGGAGGGGGGCAGGAGTTGAGGGGGGGATGCAGCCTGTGACTCACCCGGCCCTGCCCTGGGGTCACCAAGGAGGGGGAGTGAGAGGACATCTGAGGATACAGGGGAACAGAGAGGGGATCTGTCCCCAGTGCAGCTGCATTTGGGGGAGACGTGGGGGTCCCGGAGCCACCCTCATCCCTTGGACATGCAGGAAGGATGGAGTTCCCCCTCCCCCCGATCCTGACTCCAGGATGGTCCAGGACCCAGGGCTGTGTCTCCTCCTTCTTGCCCCCTGCACTGGGCCTGCTTTGGGTCCTGCAATGGGAGGTCCCCGGGAGCTAAAGGGACATCTCGAGGGGACACAGGGCAAGCGGCTGAGCCCCTGCTCAGGACCCGGGGTGTGCAGGTTTGGATGCGGCCGGCGGCTCCCGGCTGTCCATGCTGCCCTGACCCACTTTCCTGTTGATGCCGGCAGGAGTTCATGGTCACTGGTGCAAGGGCAGAGGGACAGATCCTGCCTCCCTACCCCCAGCCCACCCCCAGCCCTCCAGCATCGCCAGGCTTGGAGGGGTGTCCAGGCGTGGGGTCCCCTTCCCAGCCATGGGGGCCTCTCCAAATCCATGTGGAGGGTCTGGAAGCAGCTGTTTAATGCAAACACACTCCTGAGAGCACTTCACTTGGAGAAGCAGTTCTCAAAGAGGCATTTCCTCCCCCCATGTCCGCCCGCCTCAGCACCCCTTGCCTTCCAGGAATGGGGGAGCCACACATCCCACTCCCCTTGCACACATCCAGCATCTCTGGGTACCATAAGGGGGCTTTGATGCCTTCCTGAACTCCTACCAGTGTCCTCCTGGGGGTTTGGTTCTGGAGGGTGCAGGGTTAAAGCCCCTCCCATTGGTCTGGGAAGGGCAGGATGGGACCCCCGGAGCCCTTTGCGGGTGTCAAGGCTGCGTTTGCTGACAAACAGGATTCCTCGAGGGGAGCTGACTCAGCCCAAGCCCTTCCTTTCCCCAGCAGCAAGCCGGGGGTTTCCCAGCTCCACATCCTCTTCCCGGGGAAGTGGGACCTAAATATAGTCCGCCAGATCCAGGCCACAATCATTATGGTTGGGTCCGGGGAGGGATTTAAGGTCAGAGGCTGCTCTTAGGAGCGGGCAGGGTGCCAGGGGTTCGGGATGCAGGGGACAGCGAGCCCCTGCCCCGCAGGCAGCTCCAGGTGGCAGCGGGCGTTAACTCTGAAGCTGAATGATGGCAGCGACTTACTATTTTGGCATTGCTTGGAGGAGTGGGGGGTGTGGGTGCCCGTGGCTGCTGGGGTGGGGAGAGCGTGAGGAGCACCCATACCTGCCATCTCTGAATTTACACCCCACAAAACCCTCACCCCTGACCCCCACCCAACTGCTTCAAGCACCCCAAACCTGGGAAAGCATGTGATAAAAAACTCAAAACGGCCTCCTCTGAATTTACACCCCTCAAGCCCTCACACCCCCTCCCCAGGCTGCTTCAAGCACCACAAACTGGGAAAGCACATGATAAAAAACCAAAACTAACCCCCTCATCCCTGAATTTACATCACACAAACCCTCCTCCCTCACCCCTGGCTGCTTCGAGCACCTCAAACCTTGGAAAGTACGTGATAAAAAAAATAAAACTACCCCCCATTCCGAATTTACACCACACACACGCTCCCCCCCAGCCCTGACTGCTTTGAGCACCCCAAATCTGGCAAGGCACATGATAAAAAAATTAAAACTGCCCCCCCATCTTTGAATTTACACCACACAAACCCTTATCCCTGCCCCCCTGGATGCTTCAAACACCCCAAATCTGGGAAGGCACATGATAAAAAATTAAAACCCATCTCCCCATTGCCGAGGTTTGGGCCAAGAGGGTCCTTCTGCTTCTTATGTCCCCAGCTGGTGGCCTTATCCCAACTCTATTTCCCACCTGGCGCAGGGAGAGGGGTTCCCTTCCCCAAGCAGCCCCCCCATTCCCACCCATTCCTCACCTCAGTGTGGGTGGGGAAAACCTGCTCTGAACTCCCCCTGCCAGGGTTCCCATTGCTGGGGGCACCACAGCTGTGTCCACATCCCTTCCGCTTGTAGGAGAGGGTGTAAAAGAAATTCCCTGCCCACCTCGGGTTGAGCGGGCACAGGGGGTGGTGGCACCTGGGGTGCAAATTGGTGTTCATGCTTTTAGAAAGTGCCTCAATGGGATGAAAAAAAAAGTGATTTTTTTGGGGGGAAAAGGTGGCCAGCAGCTCCTGGGGCCTGTTGGTTGCTGGGGGTGGCACAGAATGGGGATGACCCTGTCCAGCAACCACCCTGGGCACCCCAACACCAAACACGGGGAGTCCCTGCATCCCCCATGCTTGTGGCATCAGAAGGGGACTGGGACCTTCCAGGCTCGTTGTGTTGTCCTGAGACTCCTCAAGCACCCCGAGCCCACCCCACAAAACACCCTGAGACTCTGCATCACCCTGAGGCCCTTCCATCACCCTGAAATCCACCCAGCACTGAGACCACCACCAATACCCTGAGATCCCTCCATCACCTCCAGACCTCCAAGCACCCTGACACCCTCCCAGAAACCCTGAGACCCCCAAGCATTCTGAGACCCTCAAGCACCCTGAAACTCTCAAGCACCCCAAGACCCTCTAGCACGCCAAGACCTCCCAGCACCCTGGGAACCCCCCCCAGCACCCTAAGACCCCGGCATCACCCTGAGACCCTCAAGAACCCTGAGACCCCCAAGAACTCTGACACCCCTCCAAGCACCCTGAGTTTCTCAAGCACCCTGAGACCCCCAAGCACTTTGACACCCCTCCAAGCACCCTGAGACTCTCAAGCACCCTGAAACCCCCATCCTGGGAACCCTGTCCCAGCACGACAGAGCTGCTGACGGGGCAGAGACACCCAGAAAGGGGCCCAGGACCGTGGTTCTCAGGGCACAGTGGGTTCAGGATGGGGTTTGGCCAAGGAGCTGCTTGGAGGGGTTTGGTGGCCCAGAGGCCGTTTTGTGGCCAGACACAGCAATTTTGGTTAAAAATTGTTATCTGCATCCCCCGCTCCCCGGGGTTTTAACCCAGATGCTGATGTTTTCCCAGCTTGTATTTTAGGGGGACGGTTCTGGGAAAGCAGAGCCCACACAGTATAGAGCATCCACTCAGGGATGAGCAACCACGAGGGAACGAGCACCCACTGGGGCTGAGCATCCCCTGTCCATTCACTTTTGTCAGGGAAAGTTTAGGCTTGATGTGAGGAAAAAGTTCTTCCCTGAAAGGGTGATTGGCCATTGGAATGGGCTGCCCAGGGAGGGGGTGGAGTCACCGACCCTGGAGGTGTTTAAGGGGAGACTGGATGAGGCACTGAGTGCCATGGTTTAGATGATGGGTTGGTGTTGGTGTTGGGTTATAGGTTGGACTCGATGATCTCAGAGGTCCTTTCCAACCTTGTGATACTGTGATACTGTGATACTTTTCCTCAGGATTTCTCAATTTTCTCGAATTTTTCATATTTGTCCCCAATGTATTTTGTCCCCGTGATTCAGGTTTATTTCTTTCCCCCGATTAAATTCTTCCACTTAGAAAGCATAAGGGTTTTATTTCTGAACCCCCTCGTTCTTTTGTTTTATCCCTTGTGATTTAATTTGGCTTTGCTCCATAATTGCTGTCCCTTGCCCCCTCCGGACACCCACCTCCCGCCAGGCTCCGCCCCTCGCTCAGACCCCGCCCACTGCTCTAAGCCCCGCCCACCTCCCAGACTCCCCCCTCAGATTCCCCCACCGCCCCTCCTGCTGGCCCCGCCCCATAAGCTCCTCCCCCCGCGCCCGCCCCGCCTCCTCCAACCAGACCCCGCCCCCTCTCTCCCCAGGCCCCGCCCCCTGATGTTTGGCTCCACCCCCCGCCCTCTCTCCCCACTCCCCAGGGCCCCAGACCCCCCCCTCAGCCTCCCTAGGCCCCGCCCCCCGCCCCGTTTTCCCCGTCTCCGCCGCCAGGTGGCGCCGCCCCCGCCGCGCAGTCCCGGCCAAGGCGGGCGGTGCGCGCGGTGACGTCGTTGCGGGGCCGCCCCCGGCCGCAGTCCCCGCCGCAGCGCAGCCGGCGCTGGAGCGTCCGCCGCACCGCACCGCACCGAGCCGGGCCGGCGCGCAGCACAGCCCCGCCGCCGCCTCCTCTTCCTCCGCCGCCTCCTCCTCCTCCTCGCGCCGCTCGCGATGTCGGTGCCGGAGCCCGCGGGCGGCGGGGAGGCGAAGGCGGCCAAGGACGGGGAGGACCCCGAGAAGTTCTCCTTCATGGCCACCGTCACTAAGGCCCCCAAGAAGGTACCGGTACCGGCGGGGGGGGGGGGGCGGTTCCGGGGGATCAGTCCCCGGTTCGAAGGAGGGGGACGGAACTGGGAAAGCGGGGATTGGTCCAGTTTGGGGGTCACTGGGAAGGGAGGGATGACCCGTGCAGTGGAGGAGAAGGAAATCGGTACTGGCGGGCGGGGGGCACCGGCAGGAAAGGGCTGGCACCGATGGGGATGAGGGATGCGACGGGCGTGGGGGGGGGATGGAGGAGGGGGCAAGAGGAGGGGGCTGGCACCGGCAGAGGATGGGGGGCACCGGCGGGGAGAATGGTTCTGCGGAGCTGCCCCCGGCTTGGGGAGGGAAGGCAAACTGAGAAAGCGGGGTCTGGTCCAGATTGGGGGTGACTGGGAAGCGGGGGTGTCCCCGCTCAGAGGAGGAGAGGGAGATCGGTACCGGCGCGGGGGGAGCGGGGAGGGGGGGGGGAACCGGCAGGGGGAGGGGGCTGGTACCGGCGTGGGGGGAGCCCGGAGCGGGGAAATGACAGGGGAGGCTGGCACCGTCCTGGCGGGGGGCGGGGGGGTGCAAAGGCAGGGGCTTGGCACCGGCGGGGGGACCGTTCTGGGGGAGCAGCCGCCGGTTTGAGGTGGGAGGAGGAACGGAGAATGTGGGGACTGGTCCATTTTGGGGGTGACTGGGAAGCAGAGGGTGTCCCCATTCAGTGGAGGAGAGGGAAATTGGCACTGACGGGAGGAGGAGGTCAGCAGTGATGGGGGTCCAGTACCAAGCACAGGAGCTGCTGGCCCAGTTTGGGGTGGAGTGGGGACGAGCTGGGTACTGGGGAGAGAAGTTATTGCAATGGGATACAGACCCGGGGGGGGGCAGGTATTGCCCCGACTGGGAGGGGTGGGAAATGGTCTTGGGGGGATGCATCCCTGGCATGGAGAGAAGGTCTGGTCCCAGTTTGGGGTGTCTGGTCCCAGTGGGGAGGTGTAGCTCGGTTCGGGGAGGGCTGTGGCCAGACCTGGTGCCATGGAGAGAAACTGGGGAACTCAGCAGGGTTTGGCTGTTGCAGAGGGTCGCAGGGGGAGCCCAGGCAAGGGGACAGGCAGGGGAGATCCTGTGTGTGGGGACTGCGGTGGTGGCAGAAGGGACAGGACCCGTCACCTGGGCTGAGCTGGCAGTGGTGGCCGGGAGGGCAGCTGTCGGTCACTGAGGTGACCGGGAATGTCCTGCTCTTTTTGGGGCTGGGGTCTGTTGGGTTGGGTGAGGTGGCTCCCAAACAGCCCCCAGCGCTGAGCTCACCTGAGACAACTCTGCTGTAAGCACAGCTTGAGAGAGTTGGGGTTGTTCAGCCTGGAGAGGAGAAGGCTCGGGGGAGACATTAGAACAGCCTCCCAGTGCTGAAAGGGGCTCCAGGAAAGCTGGGGAGGGACTTTTACAGGGGCCTGGAGTGACAGGATGAGGGGGAATGGCCTTAAATTGGAAGGGGGAGATTTGGATTAGACATTAGGAAGAAATTCTTCATGATGAAGGTGTGGAGGCCCTGGCATAGGTTGCCCAGAGAAGTGGTGGCTGCCCCATCCCTGGAGGTGTTCAAGGCCAGGTTGGATGGGGCTTGGAGCCCCCTGATCCAGTGGGAGGTGTCCCTGCTCATTGCAGAAGGGTGGAACTGGATGAGCTTTGAGGTCCTTTCCAACCCAAGCTGTTCTATGATTCACCCTTTCATCCCTGAAGGCCTCCTCACAGGAGCTCCTGAGATCTCCCAGTGCTGCTCCAGTGATGCATTGAGCAACTCTGATGGGGATATGGATGGCATGGTGTGCGGGTGAGCACTGGCCATGATCCCCTGGCAGCATGTGGGACCTCCACTAACTTGGGTCACCAGCTTTTAGGTGGGTGAGTGCATGGAGACCTAGCTTGGTGCAGACCTGCTGGGCTCAGATGAAGTCCTGGTCCTGCAAGCGAGGTGGATTTGTGCTCTGAGCGCTGTACGGATCGGCACAGAGGTCCCTGCTGTCTGTGCTGAACGTTGTGTTCCCCCCGGGGCTGCAGCCGCCTGCCTCGGCGCTGGAAGCAAAGGCAGAGCAGCATCCTCCTTCTTTGGGAGAACATCTCACTTGCCTGCTCCAAGCAGTGGTGGGATTAGGGCAGAATCCGACCCTCGTGGAGAGGTGGCTGTGTTAGAGGCATCTCTCCTCACCCAGGCTCACAGCTGCTGGGGCTGGAGGCTCTCTCTGCACCCTGGCCCTGTTTATCCAGGCTGTGGACATAGCCTGGAGGAAGGAGGGGAGGAATGCAGAGCTGGGATCTGCCTCTTCCAGCCGTGGCTCAGCACAGCTTAAATTCAGGGATTGTTTTTACCTTTTCATTCCCATCATCTTTCTGAATGCTGGGGAGCTGTCAGAGTGAAAGACTAATCCTGAAGTGTCCTACGGGGCCAACATATGCATCGTAAAAAGGAACAGGATGTATGAGGAGGGGAGAATAGATCCATCATCCTCAGAGGCAAAGTTTGCTTGTGTCTTGGGAGCGTGGGATGTTGTATTGCCTTGAATTTGCTGCTGTACACACAGGTTGGCTGCACAGTGTGAGGAGCCACAGTCAGACTCGGCGGCTGCTGCAGCCTTTCTTGGCTGGGCGATGATATTAAAGGTGCCCAGAGCGACGCACGACATTTGAAACTGGTAACAGCAGCAGCCAGTGACATCTTGGGGAGTGTGTAATGCAGCTGAAGTCAAGGACCAAAATGCTTTGGGCCACTGTTTTCCTCGCCTGGCTAGCTGCTGCGAATAGCAGTCAGTCCTAGCAATAGCGCTCTGTAATAGTGGAGGCGTTGGCAGGAGGATAAAAGGAGGAGGAACGGAGAATTGCCCTCCTGAGATAAGATGCTGAGTGCCCCCAGCTCAGATGTCTTCGAAGCAGGTTTGCAATTAAACCATTTAAAGGCCTTTCTGATTCAATGCGAGTCTTGTTCTTGCTGCTCTGGAGCTCTCAGCGTGGTCAGAGGGCAGCAAAGAAGGTGGTTGAGATGATTTACCAGCATCCAGGTGGTGAAGTTGCGGCCACGCTGCTGGAGCAGCTCCCTCCTGGGGTTTTTAGGCTGCTTGAACTTTGTCGATGCAGCTTGCGTAAGGCATTTGGAGATGGGGAGGGTGGGAATGTGGCCAAGCTTAGCGCGGGCTCCGTCTCCTCCGTGTGACCTGCTGCTGAACAGCTTTTCAAAGAGGAGCCTTAAGTTGTGTTGGTGCTTGGGGAAAGTGCCAGTGCGCAGCGGAAGAGCCGGCGGGAGCCCAGTGGCGTCCCGTGCCCAGCTTGGACCACAGACATCGGCCCCGCGGGTGCTGTGAAGGAGTCAGCATCATCGTTGCTCTTATCAGGCAGCTTTGGGGGCACTGGGAGCGAGCCCGAGCCTTGGGCATCGCTGACGTCTTTGTTTCCTCTCTTGTCAGCGACTCGTTTGAGGTGAAAAAGTGAAACGGCAGGAGGTAAGAGATTAAGAGATTAAATATGATCAACTCCAGATTGAAGTAGGAGCCAGCACAGTGGAGCTGAGCAGAGTGTAGGCTTGCTGGGTGCTTTTTCCTCAAGAGCTGAGATTGCCTGGCTCTGCCGAAGCTCCTTTTTCACTGCAGTTTGTGGGAAATTGGGCTGTCAGCAGAATAACACCAGTTTTTGGGCAGAGCGAGGTGGTTCTTTGGCGGGGAGTGGTTTAAAGGCAGAGGTGAGCGATGCTGAGCTTGTTACTTTCTCCGTTCTGTGCCTTGAGATTGCTGGGGGTGGTTTGGGAACAGTGAGGCTTGTGCCTTGCCCAGGTGAATAAACGTGTGGGGATGAGAGGAGAGGTCAAGGGCGCAGGTTGTGCTCTTCCAGATCTCTGTGTGCCATCGCAGTTGCATCTGGGCATCTGTTCTGTCTCCTGGGAGACCATAGGTGCCCTTGACGACAGCTTTCTGAATCCACGTCAGCCGATCGACAGAGCCTTAAACTACTGGCTGAGCAGAGCTGTGGGTGTCCTGGACACATCACTGTGCTAAGAGATGGGTGACAAGGCAAGTGCTGTCCCTGTCTGCCCTTCACCCGAGCCCTGTTGCATCCTTGTTGCCTGGGGATCGCTGCCTGGTGGGCTCTGTCACCCTTGGGTGCTGGCAGACAGACAGACAGACGGATGCTGTGCTGACAGATCTGCTTACTCATGCAGCACGCCCGGAGTGTGAAATGGGCTAAAGCCTCGGATTTGCTTGCGGGGAGGTGAGCTGCACGGCAGCTCTGAGCCCGGGGAAGGTGGCGAGTGCGTGCCCGCTGTGTTTGGGTTGGTGCTGTGCCCCTGCGGCTGCCGGCGGAATCCCGCGGAGGCTGTGCGGCGGGGAATGCTGATGCACAGCGCTGCGGCTCTGCAGGGGGTGCCAGCTGGAGCTGCGTGCTGCCTGGAGATGGGAGAAGGCTGGCAAGAGGGGCACAGAGCCTGTGGGGAGCTGCCATCCCTGGGGAGGGCTGGGTGCCTTCTCCGAGCATCATCTCTGCGGCTGCTTTACGCAGTTGCCTGTGGAGCCGCTCTCCTGCTGCCCGAGCGGTGTTGACCTTGCTGCAGTCTGGTGCTTCCCTTCCCAGAGCTGGGTTTTCTGCTCTGTTTTTCTCAGTCCCGAGTCATCTCAGGTCCCTGCAGCTCTGCTGGGCTCGGTGCTAATAAACCACGGGGATGAGACTGTCCTTGTTTGTAGTGACAGAGCTCCTGGCATTGCTCATTCTTCCTCTTTCTTCAGTTTTGTCCCTTTGGCTGCTCATAAATCCTCTGCTGCCTTTGTGTGCTTGTCCAGGGCAGTGCCACCACCTCTCCTGTGTGTTTAGCAGACGACATCCACTCAATTATCCATGCTTCCTTGTCCAAATCCTCTCTTCCTTTCCTTTCCTTTCTCACTCTCCTCTCACTGCAGTTTTTCCTTCTCATAACAAGATGCCAGGATTGAGATGAGCGAGGCAGCTTGTTCTGCTCTGCATGGACACCTGGGATGGGTTTGTCCTTGCCTGGGGTGTGGGAACACCCTGATCAGTGAACACTTGGCTGTGGTTTGATGGTCACAGGCTGAGCTGGTTGTGCCCTGGCCCATTGGGAAAACCAAACCACCAGACTGTTGTGAATGGTGATTGCCTGCGGGGGAGGGAGCAGATGGGGCACTGGTGGTGCTGGATTAAATGACAGAATTCTAATTACTTCCATAATGAGTCACTTTTAGGTCCTTCTCTTGATTTGGGCTTTTTGGAGGGTCTCTTTGCTGTCCAGAGGGGACCCTGTCTTTGTGATCCAGCACTGCTGCAAGGCCAGAAGATGCTTCATTAAAGTTATTGAACTGGAGAGCAGGAGGAAAGAAGATTTTCAGAGTCATGGTATGGTTTGGGTTGGAAGGGACCTTAAAGCCCATCCAGTTCTACCCCCTTGCCATGGGCAGGGACACTTCCCACTGGATCAGGGGGCTCAAAGCCCCATCCAACATGGCCTTGAGCACCTCCAGGGATGGGGCAGCCACCACTGCTCTGGGCAGCCTGGGCCAGTGTCCTTCCGCTCTCACAGGAAAACATTTCTTCCTAAAATCTTATCTACATCTTCCCTCTTTCAGCTGAAGACCATTTCCACTCGTCCTATCCCTGCACTCCCTGATCAAGAGCCCCTTCCCAGCTTTCCTGGAGCCCCTTTCAGTCCTGGGAGGCTGCTCTAAGCTCTCCCCAGAGCCTTCTCTTCTCCAGGCTGAACAACCCCAACTCTCTCAGCCTGTCCTCATACGGGAGGTGCTCCAACCCTTGGCTCATCTTTGTGGCCTCCTCTGGACTCCAATAGATCCATGTCTTTCCTGTGCTGAGGACTCCAGAACTGAATGCTCCCCACCTCCGGGTGAGGTCTTACCATAGCGGAGCAGAGGGGCCTGATAGGCACAAGCTCTCTTCAAAACAATGCACCAAGGTTTTTCTTTCTCCATTCTCCTCCTCCTGGAGGCCCATGAGATGGGCTGGCTTTCCACTCTGATGTCTGGCCTTTGGAGATGGGAAAGGAGTTGGATATTTGTTCTCCACAGTCTTCGGAAGCAGCTCTTGTCTTTGGACACTGTAGGTGCGGCGTCACCCATCTGAGCAGACTGGTTCTCCTGAGAGCCCTGCTGTGCTTGGTGGGAGCCTCCTTCCCACCCCTTCCAGGTCTGGAGCGTGGGAATTCTGCTGGCAGCAGATACACAGTGTTTTCTTTAGACCTTTCCCAAAACACAGGATTATCTTCTGCTGAGGCCCAGCCTACCACAATACTTTCCTTGGGACACAGACAGTTTTCATTGTGCTCTCCAGCCCATGCAAACCTTGGAGCCCGTTCTTGTGCTCCCTGCTAGAGGTTCAGGCTGGGGTTCTTTCCTTTGGAAGCCAGCTCTTCAAGGGCATGTTGGAGTTGGTCCTTCTGGATAACCAGCTGGCTTGATGCGAGGCTCAGCCATCAAGGATCGTGTCCTCCTCATCAGTGAGTGCCTGGTCCCAGGTGTTTGAGGAGGGGGAAGGTGAGGGGCTCAGCATTTGGTTGAGATTTGCTCTTATCGTTGGGAACTGACGTTGGCATTTGCAGAGGGCTTGTGGAGTTTCCTGCTGAGCCCTTTGATCAGGGTTGCTTATCTGGGGACTCTGACTCACCTTCACTGGCAGAAGTGATGACGTTTGAGGTGACTGTCCAAGGGCCTGGGGAGCCATGGGTGCAAAGCAGCTAACCCTTCCCCTGTGTGTGACCCCACTCTCGGTGGGACCCTGGGTTGGATCCATGTGGGGCTGCTCTAGGAGTCCAACTGTGGAAGAGCGTCTTGGTACCATCTCAGTGAGGAACTCTGGAGCCCTTTATCAGAGCCCTGGGGACTTGGTCACCCTCAGCAGTGCCCTAACCTGGTCTTGCACCACAACCTTCTCAACTTGGGCTGAGCATCACCTCGACAAGCTGCCCTGGAGCGGTTAACCCCACAGGGGAACAGGCACTCCAGGGCATCTTGGCTGATGGTCCAAAGAGAAAGCTGCCACTTGGGATGCTTCTTTGCTGTCTGCCCGTGGGCTCGCTGCCCCTGAGAAGGCAGGATGCGGAAGCTGGGGCTATTCATGCCTTCAGGAGGCTGCCCTGGTTGCCCTGTCGCGTTGGGCTGCTTGAACTGTGAATTTTAATTACACTTTAGGATCAATACGGTGGCCTTGGTAACGAGCTTATTGCTGCTGCAGAATCTGTTTACTTCAGGTTGGTGACAGCCAAAGAACTTAGGTGGCCGAGGACACGATGTTCCAGCTTGTCAAACAGTCTGCATTGTAATTCGGGTGAGGCTCTTGCAGTCCTTGCTCCTCAGAGGTGGGTACAGCTTCCCCTTGGCTGCTTCCCACAGAGCAGGGCTTTGCTGGCAGACCCATGTGTGCCTGGCAGAGGAGCTGCCTTCATTCAGAGCCGCAGTTTGGGTGGGGGTTGTAGGAGCCTGGTTTATCTCCAAGGTGTGGGCGTAGGGAATGGTTCCTTCCAGCCTTTGGAGGGGAGGGAGAAGGTAGGCAGCTGGGAAAGGAGGTTCCTTGGGGCTTTGCTTTGCTGAAATTCATGTTTTTGGCTTCCTCCTTCCAGATGGCCTGGGGTGAGGTTCAACCTGTGCCTGCTGTTTTCTGTCTCTCCTCCTTTCGCCTCCCCACAGGGAGCCCTGAACATCGCACATTCTTGCACCGTGGGGAGAGGCTCCCATCCAACCTGGGCATGTTTTGGAGCACGAACATCTGGCTGATCCCTGTTGACCTTGGAGCCATCAGCCTCTTGCAGGCAGTGCTGTTTCCCTGCATTAACCAACCCTTTCTTCAAATACTCTCTGAGCTCACCATCCCTGCAGGGACGTCACTTCTGATCCCTCCTGCCCCACTGAAAGGAAAGAGGTTCAATTGAATTAACCCTGTTTGCAGGTTGGATCTGCTCTGACGTGGTCCAGGAGGGTGATGTTTGTCCATCTTGATAAAGATTCCTCTGAACCCTGAGCAACCTAAGCTGAAGCCTGAGGTTTCTCTCCTGCCTTACAAATGCATCAAAAGCAAAGTCTTTTCCAGGGTTGGAAACAGAGTGTGTTGGGAAATGAGAAATGGGCAGCTCTTGGTGTTGTATTTGTGGAAACATCACCGTGAGGGGCTTGTGGAGCATTGGCTGTGGCAGGAGGAGGAGATATTTCCAGTTTTCCCACTGCACAGCTGTATTTCCTGACTCTCTGAAAGGCATTGCAAACAGGCTGCTGCTGCTTTGATGCTGATCCTGCCAGGCATTTTCCCTTAGAGCTGTGGCAGAGGGACAGAGGGTCCTTTAGGTGTAGCCGAGAGGATCTGGAGGCTCGCCTGGGTGGTGCTCACTGAACCTGTCTCTTGAAATGCTGGGATTCTGCAGGACAGTTCAAGGGAGAAAAGGAGCTGGGGGAGGGGGGCAGGCTGTGTCCCCCCCAGTACAGGGGCTGCTTTCGTGTTCCAGAGCAGAGGTCTGGGGATTCAGTTTGAGGTTTTGTGGCTAACCCGTCCTTCAGACCCCAGTGGTGAAGTTCAACGTGCCCTCTGGCAGCACCTCGAAGCATTCTCCTGGCCTTGGACAGCTGTGGTTGTAGAGGACTTTTCTGATGAATTTAAAAATCAATACTAACTAAAGGTGATTCCCAATCAGCTATGACACGCAAGCACATTTCCATGGGTTTCCAGCTTGGAAGCAGCCAGTTTAAGGCTGTTGGAACAATCAACATAGGAAGAACATGGATCTGTTGGAGCGAGTCCAGAGGAGGCCATGAAGATGATCCAAGGGTTGTGTAAGGACAGGCTGAGAGAGTTGGGGTTGTTCAGCCTGGAGAAGAAGAGGCTCTGGGGAGACCTTAGAGCAGCCTCCCAGGACTGAAAGGGGCTCCAGGAAAGCTGGGGAGGGGCTCTTGATCAGGGAGTGCAGGGATAGGATGAGAGGGAATGGTTTTGAGGTTAAAGAGGGGAGACTGAGATGAGATCTGAGGAAGATATGTTTTACCAGTGAGGGTGTGGAGGCCCTGGCCCAGGTTGTCCGGGGAAGTGGTGGCTGCCCCATCCCTGGAGGTGTTCAGGGCCAGGTTGGATGGGGCTTTGATCCCCCTGATCCAGTGGGAGGTGTCCCTGCCCATGGCAGGGGGGGTGGGACTGGATGGGCTTTAAGGTCCCTTCCAACCCAAACCATTCCATGATTCTATCATTTTCCCTGGGCCACTGCAAATGACTTAACCCACAGTCCTGTCCATGCACTGCTCCCAGCGAGGTGGCTCCAGGTAATGCTGATTGTCCTATGACCCAAACACTTGGTGTGCTGCGGGCACCTGGCTGGCTGGGCACCGCGGATCCATCCGGAGGTGAGAAGTCTGGGATGCCTTTACACCGCTGGCTTTTGCGCTGCGGGAAGAGACATTTGCCCCTCCAGGAAGCTGTGACAGAACTAGAGGGCAGGGACTCAAGCTTCCTCAGGGAAAGTATAGACTTGATGTTAGGAAAAAGTTCTTCCCTGAAAGGGTGATTGGTCATTGGAAAGGGGGGCCCAGGGAGGGGGTGGAGTCACCGACCCTGGAGGTGTTTAAGGGGAGACTGGATGAGGCACTGAGTGCCATGGTTTAGATGATGGGTTGGTGTTGGTGTTAGTGTTGGGTTATAGGTTGGACTCGATGATCTCAGAGGTCCTTTCCAACCTTATGATACTGTGAAACTGTGCTGAGTTCCTGGGGTTATCCTGGGGAACATGAGGGGAGTTTGCTGCCCTTAGGGATTCCAGGTATTGGACTCTGCTGTTCCTGCTGGGAAGGAGATATCCCGCCGGGCAAGAGCCTTTGCCTTCATTCCTGGAGTCCAAGGACTTGATGCCTTATCTCCTTGGGGAGCTTTCCCTCTGCTCCTGCTGGAGGCAGCCCACCTTTGACCTCAAGGTGTTCATAAGGCAGTAGTTATTCCCAGTTACTATTTAACAGTTGGGCACTCAAAATTACATTTATTTTATTTCCCCTTTAACCAGCATTTACAGTGATTCCCACGATGACTGCAATTTTGGGGTGGTTTCCAGCCTATTAACCTTTGCTATGGGTTCATTTCTTTCCTTGTGCTGCTTCTTCTCTGCTGAGCTTTGGGATTTGTGTGAAAGTCCTCAATTCTCCTCTTGTACTCACGGAAACTGTTTTTTTGATTTATTTTTTTTCCCCTCTCTAGTGTTTTACTTTTCTCCTCTCTGCCAGTGAAGGATGGAGGCTGCTGTTAGGGCTTGGCAGGTTTACTTTGCTAGGACCTCAGTGCCCTTTATTTCCTTGACGGGAACGGTGTAAATGCTTCCAGGCATAGATCTGGCAGCGATTCCTGCTCGGGGAGTCACCAAGGAGAGTGCTGGGCACGGCTCTGCCTCCCCAGGGAGGAAAACCTGCCCTGCAAACCCTCTGGGAGCTGGAGGTACTGATCCAGGCAGCACTGGTTATGCTTCTGTCCACAAAGCAGAGCAGCACCTTCAGGCAGCTCTTTCCAACTGTGTTATTCAAGTGGAGCACATTGGGCTTTCTCCTAAAGGTTTGGGTTGTGGGAGACGTGAGGAGAAAGTCCTCCTGTTGCAAAGGCCACACCTGGAGAAGAAGCAGGTCATGTTCTTCTGTACAATGTGTGTTCACAGCCCAGAAAGCCAAACGTGTTCTGGGCTGCATCCAGAGCAGTGGGGCCAGCAGGGAGAGTGAGGGGATTCTGCCCCTCTGCTCTGCTCTGGTGAGATCCCAACTGGAGCCCTGTGTCCAGTTCTGGAGTCTTCAGCACAGGAAGGAGATGGAACTGTTGGAGTGGATATAGAGGAGGCCACAAAGGTGATCCGAGGGCTGGAGCCCCTCTGCTATGAGACAGGCTGAGAGAGTTGGGGTTGTTCAGCCTGGAGAAGAGAAGGCTCTGGGGAGACCTTAGAGCAGCCTCTCAGTACTGAAAGGGGCTCCAGGAAAGCTGGGGAGGGGCTCTTGATCAGGGGATGCAGGGACAGGATGAGGGGAACAGTTTAAAGCTGAAAGAGGGGAGTTTGAGATGAGATTTTAGGAAGAAATGTTTTGCTGTGAGGGTGGGGAGGCCCTGGCCCAGGTTGCCCAGGGAAGTGGTGGCTGCCCCATCCCTGGAGGTTGGGTGGTCCTGATCCTCCAGATGTGCTCATAGAGCATCAAGAGCCCTGGAGAGAGCTGGAAGTGGCACAGCCCCATCTGGAGAACTTACACCATAGAATCATGGAATGGTTTGGGTTGGAATGGACCTCAAAGCCCATCCAGTTCCACACCCTGTCATGGGCAGGGACACCTCCCACTGGATCAGGGGGCTCAAAACCCCATCCAGCCTGGCCTTGAACACCTCCAGGGATGGGGCAGCCACCACTGCTCTGGAAAACCTGTTCCCACCTTCATTGTGAAGAATTTCTTCTTAATGTCCAGTTTCAGTCTTCCCCCTTCTAGTTTAAATCCATTCCCCCATGTCCTCTCACTCCAGGCCCTTGGAAAAAGCCCCTCCCCAGCTTTCCTGGAGCCCCTTTCAATCCTGGGAGGCTGCTCTAAGGTCTCCCCAGAGCCTTCTCTTCTCCAGGCTGAACAACCCCAGCTCTCTCAGCCTGTCCTCATAGCAGAGGCTCTCAAATCACCTTTGTGGCCTCCTCTGGGCTCACTCCTGCTGCTCTCTTTTTTTTTTTTTATGTTGGAGATTCCAGAACTGGACACAGGGCTCCAGGTGGGGTGTCACCAGAGCGAGCAGAGGGGCAGGATCCTCTCCCTGCTGGTCCCTCTGCTTTGGATGCAGCCCAGGACACACTTGGCTTTCTGGGCTGGGAGTGCACAGTGCTGGTTCACATCAAGCTTCTAGTTATGAGTCCCCTGGGAACCCAGGTGGTTGCAGGAGTGGAGCCTGGAAAAGTCCTGTCACCTCTCCACAAGCAAACCTGCTATTTGGCTCTTCCTTTTGACCTAGAATAGAAGAAGACACGTGTGCTGGTTATTTTATTTTGCTTTTTTCTTCCACTGATGCATGGCTGAAGGGACCTCAGCCCCTGGGTGCCTCTCCCTTCCCTCGCTGCTGCCGTGCCTGAACGTGATGACTCGCTTCTGCAAATAAATGGATTAAACCAACTTGTCCTTTAGAAACACCCAAACTCATCAGTGCAGCAGGACTCAGCTTCTTGTGAAGAACCAGTCACAGCTTCCCAGGAAGAAATAGTCCTGCTGTGGATAATGAATCCCCAGCGTTTGAAGGTGCCCATCTCCAGGTCTGCCAACCCTGGTTCAAGCTGCTCTTCTTGTGTGCAAACAGGGCTGCTGAGAAGGATGAAGGCTGATTGGAGCTGTGAAGCATTTCTAGTCTGGCTGAATATCCAGGAATGACAAAGAAATGATGAACTTAAAAGACAGGTCATGTCAAGGCTGCCGGCGCAGCGTGGGCAACCGGCAGTGCCCGCCCAGCCTCTGCCGGGGAGTTTCTGTTGGGGGGAGGAGGTTAAATAAGGGGAACTGCCCGGTCCTACTCTCTGCTGCAGGCTTTCTGCAGCCAAAAGAAAGGTTCCAGGACCCTGGATACTTTCAGGTGGAAGAGGGTTACAGAGACTTCTTTGTTTCCCAGGTGGTTGTGTTGCTGTGAGAACATGCTCTGCTCTGATTTTGCTGTTTCTCAGCAAACAGCTCTGTTGTCACATCCACGGTTGTGGTGGAGGAAACTTAGGAGGCCGGAGGGTTTTGGGTGGTTCAGTGCTTCCTTCTTACCCTGGGTGATTTGCAATCTGCTCTTGTAACCCCATTGATTACTCCAGGACAATGCTTTTTTTACACCACTGTAGATGTGCCGTGGCTCATATTGTCTCTAATGAAAGTAGTAATAGTAATGATAATAATAATAATAGAAATAATAATAATGATGATGGTAATAGCTAAGGCAAACCTGGTTGTGGTAAGATGGGAGCCTGGAGCCACTTCCCAGCACGTGTCCTTTCCCCCCATGGAGCCTGCACCTTGGTGAACCGGCTCAGCGTGCGGCCCCGGGGATGGCTGTGGGTTGGTGGATGCTTTCCAAATCCTTCTCCTCCTCTCACAACCTGCTCCACCACTGTCCCCCGAGGCCACATGGGATGGAATTGAGGATGTGTAGCATGGCAAAGGAGCTCGAGCATCCCCTCTGGAGCCATTCTGGGGATGGAAAGAGTTTTTAAGTTAAAAGCGGGGTCGTCCTGTGCGAGAGGGATGTGCCTGGCTCATCTGTGCCCGAGGTAAATCCAACTGGATTTAAAAAGTCCTCTGCAGCTCAGAGCTGGGAGGGGGAACTCCTCTTGCTCAGTAAGCTCAAAAAGCTGCTCTCCAGGCTGGCTGCTGGGGGCAAACACAGGCTGACCTCTTGAGGTTGGCACACCCAGCAGGCTGGAGCTGCTGGTTCCCTTGCACGGGAGCAGTCCAGACCTGGAATCTGTTTGCCCTTCCTGTGTTGTAATAATTAAACAACGTGGGCTGTACGTGCTGTGGGCACGTATGCCACTGGGCTTGGGACTGCCCAGCCAACGTGCCCGTGGATGGGCAGATTCCTTACAGCATAGGAGAAGCTCATTGAAGCTGATTTGGGTGGTTTTGGGATGCATTGGACAGTGTGACCAAACAGAGGCCGATGTTTCCCTTGGGAGAGCCCCGGGGGCCCCAGTGCCTCATTTGACCCTTTTTGGGATGTGGTGCTATATTGGCAAGAATGATGTTCCTGCAGCTCCTACCTGGCCAGTGCCAGGGCCTGGAGGGGTGGTTTGAAGTGAGAACCAGACTGTTGTTGGGAGGCATTGGATCTGCGTGGGAATGGGCACAGTTGTGCCAGATTTCACAAGGGGAGCAAATGTACCTCTGGCTTGGCAGCTGAGGCCAGGAGCAGGCAGCGTTCAGTGTTGTCTTGTGAAAACTTGGCAGGGAATATCACATCCTGGGGTTTTCCTACAGGGCACATCCCAAAAAAAACCCCTGCTGTACTGTACCAAGCCAGGAGGTGCTCATTTGGCACAGGGCTCTGTGAGGACCCCAGCCCCGTCTCCTCCTGTAAGGGGGCAGCGATGCTGGGAAACTGCCTGGCTCCGTTTCCATACAGAGGAATTGCTGCCTCCTTGGTCATGAATTGCTGGGATGAAAAAAATATTTTCCTTGCTCTTAAACCTTTGTGCTCCACTTGGTTGGAAAAGCCCCTTCCAGCAGGATGTGATTCGCCATCGTGCTCTCCGCAGCCGGACAGGCCCGATCCCGGTCCCCCCTTGCTGCAGCCACCCTGCCTTTGATCAGCTGGAGCCGACTCATCCGCAGCCTCTGGCTGGCGATGCCATTCATTCAAATTCCCACGACAAGCCAAGGGATTATGAGATTTTCTCTGGTGCCTTAATGCAGCTCGAGAGCCCGGCACGGGGAAGGGAACGCGGCCGACGGCCACGCACGTCACAGTCGGTTGCTTTGCGCCCGCATCCCTCCCTCATCTTCCTCTCGGCTGGACGCCGGACACGGGGTTAATTGGGGCTCGGTGGGGGTTTGATGTGTGAAAGGTTCATTTGACTCGGAAGCTGCTCGCAATGTTTGATGATAATTTTAGCCAGGGCAGATTTTGTTAAGCTGCGGAGTTCCGATGAGCTCTGGTAAAGCCACGGCGGGGATTACTGTGGTTAATTCAGCACTTGGTTTCTTTAATGGTGATTTTTTTTTTCAGCCTGGAGAAGAGAAGGCTCCAGGGAGACCTCATAGTGCCCTTCCAGTACCTGAAGTGGCTCCAGGAAAGCTGGGAGGGACTTTTTCCAAGGGTCTGGAGTGATGGGATGAGGGGGAATGGCTTTAAATTGGAAGGGGGAAGATTTTGATGAGACATTAGGAAGAAATTCTTCACAGTGAGGGTTGGGAGGCCCTGGCTCAGGTTGCCCAGAGAAGTGGTGGCTGTCCCATCCATGGAGGTGTTCAAGGCCAGGTTGGATGGGGCTTTGAGCCCCCTGATCCAGTGGGAGGTGTTCCTGCCCATGGCAGGGGGTTGGGACTGGATGGGTCCCTTCCAACCCAAAGCATTCTATGATTTTTTTTTTTCCCCTTCGATTCAAACCCTGCATGTCTAAAACTGCTCCTAAAAAGTGGGACTGTGTCTTGGAGCTGGCTGAGCATCCACAGTCCCGAAGGGGGTGGTACTGTCTGGTAGATCTCAGTTGTGCTGGTGGTGTGGGGATGGCGTGGAGCCGGGGAGCGCCGCAGCCGTCTATCCCCACTGTCTTGTTGCACCCCAGCTGAGCTTTGCTCCCTGAGCCCACCCAGGCAACAGATTTCACTGTTGAAAATTGCCCTGGCCCACAGCTCTGATGTCCTGGTGCAAGGACAGACACCCACCTGTGCCCTGGGCTGTAGCAGCAAAGCCTGCTTTATCTATTTCCCCCCCACACACACCTCCTGTGTTCACCTCTTTCCCTGGAAACCTTTCCCTGAGATGGAGAAAATTCCTCAGCTAACACTTTAAGCTGTTTTAATGCCAGCAGCTGTTTTAAGGGGCACACTTCCACCCTCTTTGTTTGATGAGTTGCCAGAGAAGAAGGTGGGAGCAAAGGGGTGGCGATCATGCTGGTCTGAAATTGCTCATCTTTTCCCCCAGCAATGCCCGTGAGCCGCACGCCAACACAGAGGTGACACAAGCCCTTCTTAGGCTGACAGGAAAGATTGATCCGAGCAATGGACCTTGAACACATTCCAGGAATACCATTCCTTGGTTGGGAAGCTGCTCTGCCTGCCAGCTCTAGCCCCACGCCCTGCGGATGTTGGTGGTACCTGCCTGGAGTTGCTTGCCAGAAGTGCTCCTGCATCCCTTATCTCTTGGTACCAGCTCTCCCAGCAGTGCTGTAGGTTATGATCCTCTCCAGTTCACTGTTTCACAGTATTACAAGGTTGGAAAGGACCTCCGAGATCATCGAGTCCAGCCTATAACCCAACACTAACACCAACACCAACCCATCATCTAACCCATGGCACTCAGTGCCTCATCCAGTCTCCCCTTAAACACCTCCAGGGTCGGTGACTCCACCCCCTCCCTGGGCAGCCCATTCCAATGACCAATCACCCTTTCAGGGAAGAACTTTTTCCTCACATCAAGTCTAAACTTTCCCTGATGAAGCTTGAGTCCCTGCCCTCTAGTTCTGCCACTGGTCACCTGAGAGAAGAGACCAACCCCTGCCTGACTACAACCTCCTTTTAGGGAGTTATAGAGAGCCATGAGGTCTCCCCTGAGCCTCCTCTTCTTCAGACTAAACAGCCCCAACTCCCTCAGTCTCTCCTCGTAGGGCTTGTGCTCCCCTTCACCATCTTCGTTGCCCTCCTCTGAACACATTCCAGTATCCTGACATCTTTCCCAAACTGGGGGGCCCAGAACTGGACACAGTATTCAAGGTGAGGCCTGACCAGTGCCCAGTACAGGGGGACGATAACTCCTCTGGTCCTGCTCCCCACACTATTCCTGATGCAGGCCAGGATGCCATTGGCCTTCTTGGCCACCTGGGCACACTGCTGGCTCATGGGGAGCTTCCTGGCCACCAGCACTCCCAGGTCCCTTTCTGCCTGACTCCTCTCCAGCCACTCTGTCCCCAGTCTGTAGCTCTGCATGGGATTGTTGTGTCCAAAATGAAGTACCCGACATTTGGACTTATTAAACATCATCCCATTGGAATCAGCCCATGGATCCAGTCTGTCCAGGTCCCTCTGTAGGGCCATCCCACCCTCTAACAGATCAGTTCCTTCACCTGCACCTAAACCAGTTGCAAGACCAAACCTGAAAACTCCATTTACCATTCCCATTCCTTCCACTGATGCAAATTCATGTGATTTGCATCACAGTCACACAGAGGCTGCTGAGAAGTCTGCTCTGGGAAGCAGATACCAGGCTGTGACGTATCCAGGACCGAGGAGCTGGCTTGCAACCTTTTAGCTGCAGCACCCACAAAAATGCCTGGCATGCCTTGCCTGGGTGTGACGATGGGCTTGATCTGGTGCCACCATTGCCCCACATCACCCGCCGTGTCCTCCCTTGGGCTGAGCAGTGGGTTTCACATCCCTGTTTCCCCTCCTGAGCTGCTGTTCTCCCCTTAGCTGGGTTTCCCCAGACACAGGCTGTTTTACAGCCCAAATAGCTGTACCAGTGCTGCAGACACCCCAGACTATGCAGATTCCTCCTCTCTGGGATGGATCATCTCTACTAAATAGTTTCATTCTTCTCCCCTTGAAGGCTGCTTCCCGCATCAAAGCTTTCAGGGAGTTTTTGGAATGGTTGTAGCATGGAAAACCCCTCCTCGAGACCACCACGGCCTGTTTCTTTCCATCATCTTGATTTCTTCAGGCCTCTCTCCTGGGTCTGTGGGGATGCTTTGTTAATCCCACTCCCAGCGATGACATCTCATCTCTGTTAAGTGGCAAAATTAATTCCTACAGATTGAAGAAGAGGCCGTGCTGGGGCTCTTTGTCAGGATCTCTTGCGTGGCAGCTTGCTGGGGAGGGAGGCATCAGCCTGGATTCGCTGGCATTTTTCCTAATTCCCTGACATCTCCATCATCTTTCTCCTGCAGAAGCAGCACTAAGGCTTTTTAGTGACTGGGATGAGTGCAGCAGCGGAGCACTTTGGGGCTATTTTTCCCCTTCTTTTGGCCCTACACACTCAAATTTGATGAGCTGGTGGTAGATGCTGGAGCCTTGAGTTGCCTCTGGCCGAAAGAGGAGGGAGGGGTGGCTGTTTTAGGGCTTCTCTTACAATGGAAACATTGGTAATGCAAAGGAGACTGAAAACCAATGCAATGTCAACTGCTTTTTGTTGAAATGTTCTCTCTTGCTGAGCTTTTTTTTCCCCCTGCTTTTAGTGTCGGTTTTGGAAGGATGTGCTGTGTTTTTAACCTGTGGGATGCTCTGCTCCTGGGGAAGAGCCTGGGAGCACCAGAGATCTGAGTCTCTGCTGGGACCACCCCAGCTTTCTTCCTTGCTGCACGTTTGGGCAGAGATCTGTTGGGATCGACTGGGTCTGTTGAAGCAGGATTTCTGCCCACACAGAGCTTGTCTGGAGGGCTGCACAGTGTTTGCATTGTGCTGAGTTTCTTGGAGGAGCTTCCAGGAGGCAGAGATGAATTAAAGGGGATGTTTCGAGCCTTGCTGGGTGCTCTTTTTCTCTTCAGGTGTTAAGTGCCAAATCTGCTTTATGTTCTGGTGACAGTCAGGCAGAGGAGGGGGTAATTTTTGGCATCTGTAGCCACAGAGCTGTTCCTTGGTGCATGTGGTGATGCTCATTTGTGTGTCTACAGCACTTAAGGTGGTCTGAAGGGAACCACGGGCCCGTATAGCCTGGAAAGAGGATGTGCCCTAGTCAGCTGCTGATTTAGCACTTCTCTTCCTTTGCCCTCCTCAGCAAATCCAGTTTGCAGATGACATGCAAGAGTTCACCAAGTTCCCCACCAAGACGGGCCGTCGGTCCCTGTCCCGCTCCATCTCACAGTCTTCCACCGACAGCTACAGCTCTGGTAGGTGCCAGGCTCCCTGTCCATGCATGGTCCTCTCCCAAATCCAGCGTTGGTGCTGCTGTGAACACGCTGGAGTCAGGAGGCTCCGTGCTGCTGTGTCATTCTCAGATGTGGAGGGGATAATTCTGGGAGTTCCTGAAGATCAGATGTTGGCAGGAGTTGATCTCTCTGGTGACCAAGGACAGGACGCGAGGGAATGGCAGGAAGATGCCAGGGGAGGGTTAGGTTGGACATTAGGAGAGGGTTCTTCCCCCAGAAGGTGGTGGAGCACTGGAACAGCTCCCCAGGGAAGCAGTCACAGCCTGACAATATTCCAGCAGCATTTGGCCAAAGTCCTCAGCCCCATGGGGTGAATGTTGGGGTTGTCCTGTGCAGGGACTGGAGTTGGGCTTGGTAATCCTTGTGGGTTCCTTCCAACTCAGGTCATTCTATGAACTCAGTTAATTCTGGGTTGGCTTAGGGAGCAAGAGTGCAAAATTCCTTCTGGACATTGGCTTTCCTTAGGAGACTCATAGTTTGAACTGTGAGCGTGTGAAAGCTGGGAAGCGAAACGGAGCAGAAACCAGATGGGTGGGAGGTCCTGGGGTAACGTGCATTCCTCTCCTGGCTTTAGCTGCCTCCTACACAGACAGCTCTGATGATGAGGTTTCCCCCCGAGAGAAACAACAAACCAACTCCAAAGGCAGCAGCAACTTCTGTGTGAAGAACATCAAGCAGGCAGAGTTTGGGCGCCGGGAGATCGAGATTGCTGAACAAGGTAAAAGGGGTGTGTGGGGTTCTTGGGGCCTGCAATTGGGTGGGTGCTCTCTGGAGACCAGGAGCTGGGCCAAGGCAATTCCCACCACTCCTCCTGCACCCTTGGGTGCCCTCTCTTTACCCCTCAGATCAGCAGATTATGTGGGGAAGAGCTAGATGGGAGAGTGAATGTTAACAATGCAGCATCCATTTTCAGACAGCAGCAGAGCTCTCGCAGGGTTTAATGTTCTGGGTGCTTTGGATGAGAAACCTCAATGGGCTGGGGTCTTGCAGTGCCTTCAGAGCTGACAGTCCCAGCCCCTTCCCCTGGGGCTTGTGGGAAGTGGAGTTTCCATTTCCAGTGGCTTTGCTTTTGGGTTCCTTTTAGACAGAGGCTGCCAAAGCCATAGAAGGGGAAGATAATCCAGGCAGGTTTAGAGCAGCTTTTCCCACATGTGGCAGCACTGTTTGCATCATCTTTAGGAGCGTCTCCTGGGTGCTGTTCTGCTGCAGGGCTGGTGGCTCTCCTGAGCTGGGGTGCATCAGCTGCCTTCTCTGTCCCAGCCCTCTCCTGTGAGGTGGTCGGAAGGGCACGGTGTCCTGTGTGGCTTTGTCAAGTGACAGATGACACGAGTGTGTTGATCCCATTTGGGGATCCCTGCCAGGCCAGGGATATGAGTTTGCTCCAACTATAGCAAAAAACTGTGGGGCTGGATATAGGCTGTGAGAGTCCAGAAATGAGAGCAGGTCTGGCAGAGAGAGGCCTCTCCAGACTAAGCCATCCTTAAAATCCCTCTGTTCCTCTTGCAGACATGTCTGCTCTGATTTCACTCAGGAAACGAGCTCAAGGGGAGAAGCCTTTGGCTGGAGCTAAAATTGTGGGTTGTACCCACATCACAGCACAGACTGCGGTGAGTGGCTGCTTATTTGGGGTGTCTGGGAGGGGAGAGACCTGTTTATCCTTGGGGAAAAAAATCTCTTAGGTCTTAACACAGGGTGAGAGTGCTGGGCTTGTTCAGCCTGGAAAAGAGAAGGCTCTGGGGAGACCTTAGAGCAGCCTCCCAGGGCTGAAAGGGGCTCCAGGAAAGCTGGGGAGGGGCTCTGGATCAGGGAGTGCAGGGATAGGATGAGGGAGAATGGTCTTGAGCTGAAAGGGAGGAGACTGAGATGAGATCTTGGGGAGAAATGTTTTGCTGTGAGAGTGAGGAGGCCCTGGCACAGGTTGCCCAGGGAAGCCATGGCTGCCCCATCCCAGGTTGGATGGGGCTTTGAGCCCCCTGATCCAGTGGGAGTTTTCCCTGCCCATGGCAATGGGTAGAACTGGATGGGCTATGAAGTTCCTTCAACCCAAACCATTCCATGATTCGATGATTCCCAGCCTTGGGGAATCAAAAGAGGAACCTTCACTTTTCTGGAAACACCTTGGGGAGGTTCTGCCACCAGCGATTCCCCTGGGTGATGTTTGCTGGAGCCAATCTCCAGTCGGTTCCTCGCTGCCCAGTGCACAGGGGTGGTTCGTGGGGCCCTGGGCTTGTGCCCATCCCCGCTGCCCCAGGCCTTGTGCTCACCGTGACGTCTCGCAGGTGCTGATCGAGACGCTGTGTGCGCTGGGAGCGCAGTGCCGCTGGTCTGCCTGTAACATCTACTCCACCCAGAACGAGGTGGCAGCTGCCTTGGCAGAAGCTGGTGAGTACAGCTGGGCACAGGGACACAGAGCTCTGCCAGCCCCAATCCTGCCTCCGTAACCTCGTCCCAGACGGCCGGTTAAAGGAATAATTTGGACCACATATCTTTTAGGGAGGGATAAACAGGTCTGATGCTGTTGGGGGCTGTGGTTTGAACTCTTTGTGGCCCCTTGGCCCTCCTGGCTGTGACTTTCCTGAGTTGGCCAAGCAAGAGAGAGCTCTGCCAAACTCAGCAGATTCCAAGGGTGCTCCTCTTCTTTTAGGTGTTGCCGTGTTTGCCTGGAAGGGGGAGTCGGAGGATGACTTCTGGTGGTGCATTGACCGCTGTGTTAACGTAGATGGCTGGCAGGCCAACATGGTAATGAGCCGTTTCCCAGCCCTTCCTCTTCCTCTGTGAGGTGGTCACTGGGTGCTCCTCACCCTTCCCTCCCTGGGGCTCTTCCTGGGAGCCCGCTGGGGCTGCCTGAGCACCTGCTGGTGCTCCTGTTAAAGTGGGGGTCCTGGAGAACGGCAGCCGGCACTGGGTTGGGGGCCACTGTGGGCACCATGGCAGCTGCAGACAAGTTTCTGAGCTGGTTCAGCCCAGGGCACAGGAGCATCTCCTGCTGGAGCTGCCAATGAGTTGAGAAGCCACGGCACCTCTTTCCCCCAAGTGTCAGCCCTGCAGGAGCTGCCCCAACCACTCCTTTCTTGACACAGATCCCATCCACCCTCTTCCAAAGAGAGAGCAGCCTCCACAGGGGACTTTTCCCTTGCTGAAAGCAGATGACACCTCTCATGGCCTTGATGCATGGTCCGTGATCATTAATGATGTGATCAGTGGGCTGTGGCAGCTCCCGCAGCCTTTCCTCTCGACTGTTTGCTTTCAGGGCATGAATGTTGTGGCACCCTTCTGATCTCAGCCTGTTTAGTTAGTGCTGCCTGGGGTGACGTTTCCAGGCTGCACAGCTATAGCAGGGGCAGAAAACCCTTTTAGGATCCATCAGCTTCACCCAGGGGGTAAGAAATCCTCTCTGTTTTGGAGGAGACCCCAGGTTGCTGGCAAATAGGGGAACCCAGGAGTCTGGGCCCCCAAACAGCTCTCCGACAGTGCCTGAAGATGCTCTCCATCTCTTCTTCCCTGTCCTGTCCCCAGTGAATGCTTTTCCCAGTGGAAGGCCTGAGTGCTCCATATTCTTCCTTGCCTGTTATCTAGATCCTGGATGACGGTGGGGACCTGACCCACTGGGTTTATAAGAAATACCCCAGTGTATTCAAGAAGATCCGAGGGATTGTGGAGGAGAGCGTGACTGGTGTGCACAGGTAGGACACTTGGGAAGGCTGGTCTGGAGCTCTCTTACCAAGCTGCTGCCCTCTGCTTGACCTGCCCTATCCTCTTCCAGGCTGTACCAGCTCTCCAAGGCCGGGAAGCTGTGTGTCCCAGCCATGAACGTGAACGACTCCGTTACCAAACAGAAATTTGACAACCTGTATTGCTGCCGGGAGTCCATCCTGGACGGGTGAGCCCAGCCTTCCTCCCCATCCTCACTTTAACACACACACTGGTGGTCGTGGCTCTGCCTCCTCTCGAGCAGAGAGGGAGCTCTTTGCTGCTTTGCCCTTGCTGTGCGTTTGCAGGGCCTGGTTTTGGGGGCTCTGTTGGCGGAGCGCTGCCCTGTGCCATCAGCGGTGTGCGCTTGACTAATCCCAACACAGGTCTCTCTCTGTCCCCCAGCCTGAAGAGGACCACGGATGTGATGTTTGGAGGGAAGCAAGTGGTGGTTTGTGGTTATGGGGAGGTGAGTTTCACCAGTGGCAGCCAATGGAGCTGTGAGTCAGCCTCCCCTGAGCTCAGCATCCTCCCTCTTCCCTGTGCAAAGACCACGTGCCCTCGCTATAGGAGTCAATCAAACCTGGTGAGCGATCACCAGGGAGATCTTACTAGAACCTGCTGGGAGGCTGGAGAACAAGCATCAGATTTCCCAGTTAGCCTGCAGGTTGGCTGGGCTGCGAACACGACAGTTGTTGGGAACACTGGCCTGAATTATAACTACCCATGGGTGCTCCCATCTGCTGTCCCTGGACCGAGTTCAGCATCCAGCTCGGCTGTCACCGAGCCCGTGACAGAGGAGGCGGAGGAGATGGGCTGCACCTCGCTGTGGATAATGTTCTGGCAGAGAGCTATCATACCATGAACTTGTAAATGATTCTGCCCTGGAAGAGCACAGAGCTGGGAGCTGACACCTTCCCTCCATCTGCGTGCTGTCTGTGTGGGTGTTTATCTTCCCGTGCTGTGAGGGGCCTGGCAGTAGCTGCAAATGCTCTTCCTGGCAGGAACACTCTTACTAATTTAGACACCAGTGGAGCCCAGCTCTGTGCTGGCTCTGCTCGATGGAGGAGCTGTGCTGGCTCTTGCCCAGGTGCTCCAGGGGTGCTGTCTGAACCTCCAGCCGTGAGTTGTGCTGGGACTTGTCATCTCCAGGGCCCGTTCCAGGTTTTACTGGACTTCTTCTTCCACCCTCACTGGTTTCCCCTCAGGGATGTGGATTGGAGTCCCAGTTTGCTCTGCCTGGCTGTTTCCTGAGGTTGGACCTGGGCAATAAGTGAGGGTGCCTCTGGAGATGTTTCTTCCCTAGCAGAATTTTGCTGGTTAGAAAATGGGGCTGAGCCTGGGGACGTGCACATCAGGCAGATGTTATGTGGGTGAGTGGCATGGAGAGCTGGACTTCATTTTAATTTTGTGGTGAGGACAGGGATAGAGTCAGAGATGCTGCTGCAGGAGCTCTGCTTTCCCTGCTACTGATGTGGGTTTGTCCCCAAGCAGCGAGGGAGAGCTCTGAATGCCAAAGAAACCCTTTGGTTGAAGGCAAGTGAGGGAAGTACGTGCTTGTCTGGATGGGCTTTAACCTCCTCTTGCAGGAGAGCTCAGAAGGGCTCCTGCAGTGCTGGGGGCTGCGAGCACATTTATTTTGGAAAGCTGCTGCCAGCTGGTAGCCACACAGGAGGGGTGGTGGCCTTGGACGGGGGAGCTGGGCCTGTGGCAGAAGTGCCACTCGCCAGGTACATCGGCTGAGCTGCTCCTGGCATCAGGCAGAGGGCTGGGATGGGGATCTCCCAGCCTGGGGCTGGTTCAGGGAAGGATCGTGGTGCTGGGTGCATCCCATATTCAGCTTCACGCCGACGCTTTGCCTCGGCAGGTTGGCAAGGGCTGCTGTGCTGCTCTGAAAGCCCTGGGGGCAATTGTCTACGTCACGGAGATCGACCCCATCTGTGCTCTCCAAGCTTGGTAAGATGTTACACGCTGCTTTTGAACATTCTTTGTCTGCTCTCTGCCCTCCTTTAAACCCTAACTGAGGCTGAAACAGAGCCAGAAGGATCTGTGGCTCTTCTTGGAGAATATGGATCTGGTTGGGGTGTGATGGGGAAAGGGGCAGCTTCCAGGGCTGTAGGGTACCAGGTGGTAGGCACCTGCACCAGCTGGCTTGGGAAGGCTGCTCGAGGGTTCGTGCAGGGCTGGCTGATTGTTCCACATGTCCCCCAGCTCCTCTGACATTTGTCAGAGCAGGTTTGATGCCTCATCCTTTGCACAGCCCTTTCTTTCACATCTGGTGTCCCTCAGGGTGTGGAAGGGGTAGCCTGGCTGCTGTGTGAGCGATTGGGAGCTGCCTCAGCCATAAAGTGCTGAGCTCCCTCCTGGCCTGGGGCAGGGAGAGACCAGGCTTCTCCTTCTCATTGTGGTCCCTCTCCCCCTTTTTTGCCAGCATGGATGGATTTCGGGTGGTGAAGCTGAGTGAAGTAATCCGTCAGGTGGATGTCGTCATCACCTGCACAGGTAGGGCTGGAGGAGGTTGAGGGAGAGCCTTGGAGCAATCATTCCCAAGTAGGTGTCTCGAGGACTCTGGGGGGAGCTGGGATGGAGGACACTTTGCTGCCATGTGCTGCTCATTTTACAACAGCAATAGCTGTGCTCTGGCCAGAGCTTTGCCTGCTGTTCCCAGTCTGCTGTTTGGCCACAGTCCTCCTCAGCCCCTGGGAGGAGGGACATCGCAGCCATGTGTCCCCAGATGCTCCAGGCTGGAGGATGATGTGACTGAGAGCAGCCCTGAGGAGAAGGACTTGGGGTGCTGGGGATGAGAAGCTCAAGAAGGGCTGGTAATGGGTGCTCCCAGCCCAGAAACCAACCGTGACCTGGGCTGCACCCAAAGCAGTGGGACCAGCAGGGAGAGGGAGGGGATTCTGCCCCTCTGCTCTGTGAGACCCCACTTGGAATCCTGTGTCCACCTCTGGAATCCCCAGCACAAGGAGATGAAACTGTTGGAAAGGGTCCAGAGGAGCCCACGGAGATGATCCAAGGGCTGGAGCCCCTCTGCTGTGAGGACAGGCTGAGAGAGTTGGGGTTGTTCAACCTGGAGAACAGAAGGCTCTGGGGAGACCTTAGAGCAGCCTCCCAGGACTGAAAGAGGCTCCAGGAAAGCTGGGGAGGGACTTTTTCCAAGGGTCTGGAGTGATGGGATGAGAGGGAATGGCTTTAAATTGGAAGGAGGGAGATTTAGATTAGACAGCAGGGAGAAATTCTTCATGCTGAGGGTGGGGAGGCCCTGGCCCAGGTTTCCCAGAGCAGTGGTGGCTGCCCCATCCCTGGAGGTGTTCAAGGCCAGGTTGGATGGGGTTTTGATCCAGTTTTGATCCAGTTTTGATCCCTGATCCAGTGGGAGGTATCCCTGCCCTTGGTAGGGGGTTGGAACTGGATGGGCTTTGAGATCCCTTTCAACCCAAACCATTCCACGATTCTACATTTCTATGATTCTATGATTCTGTGTGTTTTGAGGGTCTCCTAGAGCCTGGGTTATCAGTGGCACCAAAGGTCTTCACTCATCCCCTGAGTGTCTCTCTTGTCATAGCCAGGAGGGCTCTTGTTCTGGTTCAAGTTCATCTGATGTTGCCCCAAGCTGAGCTTCCCTAACTGAATCGCAAGGAAGGAGAAATCAAGAGCATTTCTCTTCCCACCACCTCGGGTTCATCCGTTCCCTCTCTGCAGGAAACAAGAACGTGGTGACCAGAGAGCACCTGGATCGGATGAAGAACAGCTGCATCGTGTGCAACATGGGCCACTCCAACACCGAGATCGATGTGGTGAGTCTGCCCGCAGCCCCGCCGCCTGCGCCCGCCCCGCCGTCCCCTCCGCCATGATGCCTCCAGCCTCTTCCTCCTGCTCTTGCAGACCAGCCTGCGGACCCCAGAGCTCACCTGGGAGAGGGTTCGCTCCCAAGTGGACCACGTCATCTGGCCGGATGGGAAGCGAGTGGTGCTGCTGGCTGAGGTGTGCTGAGAGCTGCGCCGCGCGGTCGCTTTGGGAAATCGCTGCGCGCCAGAGTTTGTAACAGAGATTGAACCACATGCAAAGGTGCTGGGACAACACCTAGGAGGAGGTTCAGAGCTTAGGAAAGGCTTTCCTGACTTATTCTCTTTTTCTTGAGGCAGAGGAGGGGTGGTGTCCCACCCGCAGCCACAAAGGTGCCATCTGGCTCGGTTCTTTCCAGCCGGGAGCCGTCCCTATCAGCCAAACGCTGTCCGCTTCTGGCTCTGGCAGGGTTTCCCATGCAGCAAACTGGCTGGATGTCTCCTCTTCCCACTTGAGCTCTTCTGGCAGTTGGGAGGAACTGATTCTTCCTAGGAACTGCAAAATTTCCCTGCCTTAAAGCTAAGGGTTATAGCAGAAACGGAGGCAGAGTTTGAATGCTCTGGTTAGATCAGTGGCTGTTGAATCACTGTGCTGGGGCTGCCCCTGTCCCAGGGAGGGAGTAGAGGTGAATCCTATTTCAAGAAGTGCTTCACTTTGGCTTTGGGGGCAAGTTCAGTTCTCTGCAAACTCCTCCTGCTATCTCCTAGGGTCGTCTTCTCAACCTGAGCTGCTCCACAGTTCCCACCTTCGTTCTCTCCATCACAGCCACCACTCAGGTCCGTACGGTGCGGGGCCAGGGCACGAGGGGTGGGGGATGCTCTGGGGCCTTGGGATGGGGATGGTTTGGAAGAAGCTGGGGACACAGTTTGGTACCATAGCCACCACCTCTTGGCTGGGATGAATCCCCAGCATAAGAAGGATGTGGAGCAGCTGGAGCGAGTCCAGAGGAGGCCACAAAGATGATCCGAGGGCTGGAGCCCCTCTGCTGTGAGGACAGGCTGAGAGAGTTGGGGTTGTTCAGCCTGGAGAAGAGAAGGCTCTGGGAGGACCTCAGGAAAGCTAGGGAGGGGCTTTTTCCAAGGGTGTGGAGTGAGAGGACAGGGAGTAACGGATTTAAACTGGAAGAGGGGAGATTTAGATTAGACATGAGGAAGAAATTCTTCACAATGTGGGTGGGGAGGCCCTGGCCCAGGTTGCCCAGAGAAGCTGTGGCTCCCCCATCCGTGGAGGTGTTCAAGGCCAGTTTGGATGGGGTCTTGAGCAGCCTTGTCCAGTGAGATGAGTGTCCCTGCCCATGGCAGGGGCTGGAAGTGGATGGGCTTTGTGGTCACTTCCAACCAAAACCATTCCATGATTCTATGTTTCTATGCAGTTAGTGACAGCATGAATTTACTGCTTTGGTTACAGCTGGGAGAGAGCTTTTAAATGAGCCAGGCTGTGGGGCAGAGCTCCTGCTGTGTTCTAATCCACTGCACAGGGTTAAGCTCACCTCAAAGCCTTTGTCTTTGGACTCTCGATTTCTACATCACCAAAAAAAACCCTCTGGGGTGAGTTTTGGGGGTCTGGAGGTCAATGGTTAAAGTGCTCCCCAGTGGCAGTGCCAGCTCAGCTCTGTTTGTTGGGACTCTGCCATTCCAAGGAAAATGATGATTCAGTTGGGCTCCGCTCTGCAATCAGCCTTTGGCATGGCTCTGGGTCTGCGAGCGATGGAAGGAAACACGGAGGGGACTGAGGGCTGGGGACTCGGGGGTAGAATTTCCTTACCCTCACACTTGTCAGGCCAAACGACAGGAACTGGGGCTGTGTTTTGGACGAGGCTCTGTGCTCCAAGAACCAGCACTCGAGGGAGATGCAGTTTAATTTCTGCCGTGGGTTTTGGAGCGATGCCACCAATCCCTTCATTTCCACGTGGCACCCGTGTGGTTTAAGAGAATTAGAGCTGCTCCCCTCTCCTCCATCCTCGTGGTCATGTTTTCCTGGGGGCGTTAAGCTGCAAAGAGGCTCCTCTCTCATCTCTGTTCCTCCCCTGGTGGCTGTGGGATTATGGAGACCAGGAGAGGGCTGTACCCTCAAGGCATTTTGGGAATGGTTGCTCTGTCCCTCGGTGCTGCCCGTGGTGTCCATCCTTGACTGTCCCTGGGTGTCCCCTGTCCTCTCTGCAGGCTCTGGCTCTGATTGAGCTTTACAATGCTCCCGAGGGCCGCTACAAACAGGACGTGTACCTGCTGCCGAAGAAGATGGGTGAGTGGAGGGAACTTACCCTGGGGTCCTGGGCTGGACAAAACTTCCAGGGAGAGGATGGGTTTGGGGAAGCCATCAGGGGCAGCACTTGGAGGTTGTTAGATTTATTTACACCTTCTACAGCTTGGCAGGCGTCCCTTATCCTGCAAACTTCCTGCTCTGAGGATTTTCATGCAACCCTTGTGCCTTTTGGTGCACATCCAGCCCTGCTCAGCACCAGGGCTTGAGCTCAGCTCTGCCATAGGCTCACTTGATGGTGAATCCATAGTGCCAGGGCTTCCTGGCCAGGCCCAGCGTGGTACCCTGGCCCTTTCACACCATGTGATGAGTCCATACGTCATCTCCTCGACAGCGTGGTGGGGGACAAGCACCCCCTGATCCCCTCTTTCCTCCTTTCCCAGACGAGTACGTCGCCAGCTTGCATCTGCCTTCGTTTGATGCCCACCTGACAGAACTGACGGATGATCAGGCAAAATACCTGGGACTCAACAAAAATGGGCCTTTCAAACCCAATTACTACAGGTCAGTGCCAACCGGGGCAAGGAGCCACCATCTGCCACCCAGAGAGATGCTGGGGCATCTCCTCACACTGGGACAGCACCAGCACCCACGGCCTCACTGTCCCCCTCCTTCTCTTCTAGATACTGACGGACCATATCCATGAAGGACCAGACCACACAAGGCAACATTAGAGAGATTCCTTTTAAAGATCATTTTATTTTGGTTTATCTGTTTCTTTTCTTTTTTTTTTTTTTAAACCAACAAAGAAACCTGTTTTTACATTTATCAGTGTGATTTTAGGGTCACTTTCTTTTTTTTTTTTCCACTCAGCTTCACCCTTTTACGTGATCACATCTCTGTCTGATCTTGGCAGACAACCTGGGATTCGCTTCTTGCTTTCATGTGGCTGAAGCTGCTGGTGGCTCCCAGTCCTGGCTCTTGGAGAGGGTTTCCCTTTCCTGATGTGCCAAGGGCAGTTCATTCCTGCAGTGATGTTTTCTTCTTTTGTTTTTCCACCTTTCCAGCCCACGTGGGTCTCGGCCGGGATCCCTGCAGATACGGAGATGCTGTTCTACCTTATCTTATGTTTTTTTCTTTGTGTGGATTATCTGCAACTTCTAAATTGCCTTAAAGAGCCCAAGTTTTAGCTGCTAGATCAGTGCTCCGAGTGCTTCTTGGGAGCAGAGTGGCGCCTGCTGGCTGCCTCGCGAATGGGTGACTGGCCCCAAGCCCTGTGCTGAGGTGGCCCACGTTTGGTAGCCACTGGCCCAGGTTTGGTAGCCACTGGCCTGGGTTTGGTGGCCGACTGGGTGCAGGAGAGTTCACTGTTTCAGGGTGCTAATCTGAATTCGGACGGGGGTCGCTTACCCAGCATTATTTCATCTCTTCTAGTTTTATTTTAGCCAAACTGCACCTTAATTGATTTTAAACCATTTTTTGTGTTTATTTGTTCTTTCATCTTTTCTTTTTGATCCCTAAAGAGATGTTTTAAAGCAGGGGGGGCGGGGGGAGAAGCGTCAGGCAAGCTGCTGCCTGCCCGCTGCATCCGAGCAGCCCCCTCTCCCACCGAGAGGTGGGGGCTGGTTTTAAGGGTGCCTGGGGTTACTTTTGGGGATCGTTTCACTTTTTGTTTTGTTGAGACGAACGCAGAGATGAGCCTTCCCAATACCCAGCCTCTGCACCACGGATCCCTGCGCGAAGCCCTCAGCTCCCCTTTGCTCTGGGCTTTCTCAGTCGCCTTCCCTGCCCTCTTGCAGTGCGTTTCAGCCACTCTCGTTGCCTCGTTCATCCCCTCACCCATGACTTGTTTCTCTTTGCCATCTCTTGCAGCTTGTCCTGGGACTGGGGAAGCTCCTTGCAACCCCGTGAGGTTTCTCTTGGCTTTTTTATCCCTCCCCAAATTGCTTCTTTCTTCCCCTAGCCGAGGCCAGAGCACGGAGGGAAGGAGGACCCCCGCTGCCTGCATCTCCTGGTACATGGATAATGGAGATGCTGTGGTACCCATGACTGGGGCTGCTCCTTCACCTCAGGGCACTGGGTGTCCCTCCTCTCTGTGGGGTGCAAAGCTCCTTTGGGGGGATAGGAAGAAGATGTCATGAGTGATGCTCATGGCTTTGATCACCCTCTTTTCTCCTCCTTCACCTCTGCCCTGCCCAGTCTCCTTCTGCTCTGTCGCTGGGTTGCTTCGCTGTCCCTGTGGGTTTTGGGGATCACCTGCCTCATCGGGACCCCTTAACCATCCCTTAAACTTCACGGGGTACTCACGCCTGGCTCAGTGAGCCAGGATCCCAACCTGGAGCCCTGTGCTTGGGGGTCAGGGCCCCCCCTTTCCCATCCGCGTTAGGGTCGATGCTCGGCATAAGGGCTCCAGCTCTGTATAAGCCATGGTGGAAGGGGACAGGGGTGCCTGGGGATGGTGGTGGCAGTATTGGGCCGGGAGGGAGAGGTTTATTTTGTATATGAATGATTTTTAATGAATGCAATATTAATCCTTGCAGATGAGCAATAAATCATTAAAGTCTAATTAAACTATTAGGAAAAACAAAGCGATTTTGCTTGTGGGCAGTTTATTTGGAAGAGCGAGTTGAGACTGAGCCCAGAAGTGGGGCTGCGCTCTGTCTTTGCCCCTCTACCCTTTTGGGGCTCCCCCACGACCCCGTGAGCACCTCCAGGACGCTGGATTTGGGGGTCTGACCCCCTCCAAGCCCCTCTGTGCCTTTTCACGTGGGGTTTAAACCCCATCGGGCCCTTCTGGCAGGGTCTGGCTCCTCTCTGAGCCCCATCAGGCCTCCTTTCTTTGGGGTCTGAGACCCCCCCAAGCCCTTTGAGATGAGGGTTCCCTTGTTCTGCACCCCTCAGTTTGGGGGTCTGACCCCCACCAGCCCCACTTCGGCCCCTCCCGCCACTCCCATCATGGCGCTCGGGCAGGCGGAGGGCGGAAGTGCCGCTCCCAACATGGCCGCGGCCAGCGCCGCGCCACACCCAAGATGGCCGCGCGGGGGCGGAGCTCTCCTCCGGCCTGGCGCCGCGCCTTCCGTGGCCGCCGGGGGCGGGCGGCGCCGGCCGGTGACGCGTCCTCCTCCTCGGAGCAGCGGGGCCGGCGGCCGGAGTCACATCGCAGCTTTCCGAGCGGCCGGCGCCGTTCCCCTCCCCCCCCCACGCCCGCCCCATCCTCCCGGTGCCACTCCCAAGATGGCGGCGGCGCTGCCCCGGCTGTCGCTGCCGCTCCCGCGAGAGCCGGCGGTGAGTCCTCGCGAGAGCTGGGCGCGTGCAGCGCGGCCGCCATGGAGCCGGCCGGCGCGGGGCCGCTCCCGGGCAACAACAAGGCCCGCGGCGCAGCGGGGCCGCCCGGCAAGGCCCGCGACCTGGGCCGGCCCCCGCGCAAGGACTCCGAGGTCAGCGCCGGGCGCGGCTCGGCCGGGGGAGGGGTGGGGAGAGAGGCTTCCCGGGCACCGGGGCCGCGCTGCGCTTCGCCGGGCCCCGTTCGAGCTCCCCCGGTGCTCCCCGCGCCTGGGTGACGCTCGCCAGCAGCGGGCCGTGTCTCGCCGGGCCCTGCCCGAGCTCCCCGGGTCTGGGTGATGCTCCCCACGACCGGGCTGTGCTTCCCCGACGCCTGCCCGAGCTCCCCCAGCGCTGCCCGCTCTTCCCGGGGCCAGGTGATGCTCCCCGGGACCGGGAGATGCTCCTGGGGGCTGGGCCCGTGGATTGTCGGAGTCGGGTCCTGCCTGAGCTCCGACCGAGGTCCCCGGGACCGGGCGATGCTTCCCGAACCCTGCTCGCCCTTCCCGGACCCTGCCCGTGCTCCCCGGTTCTGTCTCCGCCCTCCCCGGGGCTGGGTAATGCTTCCCAGGACCTGGGGATGCTCCCCGTGCCCTGCCCGCTCTTCCCCAGGACCAGGCGATGCTCCCTGGGTCATTACCGGGCTCGGGTCAGCACGGGCTCCTCCTTCATCCATCTGTTCCCCGAGTCTGGGTGGGTTTGACCCCTTTGGGGTATGAAGGGGTCTCGCTCCTGGGCTCCCAAAGCTTCCAGGGCTGCTCCAGCTGGGGGCTTCTCCCTGCCTTTACCAGTCGGTACTGGCTTGGCTTGTTGTGGCCTCACACATCGGTCGGTCCCTCTGTCGTGCTGGCTTCAGGGATGGCTTTGGTGAGAGGTGACTGACTCCTCCAAGGAGACACTGAGGTCCCAGTGGGGAACCCTGAGACAGGGATTGGGGGGTTGTGTGTGTGTCTGATTTAGCCCATGTGTCCCCCGATTCCTGGGATGGCTCTGGAGCTGCCACTTCTACAGGTGTCCTCACCGGGCTGGGGGTGCTCCCAGAAATGCCAGGAGAGGACCTAGAGGGGGTCTGCCCAAGGCTTGGGTGGCAAGGAGCGGTGCCAGCCCTACAGAGCTGCCCAGACCCACCTCCCATCACCCAGCCAGAGCCTTGGATCTGCCCCTCGCTTGGGAGTGGATACCCTCAGGCTCTGGAGGATTTTGCTGTGGATCCATTTTGGTGACTTGCTTAAAGGGGTTGGATGTTCTGTGCTCTGAGGCTTCTGGATGTTTTTCCAGCCTCACAAAGCTGCTTGGAGTTGTTTCGTTCTCACTATTCACATCTACTGGTGTTCCTCTTGCCGGCACCAGGGAGAGCCCACATTTTCACACATCTGTGCAAAATAAGTGAGCTCTGAGAGCTCCCTGGTCCCACAAAACCCCATCCCCACCCTGAGGTGCCCCTACTTTATTTTCTGGTGGTTTGGGGCTCCTGCCATGTTGCTGAGGTGGTGCAGTGGCATGGGCTGCCCATGGCGTGGCTTCACTGCGGCACAGCTGGGATGGAGCTGCAGGAGGTGGGCAGGAGTTGCCTTGGTAACGTTTACGCTGCTGCAGGTACATTTTTGGTCTCTTAAATAAACGATACAATCCTGGATTTGAAGGAGGGTGAGGTGAATTGTGAATGTTCTGGGGGTTTTGGTTTTCCTGAAAAATGCTGAATTTAACTGAATTTTTCCTCTGCTTCAGGGCTATTCGGAGTCCCCAGACCTGGAGTTTGAGTATGCAGATACCGATAAATGGGCAGCAGAACTCTCTGGTAAGGGACTTACCCTGATGTTTCAGTTATTTTCTTTCCTGGTAATGATTAGAGGAGCTTTGTCAACTCCAGTAATACCCTATTGTGGTCTTTAAATGCCTTGTTCATGTTAGAAGAGAAGTGATATCGTGTAATTTATTTTTTTAGCTGTTTTCTGGGTGTATTTTTTGCATTTCCCTCCTCTTGGATAAATCTTCAGTTCATGTGGCTGAGTTGCAGCTTTCTGCAATGGTTCAGCGCAGGCTGTTGGAGCTTTTCCTCTTTGCTCTTTTGGCAGAGCTGTACAGCTACACAGAAGGGCCAGAGTTCCTGCTCAACCGCAAGTGCTTTGAGGAGGACTTCAGGATCCATGGTAAGACCCTTCTTTTGGGCCTCTTGCACCTCTGAGGAGGGACGGGGATCTCCTGAAGGAGATGCAGGGACTGATGTGTCAGAAGGCTCCAGCTCTAGAATCCTGGAATGAGTCATGGAATGGTTTAGGTTGGAAGGGACCTCGAAGCCCATCCAGTTCCAATCTCCTTGTCATGGGCAGGGACACCTCCCACTGGATCAGGGGACTCAAAGCCCCATCCAACCTGACCCTGAACACCTCCAGGGATGGGGCAGCCACAGCTTCTCTGGGCAACCTGAGCCAGGGCCTCCCCTCCCTCAGATCTCATCTCAATCTCCCCTCTTTCAGCTGAAAACCATTCCCCCTCATCCTATCCCTGCACTCCCTGATCAAGGGCCCCTCCCCAGCTTTCCTGTAGGCAAACAGTTTGTACTGGAGCCCTCGTTAGTGTGGGCTGGCTCTGCAGCGCAGCTCGCTGCCTCCAGCACATTCAGCATTGACTGATTTTGATGTCCAAGGTGGTTCATTGACACCAGGACGGTTGTGCTGGAATGGACTGGCAGCAGCAAGATCAGCCAGCTCATTTCCCAGCAGCTGCCAGTGCTGGTTCAGATGGATATGATTCATCTTAGTCATCTGATGGAACACCAGGAGATGACTCCTCCAAGCCGATCACACCTGGGCATTGTTCCCAAGAGCACAGTGTTCCTGGGACAGCTCTGTTTTCCATCACACTGAACCCTTTTGAGCTGTTCCTGTGATGTTTGTGTCCAGGGCAGACAGAGGTGCTCCGTGCCCTCAGCCTACCTGCTTTGGCTTTTCAGTGCGGGACAAGAAATGGACTGAGCTGGACAAGAACCAGCACCGCACCCACGCCATGCGGCTTCTCGACGGGCTGGAGGTCACCGCGCGGGAGAAGCGGCTGAGGGTTGCCCGAGCCATCCTTTATGTTGCCCAAGGTGACACTGGACCTCTGCCCCCTTACTTTTCCTATTGCTCAATCTGGGTTATGGATTGGAGATTATCAATTTAAAATACTGAAAGTGGTTTTTGTTTCCTTACGTATTTGATTTCACCTGGGGTGTCTGGAGTGAAGCCAGTTCTCCTGGGAGACAGTTTATAGGAGTATGGCTCAAAATTGGGCTGATGTCCCCGTGCTGTCCCGGCTGTGTTACCCACAGGAGGGTGGTTCTGTGCTCTGCATCCAACTTTTTGCCTTAAAATTAAGGCTGTGTTTTTCATTCCCCCTGCAAAGCTCTCTGGCAGTGTGGGAGGGCCTCGGGATCCCTGCGGAGATGGGATCCAGCGAGGGTGTCATTGCAGGCACCTTCGGGGAGTGCAGCTCTGAAGCTGAGGTGCAGGCTTGGATGAGGTACAACATCTTCCTCTTGCTGGAAGTGGGGACGTTCAACGCTTTGGTGGAGCTGCTGAACATGGAGATTGAGTGAGTAATGGGGGAAAAACCCTTCATAAATTAGTCTGGAGCAGCTTGGCAGGTATTTTTCCAGTTTGTGGCAGTCCCATTCCTGTTCATAGAATGTTGTAAGAGACCCACAAGGATCATCAAGTCTGTCTATCCCTGATCAGATCCCTGCAGCTACTGGAGTGGCTTTCATTGTTCTGGGTGGGTGTCTAACGTAGGATTATACCAAATTTGTACAGAAATTCACTGTGAGCAGCAAATAGAGATGGGGCTGTGCCTCCTCCCTGATTACATTGTGGACAGGGCACTCGTTGCAGCAATATCTGTTCCAGGGTTTGGCTCCGGGCTGTGTGTTGCTCCTGGAAGAAGGTAAATATTTCCAAAGGCCCCTCTGAGGCTGTTTTCCCTCCGCAGCAACAGCGCAGCGTGCAGCAGTGCCGTGAGGAAGCCAGCCATCTCCCTGGCTGACAGCACGGACCTGAGGTACGGAGCAGGGCTTGGGAGGAGGGGATGCTCCAGGGGTAAGGAGGAGAACCCAGTGTTTCCTGGTTTCTTTGGCAAGCTGAGACGGGCCAGCAGGCCCTGGAATGTGTCCCAGGGCTGAACCAGCTTCTGCCCCAGCTCTATGAGCAGCATTAACGGTGCTTAGATCTGCTCAGCCACAGATGTCACAGAGTCATGGAGTCATAGAATGGTTTGGGTTGGAAGGGACCTCAAAGCCCTTCCCGTTCCAACCCCCTGCCATGGACAGGGACACTTCCCACTGGATCAGGGGGCTCAAAGCCCCATCCAGCCTGGCCTTGAACACCTCCAAGGATGGGGCAGCCGTGGCTTCTCTGTGCAACGCCAGGGCCTCCCTTACCCTCACAGGAAACCACTTCTTAAGATCTCATCTCAGTCTCTCCTCTTTCAGCTGAAAAGCATTTCCACTTGTCCTATTCCTGCACTCCCTGATGGAGCCCCTCCCAGCTTCCCTGTAGCACCTTTCATTAGTGGAAGGGTCCTGCATGTCCCTTGTACTCAGCCAGCACAGCAGGGCTTGTGGCTGGTTGGAAGCAGAAAAGTATTACAAAGCAGGTTTTTTTCCAGCTTTGACTCACAGAGACCTTTTTCCCCAGTGCCTGAGCTCCAGTCCTCTGGAATGGAGTGGGTGCATAGAAACTGGCCGTGGTCTGGGCTGATCCAGCCTCCCCCAGATCTGTGGGTGGTTGTGGTACCTCCATAACTCATCCCAAACTCTGGTGATTTGTGACCTTCTCCTTTTTGCAGGGTGCTGCTGAACATCATGTACCTGATCATGGAGACGGTTCGGCAGGAGGCTGAGGGGGACAAGCCTGAGTGGAAGAGCATGAGACAGACCTTCCGAGCAGAGCTGGGTGAGGACCAGTCACTTTGGGGTAATGGGATGGAGGTTTCCAAGGTGAAGAGCAAGAGAGCAAGACAGGATTTGACTCTAGGCCTGTTTATAGGGACTAGCAGCACTGGGTTTGTTTCTGCTGGGCTGAATCTTGCTGGTGGGGCAAAGAGGGATGAGCAGAGGAAGCCAGCCTTTTGTGCTGTCTGGGTGCTCTCTCCCTAAGGAATAAATTGACTATTGGGGCAGTTGTTTCCTCTTGACACAGAGGTAAGAAGTTCTGGTGGGTACAAGGCCTTGGAAAGGAAGCGAGAAGGTGTCTGGGGCGAGATGAGGATCTTGGAGATGGGGTGTGAGACTGCAGGAGAGTGAAGGGTGATGGTGCCAGGCAGAGGGCAAGGATGAGGAGAGCCTGACTGTCGCTGCTGTGTGGTTCCAGGAGCCCCCCTGTACAACAACGAGCCCTTCTCTGTCATGCTCTTTGGGATGGTGACCAAGTTCTGCAGCGGCCACGCTCCTCACTTCCCCATGAAGAAGGTGCTGCTCTTGCTCTGGAAGACTGTGCTGGTAAGGAGGGGCCATGGGGGTGCCAGCACACGTCTTGTGGTTTTTCATTAGGCAAAGGAAGGGAGTTCTGCCCTCAGAGCTGGCTGTAATTACTCCATCTTCATTTTTTTCTGGTGCTCAGCTGAGCAGTTTGCACCCTATAAAACCCCCACCCTCAGTTTGCAGCTCATAGGGGAGCACTGGATACTGGTGTCTAGGGCTGGCTACCAAGGACAGACCCCAAGTGAGGTCCCTGGCTGGGGTCTGCATGAAAGAAAAGGTCCAGACACTTCAGTTGTGGATGTCTGAATATCCCCCTGCCCCTTTCACAGTCACATCTGCACAGGAATGGGCAGCTCTTGTTCTGCACCCTCAGGAAAGATTGGGAATGGCTGGAGAGCGGCTTTGGGGAGGGCAGGGGAGAAGCTGCCAGTGCTGGGCATCGAGGAGTCCCCTGTGCTGAGGATGTGGTGCTCTCCCTTACAGTGCACCCTGGGGGGCTTTGAGGAGCTCCAGAGCATGAAGGCAGAGAAGAGGGAGATCCTGGGCCTCCCGCCGCTCCCGGAGGACAGCATCAAAGTGATCCGGAACATGCGAGCGGCCTCTCCGCCCGCCTCCGCCTCCGACCTGATCGAGCAGCAGCAGAAGCGAGGCCGGCGGGAGCACAAGGTGAGGGTGGGATGGGCGCAGGGGACAGTGACATTAATGAGGGGACACCTGAGGTCTGGGCATCAGCCCTGAAGCAACTTGTCCCCAGGGTATTCACCTGCCTGCTCTGCTCTCTCCAGGCCCTGATAAAGCAGGATAACCTGGATGCCTTTAATGAGCGAGACCCTTACAAAGCTGACGACTCCCGTGAGGAAGAGGAGGAAAATGATGATGACAACAGCCTGGAGGGAGAAACTTTCCCCCTCGAACGGGATGAAGTGATGCCTCCACCCACCCAGCATCCCCCCAGTGACCGCATCACCTGCCCCAAGGGGCTGCCCTGGGCCCCCAAGGTCCGGTGAGTTGGTGGGGTCTGACCTGCAGGGAGAGCTGGAGTGGGGTGAGGAAAACAGAGGCTGTTAAATATTGAGAACTTGGGCAAGGAGGTGCAGAAGGTGTTGGGGATGGGGTGGTCACTTTGGTGGCTGTTCTCTTGGTGGGGTGGGCTCTGCATCATCTCCTTTACCTGTCTCTGAGGCTTTTCCTGGTGCCTCATCCGTGGAGCTGTGGTGCAGCCAGGCGGACAGGAAGAAGTGACTCTTCCCCTTGTCCCTTTGCTGCAGAGAGAAGGACATTGAGATGTTCCTGGAGTCCAGCCGCAGCAAGTTCATCGGCTACACGCTGGGCAGGTGGGTTCCTGCAGAGCCAGCCCGGGGGGTGCTGCTGATTTGGGGTGGGGGGATTGCAGCAGAGGCTGCTGCCACCCTCAGCTTGGCTGCAGAGAAGTCCTGAGCTCTCTGGCACCTTCTTGTGGTGGTGGTCTCTGACCTGTGGGGGCAGCTCAGGTTCTCTCCTGCCTCCTCCCAGCCTGGCTCTTTCCCTTCTCTCTAGTGACACCAACACCGTGGTGGGTTTGCCCAGGCCCATCCACGAGAGCATCCGAACCCTGAAGCTGGTGAGTACGTTGGCAGATTCCTCCAGCACCTGCTGCCGTGTGGGTGCCCTTTCCCCATCCCCAATCACAGGTTGGGACCGGTGGGGCATTTTCCTGACCCCTCTTCCACTTGCTCAGCCCTGTGACTGGAGAGGCCTCGAGTTTTCATCCCATCCCTGGTGTCCCACGCTGGCTGAACCCCATCCCTCACTGCCTTCACCTCTTTCTTACTGGGGTTATTCCAGAGGTGATGCCAGCAGCCGCCACCCTGGCCATCAACATAGGGCACCGCTGGGACAGGAGTAACAGGGAGGGACTTAAAAAGATGATGGGACCAGGCTGGGGTGGGTGACACGGGTGGGGGTTCTGTGGTGTGAACCCCTGCTCTCCCCCTGCGCAGCACAAGTACACGTCCATCGCGGAGGTGCAGGTGCACATGGAGGAGGAGTTCCTGCGCTCCCCGCTCTCCGGGGTGAGTGTGGGGATGAGGATGGGATGAAGATCCTGGGCTGGCAGCAGGAGGGACTCAGTCTTACCAAGCCTTTTGAGTTTTGGCAGGGCTGGGGGCGTTTGCTCTGCTGACAGGGGGGAGGAGCCCTCTCTGTGGAGGCTTTGGGTGGGAACTGGGGGTCTCCTGAGGTCGGAGAGCCTGGGACTGAGCCAGGCCCACGGCGCTCTTGGCAGCTCCTGGTGTGAAGTTTTCTGGTCTCTCTTGGCACCAGGGGGAAGAGGAAGTGGAGCAAGTCCCTGCGGAGATTCTGTACCAGGGCCTTCTGCCCAGCCTGCCCCAGTACATGGTGAGCTGGGGAGCACCAGGGTCACGGGGCTAAGTGGAGGGGGCCTCCTTACACTGCTCCATCTCTTTCCAGCGATGCCCTCCAGGTTTTCTTCCCTCCCCATGTATACATTGCTGTGTTAGGGAGGTGTCTGGTGTCCCTGTTGCCATCTCCTTTTCCATCCATCCCTTCTCTCCAGATCGCTCTGCTGAAGATCCTCCTCGCCGCAGCCCCCACCTCCAAAGCCAAGACAGACTCCATCAACATCCTGGCAGATGTGTTGCCAGAGGAGATGCCGTGAGTGACCGTGGAGGGCGAGCAGAAGTGTTGGGTGGTGATGGGAAATGACGAGGGGATGGGAGGGAGCCAGGCAGGGTGGCATGGTTTGAACCAGGGCTGTGCTGAGGCCTCCTGGGTGATCGGGCTGTCCTCTGATGGGTGGTGTGCCCAGAAGTGCATGTTGCTGCAGGAGGTGGCTGCTGAGAGCCCAGGGGGTGGCAGCATTGTCTGCTGGCACCTCTGGGGCTGGTGAGGTGCAGGTGGTGCCCCAGCCCAAGGATCCCTCTGTGTCCCTCAGGACCACAGTGCTGCAGAGCATGAAGCTGGGGGTGGATGTCAATCGCCACAAGGAGATCATCGTCAAAGCCATTTCTGCCGTGCTGCTCCTCCTGCTCAAGCACTTCAAGCTCAATCACATCTACCAGGTAAGGTGGACTGGGGTTTGCCACCCTGCACGGGGCTCTGGGGATGAGCAGGACCCCGGGTTGGATCCCCATTCACCCACGTTTCTCCCCAGTTTGAATACATGGCCCAGCATCTGGTCTTTGCCAACTGCATCCCGCTCATCCTGAAGTTCTTCAACCAGAACATCATGTCCTACATCACTGCCAAGAACAGGTAGTGGAGGGGGCTGCCCCCCGACATCTGTGCTGGGTGTTTAAGGGGGTCCCTGCTTGCTTTGCTCCCTCCACATCCCTCCTTGGTGCAGGTGGAGCTGGGGAGGTGCCTACTGCAGCTGATCCCTGGTGGGTGGGAGATGTGGAGCTGCATTGGCCCCAGGCCAGGTGGGATCTAGTGGAGCAGCACAACACCCTGTCTCCTTCCTGCAGCATTTCTGTCCTGGACTACCCATACTGCGTGGTGCATGAGCTGCCAGAGCTGACAGCAGAGAGCCTGGTGAGTCACCCCCTTCTCTGCCACCTCCTGGCACCCTGGGGTACTTTCTAGAGGAAATCACAGGTAGGGGGAGGCAGCGGGGCTCCAGCACCCAGTCCTGGCACCCTCTGTACTCCTACTGTCGGCTCCTGGTGCTGCTGGGGGTCTGGTGGGTGCGTTGAAGCTGGCAGACATCTCCTATGTGTGGGGTTGTACCCCTCTGGGCAAGGGTCATCAGACCAAAACAGTCTCTCTCATCCGAGCTCTTGCCTGACCCCTCTTTCTGCTTTCCCTCAGGAAGCTGGAGACAACAACCAGTTCTGCTGGAGGAACCTCTTCTCCTGCATTAACCTCCTGCGCATCCTGAACAAGCTGACCAAGTGGAAGCACTCCCGCACCATGGTGAGGACTGGGCAACCCACTGGGGCTGTCCCAGGGTGCCCAGAATGGGTGAGGGGGGCTGTGGATAACTTGGGGTGCCCTTTGTGCTGCGCCCCAGACCTCTGGGGAGCAGCAGGCGAGGGAGAGTGGGTGGAAAGGGAGATGGAGAGTGCACGGGCTGCAGGGAAGGGTTTGTGTGTGCTGAGGGGGTGGTTGGCACGTGAGCCATGGGAGATGCCCGGGTATCCATCCCAGCTGTGGGATCTGTTAGAGGGTGGGATGGCCCTACAGAGGGACCTGGACAGACTGGATCCATGGGCTGATTCTAATGGGATGATGTTTAATAAGTCCAAATGTCGGGTACTTCATTTTGGACACAACAATCCCATGCAGAGCTACAGACTGGGGACAGAGTGGCTGGAGAGGAGTCAGGCAGAAAGGGACCTGGGAGTGCTGGTGGCCAGGAAGCTCAACATGAGCCAGCAGTGTGCCCAGGTGGCCAAGAAGGCCAATGGCATCCTGGCCTGCATCAGGAATAGTGTGGGGAGCAGGACCAGAGGAGTTATCGTCCCCCTGTACTGGGCACTGGTCAGGCCTCGCCTTGAATATTGTGTCCAGTTCTGGGCCCCCCAGTTTGGGAAAGATGTCAGGATACTGGAGTGTGTCCAGAGGAGGGCAACGAAGATGGGGAAGGGGCTGGAGCACAAGCCCTATGAGGAGAGACTGAGGGAGTTGGGGCTGTTTAGTCTGAAGAAGAGGAGGCTCAGGGGAGACCTCATTGCTCTCTACAACTCCCTAAAAGGAGGTTGTAGTGGGGCAGGGGTTGGTCTCTTCTCTCAGGTGACCAGGGACAGAACCAGAGGGCAGGGACTCAAGCTTGGTCAGGGAAAGTTTAGACTTGATGTGAGGAAAAAGTTCTTCCCTGAAAGGGTGATTGGTCACTGGAATGGGCTGCCCAGGGAGGGGGTGGAGTCACCGACCCTGGAGGTGTTTAAGGGGAGACTGGATGAGGCACTGAGTGCCATGGGTTAGATGATGGGTTGGTGTTGGTGTTAGTGTTGGGTTATAGGTGGGACTCAATGATCTCGGAGGTCCTTTCCAACCTTATGATACTGTGAAGCTGTGATACTGAGATGCCCGGGTATCCATCCCAGCTGTGCCATCCAGCTGTCCTTGGCTGTGCCCTGCAGATGCTGGTGGTGTTCAAGTCAGCGCCCATCCTGAAGCGGGCGCTGAAGGTGAAGCAGGCCATGATGCAGCTCTACGTGCTGAAGCTGCTCAAGGTGCAGACCAAGTACTTGGGCCGACAGTGGAGGAAAAGCAACATGAAGACCATGTCAGCCATCTACCAGAAAGTGCGGCACCGTCTCAACGACGACTGGGCTTACGGCAACGGTACGTCCTTCGCAGCGGCTGCAGAGCATCCCATCACCCGTGGTCCTTCCTGCTCCGTGCAATGACGTGGCTGTGCCCAGATGTGTCCCTTATGCTGCTTAGGCCCTGTGCAGCCCTTGGGGCTGGGCTGTGGGGAGGGATTTGGGGCAGTGGCATCTCTGAGAAGAGGCTGGCGATGGTCAGTATTGGAGCCATAGATGGCTGCCTGCTCTCTACCTTGCGTGCTTTTTGTAAGCACCTGCAAAGACCTTTCCTGAGGGCCCCCACCTGCCTTCTGACACCTCTCTTTCCAGACCTGGATGCCCGTCCCTGGGATTTCCAGGCGGAGGAGTGTGCCCTTCGTGCCAGCATCGAGCGCTTCAACTCGCGTCGCTACGACCGGGCGCACAGCAACCCCGACTTCCTGCCTGTGGACAACTGCCTGCAGAGCGTGCTGGGCCAGCGCGTGGACCTGCCCGAGGATTTCCAGGTCAACTACGACCTGTGGCTGGAGAGGGAGGTCTTCTCTCGACCCATCTCCTGGGAGGAGCTGCTGCAGTGATGGACAACAGGGAGGCAGGAGGGGATGCTTTGGGGGAGATCTCGAGGCTGTCCTGCTGCCAAAGGGCAGGGGGAGCGTGGCTTTGGGGATCTGTGGGTGCCTGGACCCCTGTGCTGGGCTTGGGAAGAGGCTGGAGCTTTGGGATTCTTGGAGATGCTGTCCTGCCCCCTCTGCCTCCTTCCAGGCTTGACTTTTAGCTGAGGGTGGAGGCACAATGACCTGGGAGTTTCCTGATGGGTGAGGGGGACCCATGTGCGTCCCTGATCGATGCTTTCAGAGGCAGCACCCCCATCACTCTTCTCCTGCCCACAGCCAGCTGGAGCTGGGAAGGGGCTGCGGGTGGAGGAGAGCGGGAAAGGCAGGAAAAAGAGCCCCTTCGGTGCTGCTGCAGGACAGGGGGAGCAGAGGCTGCTGTGGCAGAAGTGTCTGTACCCCTGCCCAGCCCCTGCCAGGGGTTGAGGGTGTTGGGAGGTTGATGGTGGGGGGCTGAGGGGCTGGGGAAGGGGGGAGGCTGCAGTCTCCCCTCTCCCTGCTGGGTGGGATGGATGGGCTGTACATATATATATATATTTCGCGGTATCTCTGACTCGAGTGTGTCTGGACTCTGTGTCCCCATCCCTCCTGGGAAGCAGGAGCCATGCTGAACCCAGCAATGGGGCTGAGCTGGTGCCCAGGGTTTGCTGTCTCAAGTCCTTGACCCTGCTCCCTCCTCTGGTCCTGCTGGGGCTGGATTGCCTCTTGCCAGAAGATTTAATATTTATATTGCAACTGGATCTGTTGGCCTGGGGGAGCTGGGGGCCCTGGGGGGTGCCTGTCCTCTTCCTCAGCCCTCCTGAGCCCTGCCCTGGTATTTCTGACACCGACACAGTACTCAGTGCCCGTCCCCCGAGCCTGGCCCTGCCAGAGCTGCCCCTTGCACCTGGTTGTGCCTCAGTTTCCCTGGCAGTGGGGCAGCAGCCACCCTGGCCAACTCAGGTGGTTGAACTCCTGGGAGATTTACTGCTGGTTTGAGAGAGGAGAAGGTGGGGCAGAGCCAGAGGAAGCTCTTTGCTTCCCTGCCTGAGGGTAGTGGTGGCTGTGGGATAGGGGGAAGCAGCCCCAATTTCCTCCCTGTTGGTGCCAGGATAAATCAGGGGCTGAGCCCGTGTCACTGTAGGAGTGAGCCTGGCCCCAAGGGTGCTCAGCCCCAGCCCTGGGGACACTCTCCTGGGCTTTGAAGGCAGGAGGGAACAAACTCAGCCCTTAGTAGACATCAGAGAAGCCCCACTGGCTCAGCCTTGGTGGTAACATGTGTGCAGCCCGTGTGGCCATGAAGTGGGCTGTGGGACCCATCCTGCCCTCCTCTTTCTTAGCCATGGGCAAGGGATGGGAGGTGATGCTGAGCTGGAGCCCAGCGCTCCCTCGCTGCGAGCAGCACACATTTAGGGGGATGTGCCCTGAGCAGGATCTGGCCGGGGGCCGCAACCACCACTCAATCACAGTGGTTGATATAAGTACCCACAAAGCATGCTGAGCATCCTAGGGTGTTTTCCTTCCTCGTGGATGCATCCAACACCACCCCAGCCCCCAGAATCTGGTCCTGGTGAAGGATCCGGCCCGCAGAGCTCAGCAGGGTGCTCACAGATGAGGTGTGAGCCGAGCTGAGCTCTCTCCATCACACCTCGCTCCCCTCCGCCTGCTCCAAAATGTTCCCCAGCTGTGCCGGGCGATCACAGAGCGCCGCCTTTATAGCACTGTGGAGCCATAAATAACTTATTAAAAATGTGTTTTATTGTTTATAAATGAATAACAAAATCCCTGCTGGTGCGAGGGGGGGCTGTGAGAGCCGGGGCGCAAGATGGCCCGAGCCTGGGTGGGCACCCATTGGGTGAGGAACATCATCTGTGCAGGTCTTGAAGCGTTTGTGTTCCCTGTGGCTGGGAATGTTGGGTTTTGGTCCAAATTGGGCTGAAACAGCAGGTTGGGTGCCTCCCCAAAGCAGTCTGTGGTGGCTGAGCAAGCTTCCCTTCCTCCACTGTCAGGATGCAGGAGACCAGGAGCTGCAGGGCAGGGCAGCATCACAGTTTTGGAGGGTTTTTGGGGCACAAAGGGGCCATTGAGGGTGCAAAGAGGGATCCCGTTTGTGACATGATTTGAGCCGTTTGCCTGCGGTGGGGGCGGGGGGGGTCACAGTGGCTGGAGGATGGGATGGGATGTGTTGCCATCACCTGCCACTTGGAGGGACCCTGGAGCAGATGAAGAACGGTGGATGGGATGGGGTGATGCCCCTGGACATGCAGGACAGGTGGCACCGCCTCCCAGAAAGGGGGAAAACCCTCCAAAGTGACCACTTCTTCCCCAAACACCCCAGCTGGGGCACCTGGGATGGGGAGGAGTTCCAAGGAGGTCCAACCCACTGGGATTAAAGCACCTCCTGCTTTATTGCTATGAGGGGCAGTGGGCATGGGGTGACTATGGGTGACCCCCCAGGGAAAAGGAGCTCCAGTCTGGGTGTTTGTCCCCACAGCCCCCCACCTTGTACTGGTTTCTCACCCACCCTGGGGGGCTCCAGGTGTTGCAGGAGTTGGTGACCATGCTGGGGAGATCATCCTGAACCTTGTTTTGCCTGCGAGGCGGGGGCAGAGAGGGCTGCCAGTGGTTTGGGGGGGCTTTGAGGACTCCTTGCACATGGCTGGGGGTTTTACTCTGTCCCCAGTAGCACCCACTGAAAACCCAGCATGCGTGGGTTTTCCCAGTTTCTTTGGAACTGGGACACGCAGAGCCCAGTTTCTGCCATCACTGGCTGTGCTGAGGGGGCCAAACTTGAGCTGGGGAGGGGGTCAATGCGGTGGGTGCCCCTGCCATGATGCTCCCCTGGCACCCCCCTTTGGCACAGCCCCCTCCTTGGACATTCTCAAGGCTGGTGCCCCCTGGATTAGGTTGTGGCGGGGAGGGGGATGCAGGCAGGGAGAGACCAAGAGGCTGCAGCCCTGCTGCGAACCACTGGGTATCTCCATCAAATCCCATTTTCCAAAGGCACTTGAAGGAGCTCAGGTTTTTGTTTTGGAGCTGCTTTTTGGGGTTCTGAGTGCCTGGGTGGAGTGGGCTGGGTTTAGGGGTGACCCATTCCCCCCCTCACCCCTCACTCGGGGTGGGGGAGCCGACAGCAGAGTGGGATGCAGGAAGCTCACGGAGATCGGGGTGCATGGGAAGGGGAGAAAGGGTGACCCCACCAACCTATTCCCAAACCCTGGTGCTTTTGGGGGGGAGAAGGTCACACTCCAGAGGGGGGCAAACAGTCCATGTCTCTCCCCAGAGGGGTGGGATCATGTAGCCCAGTTCAACAGGGTGCTGGTCCCTTCTTTGCTCTTCATCCTCAGCGGCACCAAGGCGGGTGACTTGTAGTCGTGTTCGGGTGCTGGCTCGAAGGGGTGGTGGGTGCCCAGGGCCGGGGGGGGGAGGCCATGCAGGGAGTAGAGGCTGTTGATGCCAGAGTGGGGGCCGTGAGAAGCAGGGAGGCCCATGAAGCCGGCGATGTTGCTGTGGGCGTGGGCGTACGGAGCTGTGCAGGGTGACGGGATGCTCTCAGGAGGCAGGAGCCCCGTGGGGCTCCCAGGGCCAGAGCTCGGCCAGAGATTGTTCTGCAGCTGCAAGAAAGCACCAAAAAAACCAACAAAAAGCAGCCAAAAATGAGGCAAGGGGAGATCTGATTTAGGTGGGAACCACATCCCTCTCCTTGGGTCCCACCCACAAGGTGCAAAGTGATGGATGTCTTTGCTTTATTTTAATTGCCTGGGGCAGGGGGGTGAATCCTGATTGAAATCTTCCTCCCCAGCCCTATTCAGGGTGGCTGTGGGAAAGTTCTGGATCAGGATGTCCTGAAAATGAGTTTTAAGTTATTATTATGCTTTTCAATGTGGAAAAAAAGAGGACAGTTTTGCAGAAAAGGTAGGGAGGAAGCGCTGATGGATGTGGAAAAGCTAAAAGGGGGAGGCACCCCAAAACCTGCTCCACAGGGATGTTCTCATGGCAGGTGCAGGGGGACATAAAGCCTCTTGGTGTGTGTGGCAAAATGTGATGCCGCGTCTTTTCCCCTTTTCCATGCAGGGCCATGTGCTTTTCCAACTGTGGATGGAACCACAGGGCCCATGGGGGGAAAGAAGGCAAAAATGGGTGATGTGGGTCACCCCGTAGGGACTCTGGGTGCAATGGGATGGGACCCTGGCCCTGGGGGTACAAGGCTGGGGCAGGTGGCCACCGCAGCATCTCTCACCTCCTGGATTTTCCCGTAACGCTCTCGTTTCCGCCACTTGGCTCGTCTGTTCTGGAACCAGACCTGGGGAAGAGAGGAGGGGGCTGAGGCACAGGGACCTCTGCCCACCTGGGGCGAGATAAGCAGCCCTCTGGCCATGTCCACACTCATCTTCCCAGCAGGAGAAAAGCCCTAAACAATGTCCCATCCCAATAAACTGGAGACAAACAGCAAAAGCTGCACTCGTGCACAGCCCTGTTGGAACTGGCCAGCCTTTTTCTCTTCCAAGAGCAGAATTCTCTCTTATCCCTCTTGGAAAAAAAACAATCCTGCTCCATGCGTGGTCCTTGTCTCTCCTTTGCACTTCTGGGCTCTTCAAACCCCCAGGTTTTGATGCCGAATGAGGCTCTTCGGGTCCTGTGTGGTCAGGAAGACCCACCTACATGTCCCCTCTGTGCTGCTGGATGGGGCTGGGGGCTGGTGCTGACTGGTGGGGATGGTATCTCCCAGAGAGGAGGAGGCAGTACTGGGATGCTCACCACAGGGCTTTCATGGTTATAGGTAATTTCTTCTAAATCCACCCCAAATCAGGGCTTGGGGGCTGTGGTGGGTGCATCTGGCTGAGTGGTTGCAGGCTCTGGGTGTGCATCCCCTGCCTGTGAGTTATTCCAAGCTCCTGCCCCACGGGGAGGGCAGCACCCAGGACCATTGGGTGCTCCTGCCTCTCTCCATTCCCCACCTGTCCTTGCTTTCTTCCCCACTGGGTGCCACCTCCAGCCACCTCTTCCCGCTGGGAGCCTCAACTCACAGGGAGATGCCCCTGGAAGAAGCTCACTGGCCTGACGCAAGTGTTTGCTCATCCTGCCCATGTCCTGGGGTGCACCACCCCCAGCCCCAACCACGCTGAGCCCATAGGGACCCCTTGCCTGGGATGACTGGTTCCCTCGCTGCTCATCCCAGGCCAGAGGGAGCCGAGTTGGAAGTTGAGGTGGGGAGTGAAGTTGGAGATGATGCATGCGTGGGGGGGGGGTCACCAGAGTGTGATGGGAGGGGAGGTTGGCAATGACCCCAAGATTTTGGCTCTTGCTACTTTTTGGGCACTGCAGAGAGGGTACAAGGGGAGAACTGGAGAGAGCTCAGAGAGGCAACCGGCATCCGTACCCCGTGGCAGTGGGTGAAACCGGTGCCTGGGCTGGGATTTCCCCTCTGGGGCTTAGCATAATCCTCCTGGGAAAACCAGCTCCTAACTCAGCATCACCCTGTGGAGGTGGGGAAAGCATCCTCCAGCTCAGTCCAGCACCACCCGGGGTGGCCATGCCCGTACCTGCACCCTGGCTTCGGTCAGGTCTGTCCGCAGTGCCAGCTGCTCCCGGGCGTAGACATCAGGATAATGTGTCTTCTGGAAGACCTTCTCCAGCTCCTCCAGCTGGAATGTGCTGAAGGTGGTCCTGTTCCTCCGCTTCTTGCTTTTGCTCTTGCCCAGGGGCTCGAGGAGCTCGGGGACCCCGTGTTCCCGCAGGCTGCCCAGGGGTGCTGCCAGTGGGTGCCCCGCCTCCCCTGGGGCTCTCAAGGGGGGACGGCAGGCTGGGGGCACCCCCTGGTACCCACCTTTGCATCCCTTCTTCCCACCTGGCAGGGGGAGAAGCACAAGACGGGGTGGTGTTGATGTTAATGAAGCAAGGAGTCCTTCATCCCCACAGCCCAAATCCTCTCCTCCTGCCCCTGTAGGACCCAAGGCCCCAGGCTTGGTCACCCCGAGGGGATGTGGGGCTCCAGGTCCAGGGGCTTGGCACAGACACACAGCAGCTCAAATCCAACGCTGGGGAGGGCAAAATCCCCACTTCCTGGCGAGCTGCAGGCTGGTGCTGCTCTCTGAGGGTGTGGGAGGGAAGCCTGGCTGGGGTGGGGGGTGCCTGGGGACCCCCTTGGCTGCTGCTGCCAAGGGATGTGGGGTGGGTGATGGAGACAGAATAGACAAGCAGGGAGATTCTTGCAGCCAGGGCTTTGCTCAGCTCTCCTCGTCCCGCTCTTCCCTCTCCCTTCCAGCGTGGCTGATGCCTCCACTCCACTTGGCTGCGCCCAGAGCGGGGACACTGGATCCACCAGAACCCCAGCCCATGCAGCACTGAGCCATATCCAGACCCCCTGCTTGAGCTCCACTCAAGGGGAGCCTCTGCTTCCCCCTGAGCCAGCATTTCCCTGTAGCTGGATCTCTCAGGAAACCATTTGGAAAGGAGTGAAAAATACCACCTCCCCCTTTTAGCTCGAGCAGAGCTCCCCTTCCCCACCCTCCTATGTGGCCGAGGGGGCAGAGCAAAAAATTTGGGAGTTCCTCCATTTCTCCTCACTTCTGGGATGTCTCATAAAATGGTTTCGAGGAGATAAGTCACTGCCACACATTTCAGAGGTCACTTTTGTTCCCTGGAAGGGTTGTTTGTTCCCATGCAAGGGCACAAGGAGCTCAGTGGTTCCAGCTCATGCCAAGTGCTGCTGGGATCCCAAGGAACTGAACTGGTGAAGGGAGAACCAAGGGAGCACTTGCAGAATAGATGGGACATCTTGGGGACCCCCAGCATCCAAGGAGAACACGGGGGTTCCACCCAGGAAGGAGATGACCTGAAACTACTGGGTTTTGCCCTAGTTTCACCCCCACCCCAAGAACCATCTCCAGAGAGCCCAGCTTGCTGCAGGTGGAGACTCTTGGAGGGGCAGGATCAGGCCCACGGCCGGGTCTTGGGCACAACGCAGCGTTTGGGGCCAGTGAGGGGGGAAATCACCTCCTTCGGGATGGATCCTCCTTCCTTGCCTGTTGCCATCACATCCCAGTGAAGCGGGGGAGTGGGGTCCCCATCCCTGCAGGCCCACATGGGGCTCCTCACCCTCCAAACCAGCCCTTGCCACGGCCTTCTCCTGACTTTTGGTTTTGATTTTTGGTTGTTTCCTAATTAAGGCAATTTGGGGGTTACGGCGCGCGGCCGAGAGCCGGGATCCAGCTGCTTCGAATTAAGGGGAAAACTGATCTGGGGGGGCTTAGGGGAGCAATTGCTCCCCATCCCTCTTGGTACCAACCCTTCTAGGTGCCCGACAGCGGGTAATGGTGTAGGGACAAGGCCAAATTGACATCTCCTACCCGCTTTGTCCTCTGAAGGCCAGGATTTAAGGATGAAAAACAAGCCCCACCAAGTTAGTGAAGCAAAGGTGAAAAAAACCCAAATATGACTGAAAATAAGGAGAAATGACCAAAATAAAAAATCCCACAGCACAAAGCGGTCTGATAAATACATTTGGTTCTGTCTTTATCCCCTTTCCAAAGGCATTTCTGAGCGACCCGTGGGTTTCGGCGTTGGAGACAAATAAATAAATGGCAAGAAAGAAGGAGAAGGCAGGAAGGGATCAGGATGCGGGCGCATAGCTAAATAAACATGGCTTTGCAAGGGGACAAAGGGGATGGGAAAAAGAGAAGATACAGAGATTTTTTTTTTTCCCCCTTCCTTCCTAAACTGACACCCCTCAAAAGATTTGGCGGCACTGGGAAAGGCAGCAGCTGGGGAACAGCTGTACGATTCTTGGGTTAACCAGGAGAGGAAAGGAGAACTCAAAGGGATCATTAGAGAAGGGATAAGAGCATGGAAAGGGCTCCTGGGAATGGAGAAGACACGGCAGCTACCAAAGAAAGGCACCCCCAGAGACCACAGCATCCCCTTGCCGCGTCGGGAGCAGGTAAGCACGGTGGAGAAGACACAGACCTGGTGTCCCTGCTACCCCTGGGGCTTTTTCTACCTGTTCCCCTTGGCTGGGAGCAGTGCAGTGGTGGGAAATAAAAGGCCCGTGGGACAGGAGAGTCCTGGAGGGATGGGACGAGCTTGGTCAGCCTTGATGGTTGCAGCCAGGAAGGAAAGTGAGGGAGCAGCGGGTGCTGCTTGGCCGGTGGAAGCGATGGAGCAGCCCCCGGGAAGTGCCTCGTCCTGCCCGAGCCTGGAGAGGGGTAGGGAGCGGGGAGCCCTGGGAGCCCTGGAGCTCTGCATCCCGGAGCCGTGCACTGGGGGACTGAGAGAGATGGAGCCCCGGGCCGTGCACTGGTAAACTGGGAGCTCTGGAGCCATGCACCGGGGAACTGGGAGCTCTGGAGCTCCCGAGGCTCCGGGAAAAGGGGAGCACTGGAGCTGTGCACAGGGGAACCGGGAGCGCTGGAGCCCTGGAGTCCCATGCACTGCGGAACAGGGAGTCCTGGAGCTCGGGCTGTGCACCAGCGAACCGGGAGCACTGGAGCCCCGTGAACCGGGGAGCTCTCTGCTCTGCCCCGCGGCCCGGACCTGCCGGAGCCGCCTGGGCCGGGAGCTCCAGGCCTGTCGGTGTGCCTGGTCCCACCGGTCGCTCTCGCCGGTACTGCCCGGTGAGGCTCGGGCCGGGAAGCAGTGGTAGGACGCACCTTCCCAGCCTCCCGGGCTGTCCCCAGGCCAGTCTCTGGCCCCCATAACCGGCTCCGTGCGGGGTGATCGGCTCCATCCCCGATACCGGCTCCATCCCCGGTACCGGCTCCATCCCCGCTAACCGGCTCCATCCCCGGTACCGGCTCCATCGCCCGTCCCCGCCGTCGCGGCGGTGGGGCAGGGTCTCTCGACTCTTCTCCCTCTTCCCCTCTGGAAAGCCGGCGGGGATGGGGGGGGGGGGGGGGGCGACACGACACGATCCCGGAGCCCACAGTCCTTGTTGCGACAAGGTCCCTGCTGCCCCCCTCCCGGCTCCAGTCAGAGGGTGCTCTGGCCGTGTCCCCCCCGACGGGGCCGTGTCGGGGGTGGGATGGGGGGGCTGTCAGCGATGGGATGCTCTGGGGGGACTCGGGGTAGGGGAGTCCTGGCAGCCGCCGAGGGCAGAGGCAGGATCGGGCCCCCGGGGTACGGGGTTAAGGAGAAGGAAAGAGAAGGAAAACGATTCGGGGGAAGGTGGGGGTGCTGGGAGGGAGGGCGTCCCTGACAGCCACCGAAGGCAGTGGCAAGACTGGGGGGGGTAAGAGAAGGAAAAGAGATTCAAAGGGGGGGGTGTCCCGGCAGGGGCAGGATGAGGGGGGAGGAAAGTGAAGGAAAAGGGGTCGGGGGGACATACAGCAGCCACAGAAGGCAGGGGCAGGATTGGGGAGAGGGAGGGAGGAGGAAGAGAAGGAAAAGGGATTCGAGGGGGGGTCCTGGCAGCGGCAGGACTGAAGCGGGGGGCGGGGAAGAGAGGGAAAAGGGGTTCAGGGGGAGGGGGACAGCAGCCACGGAGGGCAGGGGCAGGATCGGGCCCCCGGGGGGGTAAGAAGGCGGAAAGAGAAGGAAAACGGACTCGAGGTGTGGCACGTCCTAGCAGGCGCAGGTTGGCAGGGGAGGAAAGAGGAGGAAAAGGGATTCGAGGGGAGAACAGCAGCCACCGAGGGCAGGGGCAGGATCGGGGGGGTGGAAGAGAAGGAAAAGGGGTCGGGAGGCTCACCAGCCCCTATCCCTCCCCCTCCTGCTTCCCCCCCTCCCCCCCGTACCTGCAGCCCCCAGCGGGCAGAAGGGCTTCACACCGACGGCCCCGGCGGGGAAGCCCGGGCTGGCGCCCCCCGGGTAGCGGGGCTGTGCCTGGGGCGGGGGGCAACGCGCCGGGCGGGGGCTGAGCGGGGGGGGACCTGCCCGGCCTCCCGGGAAGGCGGTGGGAGCCCCAGGGTGTCCCGGGAGGGGGGCACCGGCCGGGCGGTGTGGAGGAAAGGCTGAGCATCCCGGTGGCTCCATGGGGCAGCTTGGAGGGAGCCGGCAGGGAGCGGGGATTTTGTGTGGGGGGCTGGGGACGAAGGGAGGCGGTGGGGATGGGGAGGGATCGCCAATCACCCCCCCACTCCACCCTCCAGCCCGCTTCCCCCCTCCACAGCCAGTCACGTGCGCCCTCCCATACACTGGGTTAACCCTCTAATCCCAGTTCCCCCCATCCCACGACCCCACGGACCCTTTCCCCATGGGTCATACCTCCCTCCATCCCCAAGGCAAAGGGAGACCCCAACTCCCCCCTTTCCCAGTGCTCCCAGTGTCTCCCAGCTACAGGAAATGCCCAAGGCCTTTCCTTCATTTCAACCTTCATCCCCAACTGCTCAGAGTAGCTCAAAAATCCCAAACAAAGGGGAGAAATGCATTTTTCAGACATCCTTTGGGTTTTTTTTTTCCCCTTTCCAAGCTGTATGGAACCAGTTTGTTGCCTTTCCCTCCCTAGGGCCAGGATTGAGGCCTGGACATGGTCAGTTCAGGGATGATGGTGATCCTGGCACATGGGATACAGGAATGATCATGGTTCTGGGACACAGGATCCAGGGATGGTGATGACCCTGTTACATGGGATCCAGGGATGATCTTGATCCTGGGACACAGGATCTGGGGATGATGGTGACCCTGAGACATGATATCCTGGATCCTGTGGTGCTGTGCCTGCCCTTGGTCCCACACCCCAGGATTTGGGGGTATCCCCATCCCAGCAGCCTGGCTTTGGCCGTTGCAGTGGGTGTTGCTGTTGGGGCAGAGCCGGTCAGAGTTTGCCTGGACTTATTTCTTTCTTAATTCACTCTCCTCTCTTTTTCCTCTTCTGCATCCATCGCTCTGGAGCCGCTGTGGCTGCACGGAAGCAGGAGGATATAGAGTTCTGGGGGTGTTTGAATGCAAAATGACAGGACAGGTTGGGCAATTTCAAGTCTTGGTGTCAAAGACAGGGGATTGAAAAACAGGCATGGAGAAACAAGCAGATATCTGGGCTGAGGGGTGATGGTTTGTGCCTCTGTTTGCTGTTTTCCCCTAGGCACAATTTTAACTCATCCTAGGGCACTGCTCTTTGCTCCAGGTCTAGGGAAAAAATAACCTGCAGCTATCAGGGCTGAAGGGTGGGGGATGAACTGCCTGAGAACAGCAAAAAGAGGTGGAGAAAAACCAGGCTGATCACAGCCATGTGATGTTAAATAGTGGAACAACAGGATAACGCTGACCATTAAATAACATTATACAGAGCGCTATCGCTTTTATTGGTGGTGCTGGGTTGCTACTTTGTTATCCCAGGCACGGTGCAAATCTGGAATTACAAGACAACCTTGCTTCAAAGAGTTTATGATAAAAATAGAACGTGACCCCTGTGTCTTGGCAGCAGTCGCGGGACTGATACAACATTGCTGGGTCGATGCAAAAGCCACTGTTATCGCAGCAGCTCCGGGTTCGTGGCGTGTGGTATAAATCATGGATGGATTTTCCAGCTTCCTGGTCAGGGAACCTGCATTTTCAAGAAAAATAATTGCAGTCTTGGGCTCAAACTTATTCTGATGGAGAGTCCTGTGAGGGGCTGGCTCTACAACAGGGGTCTAAGCGCGCAGTACCCCCTCCTTCCCTGCTCTTTCAATGCCCACGATGGCTTCCTCAACATCCCACAGCATTCCCTGATGCTTTCTCTTCACAGCAGCTGGAGCTGCCGAGATTTTCCCTGTTTCCCTGTCCACAGGTCACTGCGTGTTGTAAATTATTGCTAAACTGGGACTGTAAGTCCTCTGGTGTGCAACAAGTCATTAAATATTATTAAACATAGCGTAAAGTCTTATTAGTTTAAGTTAAAAAAAAACCCTCTCACAGTTTGACTGCTGGAATTTAAGGGATTTTAATAGCAGAAGGATGAGTCTCTCCATGCGTGCCGGTGGTGTGGGGGCGTATGGGCAGGCCGGTTTGGGATGTGCTGGTTTTCTAGGCTGGAGCCATCACTGGAATCCTCCTGGGCAGGTGGAAAATGTCTTGGGAAGATGAGATTTGAGAGCTGAAGGCAGCATGAAGAGAGGGTTCTGAGAGTTTTTGGGTATCTATGGGGTTGGTTTGTGGAGCTGCTGAGGGGTTTGGGCCCTCCCGGAGCGCAGGGTTGAGGAATCTGCCACTGACCCTCTGCCCTGGGCTTTCTGCTGTGTAGAGCCAGACCAGTGTGCCTCGTTCTCCTGGCTTGGTGGGTGGATGTGTTGGTTGCTTTGTGACCAGGGGCAAAGGCTGCTGGCAGAGAGCAAGGTGGGTGCCTCTGCTTCTGCCTCTCCTTGGGGAGACGAGGGCTCTGCCCCTTGCACCATGCATGGATGCCACTGTGGGACTGACTGGGAGAGGGACGTCACCAGGGGCTCCTGGAGCTCACTGGGTGTCATATGTCACAAACCAGACTATCTGTGAGCCAAGGATGATCCCAAAAACCTCCTTGGCTGAAAACGTCACGGAGACGTTTTCACAATGTCCCAGAATCTGATCCCAAATTCCTTGCATGAGGAAGCACCACTGGGTCAGCTCTTGGTCTTGAAATGACTTTTTGTGGCCCTGTTTTAATTGCTTCTGCCACCAAACGAGCCCTGGCAAGAGAGGCACCAAGTGCAGCTGCAGGACTCGTGCAGGACGTTCTGTGGGCAAAGGTTTTCTGTTTTCGGTTTCTCTCTCGCTTGCTAGGAGTAGGAATTACACAACCCCCCCCCCCCCCCCCACCCTTCCTTCTTTGCATCCAATTGGCTTTCTGGACCTCTCAAACCATCCCAGGGAGATGCCTCACCTCCCCTGGGATTAGGAGATGTCACTGAAGTGCTCGGCAGGAGCAGGGAGGGTTTGCAGAGCTCTGTGGGTTGTATGAAGGTCCCTGCACAGCTGAGGCTTTGCGACACCGAGAGCCTTGGTGAGGCACGGAGCAGGAATGGGCTTCTCCTTCTCCAAGGCCATGCTTCCCCTCCCAGCCTGAAGGTCGAGCAGCAGGCGGAGTAGAGGAAGACCAGCAGCTGTGGTCCGGCCCGTGGGCTTTTTCTCAAGAGGGCTGATTTTTGTTATTTTTGACTCTGCAATCTGCAAGTTTGGGAAGGAAGCCCATTCCTGGGAGCCTGCTGGGGAAAAGCTGTGGCTTCCTCTGGAAAGCAGGAAGGCAGCTCAGCTCAACATGGCTCCAGCACATGGGCTTCAGGGTCAAGGCAGAAGGGACAGAGTCTGGGGCCAACTGTCCCCCTGATGACTTCTTAGACACCAAAGTCCCCTCCATCGTGTAGAGTCCCTGGCCGCATTGGGCTGACCAATCTTGGAGGCTGTTCTCCACTCTGCTGCTCCTCTCCATGCCCAGGCCAGGTTCTCAGCCTGGAGAAACACCATGTGTGGACAAAAGGCAATACAACGAGGGCCATTCTGTCAGTTCTTTGCAAGGATGTGCATTTTGGGGAAGGACATGAGCTTCTTTTGCCTTGCCCAAGGAAGATGTGGGGACTTGGTCGGCCACGCTGGCTGCTCTTCTGCTGTTGTCCACACATGGGTTCCTCCAGGCTGTGAGCCCCGAGTGAGGACCTCCTCCTAATCCCCAGGGGAGAGCCATCCTTGGCTGGTTTTTACTCTTTTTTTTGGGTGCCAACATGGTCTTCTAGTTTGTCTTGGGCACATCCCTGCATCTCTCCATCACGCAGGGACAATATCTCAGCCCTGAGCTGCAGAGAGAATCCCTGCCCTTGCTTGCATTTTTAGTTGCTAAAATTGCAGAGCTGTCGTGGGTTCAATCCTCAGCCCTTGTCTGTCTGCACATCCCTCTCTGCCTCCCAAATATCCCAGAAAAATCCTCTAATTCCTAACATCCAACTCATTGTGGAACTTCATCCCAATCCACGGTTCGATCTTGCTCAGGAATGTGCACGCTGACGGCAGGAAAAATGACTTTAATAATTCCTTTGGGGAAAGCTCCCTTGCTGATCACAGCCCTGTTTTGCGTTAGCGAGTGGGAGCCAGAGCCCCCCAGGTCTGACCCTGCCAGAAACCCACCAGGGCCACTGAGCCAGGGCCACCTTTGTTATTTAATGGGGCTGATGCTGTAGAAAACAGTCCCATTTCCAGATTGCACAAAACGAAAGCACAAAATCAAATATCCCCCCACATTTAATAACGATGCACAAAGGCAGGCGACAGCCCCCGTGTCACACACGTGCTCTACATTCATATATATTTATAAATATGCAGAATATTTATATATACACATATATTTGTATAACATGCGTATTTATACACGTATGCATATTTATACCCATGCAAATATATGCCCAGATAATTTAATCCCATGCAAAAATGTATTATAATTTTGCAAACACAGGGTATTTCCAGATCGTTGCGTGTTATCAACACACGGATCCTAAAATCCTACAAGTTTGTGGCTACATTGCAGAAAGCTACGACTGAGCATGTGGAAATCGCACACACATCGCTGCATAAATACCTACATTTGCACAAATAATGATAATAATGATCATATATTATAATAATAAACATAATAATGATTGCATCATCCGGCTGAGCCGGGTTTACAGCCCTTTGGGTGCAGAGAGGAGGGATCCACATCTGCTGCCACAACACAAGGGCACCCTCAGCACTGGCAATGAGGTTTTTTTTTTTCCCCTGGAAAATTGGAATTTTGTTGAAAATGCAATTTCAGGGGGTTATTTTTTTTTGGTTATTGAAATCTCTACGTTACTGGTTTCCTCCTGGTGCTCCACAGCGGCATTTGGTGTCAAAACGCGCCGTAAATTATCGATCGCACCATCCACCGAGGAAGGAAACTGCGGAGCTGCCGATGGGATTAAACTCAAGCCCCATCACTTTTGTTTTCGTTCCCATTTCATGGAGACAAATCTGGTGGAAAAGGGGGGAAAAAAAAAAAGAAATAAACCCAACATTATTTTGATTCAAACCGATGTGAAAACTGCAGGTTTTGCCCACACTGAATAAAAACCCTAAGTGTTTCGAAAGTGCTTTAGGGATGTAACAGGCTTTAGAGGAGTTGCAGGAATAAATCAGCTTAATTCCCTCAGGCTGCTTTAAACCAGGATCTGGCCCTGTCCTTGCAATCAGGGCCACCATGTGGATTTTCATCACTGGTTAATTTGGTCTCTACAAACTCAATTTTACGCTGCGAGGCGGAGGGGACCCGTGAGCGCGGCGTTACCGGCTCCCAGCCGGAGGGATGGATCCCTTCTCCCATCGCTGTCCCGATGCTGTGTTGTTCTGCTGGGCAGCTTCCTGCTTTAATAAGGAAAGATTTGTACTTCATCCGTGTGGGGGATTTTCAGGCTGAATTGGAAAGTGCTTCAGGATGTCAACTTCAGGCTTGTTTTTCCTTCCAGCTCCTCCAAATATACATATTATCAAAAATAAAAAAAAAGGGGGCTGAAATGAAACGTGGAAGTGGCAGAAGCTTGGATTTCAGGGGAGAGGCTGGGCTGGATGCTTATGGCATTAATCCCAGTGAAAGTCATGTAACTGGGAGCTGAAGGGGACTTCTGACTCCTAAAAATCTGATAGCGATTGCAAAATACATGGGAATAAGTCTAGGGATTAAGAGGGAATTTATTCCAGAGTTGCTCCACTGGGAAGGGGTGGGATTCGAATGGATTCGAATTTCTCATTTTAAAGTAATGCTGTTACGTGGGATGGATTTGAAATAACGGCACTAAATAAGTGGTGTAGTTTTGGATTTGATAAATACAAAACCAAGAGCAGGATCTGGCCCCTGAATTCGTGCAGCAGCCAGTTAAAAGGGTGTAAATCAGAGAAACTTGGTGCTGGGTGTTCCTACAGATTTACACTGCCCGTGGGATGTGCAATGGAATTCATTCCCCTGGGGGGTTTATTCCCCATCCATTTGGGGCTGGGGCTGACCCTTTCCCAGTCGGATCTGTTATTCTGCTTTTGCACGGGATGAGCAGAGTTTGCTCCTTAACTGGAAACCAGATGAAAAATGATGCAAATGGGGGAAAAGAGGCAAAAAGGAGGTGGTTTGGGGTATATTTGATGCGAGGCATATTTTTGGGTGCTGGGGGGATTTAGCTCAACTCCTGTCTGTGGAGAACTGCTCTCTGATCCCAGGAGGGATGGGGAATAAATTCAAGCCCTTCCAGAAATCAGCTTTTAAGAGGAACCGTGTTTGGTTCCAGCTTTCCCTGCTTGTTCGGCATCGGTGGAGCAGGTCCCAACGCCGGGATGGGGGGTCCCGCAGCCCCCATTCCCCTGCTCAGAGATGCTCCAGGATGCTTCCCCCACCCCAGGGGCTTATTTGACACCCCACATCCCCCCGAGTTGGGGCTCAGAGGGTCTCATGCCCTGCTGGTGATGCTGAATTATCCCAGCAATGCTGAATTATCCCAGCGATGCCGAATTATTCCAGCGAGGGCCCTGCTTCCCGTTTGGCTGCCGCTGAGGAAATCCCTCAGCCCTAAGCCGGACACAGAGCTGGGTAAAAGCTCTTCCCCCTCCCCAGGGAACGGATGGATTTATTAATCTCATCCCTTAATGAGCCACTTCCAGATCCCAGTGAATTATACGCACCGGGATGGATGAATTCTTGCTTCATAAATCAGATCTAAGGCTGACAAGTGCTGCAACATTATCCCGGCGAGCTGCAGAGATCCCAGGTATTGCCGCCTCCTTTTGCAAATCCCAATAAATCTGGGAGTAATCATTCCTGACAGAGAGCCAGAAAAAGCACCGGAAAACATTTTCTTCCCTTAAAATGTAAGTGGAAAATTTATTGCAGGGAAAGGAAAAAAAAAAATCTTCTCTGGAGAATCCCTAAAAAACAGCAATGGAAGAAATTCCCAGGGCTGAGCTGGTGGGATCGCATCGCCTTGAGATTACTGGGAAATATTCGTAGCAACCCCTAAAAATTAGGGGAGATTTTTTTGGAATAGAGGGTGAAACAACAGGGAAAATATAAAGCCAAGTGTCTGCAACTGTATCCCGATAGGACGGTGGAGCCAACGTGCCGGAGTCCGTTGCCTTCTGGTTTGTGTTTAGCCTCTGGAAAAAAAAATCCCCCCCCTTGCAAACCTCCTCTTTCCTTCGGGGGAAGATTGATTTTATGAACTGGCCGACACCTGAAAGTAATCGGCTTTTTTTTTGTGGTGGTGGCTGGGGGAAGGAGCCTTTCCCCGGGGCTCTGCGGGGAGGAGAGCTGTGTTTTCTCAGCGTGCTCCGTGGGTCCATCTGTCCATCCAAGCGGGTCTCGCACTTACATGTGAGCTCTGCTGCCAGGTGAGACTGGCTTGGACAGACAGACACGTCCAGGAGGAGCACGGATGGCTCTGTTTGCATGCAGGATGCTCCTGTCCGTTGGTGTTTAAAGTGGTGGGTGCTGGATGTCTCCTTACCCTGATGGTCCCATCCAGGAGGCAACACCAGGGGACAAAGTGCTCCTCTATTCAGATGGGGAAACTAAGGCACGTGGCACTAGCATAGGAGTTAAGGGTTGCAAACACACCACCAGCTCCTCCTTGGATGGTTATTGATTGCTTGGTGATGCTTGGCTGTCTTGACAACTGGAGGAAGCCAGGGGAGGTGAGGTTGACTCCAAGAAGCCACCTTCATGTATCTCAGAGGGTTTTTTTTCCCCCTCCTCACTGTGTTCTTTCCCCTCCTCCCAGCCAAGGGCTTTGCAGAGAGTCTTGCTTTTCCTGGAGGCACACCAGCAGGAGCTCTTGTATTTCTGTCATGGGATTGTGCACGTCAGGACTTCAAGAGATAGGGCTGGTGGTGATCTCTGTACCTGTCAGGATGAATGAAAGGTGACAATGCCAAGAGCGCTGCGGGAGTCGTGCAGAAACCAGATGGGCTCTCAGGGCTTCTTGCTTCCCACCGATTTGTTTCGCCTGCCCTGGCTCCCAGCCTGGCTGGGTCGGCTGATTAAAGGTCTGTGAGGACCAACTCGTGTGAGGAGTGGGAAGGAACACACAGACAGGAGCAGGGAAAGAGGAGAACAAAGTGCCCAACAGCTTGAAACACTGGTGCTGTGGTCCAGGATGAATGGAAAGAGGAGGCTGAAGGTTGAGAACAAGGCAGAGCTGAGCCCAGAAGCATCTAAGCCTTGCTGTCCCTATAGGATGCTTCTGGCCCCTGGTTATTTGGCAAAGGTAGTTGGATGGGACACACTTCATTTTGCTTGACTGTGGAGAAGTTCATCCCTCGGGGCCAGGACTCTGTTTAGGCTCAGGAGACCTCAGTCTTACAAAGCAAATGCTGCTGCTGCCTTTTTGTGGGGTTTTTGTAGCCAACCATCAACATGCAGGGCCCTGGAGAGGTCCCAACACCCAAACCCAACACAGGTCCTCATCCATGTCAACCATGCAAGCCAAACCAAACCCAGCACTGCTGGGAGGGATGCAGAGGAGGTTCAGGGAGATAAGTGACCACTAGTGGGGCCAGCCCATGGCTGCAGTGGCCAAATCCACTTTGGGTAATGGTATCCTCTGAACCATTGTGTCCTTCTGCCTTTGGTTCTCCAGCAGATGGGACTATGGGCCTGCCAAGTTGATGGGAAGGGTCAGCTTCTGCTCCATGGCCTTGCTGTAGGTCTGGAGATGGGGCATAACTCCTGCTTCCTGGGTTTCTTCCCACCTTCTTCCTCATCTCTGGATCCCTGGTGCCCTGGTGCTTCATCCCCAGCGTGACCTCCCCTACCCGACCCAGATGGTGGAAGGTTTCCTTCTTGCTTGGCCAACTGATAAGGAGAACCAGAAGCAGCTTTGACGTTTCAACTGCAAATGTCCCTGGCAAGGAGGTGCAAGCTGTTCCACATCTCAAGGGTCCCCTGATAGGAAACAAAACCCATGCCATTGAACTTTTAAGCAATTTCATGTCAAAAAATATCTCTTCAGCTCAACTGAAGACCACCAGGTAGTTTTAACCCTGCTGAGGAATCAGGACAACACGTGCAACTAGAGTAAGATGTGCCTTGGGCTGACCAGTTGTCCGGAGCTTTGGTGATCTGGTCTCTCTTTTCCTTCTGGCTGGAGACCCACTGGTGGGGTGTAAAGGTTTTGGGGCAACTTGGCATCTCCCTTTCTCTTCTCTGAGAGTGAGAGACTCTGATTACACTGAAACTTTTACCTCTGCCAGCCCCAGGAGGACTGGGGACAGATGATGGGCCAACACAGAGGAAATGTGACGGTGCAAGTTTGCATGAGAGGTTTATTGGGAAGGGATGGTGTAACCCCGGGGATGTCAGCAGACCCACAACGAGCCTATAGGTGCAAATCTCTTCCTTTGCTTTCTTTCCCATCCCAACGTGGCACAGTCCAGCGTGGTGATGTGTCCTGCTCTCTGCTTACACCCTCTGGGTTGTGGTTGCTGTAGGAAGGTGATGGCTGGAGGTGTTGGAGCTCATTAATGGCTTTGAGCGAGTTAATTGGTATAAACACACCAGCGGGAGATGCAGCAGCTCTTCAGAGGGGAGTGTGCTGAGTTCTGAGGGGGAACTGGGCAGAGCCCCCACGTCTTGGTGGTCAATCAGACCCCAGTAACCGGGTGAAGGCTCTCGGGACCGCCCTCCCCACGCTGGGGTGTGGCTGTGGGCTGCATCCTGCTGCCTGGGAGCCCGCCGGGTGGAGGAGAGGAGGGCAGCGTGCGGTGATACCTTCCCCGAGCACATCCCCACTTGGTTTCCACAACCTGAGCTTTTCCACGCGGGGGTTTTCCCCTCCGTTGGGTGTTTATCAACACAACGCAAAACACGGGGCTGCTCCAGGTGATGGAGAGCTTGAGCATCCCACAGAATTGGGCTCTAAACACCACCAGGCTCCCTGTATTTCTTCTGATATTAACCCTGTGTTTTCCCTGCTGTTTCTTAACCCCATTAATGGGATCTGAGCCAGTTCAAAGCCTTTGGAGCAGCAGGGGGGGAAGCTCAGAGCAATAAGTGGAGGCGACTTCTGCCAAGTTGGAGTAAAAGATGTCTTCCTCCTGCTCCCCAAACAGCCCACAGCATTTTCACATTAAACATCTGTGCCCAAAATAGTTGGGGAGGAGGAAATAGCCAGGATCAGCCCTTTCTGCATGGAGCCAAAGGTAAAAGGGGCTGTTGCCTTCTGGAACAGGGGGTAAGGGTTCAGCACCCAAACCCATGATCCTCCACATGGGAGAGGATGCTCCTGGGGGGAATCATCAAGAGAACAGAGATCCCACGATGTGAAACCTATTGAAATGTCATCAAATCCAGGTAATTTGGGGGAAAGTAGGTGTTTTAGGGGGCTATGACAGGGAGAAAGTTATAATGGAATCTGTGCACCACATTCCTTATTTGAAATTGGTAGAATGGGCCATTCTGGGGGAAAAGTGTTGATTTGTGATAATCTTCTTCGATGCTGCATCTTCCAAGCATCTTTGAGGGGGGTTGCCCATTCCAACTTGCCTCTGCAGAGACCCAAATGCTGGAGCAAGGTGCAAGGGAGAAGGAGTGTGACTTCCTCTGCTCCTGGAAGGACCTTTTTGCTGCTGCCAGGAGGTTTTGGGTGACTCTGTGTCTGAGTGGGGAACCCTGTGGTGGAGGGAGCTGGAGATGGACCCCCTTGTGTTGGACATTTGGGAGAACACAACTGTCTGGGTGCTGAGGTCTCGGGGAACTCTGTGGCAGTTGGGGGGGCGGGGGCTGTATGAGGTGGTTTCATGGGGTCAGAGGTTCTCCCAGCACAGAGGAGCTCACGCAGGCTAAATTTTAGCAACCACCATTGTATTTGGGCCTAAAGCTGCTAATTTGGGTAGTACGGATTCTCTCTCTTCCACTCCGAGCAGAGTTACCCCATGAGTAGGGCCTGCCCTGCACCAGCAACCCCCCCTTTGCTCCTCTCCTTCCTTCCCAAGAGCATCTCTCTCTGTCCTTCCATCCCTCCCTGCTCTTGGGCTTTTCCTCCCAGCCCCATTTTTGAGAGGACATTGCAAGGGTGAGAGGAAATGGGGCTCCCAAACTTCTCTTGGGGATGTGCGTGACCCGTGAGAGGGTGCTGCCTTGTCCCCAGGAAGGGGTTTAATGGGTCCCACCTGGCTCCCAGGCACTGCGTGCCCTGTGGCAGTCCCTGCTCCTCTTCCCTTCTGCTTGTTGGAAGGGGAAATAAATCCAATAGGTTCTCTGAGGGCAGGAGCTCAGCAGGGCTGGCCGAGGCTTTCCTCAGCATTAACCCTGCTGCACGGAGGAGTCACGCTTGTTAGCTGAGGCCGGCGGCAGCGGAGGGGAGGCAGAATACCCCTCTCTGTGTCTCTGCTCCTTAGGGAGCTGAGAAGGGGCTGCCCCATCCTCTCAACCCAACCCTGGGGAACTGCTGATCTGCAGAGGGCAAAATTGTGTGGGAAGGTTAATCGGCAGCAGGGAGCAATAAGGTGGCTGTAGCATCTTTTTTTTTTTTTGCTGTACCATCTGGGTTTTTTTTTTGCTGTATCTCTCTGTGTTTGCTCACCATCCCTCTGGCACAGCAGCATCCTCTCTGTCTGTCTGGGCAAGAGCAGGGCATCAAGCGTGGATGCTCAGAGTGGGAATTTTGCAGCATCCCCTTACTCCTGCCCTGTGTAGCATCCCCCGTGGGTCCCTGACACGGAGGCAATACTGGTGAGCTGAATGCAGGAATGCTTTTCCACAGATGAAGGCACAGAGCCTCCTCTGTGTTCCTCCAACTTGCAGTAATTTCATTATTTGTTTCATTCAAAGGAAGCCAGACCCTGGCAGCGTGGGACACGCTGACCCTATCGAGGCTGTAATTCCTTGCAGGCTGAAATCCATCCTTTCATTGATTCCAGCAGGGCCACCTCCCGGCCCAGCCGATTCCCCTTGGCTGTGCATTAATTCCTCCCCTACTTTTGCCCACTAATGCAACCACTTCTGGGTGAAAGCACAGCAGCCTTTTGCCAGCCACTCAAGGCTGTGGTTTGTACTAGGAAGGAGCGAAGGGTTGTATCCAGCCCCAAAAGTGACCAAAGGGCAGCAGAAATATCCTCCCTGGAGAGGAATGGGGCAAAAAGAGCATCTGCTGTGGGAAGAAAAATGCATCTGGTCTGCAGGAGTTGTGAACCACTGTGAGCTCCATCACCCCACCAGCCCTTTGCTTCTTGCTGGGGCACCTCTGCCTCGATGGGACCCAACGTGTTGTGACACCCCCCATCCCACAGGGTGGCTCGGTGGAACAATCCAAGCAGCTGGGTTTGGGATGATGCCTTTTTCCAAGGCACCGGTCACCGCCTTTGTCTTCTGCAGCACTACAGGAATGCGCCAGGGCACCTGGAGGCAGAGCATCCGTTTGTTGTTTTAATAAATATGGAGCAGGCAGATCCAGTGTGGGGTAGCTCCTCCGAGGAGCTGGGTGGGCTGGGAGAGCAGGGAAGAGCCAGGCAAAGGGGCTCAGCTCCATCCTGAGCTGCTGTCAATCACTGTCCATCAGCTGTCCCAAGGCAGGCTGATTGAGGAGGGGTTCCTCAATATTTGCTCTCTCCTGTTTCCCTCTGGGTTTAGGGTAGAGGCTGAGGGGTAACAGGACGTGGGTTTGAGCCCTTGGGGTTTCTTTTCTTGGAAACTCCCTGCAAACTTCTTTCCTTCTCCTGCAGCCTGAAGAGGGGGAGGAGGAGGCGGCGGAGAAAGGCTCCCCGCTACGCTGCCTACAGAGCTCAGTGCAGACTCCTGTTCTCCCCACTACCCTGTTTCATATACTCATCCCAGGAGCTGCACGGTGGTGCCAGGAGGCAGGAGGTGAGTGCTGTGCCCTTCCCAAACAAGCAATGCCCGGGGTAAATCCCAAATGCTCTCCCAGGGTCTGCCCCAGTGTGTTTTACCCAGCCCATAGCGTTGGTGCCCCAAAGGGACCTGGGCTGTTTGTCTGGCCCAGCAGCAGCCGATCTGAAGGCATCAGGCTCCAAACTCTGTCCAGGCTCCCAGAGCTTCTCATCAACCCCAATTTCCTTCAGAGCCTGGTGATAAGAGACTGATCCTCAGTCTTGGAAATGTAATGCCCCGGTGTCAGGGAACACAGGTCCTGGGGGACTGCAGAAACACGGCTGAGAATGAGCAGATCTCGTTGTTTTCCCTCCTTCTCTCCAGCAAAGAAGTAAAACTCTCTGGAGGATGGATGTGGCCTGGACTGCATTGCCCTGATTTCTGCCAGCAATGTCGGTTTCTGCATGGTTAAAAGCAGCCAGGCACACCTGCACACACTGAAGTGCCCAACAAGCAACTGGATGTTCATTGTGATTTAATATCATCCCCTTTTTCAGGCTTTGCTGTGGTTGCTGAAGTCCCAGGGCCTTGCTGATCTCACCTGCACTCTGGTAAGATTTGAGTCACGCATTGCAAACCAAGGCTCTGCCTGCTTTTCTTGTCCTTCTCCACCTCCCTTCATGTGGGGTCTGGCCATGCCCAAAAGGAGGGAGAAAACCTAAAATCTCTCTCCCAAGCTGACTTGGGAGCCCAGATTGGGCAGGTGATGGGTGTTGTGGATTTTTCCAGATGAAGGTGCTGGTGAGACACTGGGTTTACTGGGCTTGGAGGGGATGATTCATATCACAGCAGCCCTGCATCTCGATGCTTTCTGCACAGGGTGGGCCAGAGGAAATGAGCAATTCTGGTTTATTTATTCCCATCCTATATTAATCCAGCTTGGGATACATCCATCCCCTGACCTCACCCCCATCCCTGCACCCCGGTGCTGTGGTGTCCCCTGTCTGTGCTGTCACATCCCTCTGCTCTGCTGGGGCTGGGGGCTTTGTCCTCCCAGCTAGTCTTGAATTCCAGGTGAATTTCTCCCTTTTCCAGTATTTCTGTGGATCTTGACAACATATTTCAGCCTCAAGCTGTACCTCCCAGACCTGATCATGTTGGAGGGAGGCTCTCTCCAGGTTTCAATGTCTCTTTTCCAAGCAGGAATTGATTCAGCTCCAGGACTGCCCCATCCTGGCTATCGGTCCCAGAGTGCAGAGTGAAGGCGTGATGCTGAGGCAGGAAAACCAGACATCTTCCAAATTCCACTCTGCTGAAGATGGAATGCCCTGCTTGAAGGACTGTAAATCCAGAGCTGATGCATGCCCAGAAATTACACTGATTTAGTGGAGCTGGTTTCTAGATTGGTTTGTAGCCACGTGCCAAGAGCTGCAGTGATTGAATTAAACTGATTTATTTGAAGACTTCCTCATTTGAGAGTGCTGGCATCTGCTGCTCTGCTGCCAGTCTGGCTGGGCAGTTTAATTCCTGGTTGTTCCCATGGGATTGTGCCTGCAGTAAAGAGACTGGTTTTACCCTGGAGGCTACCGGTAGCACCAGGACAGGGATGGCAAGTCCAGGTTTTGTCCTGCCTTGCCTGTTTATAGCTGCTGGAATACTGGGTCACACACTCACCCTGTCCCCAAGTGAAGGGAGAGCCTGGGTCTGTGCAAGGACTGAGGGTTTATTTGCAGCACTGGGACTGAGCAGGGAATTTAGGACCTGCATCACGTTCACGCCTGGGCTCTGTCAGAAACGTGAGCAGCGCACGTGAGTCCTGAGCAGAGACCATTGCAGGAGAAATCCCTGTTAAGCAGCCAAGATCTCTTTTTTTCCCACCCAAATAAAACCTCAGCCAGCAAACGGGCTGTATCCAGGGCAACACCAATGCCTCGCAGCTTGGCTTTGAGATCCAATCTGGGATCCCTTTGGACCAGCACAGGGGTAGGATGACTGCGGGCATCAGTCCAGGCCCTGCCTGGAGGGGCTGGGGGGGGTGGTTCTCCGGGGGTTCTGATCTCCCCCGGAGCCCCACAGAGATGCTCCACTGCCATCTAGTGACAAGGGGACCCCGGAGAGGGAAAGTCGGGGGCACCAGCCCAGAGGAGACCAGCTGGAGGCAGCATGTCCTGCCTGCTCTTCCCGGGAGTCTTAGTGTGGAGCTGAACCTTCTTCCCAGGTGGACAGAGGTTTCTCCATCGCGATGATTCCTTCCTGCAAGGACGGAGGGTTTGCCTGCTGTTCTCCCCAGTGCAACCCACTGCGGGCACCTGCCTGCCTTGCTGGAGCGGAACTGCCTTCTCCAGCCCTGACTGTCCCATCACAACACGCTCAGGCTCTCAACATCTCTGTATCAGGTTATTCCATTTTTAAAAGTCACTTTTTTTCCCCCCCCAAAAAGATCTGATGGAAACAAGGCATCTGTGCATCTTTGGCTGTAGGTACCTTATTCTCTCTCAGTGCCTTGGACACAACACAGCCTCCTGAAGCACCTCTCCACCACCTCCTCCCTCACCAACGCAGTGAAATTATTTAATATCTTTAAGATAATCAACACGTTGCAACCCTAAACTGCCAGCAGCTGCTTGATCCTGCAATTTATCTTTCCACCCAGCCATTAATACCTCCCCCACCCCAGGCCATTATAAAGCAGAAAAATGCTGCAAACCTGAGCAAAACTGGAGGAAAAGGAAGAAACCGGGCAGAGGACCTGTGTGCGTTAATATAATTAACACACCGCAATCCCAAATTGCTGGGCAGCCGCCGGGATCAGTAATTATCCTTCCAAGGAGCTGTTAACGTGTCCATAGAGGCCGTTAGCGCACACTCGTGTGCAAACGCGTGTGCGAGGCTGCGGTGTTGTGCCCATCCCTCGCTTTTTGGAGGTGATTTCCCTCCCCAGCATCATCTTCCAAACACATCTCGCTCCTCAGTTTGCCACCTGAAATGCCGGCAGTCGCCGTATGATCAAACGCCTCCGTTCTGTAATTACCTTTGCTTATGCTAATTGCGTGATTGGGAGAGGCAATTACCTGTTGAAACGGGATAGGAAGAGCGGTTGGCTCGCTCTCCCAGCCTGGCTGCTGGTGGGGTAAATCAGGAGAAGGGTCCCCTGTCCCTGACCCCTGTTTTTGCAGCGTGTTCACATCCCACTCACGCAGCAGCTGAAGCCACCCCTTTCTTATCATCCTTTCCCCCCCCCCTCTTTTTAATGCTCAGACTCCTCACCTTTGGGGTTTATCCCAGCAGTGGTGGTTCCCCCTGCACACCAGCCTCTCTCCCCAACCCCACCCCACCCGTGCCTTACCTGCAAGATTCCCCATGTCAGGGTCACAAATCTTCTCCCACGAGTACCTTTTTCCACGTATTTGCAGACAGATATCCCCAGCTCTTGGCTCGTCCCCAGCCTAACCCTGCTCTCCATGATTCACACGGATAAGCTCTCCTGGGATGCTGGAAAAAAGAGGACGAAGTCCCAAGAGAAAGGACGGGACAGGGAAGGAAGGGCTCGGCATAGGATTTGCTCCAAGATTAAGGGTCTGGCTTCTTTCAGCCATGGTTTTTAATCCTTGGTGCTCTAAGCTGATTGAGTTAAGCTCCTTGGTGAGTGATCACTTTGGATGTATCTTCCCAATTTTGCCTGGGCTGTCCCTTTGGGACAGGTTTTTGGAAAGGATCTATCTGGTTTCAGGGTCTGACAGGGACCTGCTGGATCCCTTCCCCCCAAACACAGGACACCGATTCAGCTCCCAGATCCTCTCCACTGCCCCTTGGCCTTTCACCGATGCCCTCAGGTCCATCCCCAGCTTTTGGCTTTTCTGGGTTGATTTCACCCACTGGGGCTGGTGGGTGGCTGGGAAACTGAGCACCAGCAGAGGTCCTACAAACCCATCACAGCTGGCACCCAGTACTTGGACACTGCAGCTCGCTGTAGCCTTGCATTTCAAACTTTCTCAAGGAAAGAAATTAAGCCCCAGGCACAAAAGACTTAATCTGCCAGCAGCACTAATCCTGCTTCTAAACACTTGGCCAAGGGATGGATGGCTCTGGTGCTTGGCTGAGCCCCTCGGCTTCCTGACTGGACCACCCTCCTGCAGCACGTCCCTTCGATGTGGGAAGATGGGCTGCCTTTTTCCCCCTGAATCCTAAACTCCAGCACTTTTGCAGGATGCAGGTGATCCCTGTTGCAAGACAACACAGCGAGCTCAGCATTCCCAGTGCTCCCAGTACAGAGACACTGGAATCTCCCATGGCATCCCCCTGCAGAACCCCACAGAGTCAGGATCTGTAGTTTCTGCTGTTTTTTTTTTCCTCCTGGCATGCACAGAGATGGGGGTCCTGGTGCAGAGCCATCGCCCCGTTTTCCTCCTGGGCTATCCCCCGTCGTTAAGGGGATCCCAGGGGGAGGATGGGAACACAGAGCCAGACCAGCTCAGCAGGGAATCTGGAGCCTTTCAGGAGCCTGGGAATCTCCTAAAGGGCAGGTGATGCCCAGCCAGTAAATCAACACCAGCCATTAAGCCAATGGGAGAGCAGATGCTGCATTGTGTGAGCAGATTCACGCAGTTCAGCCAATGAACAGCTGGCTTTTTTGCATATGTGATGAAGGGATAATTAACAGCTGGGTTTTCCCCTCCCACTCTGACCCCGCCAGTGGGGGATAAAAGGGCTGTGGGGAAGCATAGTGTTATTTTTTGTTATTTTTGGTGTTGTGGTAGGGCTGAAGCAAAGACCTTGTGGGCTGCAGCCCTTGTGATGGTGGGGACCCCTAAAGCCACCCAAGCAAGGGTTGCAGTGTGGCAGATGATGCTGATCCTCCTCCTGCTCTGGTGAGAGGGATCCCACACCGAGGAGGATGCCCAAACTTATGGCTGGTGATTTTTATGCCTGCTCCTGCCAGTTGGTGTTAGGTTGGCATAGGTGATTCGGGGGTGTGGGGAAAGGAACACTGGAGGGATGGGGATCCCCAGGTGAGGGGTTTAAGGCGGGAGGACAGGTAGGAGGGCAGAAATGGGAGGAGCAAGGGAGGTATCAGGATATGCAGATGGCAATAAAGGAGCTGCTGAGGAAGAGGGGCATAATTATAGTCTGGAGCAGAGCTCCGCAGCCCCAGGTGCACGTCCCCTTCTCAAGTTTGAGTGCTGGAATTGACGCACCTTTAAAAAGTTGTGAGGGGCTGGGGCACCTGCCTGGTTTTGTAAAGCATCTGTGGCTGCTCTGAGCAGCTTTTCCCTGCCCTGCTCCGGTGTGGCTCTGCCGGAGGAACCTGGTCCCATCCTTGGCACAGATGCTGCTTTCCCCCAGCTCAGCCTTGCAAAACCTGGCTCCTTTTTTTTCCCCCTTGTCACACCTGGGTTGTTCCGGGGCTGGGTCTCACCCTGCCTCCTCCTTGAGTGTCCTCTGTGATCCAGGCTGGTGCTGGGAACCAGCTCCCATCGCCGACAGCTCTTGCAGCAAAGGCGAGGCAGTGGAGCTGAAATGAGCCCAAGCAATTAAAAGCACCGGCAGCAGATGGTTGGTGCAGTCTGTCTCCCCGCCACCGCCCCCTCCTCGCTGCTTCCTTTCCTCATCCTCTCTCCTGACTCCTTTTCTTCTTCTTTCTGCTGACTTATCCCCCTCAGGATCTCCCAAAGCAGGATACTTACCTTCCCCTGCCCACCAGCCCCTATTGCCACCCCAAACAGAGGTGCACGGTGCAAACCCAAAGCCTCATCTCCTGAGCTCAGGTGTTTTGGTGAGGAGATGTCTTAATACGTGAGAAACTAAAGCTGGGATCTGCTGGTTCAATCCAATCTTCCCACCTCCAGCTGCAGAGAGATGGTGTTGTATGCTTTGTGCCCCTTCTTCCAGCTTTGAGCACCTTCTTGAAGGGGCTGCAAATTGCAGGTAACAAAGAGAAGGGAAGGTTAAAATACCTGTAAAACTGGCCTCGTTGAATGGTTTCTATTTTATCCAGGCTCCTTCTGCATCACTCAACTTTCCCCTTGATTTGCAGCCTCCCCTGCCCCCCCCAGCTCTGTCCAGGGGTTAAATTCCCAGGTGGTGCAGCTGAAACAGAGCCACAAGCATTCATCTCTGATGGGGCCGTGGCTCAAAAGGTTCTTTACAATTCCTTCCCCCGAACATGAACATTCCTGTTTCTACCCCCTTCCTGGGGACTCCTGCGTGGTCACATTCCTCTGCGCTCCCTTTCTCAACAGTGGTGGCCGTGTCATTCAGCTGAGGTTGAGCCCTGCAGCGGGGACGATGGGCTTTATCCCAGCCTCAGAGAGACGTATTGTTTTTTGGGGGTTGATTTCTCCAGTTGTTTGTCTCTTCACCTCCTCCAGGGTCTCTTCGGCGCTGCCAGTTTTGTTGGGTGTCCAAAGCTCCTCTCGGGTGGCAGCGGTTAAAGCCTGACCGGGACAATGGAATGTGCTGCTGTCTTGGCAGCGGCTCCGTGTGCCGACAGCCGTGTAGATGCTGGGGGTGGAGGGACAGGATGGGAACCGGCAGGCAGTCACTCCTTGGATGGTTTCCCACGTAAAGGCTGAGCTGGGTGGGTGCTTCCACTGGAAGACCCTCCAGGAGGTCCCTGAATGCCTGGTTTTGAGGTGCTCTCATGGCGGGGGGAGGGAGCATGCCCTGCGGGGGTCCCAGCTGGGATCCTGCTGTGCTGAAGCTCTGAGCACTGTTAAGGAGGAGGAAAGTCCTGTTAGAGACCTGAGTAAATCCTTCCCTGATCCCAGCAAGTGTTGCTTGATCTCAGTGCTGCCTCAAGCTTCACTTGGCTAGAGCCTTAGGGGAGTGGATGGGGCACAGCAGGGGAACCCCCACTTCCCAGCTGGCACAGAAAGCTCTGGGCAGTGGGGAAAAGGAGGAGAAACCAGAAACATAGAAGGACTGGATGGGTACAAAGCCAGACCCTAAACCACAGCCAGCCTCACTCTGGTGGGAGAGCATCCATCATGCTGTGGCCAGCACACATCTTGGCAGAGCCATCTCCTGCTGTCACCACTGCCCAGGCAAGTAGATGTGGGGAGGAAAATCCCCCTCTCCCCAAGGCTGCAGCAAATTCTGCCTCAATGCAGGATGCTCAAGGCATGAACTTGCATCCCTGATGTGAGCAGGATGGGACAGTGTGGCTACACTGGACCTGCACGGCTCAGCCCAGGAGATGCTGCCCAGGCAGGAATGCTCCTCAAAAATTTTCCCAGCCCGATTCCTCCTCCTGGCCCTATTGCAGCTGGGCTGGGTCTGTGCTGTTGGATGGCAGAGAAGAAGAATCAGCCCGAGGGGGCTAAACAGAGGGAGATGCCTTCACTTGTGCCAGCTATAGAGGGGCAGCCCAGCTCTTCCCGATGGGAGAGGGCTCCAGAGGGGCTGAACATCAGCTGCTTCTCTACACCAATGCAGGGGAGAAGCAGCCCTGCAGGCAGCTGTCTCTCTGGGTAGATGGAACCTCAGCGGGGAGGGCGAGGGATGTTATCCAGGCTTCTCTCTCCAGCAGCTTTTCACATACCTTGGGGCTTGCTCTGTCCTTAAAGCACAGAGGAAGCCCCTTGTGTGGGGAGCTTGGAGGGTTGAGGAGCCTCGACGGAGGGGGATGCTCATCCCAACCCACTTGTCTTCATGTGGGTGATGGTTTCCAGCTGAAGCACTGGGATGAGATTTTTTTAAATCAGCTGCTTTAGTCCTCCTCCAAGCCTCCTGTGATTTCCCCCTCTGCTGGTACAGCTCCCATGGGGGCTGAACCACAGCCAGAGACATTCCCTGGCAGGTGAGATGCAGGACAGCCTGAGGAAATGCCCAGCTGGGTAATGGCCAGGGCATTCAAAACAAAATACCCAGCTGTGCCCAGGGTCTGGGGTAAGGGAACACTCTCCCTTGGCCAGATGTTTTGGGTTTCTTTGGGGCCAGGAGCACTCACGGGGCATTAGGGTGGGCTTGTGTCCATGATCCCCACAGCACTTCCATGGGCAGCTTGACTTCAGGGACCTCTAAGGAAGGACACGGAGGCACCTGTGTGCCCAGGGTTGGTGCCAAGATCCAGTGGGATGTGTGGAGATGATAAAAATTCCTAGGAGGAGGGGGGGGGAAATGGATCTTTGCCTTGTGCTTCTCTTTGCTGGTCATGGGTCAGCCCGAACAGCTCCATGGGAGGTGAAGTGAGGCTCAGGGGAAGGTCTCTGGGGACAGACAGCAGCTGTTTCTGGGACAAGACAAGCAAGCGAAGATCTCTGTGTACGTTTGTGCTGCAAAACACTCCCCAGCTTCTGGAACAAGCGCAGCGGCCGTGCTGCTCCATCCCTGCCCACATCCTTCTCCCCAGATGGCCATATCCTGCTTTCCGGAGGTGCTCAGGCCTGGAAGGTGAGGGATTCAGATGCTTGCTGTTAGTCTGAGGCAGGATGGAGCAATTCATTTGGGGTTGGGACTAATCCAGGAGGGCAGCTGGTATGGAGGGGATTGGATGGGGTCTGGTTCCTAGTTCAATGCAGACCCTGTCAGACCCGATGGAGCTGGCAGATGGTTGGTTGGGACACAGGAAGGATTTTTCACTCACACCCAACTCCAAAAGGAAGGAGGGAGCAGGGTGAAGCTGCCACCCTGGGTGGCTCCATCTTCTAAAGCTTCATTTCCCACATCTGCCCTGTAGGGCTAATGGGCCAGTCCTGCTCCAAATCCAATTGCTGGGTGAGCCAGGAATCTTGCAGGCTGTGTTTTTTTTCCACCTTTTCCTTATTCTGCCACAGAGGATGATTAAATACCACCTCCCTCACCCTCAGCTCTGTTCAGCTGCTAAGGGGTGACCTGGCTGGGGGAAGGTGGTACCGCAGGGGATGGGGGAAATTTGGGCCAGGGGAACTCGGTGCCTGATGGAGAGATTTGGGGACAGTTTTGCCTGGAAAAGTATAGAAACAGCATCCTGGGAAGAAGGTGTGACGTCAAAGGCAGCGCTTAAAATATACCCAGGGCAAAATCACATGGCAGCTGGTGAAAGAGGAGCCGACGGGCGCCGTGTGCCGAGTCCTGCGGGAGCCTTGGCGATCTGCTGGGAAGCATCCCTGGCTGAAGCTGCAGCTTTGCTTTCTCTGCTCCCTTATCCCAGCAGGGCCTTTGCCATGACCCGGGAGCTGCGGTGCCAGGCTGGGGACAGCAGGGAGGGCTGGTGGTGGCCGGGGGGGCTGCAGGTGGCTGTCTGGCTCCCATCTGCTCCCCCAGCCGGGGCTGCGGCTGCACAGCCCCTGGGGCGATTCCTGGGTGACTTCTGTGGGAAGCAGCTACTGGTGGGGACCAGCTGGATGGCATTTGGCTGCTTCTTGTTAGCTGGGTAGAGAGCGACGCTGGGTGCCAACATGCTGGGGACTTTCCCTGTTGGGAGGGTAGAGGCTGAGGCAGGGGATGATGAGCAGCTCAGCAGGGTTGGCTCAAGAGCTGTGCCCAGGACATGCTTTTTCCACTCCAGAGGATGTGGGTTGGGTGAAAATCCTCTGGTTTTTGCACTTGGAGCCACGTCAAGCCTGCCAGGCAGGTTGGATGGTCAGGATGAGCATCAGAAGAACGAACCACGTGCAGGCTTGGGCAGAACCAGGCAAGGCCACAGCAAACTTCCTCTCTGCTGGGCTTAGTCCTCCCTTTGGGATTCAGAAAGGGAGCACTTGTTCCCTTGCAAAGAAGCTGCCCCAAAGGCAGGCTGAGCTCCCTCTTTATTCCTCCAGGAATAAAAGGCACAACCAGCAGTGGCTGTGTAAGGAGATCTGAGGCTGAGAGCACTTTGAAGGGTTTTTGTTTCCATTTCCAAGGACAGAATGTCCATGGAGCCTTGTGGCTCCCCAGAGCGGGTCCAAGTGCTGAGACTGTCCCAGATCCCTGACTCAGGCTGGGCAAGGAGGGCTGGATCCAGCCAGGAGGGAGGGCTGGTGGGGTCCATCCCACTGCAAACCCTTCAAGGAGGTGGTTCAGGTGGGGAGCGCAGGCAGCGAGGGGCAAGAAAAGCAATATCAGCCAAGCTACAGACGATGCCTTCAAAGAGCCCTCTCTGAGATTATTCAGAGCTCCTCCAAAAGGGCCCATCCAGGCCACCAAAATCACCTGGAAACAGAGCCTGCTCTGCCACTGCAGCCTGAGCCAGCGTGGTGCCACCCAGCCCTGGCACTCCTGAATTCACCCTGTTGCACAACACACTCAGCTGCGTCTGATCCGACGGCAGCTCCCCATGTGAAGAAAATTAAGTGCAGAACACAGGAGCAGCAGCTCTTTAAAGCATCTTGTCCTGCTGCTAGGAGCCCTTGCCCAGGGGCGATGGGACATGGTTCTCATTCCTGCGCCCGAGCTGGGGTTTATTATTTTTCCTTCTATTGTGCAGAGTCCCCTTTATTCCCTGCATGCCTGTCCCCCGGGGCTGAATGAAGCAGTGTGGTTTTCTTCTTGCGTTTAGACACAACTTATTGTCTCCTCCCAACCACCCTTTTGTTTTTCAGACGTGCTCTCCAGGCCAAAAATAGATGATCCCGGCTCATTGCAGCCCTGGAGTAAAGCATCCAACAGGTGAGTGCACAGAGGGGCACCAGGCCTGGTTTCATTATGATCACTGATATATAGATATTTATTTTAAAGGTCACTTCCCCTGTGTTTCTTGATGTTTCCAGCTGGGTCTGTCTGGCCTTTGTTTCTCTCCTGGGGATGTTACCTGAGGGGTTGTCATCCTGCTCTTGGCTGGCCCAGGAGGTTTGGGAGCCCCTGGAAATGCCACCACATCTGTGCAGGCTCAAAGCTCGTGAGCCCAAGGTGTCTCTGCCCCCATCATGATGATGGACATGGGGCATCTCTGGGTCAAGCAGGGTCAAATCCAAGGGGAATGGCTTGGTTGGGATTCTGGCTGTGCCGCTGCCTCACCTGTAGCCTTGGGTGCATCCTTTAACCCTGTGGGATGGGGGAAGAGCTCAGCACAGCAAGTTGGGATTCTTGGGGTAGAAAATGCTCTGTAAGAGCCAGAAATTCCTCTGCTCTGAGTCAATTTGGGCTTTCCTTTCCCAGATTTTCTCCTTTCCCTCTCTGTTAGCAGCATCCAGCCTTGAATGAGCCGCAACAGCTCTGGCTTTTCAGGCAAACACATATTTAGAAACCAGAGGGTATTATCCCCTTCGATTACGATCGTTTGAATGTAGGTTGGCTTGACAGCTTAGGTGGAAAATCATCTTCTGAGAGTCCTGACAGCTTCACACTCCCTGTCCTGTTAATCCCTCCCTGTTTGCGCCCTGCTTTGGAAGGAAAAGCTGGGTTTAGGAGCCATTTCCCCAGCAGAGGAGGCATTAAGGTGAATTATTAATGCAGCCATCTCTTCCCAAAAGGCACAAGGGCACGAGAGGAAGACAGGGTGGTGAACGCAGCTTCCCATGCTGCAAACACCCTCATGATGCTCCAGAATGCCCAGGGCTGACCAGGGAGGGATTCACTCACCCCTGTGTAGGTGTCTGTCCATTCATCCCTGCTCTCTGCCCACCCAGGCTTGTCTGTCCCTGCCTGGCTGCAGCACGCTTGGAAAGGCAGGCTCTGCCACATCCCACCTGGGAAGGACCTCTCCATCCTCACCTGCTCCCTCCAAACCTCCCCACTGTATTTTTCCCCTCCTTGAACTGCAATTTTCATCCTTTAAAAAAAACCTCAGCGATGCCTCCCCCACGCCGGGCCCCCTCCCTTGGACCAGGCCTATGAATGAATGCTTGGTGGCCCTGTGATGCCATCTCCATGGTGACAGATGGCAGCCGAAAATGCGGGGATCAGGGTCACATGAGAACAGTGGTAAATTCAGGCAGTTATTTATAGGCTGCTGCTCCAGCGTTTATGGAAATGCGTCTGCCTTCAACCATGGAATCAGCCCTTCGCTTGCTCTCCGGGGCACTGCTCTTCCAGGAGAGACATTACTCATGCTCTGCTTTAATCCAGACTGTTCCTGCTGCTCAAGCTGGTGTTGGAAAAGTACCGGGCTCTCTGGGTTCGGGAGATTTTTTTAGTTTTCCCTTTTTGAGCCTGAGTGTCTGGATCAGCCTCATCCAAAGGCAGCCATAGCCAGAGCTCCTTGGCTTCTGTCTGTGGCATCTCCTGTGCCGATCGCTGGCACCATCTGCAGGGTGACAGCCTGGGCCAGACCCTGAAATTTCAATCCTGAGCGTGCATCTTCATGGCAGAACCCAGATTTAGCCTTGCCTAATCTTTCTTTTTTTGAGTTCCAACGCTGCTGGGGACCTGTCTGTGCCTCAGTTTGCCAACCAGCAGCTCTGGTGATGTGTGGCCAAAGGGAGATCTATAAATCCTCAAGGGGAGCAGATTTAGGACCCCTCAAGGTGTCATTGAGTCACGCAGGAGCTTTCCCCCTCCCCAGCTCGAGTAGGTTCATCTCTGCTCCACGTTGACATGTGGAGGACCAGGGGAGATGAACGGCTGGTTCAGACCCTCTTAATAAGGTTGCTTTGTTTCCTTTTGCTTAAGATCCCCTTAATAAGATCACCAGATCTTCTTTTGTTTAATCTCTGAGTGTGCAGAGAGCTTTCTGCTGCCAGCATTTGCAGCTGAGGGCTCTGCAGCTCCCCTTCCCCAGCCTCCAGAGCTCGTTTCCCCCTCCCCAGTGGAGAAAGCACCAGGATGCAAAAAAAATAAATCTCTACTTCTGGAAATTAAGAAGTTTTTCTGGTGCCTGCAGACATCAGGGCCTTTCTCCCATCGCTGGGCTCTTCCCAGTGCACGTGATGAGCCTGATCCTGCTCTGCATGTGGTGGCTGTCACCTTGCAGCTTGGGGAGAGTTCATCTAGCACCAGCCATGTGTGGGGTTGAATTTCACAGAGATCCTCCACTCCCTCTGATGTCTCCTGGCCCCATGGTTTGTCCCAGATCTGTACCTTCACCTGGGTGCCTGAGCAACCACACTGGAGTGGAGGGGGAAGCATCTGCCAAGGGCTCTCCATCCCTATGGAGCTGATTTGCCATGAGGCATTATTCTCTCCCTGCTTGTTAGTTCCTACCACTGCCTGTCCCCCTAGGAGGGAGCAGGGGACCCCATCACATCCTGGCTGTGCTGGCTCCAAGTCTCACCCTCTCTTCCCAGCCTGGGAGCTGCATCCCTGCCCACCCTCCTCGCTTCTCCTATCAACCAGAAAGCGTGATTTGCAGGAAGGACTGCAACAAGATGCCACGTTAAAACGCAGAAAGCACAAAGCCTTCAGAGCTGTCATCAAGGCTGACTGCAAACCAGAGGAGCTCCTGGCAGGCTTTGCCCTGCACCTCATCTCTTCCAGGCTGAATCAACATCAACCTCAAGCTCTCCTCGTCCCTGCCAAGGTGCATCAACCCCTGTGAGATGTGCAGAGGCACAGCAAGAAGTCGAGCAGACGCCGGGGATTTCACCCAGCAGTAAATCAAAAGCACAATGTCCCTTCTTCCCCTCCAAGTGGCACGATGAGCTGCCTTACCCTGCCTGGGATGGCTAAAGGTGCAGATTTAATGAAGCATGGCTTCATTCCTCCCAGGGGGGACAGGAGGGAGAGTTACGACCGTCGCTTTTGCACTTGGGCATCTCGGTGCAGACGCTGGCTGAGCTCCCAAGTACCTGGGAGAATTGATGATTTTGTGCCTAATAGGCTGGAAAGGGAAACGGGTCCAAAGGCCAGAAATGTGCATAAGTGTTGAGATCCAGGAGCTGGAAGGAGTGTGGCTCTCAGTTGGAGACCTGAATTCTCTGGTGTTTGTCTCTTCCAGATGTGTTTTTCCTCCAGTCAGGGTTTCTTGCAGGCCCAGGAGTTGAATACTGGCACCGGTATCTCCAGCACCAGTAACACACTGGTTAGGGAAATGTCTCCAGGGAACACTGCTGGGGTTTGGATGGATTGAATTTGCATTTTCAGGACCCAGAGGCCTTAATCAATTCCATCAGGTGCTGAACGAGCAACGAACTTCTTTGAAAACTCCTTTTCCCCACCAGTAACCAAGCTGATGCCTGATTAACCCAATTAGGCATTTTCTGAGGGCAGAACTCTCAGCAGCAGTGAATAAAAGAAGAGAGTTGATCTCTACAGGTGTGCCTGGGCTCTCTGCAAGCCACACCACAGTTACTGCATCAAAGCAGCCTAAGTGGCTGTGATAAATCAAGCCTGTCTGAGAAGCTGGGTTGAGGTTTTCTTGCCCTGAAGAGCTGTTGCACGTGTGTTTCTGCCTTCCTCCTGACAAAATACCTGGTGCATCTATATCCCTCTGTGTCCCATTGGGACCCTTTTGCCTGCAGAATTTCACCATTGGCATTAAAAGTAGGTTAATAAATGCAAATACCTCACCCCCAAAGCTGCTTTACACCCTAGCTCAGCCTCTCTCCAGTCTGTGCTGTTCCTGGGCTCAGCTTTGGCATGAGAGGGCACTGGTGTGGCTGGAGATGTGGTGTCCTCTGAGCCCAGCGTTGGGTCTGGGGTCCCTGAGTGTCGCCAGGCTTTGGGCCAGCCCTTCAAAGGCCAGGTTCCAGGTCTGTGCCTGAGGCACAGGGAGCAGAATTTGGGTCCCAACAACTTCTCCTGCCTCCCTTTGTCCCTGTGTGTTCTGAGATAAAGCAACTTCTCTAATTTATCAAGCTGTTGCTGGAGAGTTTCCTGGGCACTCATAGCCCAGAAGGCCAAATGTATCCTGAGCTGTATCCAAAGCAATGGCAGCAGCACGGTGAGGGGATTCTGCTCCTCTGCTCTGGTGAGACCCCACCTGGAGCCCTGTGTCCAGTTCCGTAGTCCTCAGCACAGGAAGGACATGGAACTGTTGGAGTTAGTGCAGAGGAGGTCACAGAGATGATCCAAGGGCTGGAGCACCTCCTGTACAAAGACAGGGTGAGAGAGTTGGGGTTGTTCAGCCTGGAGAAGAGAAGGCTCCAGGGAGACCTTAGAGCAGCCTCCCAGGACTGAAAGGGGCTCCAGAAAAGCTGGGGGTGGGGGGCTCTTGATCAGGGAGTGCAGGGATAGGACAAGGGGTGAGGGTTTTCATCTGAAAGAGGGGAGACTGAGATGAGATCATAGAAAAAAATGTTTTTTTGTGAGTGTAGGGAGGCCCTGGCCCAGGTTGCCCAGAGCAGTGGTGGCTGCCCCATCCCTGGAGGTGTTCAAGGTCAGGTTGGATGGGGCTTTGAGGCCCCTGATCCAGTGGGAGGTGTCCCTGCCCATGGCAGGGGGATTGGAACTGGATGGGCTTTGAGGACCATTCCAAACCCCTGGGGCTGCTTTTGGCCGGGGGATGCGTTATAAAGAGGATTTGACCTTTCCCCACAGCACCAGGGTGGGCACAGCTGACCCCACCCCATTTGCCAGGCCTCCCCACTATATTATTTTGACGCAAGACTCCCCTCGGAGAGGGATGGGAAGCGGGGGGTGGCCCGGCACCCCAGCTTTGACGCGCAGCTCCGGTGACTCAAGCCTGCGTCAGGGGCCGCGTGTCCCTTCTTTCTTTATGTTTTTTATTGACTTTCCCTTTATTTCTTTATTTTTTGGAGTTACCTCCCCTTCGGCGAAGGGGAGCGGGGCCGGGCTGAGCCAAGCGCGCATCTTCCGGGCGGTGGCAGGGAGGGAGGAGGGGACGTAAGCAAAGCAAAGCCAAGCGGTTTCCCGGTGCGCAGCCACCGGTACCCGAGCATCTTCGCCGTCGGTCTCGCTCCTCCCAGCACGGGAGCTGGGGGAACCTGGTCCTGAGAACCGCTCCGTTTTTCACGGGGACCGGACAAATTTTCCCGGCAACCGGCACGGTTTTTTTTTTGCCGAGAACCGGTCGGTTTTTGCCGGGAACTGGCCAATCCCCACCTCCCCGGGAGCCACCGGGCAGCCACATCCGAGGTAAGGATGCACTCCCCGTCCCCCCCTTCCCAAGGACCCGCTCCCCTGGGGGGTCCCCACCTTTCCAGGCTCTCCCTGGTTTGTCCTCTCCCTCCACACCGCTGCTATTGGGGTCTTTTTGGGGAAGATGCTCAGGGCTGGATTGGGTGGAGGGAGGATGATGGGGGTGACACTTCAGCCTGGAAGCATCAGGCGTGGTCCTAAGGGTGGTGGCGCGGAGGGCTAGGGGTACATTTCATGGCAGCAAATGATTTCAGTGACCCCGGAGAGGCTGGGGGTGGCTGCTGGGGGGTGGCACTGGTGGGGGGCTCATCCCCTCTGAGCTGCTGCCCGAGGATGTTGAGAAACGCAGCTTCGAGGTTGACCTTGACAGTAACATTGGGAGAGGAGAAAGCACTCGGCTGCGTTGGTTATTTCATTCCTGGCTCTCGAAGTATTGGGTGTTTATTTTCTGTCCCCTTTTTTTTAATTATTTTACGCTACTCCCTGAACGTGAATCTCTGGTTTTGAGGCAGAAAAATGAAGCTTGGGATCCTGGTTTTGTGTAGTTCTCAGTATTGGCTGTGGGGAGTCTGTATTCCCTTCTGTGCATTTATTGGGCTGGATGTGCCCAAAGGTGTGTATTTTGGGCTGGCATTTGGCCAGGTGCAGATTTGCATCACTTTAGGAACGTGAGGCTTAGACTGGCTGAGAAATCTGGCCACAGTAAAGGACCCAGAAGGTGAAGTCCTGCTTCTCAGATCGTGTCTTGTGTCTGAGGCACCTGAGGTTTGAATCCACCAGGAGCTGATGCAACTGTTTCTGGTCTTGGTAGGAAAAAACCCGAAATGCCACAGCAGCTGAGCTATTCTCAGCAGGGCGTAGAGTTTCTTGTGAGTATCTCCCTAGAGGTGTCAGGACTAGGTCAAGGAACCTGGATGATGGTTTGACTGCAGCTGAGCTGCTTGGAAGTGAAATAAAATATGGGTCTGATCTCTCTCTTCTGGGATAAATTGGAGATGACTCCACTGAAGCCAATAGGAATAAAAAAAGGGTTTGGTTTAAACCTGGAGTGACTCCACTGCTACTTCAGGCTTGCACAGAGCAGGGAATGGAGTTATACCAGCACCAAGACAGAGTCACGAGGATCAAATTTACCCTAGAGCAGATGCTGACCTACGCACATCCAGGCTAAACCATTGCCTTGGGAGGAGAGGCTCTGATTTTACCCTGTTTGGACTTGTTTGTTTACAAACGTAGCAGCAGCTTCGTGAATTACAATAGGGAACAGCCGTGCATGCAGAGGGATTTGGTTCTTGCCTGGTTTAGGATAAACCTGGACTGGTTTTGTGTTCAATCACTAACCAGGGGATGAGTTAAGAGGGATCACGGAGATCTAACTGGAAGAGATCATCTGGTGAATCAAACAGAGCCCTGAAGGAATCATATGACGGTTGGCTTTGATATGATGTCACTCTTCTGCAGCTGATGTATGTTTTCATGGTACTAAATGAGAGATGAAAGGAGACCAAATGTGATGAATCAACGGGCTCATACACTTTGTGAGAAACCCAATTGCCAAGGCTTCCCCTCCTCCTGGGCTGTTGTGTCTGTCTCATGACCCATCTGCAAAACTGCCCTTCCTGAAGGTTTTTTGGTACCTATTAAAGAAAAGAATCGCTGTAATGTCCCAACCTGTCCTGGGGCATAAAAAAAACTGAGCAGGGGATGGTGGGAGATGCACCCACCTCTGAGGTGGAGCGGGCAGTGGGGGCTGGGGTAGCTCCACCTCTGCTTGCCTTTATAGGAGCTGGGTTATTTATAACATCTGGGTGCTTTTGCTGGCAAAAGCTACTTAGGTAGGTGTAAGACAGAAGCGGAGGCAGCTCTGATTCATCAGCAAATGTGAACCTCTCCTGTGTCATGATGCTAAAGTGAGCCTGAATGTTCACACGGGAAGGATGCGGTGCAGAGCATCTCCAGCTCCTCTGGCATATCCATCTGCTCTCAACCCCACGCTGGGGCTGGGAGCTTGGTTTCCAGCCAAGTTTCTTGTGGGTGCTGTTGTCCTCGGGACCCCTGTGCTCTGCTGCCTGCTCATGCTGACCCCGTTGGAAGTTTGTGCCTCTCCACATGTGGGGGTGAGGGAGGGAGTGCGCTGGGCTGCAGCTCGGCTGGTGGGACTGAGTCACCGGATGTCATCTCCGCGGGGTGTTGAGAGCACGGTGCTAATTAGCAGGGTTCATTTAAAGAATGGGAGAGAGGGAGCAGCCCTAATGAGCCCAGATGGCAAAAACCTTCCTCATGGAGCCAGAGAGGAGAGCAGGGACGAGCAAGGCCTGAAAATATTTAAGATGGAGGCATCTTGGACTGGCCTTGGCTCGTGGAAGGTAGGTTGGCATGACAGAGGCTGCAGGAAAGTCCTTGGAGCAGGGCTGGGGGGATCAGAGCTGCAATGCTTCTGTGTTGGGCAAAAATCTCTTCTCAGGGCTTTGAAGTGGGGTTTGGATGCTGCTGGGAGGGTCTTGTCCTTGGTATCTTGGGCTTGTAAGAGTAGGATACCTCTCAAAGGTGGGACACCTCTAAAAGGTGGAGGCCCTTCTGATTGTGGGGAGCTGCAGGTAGGGGCCTGGAGCTGCTTTTCTTGTGATTTGCTCTCAAATCCAGGATGTGCACCCAGGGCTCCTTCCCTTTGCTGCTCGGCTCTGCAGCGTACAGGGGGGCGGTGGGAAGGATGCTTGTTTCTTCCCTCTGCCTCCCCTCCCCAGGGCTCTCGGGTTCCTGGGTGACCTTGGATCCATCCCTTCGTTTTTCTGCTTCAGTCACCTCACCGGCACCAAACAGCCCAGCCCAGGGTGCAAGGTTTCCCTGGCCCCATGTGTGTTGGGAGGGGATGGGGAGCTGCAAATCGATGCTCAGATCTCCCAGCCTGAACTCGAGAGTGGCCTTCCACCTCCTGAAACCCTTCTGTGCTCCTGGCTCTTTTGTTCTTCCCTCCCTTCCCTGCTCTGTGACCTTGATGGAGTGAGCTGGACCTTCCTGTGTCTGGAGAGCTGAATGCTTCACCAGGAGCATCTCTCCCACCCTCTCCTTTAGGAGATGCAGGGGATTTGCCTGGAAGCTGAGTGCAGCATGGTCCCAGCTGAAGGAACAGAGGTGATGGGATAGGGAGGGACCAGCAGAGAGTCTCCATGGTTTAAATGTTAATTTTGCATTCACTCAAGTTCAGCTTTTGTTTTCCCTGACTCAGTTTCCCCTTTACAGATCCAATCAGGGTATAAGTGTAGAATTTAGACACAGGAGAGGAGAAATCTCCCCTCCGTGCCTGTCCTTCAGACCCAGAGCCCGTTTGCTGCTGGTGGCTGCTCTCCTCAGAAGCTGCTCTGCATCTCTGTTTCCTCCCCACCTGCCTCTATGTCCCCAGGCCTAGGTGAAAGCTTTGCTGACACGTTCCCAGCCTGCTTTTTGCTCCCCAGCTGCCTTCCTGAGAACACAAGGATGGGCTGAGGCAGGACACGGGGCTTGGAGCATCCCTCCTCCACTAAACCATTTGTGACGCTGCTGGCAGGGCTGGGCTGGGCGATGTGGTACCTTCAGCTCCCAGAGGTCTTCTGTCATCCCCAGTAACAGCTTTTCCCCAGTGGGTGTTTCTATTTTCACCTGGGATCGATAAGAGCCTCTGGGCAAGGATTAAACCCCCTGAGTGTAACAAAGCAGGAGCTTCTCCCTCTCTGCTCTTTCCCTGGGTGGGGTGAATCCAGTTTGTACCATGGCAAACCATTGCCATGTGCCTTCAGCCAACTGCAGCTGTGGCTCCTGAGCTGCCAGTGCAATGGGATGTGGTGGTCAAGCCACCCCTCTGTCACCTGGGCTGGTGGGACATGATTAGGGGATTGGCACCTGGTGCAAGCAAGAGCCCTGGGCTCAGCCTGTGAGTCTGGTGCTGGAGCGGGGCTCAGGGGGTGATGGTTGCTTTGCATAGGGGCTGAGATCCTGCGAGGGGTTAGAAATGAAGGCACCGAGCAGGGACCATGGAAATGGGAATCCCATTGAAGGAGATACCTAAGGACACTGAGTAGTGGGAGATGCAGGAGGTAAATTATCCCCAGGGCCAACCCAGTGGTGCTTTCCCCAGTGTCTCCCCTCTTTATGCCCTGTGGGATGTTGGCTCCTCTCAGGTGATCTCTAGAGACACTGGCACCAACCCCAACACAAACTGGTCCTGCCATGGGAAAAACCATGGTCCCTCTCCGGGCACCAGTGTGGGTGACACCAGCACTGGTTTTACCTGAGCAAGGCAGTTGCTGCAAAGGCACTCCTGGCCCCACAGTGCAAGCGAGGTTATTACAAGCTGTGGGCTCTGAAAACCCCTAATCTGCCTTCTAAAGAGAAAGAAAAAATGCACATTTAAGAAAATTAAGGTCACGAGGACTAAGTAAACAAACTGAATCTCCATCTGTCAGTGACAAGGGTTTTCTATCTCTCTCTGGCCTGCAAAGCTCCTGGTTGTCAGCTGATCTGCCCTGTCTTTCTCGCAGGGTGGTTATTATTTTTGGCAGATGAATTTTTGATTAAATTCCCTTTCAATCAAAGAAATGAGTGGAAATACCTTTCTGGGATTTGGACTGGGCTTTCCAGTTCAAGGGCTGCAGACCTTGGGGCTGCTGCAAAGCGCTGGGGAGATGAATAGGGAGAGCCTCGTTGGTCTCGGTGTTGCCTGGATCGGCTCCCTGTGCCGTGTGGGTCGGTGGCTTTGTGCTGGTTCTGGCTGGGCTCATCTTATGGTGGGTGGTGAAGGTTGGGTACACTCATGGCACCACTGTTGGGAACAGTCGCCTCTCCTTCAGGCATGGGTCTCCTCTGAGTGACACCACCATCGCTAGGCTGGAGCTGAGCCATTTGGGAGAGCAGGATCTCCCCAAGGAAACCATCAGGACACCGTGACAGAGCTGTGCTGGAATAAAGCTTTGGGCCTCTACCATGGTTTTCCCCTGCACTGCTTCAATTTGGGCACATCTGCCACGGGGAGGAAGACTTCTACCTCTTCTCCTTCACCCTTGTCTCATCTTCTGGTGTTGCCTCACCCTAGTGCTTAGAGAGACCTTGCCCCAGGAGAGCTGTTAAACACTCCTTTTTATTCCCAGATCCTTTGGGAATGTTGCTCTCTTGAGTGTACTCCAGGGAGTTGAGAGCCTTTGGGGCTTTGGAGATTCTTGAAGAAATCTGCTTCTCAAGGACCACCGTGTCCTGCTGCCTCTCAGCTCCTAAGGATAACGCAGGGGGTGGGGGGACCTAAACTGAGGAGGGGGACACGTAGAGATCCAGACAGAAGTGCCATGGGGTCTGTCCAGGCACAGGCCTGGCTCAACACCACCTTCTTCGAGGGTGGGCACCTCCCAGGCCTTATTCCAAGGAGCTGAGTTGCCTCAGGAGAGCGGTTTGGGTACCCTCATCATGGGGCACTGAGCTCAGGGACCTCAGCCAGCAGGTCCTGGGTCTTCTGGGCTCCATCCCTGATATAAAGGGAGATTTTAGCCCCTGAGGCTGAGTCCTCCTGAAGGTCTGAGTCACCCTCACAAGGAGCTTAAGTGGCTGCTGAGCAGACAAGGAGCAGCAAACAACTTGTGGGAGATTTAGCCAGGTCTATGCTAATTAGCCTGATCCAAAATCAATGGAAATCCTAGTGGTTTCTTGGCTGCTGGATGAGGCCCTTCCCTACTCTGCCTGGCCCTGTTCTGGCTGAGGGTGCTCCAGCCCCAGGCAGCCATGTGCCAGTAATTGCCACAATCGAGCCATGAGTGGTTTACGTGAATGAGCCCTCGTTAGGAAATTAAACATTGCTCGGCCGGGCTTGGAAGAATAATTCAAACGGCTTCTCTGGAGGAGCCGGATCCAAGAAAGATGTGGAGCCGACAAGGTTGCCTGGCAACGGATGCAGCCGACAGCTGAAAATAGCTTTTCTAATAGGAACAAGGCCTGGCAAAGAGGGAACTTTCTTCAGGGGTGAAAAAGCACCAAGGTGAGAGCGAAGGAGGGTGAGGTTTCCTCTTGCCAATGCTTTGCTTCCTTCCCACACCGGGTCGGGACCTCGGTGCGCCCGTTGGGATGGGCTTTGCTGCCTGGGCTGAACCTGCTGCCGTGAAAAGGCTTGGGATTGTGATCTAAATTGGGTCAAGATGATGGATGTTTGTCCAAAGGAAAAAAAGAGCTGGGGATGGCTCTGCCAACTCTGGGAGAGTTGTCCTTCAGCTCGCCAGAGGGAGCAGTGGAAGGTCCATCCTGCATCCTGGTGCTCACCTGTGCTGAGCATCACCCCAAGGACTGTGCTGATGGGTTGTTGGTGCAATGTCACCTGTGAGCTGCCACCTGGGTCTGGTATGAGCTTTGAACCAAACAAGAAAGCCCCCAGGGGGAAGGTGAGAGGATGCTGTGGCCAGGCTGGGGTGGGGCAGGTCCCCAGGCGTGGCACCATCACTCCTCCAGGGGCTGGTGAGCAGCCTGTTGTCCCCTGGGAAGAAGGAATGAAAGGTAGAGAAAAGAAGCAAGCATGGCCCTTCATGAGAGTTGATTTCCATCCTGTGGGATTTCTTGTGGAGTTTCTGTGTCTGCTCCCCAGCTGGTGAAGCTCCATAGACCCAGCTAAGGAAGGCCCAGTCTAACCCCAGTTCTCCCAGTATGGCAAGGAGGGCTGCGGTGCTTTCCCAGGCTGGGGAGCCCCAGCCCAGCAGAGTGGATTTCCCTGCTTCCCAAAGGCTTTTCAAGGTGGAGGTGAGCGTTGCAGGGCTGGGTCATGGTCTCTCCCTGCAGTGCCTCCGTGCAGCATCACTCGCAAACACGTGGCCGCCTGTTTGTGAACACAACCCACCGTGCACACCCGCTCATCACCACACCAGGGCTCCCACCATGGGTCTAAAATAGACCCTGCCCTTGCACACCACAGCCCAGCACCCCTGAGATCTGGTGCCATCAGTCTGGGGAGTGAGGCAGTGGGGGCAAACTGGGGTAACCTCACGGATGCTGTGGGACTGGTGGGGCTGTCCCTGGTCAAGGCTGCTCCGTGCTGAAGGCTGGGAAGGTTGGAGGGGCAGGGACGATCGATGGCTTTGCCTTGGCTGCTGCTGGTTTGCAGCCATTATCTGTTGTAAAGCTGCCTGGGAAGACTTAGCTCAGGCTCCCAGGCTTTTAAATCACTCCTGATAATGTCCAGGGGTGGAGAGATAGCCCAGGCTTTTGTCACGGTCCCCTCGGTGCTCCCGAGCCATTGTGGGGCTGAGCTGAGGGGCCAGGAGGGGAGGGAGTGGGGCAGGGAGGGCAGAGCCCTGGCTGGCAGTGCTGCTGCCCTTGGAAACAGGGTTGACAGAAGATAACAGAGGTGTCACAGTGATGTGATTTGGCTCCATTGCTGGTCACCATCCCTGCAGTCCAGGGAAATTCCTTCCTGTGGGTTGCTGGAGGCTCCACTCCATGAATACAACTCCTCGTACAACTTTCTCTCCAGATCCTTCAAAGCAGGTGAAGGGTCCGAAGGAGAAGCCGTATGAGGAGTGGCTGAAGTCACTGTGTCTGTTCAGCCTGAAGAAGAGGAGACTGAGAGGGGATCTCATAGCAGGCACTGAGCTCTTCTCTCCGGTCGCCAATGGCAGGACCCGAGGAAATGGCAGGAAGATGCCAGGGGAGGGTTAGGTTGGACATGAGGAGAAGGTTCTTCCCCCAGCAGGTGGTGGAGCACTGGAACAGCTCCCCAGGGAAGCAGTCACAGCCTGACAATATTCCAGAAGCATTTGGACAGTGCCCTCAGCCCCACGGGGTGAATGTTGGGGTTGTCCTGTGCAGGGACAGGAGTTGGACTCGATTGTCCTTGTGGGTCCCTTCCAACTCAGGTCATTCTGTAATTCTGTGATAAATGCTGAGCTAGGGGGTTGCTCCTGGTCTATCATTCATGGAGAAGGCATCTCCCAGCCCAGAAGGAGGTCCCCAAGGGCATGGGGCAATGAACATCCTTCTCCTCCTGGTGCTGCTGCTCCCACCAACACAGGACACCCTTAGGCCATGGCAAAACCAACTCCTCCTCTGTTGACCCCTTCCCCATCCAGGTCCTGCTGATGAAGAGGAGGTGAGGCCAGAGCTGTAGCTCACACAGGCACCGTTCCCTGCTGGACACTCATCTCCCCTCGCCCCATCCTGCCCCCCGGGGCCACGTGGAGCCGTCCTGATGCCGAAGAACAGCAAGGTGACGCAGCGGGAGCACAGCAGTGAGCATGTCACCGAGTCGGTGGCCGACCTGCTGGCCCACGAAGAGCCTGTGGACTACAAGCGCAGCATCCTCAATGTGACAGGGGAGACCTGGGACAAGCAGAAGGATGGAGAGGAGGAGCTGGATGCTGAGAACCGGCCAGCATGGAACAGCAAGCTGCAGTACATCCTGGCGCAGATCGGTTACTCCGTGGGGCTGGGCAACGTCTGGCGCTTCCCCTACCTCTGCCAGAAGAATGGAGGAGGTGAGACATGGGGCAGGGATGGGCTCGGCTCTTGGAGAAGGGGGTATGGCCCAGTCCTGCCTCGCTGCGTGTTGGGATGTGGGTCCTGGGGCAGGACGGGTTCTTATTTGGGCTCTGAAGAGGGAAAGGAGCACCCAGAAGTGAGCACACTTCCATGGGTGTGTCAGTGCAGAGATGCAGGAACCACAAGGATAGGCTCTTCCTAAAGGTTGTCTGCCTCTGTGTTCCAAAGTCAAGGCAAATCCCAGGCTGGGAGCCAGGATTTCTTGCTGCAACCCTCAACAATTTCTCTTGGTCCTGAAGCCACATTGTGTAGGCTCCAGCCCTCTCCCAAATCCTCCTTCCAGCCAGCCCATCCTCCCATCCCACCCCATGCCCCCTCCTTGGACTTCCAGGAGCAGCCCAGAGGGCCAGGTCTCTTCCTGCCATGCTGAAGCCCAACAACCTTCATGACACTGATGAGAGGGTGGGTCACTCATCATTAATCCAAACCCAGCACTGACTCTTGGAGCCATGGGAAGCAGCTCCTGTCGAGTGGCACTGAATGAAGCCCGGATCAGCCCAGCTTTTCCCCTCTCCCCCTTGCACTCCCATCGTTCCCAGCCCTGCATCCTTCACTGTGCCCCCAGCCCCAGAGCTGGCAAGCCTGCAGAGCTCTCAATAATTAAAACATCACTGGTGTCATCTTTAAGATGAGTCATTCTCCCAAACGAAGACCTGTGCAGTCAGCGCTTCCCACCCCGGGGCTGCTTGCGCCCCATCGCCCTCCCTTTCCAGCTGTGGCCACTTCTGCATCCCAGCACCTTCCCAGCCACTGGCACCCTTGGCTCTCAGTGTCCTGGTTGGGCTCCGAGGCTCGGTTTGGGTGCAGCACAGCTTTGCACACCGAGTTCCCTGGGTTGCAAAGCTGATGTGGGAGTCTCAGCACGGTCTGGGGCTGCAGCGAGGATTATAGGATCATAGAATGGTTTGAGCTGGAAGGGACCTTAAAGCCCATCCAGTTCCAACCCCATCTGCCATGGGCAGGGACACCTCCCACTGTATCAGGGGGCTCAAAGCCCCATCCAACCTGGCCTTGAACACCTCCAGGGATGGGGCAGCCACCACTTCCCTGGGCAATCTGGGCCAGGGCCTCACCACCCTCAGCGTGAAGAATTTCTCCCTGATGTCTAATCTAAATCTTCCCCCTTCCAATTTAAAGCCATTCCCTCTCATCCTGTCACTCCAGGCCCTTGTAAAAAGCCCCTCCCAGCTTTCCTGGAGCCCCTTTCAGTCCTGGGAGGCTGCTCTAAGGTCTCCCCAGAGCCTTCTCTTCTCCAGGCTGAACAACCCCAACTCTCTCAGCCTGTCCTCACAGTAGAGATGCTCCAGCCCTCGGATCATCTTTGCAGCCTCCTCTGGACCCATTCCAACAGTTCCATCTTCTTCTTATGTTGGGGATTCCAGAGGTGGACACAGGGCTCCAGGTGGGGTCTCATGGATCTGCAGGCGTTGTGGGGCTCAAATGCTGCGTCAGCTGCGCGTGCGTGGGCGTTGATGCTGCGGGGAGGGTTGTGTGCGTGGCCTGAAGGAGGCTGGAGGCAGAGGTCTCTGCTGCCCTGTGTGGTTGTGGAACTTTCACCTCAGCTGTCTCAGGTGCTGGGTAGCAGGAGTTTCAGTTTGTGTTCCCAGGGTGGGATACATTGTGGTATATTCCCTAGCAATTCCAGGGTTGAATTTGCTCTCAGTGTTGGGGGAGCATTAAGCAAGTGTTTTGAGACAAAAGGCCAGGTGGGATGTGACGTGGGGACAGGGAATTGAAGCTACAGCATCCCTGGGATTGCTGCAGCAGAGGAGGTGGCTGTGCTGAGCTTGAAGCCGGTGGCTCAAGATCCCCTGCCCTGTGGTGGGACACAGGGACACTGACACAGGCAGGTGCTGGCACAACTGGTTTGTTTTAGAAGCAATCTGCTGTTGTGTGATATCTCCCTACAGCAGGTCTCAAAAAAGACTTTACAAGGCTGCCCTATCCATTGCCCCTGTTTTACAGATGGGGAAAGTGATGCACGGAGCTTGGGCAGTGGATTGCTGAGCTTTCCTGTGCTCCACATTAGTTCTCCTTCTTCTTTTTTACCCAAGTGGCATCGTCTCCTCTGCGCAGACACTGACTTTCTGCCTTTGCTTTCCACATTTAACCTTGTGGCCCGTGGCTGAGGTTTCCACCAGGCTGTGAGGCTGATGCCAGACAGGTGAAGCTGAGGGCTGATGGACAGACCACTTCTGGGTGTGCTGAGTAGCCCTGGGATGTGGTGGTGCCTGCTGCTTTCTCTCCTGCTTCCCAGATGGGGGCATCTGCGGGGGAGAATGGCTGCGTGCTGGTAGCAACATGGGCTGGAGCCAGTTTGCCAGGACTTGGCATGGTGGGAGCTGGCACGGGCTGGCAGCACTGCCCGTCGTGCTTCCACAGTGGTGCTGCCAGGCACGGCGGTGCGTGGGTATCAATCAGCTGGTGCCCATCTTTCCAGAGGTCACAGGAAGAAAATCTCCAATATTGGACAAATTTGCATCTGAATCTGTCCATCTGTCTCATCTTTGTCCATCTGTACATTGAGATGCGGAAGCCCAGGAGGGTTTTGCAGAGATGGGATGCTCGTGGTCCTTCCCAAATTACACTGGGCTCCAGCTCTGCCTCTCCTTTCATCCTCCTAATCACCCTGGGCCTCTGCATCTTAAATTCTATCATGATTCTGTGGTTCTCTCTCCACCTGTGTTTCTAACACATCAACCCCCAACACACTGCCAGCACGCTCAGCCCAGGACATCCCTGTGAGCTGAACCGCTTTGCGGATCCAATGCTTGGAGCAGCATCAGCTGCCACAGGTCCTGCCCAGATCTGGAATGTAGAGACCCAAATTCCTGCTTCTCTATACCCAGCCATGCCTCAGTTTCCCCACTGGCACAGCAGTCAATAATGAACTGTAATTAGTGCAATGAGTAGAAGTTTCTCAGCTTGTGCCAAAGTCTCTGCTGTCCTGGATGGTTGAGAGGCTCCTCTTGGGTGCTGGGTAGCAGGAGTTTCAGTTTGTGTTCCCAGGGTGGGATACATCCTGGCGTATTCCCTAGCAATTCCAAAGCTGAATTTGCTCTCAGTGTTGGGGGAGCATTAAGCAAGTGTTTTTAGACAAAAGGCCAGGTGGGATGTGAAGCGGGGACAGGGAATTGAAGTTACAGCAGCCCTGGGATTGCTGCAGCAGAGGAGGTGGCCGTGCTGAATTTGAAGCCGGTCGCTCAACCCCATCCTGTGGTGGGACAACCTGTGTGGTTGTCCAACACAACCAAGCTCTGGCGGGTGCCTTTGGATCGCCTGCCACCTCGCGGGAGCGACCCACACTCGGCCGAGCTGTTCCTCAGCCCCTGGCAGGAGGTTGCAGCAATTCTGCAGCGTGAGTCATCGCGTCCTTTTTTTACGGTCGCTTCGTTACGCTTCAGGGATTGCTGATTTCTCTGTGGCCTCCTCAATTAGGCAGAGATTAACTGAGTTTCTAATTTGAGCTCTTTCTACCCCTGCCAGAGGACCTCACTCTGCACGTGGCGGTGTTGGGGGAGTGAATGGTGCTGCTGGAGATGTGGGTGTCAGTGTGGGTGTCAGTGCAAGCAGGACCTAGGTAAAGAGGAGGGCTCTTTCTTCCCTGTGTGTCCCCAGGGCTTGGCTTCTGGAGGTGTCTCTGCTTGTGTTGGGGTCTATCCTGCACTGGCAGGGGATGTTGCACCCTTCCACCTGTGTGTGTTTGCTCCTCTTCGTGGCTGTTTTCTCTGCTGCCCGAGCACTGGTGTTCATACCTAGATCCATTGCAAACGAACCAATGGACCAGACAGAGCCTCTCCCAGCTCTGCGCTGTCTGTCCATCCCTGTCCATCCATCCCTGCTGCATGAGAGCAGGCAGAGGTGGCCCCATGATGAGCTTTCTCTCCCCTGCCAGGTGCCTACCTGGTCCCATACCTGGTCCTGCTCATCATCATCGGGCTCCCCCTCTTCTTCCTGGAGCTGGCAGTGGGGCAGCGGATCCGCCGGGGCAGCATCGGCGTCTGGAATTACATCTGTCCTCGGCTGGGGGGCATTGGCTACGCCAGCTGTCTCGTGAGTGCACCCAAGGGTCCCCTTGGATCCCCACCTCACAGGATGGCTTTGCATGATGCAAAGCAGGGGGTGGATTGGAAACAAACCTTGAGAGCCTCCACACAGGGGTTTGAGAGGTCAAGGGGAGTTTTTCCAGCTTCACCCGTGGGTCTAGGGCTGGGTGGGAATGGGCCCATCCCCTGATCGCAGCACCCCTGCTCCTCCCAGGTCTCTGCCCAGCAGGGGACACTGCTGGGAACAATGTCACTGCCCTGTGATTTAACACCTGTCCTCCTTTCTGCCCCCAGGTCTGTTTTTTTGTTGGTCTCTATTACAATGTCATCATTGGCTGGAGCATCTTTTACTTCTTTAAGTCCTTCCAGTACCCTCTGCCCTGGAGCGAGTGCCCCATCGTGAGAAACGGTTCGGTCGCTGGTAAGGGGTGGCCACTGGTGCCAGGGGAGGCTCAGCTGGAAGGGAACAGTTCCCAGGGAAGGGGAGGCTGTGGAACACTGGGGACCCCCAACCTCTGTAGCTGTTGCAGGTTGGGGACACTGGAGGCTGAGGTGTCTTTTGGGGCATTGTGTCCTCTCCAGTTCAGTTGCCTTGATCATATGGAGATGTTCCCCTTGGGCTGGATGAGTCTGTCCCATGCTGTCTGTCCTCACTGATGGGATTTGATGTCAGCTGGGGATCCAGAGCTTGGGTCTCCAGGCTGGCTCAGTGCTTGAGGCCATGAGCATGGAGGGAGGCAGTGAGAGCCAGACAGGGCTCACCTGGCTGCTCCATCAATTCCTGACTGAGTTGCTGATGGAGCTAATGGTGTTTAATAAGAGCTAAGCATCTCCGTGGGACACACGGGGAGGTTTTATAGCAAATGCAAATATCTCTCCTTGTATTTAACACCTTATTTTCACATGACAATAGTGTTATGTCCTGTCTCTTCATTTTCCTGCTACAAAAAGAGCCTCATTATTCCTGACCCTTAAGTTTCCAGGTGTGACTGCCATTCCTGGCTGGCTCTGGCAGGTCTTTGACATTAGTTGATGTTCATCCCCAAAGAGATGGTGGGTGACTCTCCCCCAGCCCCCTCACGCTCTCCTGTCTCTCCTTGGTTGCAGTTGTGGAGACCGAATGCGAGAGGAGCTCGGCCACCACCTACTTCTGGTACCGGGAGACCCTGGACATCTCCAACTCCATCTCAGAGAGCGGGGGCCTCAACTGGAAGATGACACTGTGTCTGCTGGTGGCCTGGAGCCTTGTTGGCTTGGCCATGATCAAAGGCATCCAGTCCTCAGGGAAGGTGGGTAACGGGGGCCACCCGAGCCTGGCTGCGGTCTGTCATTGAGGCAGAAACCTCCTACCTGGGTCACGCTCTCCTGCCCTGATCTGGGGTGGATGGGGATGCTCATGCCTGCTCCAGAGTTGGGGCCATCTCTGGGAGGATCCAGAATAAGCTCAAAAGGGGCTGTAGGGATGAGGTTTAGTCCAACTGACAACCACAGTTGAGGCCCAGGGCTCAGCCACATCAAGCTGGCAAAATCACCTGCCCAGTCACTGCGTTTGGGGGCTGTCAACTGTCCGATCCCCTGCTGGATGTAGGGGTGAGAGAATCCACCTGAGTGGATGCAGAGGTGAGAGCTGAGCCCTCCTTCACGGGGGGACACTGGGACTCTGTGCAGGAGCAGCAGGACAGAGAGGACCAATAGCTTGCAGAGGCGTTTCAAGCAAGGCTGTGTTAGCAGCAGGGTTGGATGGAGAAAGGTATGGTCTCCCAGGACACTTGAACATCCCTTTCTCCAGATGTGCTCTGCAAAACATCTGGTGTCTTACCACATAGCAGAGGGCAATGAGACCCCTGCCCCATGGCCCCAAGAACAAGGTGGTGGGAGTGAGCTGCAGAAGCAGAACCATGGTAGGAAGTCTCTCCCTGTCTACATCTGCTCATCAGGGCACTGGAAATGTGCTCCAAGCCAGGAACCAGCTGGGGCTGCCAGCAACCCTGGGCAGATGCTGGGGGAAGGGGGTGGTGGGGTGCAGAGCTGTCCTTGACCTCAATTCTCTGGGCACCAGAGGCTTGTGATTCAGAGATTTTCTTGCCCTAGGTGATGTACTTCAGCTCACTCTTCCCCTACGTGGTCCTGGTTTGCTTCTTGGTGCGGGGACTTCTGCTGCGTGGGGCGGTGGATGGGATCATGCACATGTTCACCCCCAAGGTGAGACCCTCCAAGCCCAGCAGACTCCAAGCAGGTTCTCATTCCAGCTGGTCACACCTGATTTTCCCTTATGCTCCCCACCCCCAAAACCAAGAATACCAACCCCAAACTGCCTTGGAGATCCTGATAAATCAGCAGGGTCCAGACAGGGTGGCCAAGAGTCAAACCAGCTCGCCACCTTGGAGTGGCTTTGGGCCTTAACATTGTTCCTGTCACCTTTTGGTGCCCAGATGCCAAGCTGGGGGTGTGGGAGTGCCCGAGGCGATAGATTTAAAGGCTTCATGGGAAGATGCTGGCTGACAGCAAAACCTCTGTTGGTGGCACACGTCCATTAATTAAAGAGCTAATTAATTAGTTAAGCAGAGATGTAGATGAATCAGCTCAGCCAGCGAGGCTGTTAAAGGATATTAATTATGGTCTCTTGATGAATGATGCCTGGAGGCCTCCAGCCTGCAGCGCTGGCTCACAGGAGAGGGGGGATGTGGCTGGGGGTTGGGAGGTTAAACAAACCCACCTTTGGATTCAAGTGCTCCAGGTGCTCTGGAAGCAGGAGATGGCTGGGGGAGGATGGACACCCATCGCTGGGCGGCGTGTGGCTCGCTTGGGTTCCAAGATGGAGATGTCAGCTCCCAGGGCAGCTGGGTTGTCTCCTGGGAACCTGTAGGGCTTTGCACTGGGAGATGGAGCATCCAGAGACATGGTCAGGTCAAATCTTCACCTGCTTTTCACCACGTCTTAGCTTTGTCCTCTGTGACAAAAAGGACCTGTGAGTGCTGGGTAATGCAAGACGTGATTGTGGTAGATCAAAGCAAGCCCATGGCTGCTCCAAAACCAGCTCAAGTTGTAGGCACAGCAGCTTTTTGATTTAGCTCTGGCTCCAGTGGGATGGGACCACCTAACTACTTCTTTGGTCTCGCTTCCAAGGTGGACAAGATGCTGGACCCCCAGGTGTGGCGGGAGGCAGCTACGCAGGTTTTCTTTGCCCTGGGCTTGGGCTTTGGAGGAGTCATTGCCTTCTCCAGCTACAACAAGCAGGACAACAACTGCCACTTTGATGCCACGCTTGTCTCCTTCATCAACTTCTTCACATCCGTCCTGGCCACCTTGGTTGTGTTTGCTGTGCTGGGCTTCAAGGCCAACATCATGAATGAGAAATGTGTGGTGGAGTAAGAGGATTTGCTTTTTCTCTCTTTGGAATTGCCAGGTCTTTGCCACTGCTGGTTGTGGTGGGTCTGGAAGCAAAAGAGTAAGTGCCCTGGAGCTGGGTGGTGCTGTGTTTTGTTGGACTCGAGTTCCTGATGGTCAAGACTCGGTTCTCCGGAGATGTCCCACTGTAGCTGAAGCAGTTGTGTATTCAGGTCCTCCAGCTTAAAATTCAGCTCTAAGGTGGTCTCATAGTCTGAAAACTGAGGGTAAATCCAACATGTCTGGTCACATCATCTGGGTTTCCCCCAGTTTTGACTCATTGTAGGGTCCACTTCTTTGCAAGACTAAGGGAACCGCTCTATTTTACCCCAGAAGCAGCTGGAGGAAGGTGAATTTGGGCACCTCATCTTTAGACAGTGAGGTGAATCCATAACAATCCTGGCCATGTAGTGTGGAGTCCCAGAGCAGAAGAGAAGTCAAAGGACACTGTGATGAGAAGGAGGCACAGAGAGCCTGTTCCTTGGTGTTCCCTCATCTGCATCTTCTGTCACTTGGCCTAATGCAATGTTTACCTACACCTTGGGAAACTGCAAAGAGGTCTTTGTCTGGGACCTGGGTAATGTGACCCAGGGAGGCTCATCCTTCCTGGTGCAAAGGGCTCCCATTAGCAGGCCCCATCATCTACCCAGGGAGGAAGGGGACATCTTTGGGTAACCAGGCTCTGCTCTTCCTTAGGAACGCTGAGAAGATCTTGGGCTACCTGAACACCAACGTGCTGAGCCACGACCTCATCCCACCCCATGTGAACTTCTCCCACCTCACTGCCAAGGACTACAATGAGATGTACAGGGTGATCATGACAGTGAAAGAGGGGCACTTCAAAGAACTGGGCTTGGATGCCTGCCTGTTGGAGGACGAACTCAACAAGGTACCTGCTGGCATTCCTAGTATGGACCTCCTAGTATGACCAGGAGGTCACCATTGCCTCTCCATGGTTGGTTCTACTCTACTTGTGTCACCCGTAGCACATAGAGCTGGAAAAATTGTTTTTGGAGAATTTCTAGGGATGGGGACTCTCTATCCCTGTGGTTTTCCCCAACACCCAGCGGTCTTTCCTAGGGTGGGGGAAAGCTCTGCCCAGAGCAAGTCTTGCAGGGTCATCACTGCTTCCAGGCTGGGGGAACCAGGCTGCGTTTTTCTTTCATCAAAGAGTGGTTGAGTGTGACAGGAGAGACCTGAGGCGTGCAGGAGCTTGTAGGCTGCATCCCTGACCTGTTTCTCCTCATCCTGTGGTCCTCTCTCCCCCTCAACAGTCAGTGCAAGGAACTGGCCTGGCCTTCATTGCCTTCACGGAAGCCATGACCCACTTCCCAGCCTCACCGTTTTGGTCTGTCATGTTCTTCCTGATGTTGATAAACCTGGGCTTGGGGAGCATGATCGGGACCATGTCAGGCATCACCACTCCCATCATCGACACCTTCAAGGTGCGGAAGGAGGTGTTCACAGGTGAGGGCTTTTCTCCTGCCTCCTCCTGGGGAAGGGGTGGAGGGTCCCCATGGCTCTGGGGGGTGACTCTAGAAGAGTGTGAACATCGTGGATGTGTACTGGGCCCTGCTGCTGCAGGGGATGGACCTTCTGGTGGAGGCCTTCACTGCCCTTGCAGTGCTCTGCTGACCGTGCCCCTTTGCTCCCCACAGTTGGTTCCTGCATCTTTGCCTTCGTGGTGGGACTGATCTTTGTGCAGCGCTCTGGGAATTACTTTGTCACCATGTTTGATGATTATTCAGCCACACTGCCACTCACAGTCGTGGTCATCCTGGAGAACATTGCTGTGGCCTGGATTTATGGTACCAAGAAGTAAGGCATTTGTACAACAAAAAGAATGGTGGTGTTGTACCTCCTGGCTAATGCCCCTCCACCCCCCCCCCCTTCCTTCCAGCTCTTTTCCAGATTACTTTTTCCCCAAGAGCCCAGCTCTGATGGAGCAAGTGCCCCAGGAGCAGCTTCCTCCTAGAGTCAGGGACTCAGTTCACCTTGATCCTCTTGCCCTGCCCTAGGTGTAACCCAGGTCCTTCTAGAGGGCATCTACTATTGATTATGGTGCCTTGTCACCTGTGATTCCCCTTTTGTTTGAGGTTTCCAGGTCCTTCTGGAAGGGGACCTTGTTCCCCCTACTGCCCGTTCTTGTTGTTCGTAAGTTGGCCAAAGCAGAGGAGGCTCTGGCCAGTGCTCAAATGGGCTTTTCCTTAGGAGGTTCCCAACCAGTCCTATAGGCTTGAGGGACACAGAAATGATTGCCTGGATCAGCTGGGTCCTTCTTGAGGCTCTGCCTTGAGCACAATTTACAATGGGGCTCCTGGGAGGGAGTTTCTCACTTGGAGGTGGGAACGGCGTGGCTTCATCTCTTCTTCTCGGCAGGTTCATGCAGGAGTTGACAGAAATGTTGGGTTTCCGGCCTTATCAGTTCTACTACTACACCTGGAAGTACGTTTCTCCCATCTGCATGGCCGTGCTCATGACCGCCAGCATCATCCAGCTGGGAGTCAGTCCCCCAGGCTACAGCGCATGGATCAGAGAGGAGGTGAGCACAGCTCCCTGCCTCACAGCCACCTCCAGCCCAGGTCCAGTCTGAGAGCTGCAGACCAGCCTGCTCTTCCCAGCCCTGCTTGTTTCTCCTCCCTTCTCCTGCTGGGAGTTGTCCTGCCTGTGGCCACTTGGCCTCTGCAGGCAGCCAGGTTTGCCCACACTGCCCAGAAACCTCCAGCCAGCTCTGACCACGGGCTGAAGTTTGACCTTGGGTTTTGGGTTGCCTCCACAGCTCCATGCTGTGTGCAGGACTGTGTCTTTTTTTCCCATTTAAAGCCACCTTCTGATAGCTTCTCATGGTGCCCCTGAGGATGAAGCCTGGCAGGAGGCAGCAGGACTTGCCCAGCCCTTAGGAGATGTCGGACCTCTGTGCACCCCCTTTGCTGTCAAAGCCCCCTGACACCACTCTTTGTCTGTTACAGGCTGCGGAGAAGTTCCTTTTCTACCCAACCTGGGCCATGGCTATTCTCATCTCTCTCATCATCCTGGCCTCCCTTCCTCTGCCTCTGGTCTTCATCCTCCGGCAGTTCCACCTCATCTCAGACGGCTCCAATGCCCTCTCTGTCACCTACAAGAAGGGACGGATGATGAAGGACATCTCCAATTTGGAAGATAATGATGAGACCCGCTTCATCCTGAGCAAAGTGCCCAGCGAGACCCCATCCCCTATGCCCACGCATCGTTCCTACCTGGGTCCTGGAAGCAACTCCCCCATGGAAATGAGCAGTGCCCCCAACGGACGATACGGGAGTGGGTACCTACTGGCCAGCACCCCGGAATCCGAACTGTGAGCATCACCTGTCGACCACCCCCACTGAGAGAGGAGGTCACTGGGGAGTGGATCCTGGCTGTCCAGGCAACAGGAAAATCAATGAATAAGAAAAATGAAGAAGAAACCCCTCTTCAAATTGTACCCAAAAGCAGCCATTTCTACAGTGACATCGGGAAGAAGGGACTGCAGGAGGGGCAGGACTCCTCCAACCACCCTCCTCTGAAAGGCAGGACCCCCCCGCGCTTGCCTTTAGGGAAGGGAGGAGGAACAAGAGATGCTGCAATAGCTTTCCAAGAGTTGTTCTCGCACAGCTCCAATCTGAAGCAAAGAAATCTCTCTTTTCTAAGCAGCTGATGTTTGGAACAAGGACCTGGCGGCAGGTGGAAAGCCAGCCACGCTTCCTCCTGGAACCCAGAGCTCTTCCCTCCCTGACTGGTGTCCTTTAGCTGGGAGGAGTCATGGCCTTATTCCAACGAGCACAATTAACCATCAGTGTTCATAGCACAAAATGGTGCTGTTGTTGTCACCATTGTTGTTGTTGTAGTATCTCCTGTAGTTTTTATAGCTGTGGACGCACCCAAACACCCCCCAGATTTTGACCAGTGTTGGCAGGAAGCAGCTTGGGGCTGGCTGAGATGTTGCAATGTGCGAGACAGTGGACGGTGGGTCCTTGGTGTCTGTTTTGTTACCACCAGCGTGGGGGCAGCGTCTCTGGGTTCTTCTGAGACACAGAGATGTCACATCAGCATTGCGTCACGGTCCTGATGTCCGTGTCAGCATGCTCTGTGGTCAAGCAGTTCTCATGCTGAGCATCAGAAGGACCCCTGAAGTGAGAGTGATTTGGATGTGGCAGTGTGTGTGGGGGTCGGGATAGGGTTCCCGTGATGGTGGTCAGGAGCGCTCTCCTGGGATGTGGAACGCTCTGCCGATCCAAAATCCCTGGCATGGTGATTGTCTCCTCTTGCCACCCTCTTTAAATGTCCCAGATGGGCAAGAGGAGAAGCTGTGGAGCCAAATTCCCACCATAGCTCCCATGGAGTTGATGGAGCAGGACACCTCCCATAGCCAGTGTTTGGTCCCATCCACTCTTGTGGCACAATGCTCCTCTGAACCTGGCGGGAAGGATCCAGCCCTCCATCTCTCCTGTCCCCTTTCCTGAACCAGCCAGGGAGGCGTTCCCTGTCCTCTCCCATTTTGCAGCATCAAGAGGAGGCAAAGTCAATCAGAAGGACACAGAAAGCTTTATTCTATCGATATAAAACCAGTCGCAAGAGAGGAGGTGGAATCACAACCCAGCGGTGCTGCTCCTGTTGGAGATTCATCCTGTCCATTGCTCTGTCACTGCTGGTCAATGCCAAAGCGGATACCAAAGTGTTCCAGGAGCCACGTCCACACCCAGTGCTGCCCAGATCAAGTCTCACTGGAGATCAGGGCAGCTGTGTCCCTTTTTCTCTCTCATGAGGATTCCCCGACCCAGCCCAGGGCATCCAGCTGCCCTGGGGATCCAGCAGAGAGGACGAGGAGAGACCCCACCTTGATTTGGCTCTGGGGCAATGCTGGATTTCTCCAGGCTGCTTCCTCAGGGTGGGACAAAGTGGCTTGAGGGGAAGAAGAGGGAGGGAGGAAGGGAAGGGCTCAGTTTTAAGACCCAGGGCTTTCCTCCAGAACTGCACTGGCAGCTTCCTCAGAGCTCAGCATCCCAGAGTGCCTGAGCACAAACACCTGTGTGGGAAACAGCTCCTCCTACACTTCAGCTCAGGAGAAAGGATGGCACAAAGGATACCAAAGGAAGAGGAGGGACCCCACCTTGATTTTGCTTGGGGTCAGACACAGGGATTTGTGGAGGGGAAGGGCTGCATTTGAAGAGAGCCCTTCTGTCACTGTGTGAGTGCGCACGTGTCCGTCTCTGGATGCCGTACATGGGGGAGGGGAGGGTATCTTGTGCAGGTGGGTTTTGTTCAGAATTCACTTCTTGCTGTGCTTGGTCACTATGGGAGCCTGCGTTGGGGGTTTCTCTCTCCACCTTCTTGGGGTCCCAGGCTGTGGATCAGGCTGATCACAGTGGCTTTTGGTCGTGGAAGACACTTTTTTTCCACACAGAGGCGCAGGGAGGAGCTGTTTGTTGTGAGCATGGGCACGTTTCAGATTCCCTCTGGGTGGTGGGGAAGGAGGGGAGAACTGCACACGAGGAGACCCCCACCTGGAGTATTGAGGTGCCACCTGGATTCCTGTGTCCACCTCTGGAATCCCCAACATAAGAAGAAGATGGAGCTGTTGAAGTGAGTCCAGAGGAGGCCACAGAGGTGATCTGAGGGCTGGAGCCCCTCTGCTGTGAGGACAGGCTGAGAGAGTTGGGGTTGTTCAGCCTGGAGAGGAGAAGGCTCTGGAGGGACCTTAGAGCAGCCTCCCAGGACTGAAAGGGGCTCCAGGAAAGCTGAGGAGGGGCTTTTTACAAGGACCTGGAGTGACAGGATGAGGGGGAATGGCTTTAAATTGGAAGGGGGGAGATTTAGATTAGACATCAGGAAGAAATTCTTCACAGTGAGGGTGGGGAGGCCCTGGCCCAGGTTGCCCAGGGAAGCTGTGACTGCCCTCTTCCTGGAGGTGTTCAATGCCAGGTTGGATGGGGCTTTGAGCTCCATATCCAGTGGGAGGTGCCCCTGCCCATGGCAGGGGGTTGGAACTGGATGGGCTTCAAGGTCGCTTCCAACCCAAGCCGTTCCATATGGGCTCACCACTTGGTTCCCAGCCTGGATCCTCTGCTCAGAGCAGGATGGTGTCACTGGCTGGGGGACACAGAGGTGCTGAGTAGACCAAGAGGGTTTGTAATACCGAAAAGAGAAGTTAAGGGGGTCTGGGCTGCAGTGGGGGAGAGGGGACAGCTGGTACTGAGGAGAGAAGGCTTTGCAGGAGGATGCCCACCCCATGATGGCAGTGCTGCAGGTCCAAGGGTATGTGCGGTCCCCGTAGGGCTCCATCTCTGAGCACCCAGCTCTGATGCCCTTGACCTTGGTGCAAAGCAAGAGGGGTGACTGGAGCTGGCTGTACACTGCCGATTTGCACCTTGGCCCATTCCTTTGGATCCATCCAAAACAGCCCCTGCTTCACCTCCCAGCCCCTCCCAAGTCGTGTTAAATCCCAGCATCTCCCTGGAGCAACCCCCACTGCCTCCCTCCTGACCCCCAACTTGCTCCGAGCCTGGGTCCTGCTGGCAGGAATGGGAGCAGACCTGGGTGGCCTTGGTGGCCTGGGGGGACACGGCACAGCCCAGGCAGGATGCGGCTGCTTCCCCTGCGGGCAAGCAAAGCGCTGGCAAAACCCACCTGTCCAGGTAAAGCACAGATCTTGTAGTAACTCATCCCACGTCTCCGTGTAGCCGGTCTATTTCCCACGTGTCCTGTACCAGCCGGACTCCTCAGCGAGTGAGAGAAACCGGGAACAGCTGTAACAGAGTCCAATTAAAGTCTCTTCTTACCAAATCTCTCCTCACCAGGTCTCTTCTTTCTGCCGCTTCCTTTCTTGGGGTGTGCTTTAGGGTCTCTCTGAAGTTTGGGGTTGCAGACAGCTAAAGCCAAGGGAGTTGGGACTCTATCCATGGCATTGACATCTCTGTCCCGTCCTGTCCCTGTCATCACCCTTCTGGCTCCCCTCATCCCAATTCCCTTCATCCAGCATCAGCCCCTGCAAGACGCTTGCTCAGGGCTCAGCTGCTTGTCTGGTCACAGCTGGAAAACTGTGTGCACTTCTGGTCCCACTTGTACACAAGAGATGTGGGTAGGGTGGAGAGGGTCTGGAGAAGGACCACAAAGATATCAAAAGACTGGGGAGACCAACGCGTGAAGAAAGGCTGAGAGAAGGTGGTTTGTTCAGCCTTGAGAACAGAAGGCTGAGGGCAGATCTTATCACCGTGTCCCAGTGTTTAAAGAATGGCTACAAAGAAAATGGACACAGAGGAAAAGACGAGGAGAAATGGGTCCAAGTTACTACTTAGGAGTTTCTGATTGGACACAAGAGGAAATTTTTTTCTCATTAAGAACAATTAAGCATTGGAATGATCTTCACAGGGCAGTGGTGGGTTCCCCAATGTTGGACACTTAAGAGTCAGCTGGACAGGGTGCTGGGCCATTTTCTCTAGACTGTACTGTTGGCAAGAAAGCCCAAAGCACCACAACCACGTGGCTTTAAATCCCTCCAGAGATGGTGACTTCACCACCTCCCTGGGCAGCCTCCGCCAGTGCCTGAGAACCCTTTCAGTGAAGAAACTGTTCCTGATATCCAACCTAAACCTCCCATGGCACAACTTGTGGCCATTTTCTCTTGTCCTATCACCTGTTACTTGATTGAAGAGACCAGCACCCACTTCGCTACAACCTCTTTTCCAGGAGCTGCAGAAAGTGATGAGGCTCCCCCTCAGACTCCTCTTCTGCAGCCTGACCAGTGCCAGGGCCCTCAGCTGCTCCTCAGTCAGTCCTTGCAGCTTTTGTTTCCTGTAGAAGCAGAAGGCAGTGTCACCCTGCTGCCGGGGCACCTTCCCTCACAGCTCCTGCAGGCCACCAGAAGCATTGGGAGATCCTGCTGGGAAGAGCATTTGGCCTCCTCCTGGTCCACGTTGGTCCCGTGCTGGCCCTGCACCAGGGCTGTGTTTGCTTTCCAGATGAAGGAGTCAGAGCACAGCGTTGCTGCTGGAGTTGTCTTGCAGGACATCAAAGTACTGGAGAGTGTCCAGAGGAGGCCACAAAGCTGATGGAGGCTCTGGAGGGGAAGTCGAATGAGGAGAGGCTGAAGTCCCTTGGTCTGTTCAGCCTGGAGGAGACTGAGAGGGGATCTCAGAGCTGTTCACTGCCTTCTCACAAGGGAGGGAGGGGAAAGAGGGGCTGAGCTCTGCTCTCTGGTGACCTGTGACAGGACCCGAGGCAATGGCAGGAAGATGTGCCAGGGGAGGGTGAGATGGGATATCAGGAAGAGGTTCTTCCCCCAGTGGATGGTGGAGCACTGGAACAGCTCCCAGGGAAGCAGTCACAGCACCTGCTCTGCCAGCATTCCAGAAGCATTTGGACAATGCCCTCAGTCCCACGGGGTGAGTGTTGGGAATGTCCTCTGTAGGGACAGGATTTCTCATCCTTGAGAAGAGATCTCAAGAGACAGACCTCACTCCAACCCAAACCACTCCATGATTCTATCAAAGGCCCGTAGTTATGGCTAAGACTGTTTGTATGGAAGCACAAATAGCAAGTGGGTTTGAACACTATTACATCATCATGGCCTGGCGACACAGTCACCTCTTGGATTTACCCAGAAGCTGCTCCAAATGCCTTGTAGGCCACTGACAGCTGGACAATTCCATCCAAAACCACTGCACTAACACATTCAGGATGCAACACTCATCTTGGAGGTCAGTTCACGAACCAGGGGCACCACTCGCAGGGTAAAGTACTGCGTACGGTTTGTGCGCATCAGCTGCCCTCTGGCTCTTCCCCTTTACCATCTTCTGGTTCCCAACAGGCAATCCCAGCTGGGATCTCGGTTTGTTGTGTCATTTTGGCCACTTTTCCTTTTGAAATGTGTTCTTCAGGGTGCTCACGTTTTACCTTCATTCGCATCTGTTCATCTGTATCGTCTACAGCAAGAGGGAAACAAGAATTAAAGTTTGCAGGTCCTTCTGTGGCTTCAGTGCCACAGCCTGAAACAACAGCAGTGGGTGAAGCAATCCAGAAAACATTTCTGTTCACAAGCAACAAGAATGAGGCTGGGAGTGAGGGACTCTGGCTCTCACATTTCAGCTGTCCCTGGCCTTGGCATGCCAGCACATCTGGCTGCCCTGGCCAGGGTTTGGAGGCAGCAGGGAGACCCAGGCACAATCGTGGGGCCTGGCAGCCGTGGCAGGGCTGAGCCCGTCTCCTTGTTTCACTGGAGACCATGGAGGGTGGGGACCCTCAACCCACCTCGGGACCATGGTGGTTGCCCTGGACTGACGGCCTCTGCCTTGGTCCTGGTGGTTCATGGCAGCAGCCGAGTCCTGCAGCTCTGTGGACAGGGCTTCTCTTGCCTTCCTGAGACGGAGCCTTGGTCTCTCTGGGTGCTGGTGGCCTCCCTGAACTGCCCACTGATGTGCTCCTTTTCTACACTCCTCTAGGATTTTCCCAGGATGTCCAGGGTGTGAGCGTGGCAGCGCCCAGCCATGCTACTACAGTCTGTGATGAGGACAACGGGAGGGCTCGCCCACCGGGCTCCCTGCAACTCTTTTTCTTTTGTTCAGGATGTGTTGCTCTGTCCTGAGAGCAGCCCCACTGCCTCTGCTGGTGCTGTCCTGCCTGGCTGGGGAGGTGTTCAGCACTGCTCTCTCCGTGATGCGGATCCTGCGGCAGTGCTGGCCCTGTGGGGCTGCTGGGTCTGGGGAGAGCCGACAGGGACCTGCTGAGGGCCTTGCCCCAGTGCTGTTGGGAGTGACAGTGTATTCTTGTCAAAACAGGATTTGGGGTGTTGACACCCCAAAGTCATGCACCCGGGGCCATCCCAGAAGCTCCCTGCTGCCTCCCCACTGGGTTGGCAGCGGATCGGCCCCGCTGGCTCCTATGCTGGCTCTGATCTGCAGGATCGGGCTCGCACCTCAGCATCCTGTGTGGGTGACCCTTTCTCCTGAGCTGAAGTGTGGGAGGAGCTGTTTCCCACACAGGTGTTTGTGCTCAGGCACTCTGGGATGCTGAGCTCTAAGGAAGCTGCCAGTGCAGTTCTGGAGCAAAGCCCTGGGTCTTAAAACTGAGCCCTTCCCTTCCTCCTTCCCTCTCTCTCCCCTCAACGCACTTTGTCCCACCCTGAGGTAGCAGCCTGGAGAAATCCAGCATTGCCCCAGAGCCAAATCAAGGTGGGGTCCTTCCTCTTCCTCTCTGCTGGATCCCCAGGGCAGCTGGATGCCCTGGGCTGGGTTGGGGACGGGCACCCACCCCACATGAGAGAGAAAAAGGGACACAGCTTGTTGCCTTCATTTTCGAAGGCGTGGCGACCTGGTTCAGGAACGGCACGACGGCCAACCCCAGACCGCTCGGGCCATCAGCTCACAGACACCAGTGTGGTGGGTGGCAAATGGTGTTTATTGATAGATAACACCAGCTTATATAGCCAAGGTTTACAACGTCACTTCGTTCTGCTTACATCATGAACTAAACACTATTGGCTACTGGGAGAGGGGCCCTGTCTTTCCGTACATCAAGAGATCTTCCAGTCGCCAGACCTTAGCTAGCAACAACAGCTGCCCTGATCTCCAGTGGGAATTGATCTGGGCAGCACTGGGGGTGGACGTGGCTCCTGGGACTCTTTGGTATCCGCTTTGGCATTGACCAGCAGTGACAGAGCAATGGACAGGATGAATCTCCAACAGGAGCAGCACCGCTGGGTTGTGATTCCACCTCCTCTCTTGCGATTGGTTTTATATCGATAGAAAAAAGCTTTCTGTGCCCTTCTGATTGACTTTGCCTCCTCTTGATGCTGCAAAAAGGGGGGTGTGAGTGACAGTGGTGCTGCATACCGGTTAAGCAGAGCGCGTTGCACAGCAGCAGGGTACAGTATGTGTCCATGATGTTCACATTCTTTTGGAGTGACCTTCAGGGCCATGGGGACCCTCCTCTCCTTCTCCAGGAGGAGGCAAGTGAGAATTCCCATCCCTGCAGAGTCTAAAAATATTTTTTTCCAGATCCAGGTGCTCAGGGTAAGTCCCCAGTGATGTCAGCATGTCGTTATTCAGAGGAACAGATGCTGCACTGCACCAGTCCATGCATCCCAAAACGCCAGTGTGTACTGATAAGGATGGAAGATCATCTCCATGATGCTCTGGACCTACCTGCTGGCAGCCGAGCCCTGAGGAAGCATCTTTCAGGGGCTGATGCTGGATGAAGAGAGTCAGGATGAGGGGAGCCAGTAGGATGATGGCAGGGACAGGACGGGACAGAGATGTTGATGCCCATGGATACTGGGAGTCCCAGATCCCTTGGCTTTAGCTGTCTGCAACCCCAAACTTCAGAGAGACCCCCAAAGCACACCCCAAGAAATGAAGCAGGAGAAAGAAGAGACTTGTTGAGAAGAGATTTGGTAAGAAGAGACTTTTAATTGGACTCCATTACAGCTGGTTTTGGATTCCCTCATAGCCAGGCAGTACGGATAAATCGGAAAACTCTGGGCAGCCAAATGTCCTTGCCAGAAACATTCTCCTCTATGACGATAACTGTGACTATAGAAGTTCTCTTCTCTTGAACTCTCTGGAGATCCTGGAAAAATCATAGAGGAGCACAGAAAGGAGCACATCATTGTTCAGCGAGGCCACCAGCGCCCACAGACCAACCTGATCAACAGCGTGGGCTTGAGCAGCGCCGCTGCCCTGAGGGGAGAGCCCATCCAGCTGATCCCCAGCTGCCCAGGAAGGGAGGGAACATCCTGCGAGGATTTCTGCTACCATACCTGTGGAACCACTTCCTGAGGTTGGACAGCACGGACCAACTGGAATGTTTTGGCCACCCAGCTGTCCTTGCCAAAAGCCGCCTCCACGTCAACTGTAAGGAGAGAAGAGGAGGGCGCTGGAAGAGGCCGTGGGCACGGAGCACTTGGTGCCCGGACACTGCTTGTGGTGGCCGAGGGAGGGACCGCGAGGGAGCGTGAGAGCGCGGCTCTGCCCCAGCCTCACTCTCGGAGCCCCTGGAGCATTGCAGCTCCCCAGCTTTGGAGAGCAGTGCCTGGAGCACAGACTGCTTTGGGCACTGCTGCTGGTGAGCGCAGGGCAGGGAGACGGGGGTTGCTGGTGTCCATACCCAAGGGTTTCAGGGCTCTCCCTGAGTTGTCTTTGAAGATAAGACCATCGTTGGGCTCTGCCACGCTCAGTTCCCGGACATCCTGTGAAAATCATAGAGGAGTGTAGAAAAGGAGCACATCAGTGGGCAGTTCAGGGAGGCCACCAGCGCCCAGAGAGACCAAGGCTCCGTCTCAGGAAGGCAAGAGAAGCCCTGTCCACAGAGCTGCAGGACTCGGCTGTTGCCGTGAACCACCAGGACCAAGGCAGAGGCCGTCAGTCCAGGGCAACCACCATGGTCCCGAGGTGGATTGAGGGTCCCCACCCTCCATGCTCTCCAGTGAAACAGGGAGATGGGTTCAGCCCTGCCACGGCTGCCAGGCCCCACGATTGTGTCTGGGTCTCCCTGCTGCCTCCAAAGCCTGGTCAGGGCAGCCAGAGGTGCTGGCATGCCAAGCCAACGCTGTTGGGCATCCGCAGCAGGGTCTGTGCAGGGCAGAAGCCGGGCCCAAAGGCTGGGCTGCTGCAGTCAGCACTGCCACCCCACCACCACCCCCAAGGAATGCTTTCCCGGGGCTGCCGCCCATCCCAGCCTCCTCCCCAAGGTGCAGGATCAGCGCTGCTTTGGGTCAGGCTACCTGGCAGCAGAAGAACCCGAACTGGACCCAGCCCCTGGGAGCAACGCTGCTTTCCAGGAGGTCCTGTCCCACCAAAGCCACTCACCTGTGTTTGTTTCTTCATTGAGCCCAAGGTCCAGCCAAAAAACACAGCTGCAATGGCACCAAGAGAGAGTCACTGGAGCGGGGTGGCCAGTGATCCTGGCAGGTGCAGGATTTTTTCCTAACGTCTAATCTACATCTTGCCTCTCCCAATTGAGAGTCACCCCCCCGCGTCCTGTCACTGCCTGCCCTCAGCGCTTCAGGGAGTGCCCAGAGCAGGCTCCGTGGGCTGGGAGAGGCACCTCTCCATCGCTTCCCCTGCACAGCCCTTCCCTCCCCTCCAGGAACCCCCCTCCCCATTCAGGGTTTGCCTGTCTCACGCAGCCTAAGTGAGCCACTGGGTCCAGGGGCTGCAGTAGCAGCTCCACCATGCGCCTGCTGGTCTGACTGGGAGGCCAAAAGCCAGTCCCAGGCAAGGCCATCCTCAGGGAGCACTTGGGCCAGACGGGTTTCTTTACATCTTGCCCAAAAGCAAAGCTGACCAGCTGGAAACTGGAAGCTGGCAGCTGGCACAGCAGGGCTGTTGCTTTCCCACATTTACTCAGGAAAACTCACCGAGAATCACTAAGACTACAAGCACTGCTAACTCCCTCAAGAGCCATTTCTTATCATATGCTGTCTCTTGCCTGTAAAAGAGGGAATTTGGTGGCTGTGAAGGAGGCAAGTGCTGGGCAAAGCCCTTCCGGGCAGATTTCCCTCCCGGGGCCAAGCACCTGCCTGTTAGGAAGCCTGCAGCTGGCAGCGAGTGGACCCAGCAGCCCCCAGGACCAACAGTGTCTGTGTCCACATCACTCAACCCTGCCAGCAGCTCTTCCCCAGAGGAAGGGCTCCTGGAGCACCTTTCCCAAAGTGAAGAAAAATATCTCCAAGCAGCTGACTGGAGAACACCTTCTGCTCTCCCTTGGGCAGCAGGAGCAGTCCGAGTGGACGTCCTGGCCAGAGGCTGGGCCATCTGGGTAGCAGAGAGAGCTCAGCCACCTGAGCTGCTTCCAGGGTTCCCTCCCCCTCTCATTTCCCCATCCCTGGCTTTCCAGGCCCGCAGTGGAAGAAGAGGATGTGAGCTGGCACAGCACCCCCACCTCACAGAACCATAGAACTACCTGAGTTAGAAGGTACCACAAAGTCCATGGAGTCCAAGTGCTGTCCCTGCACAGGACAACCCCAACATTCCCACTCTGTGCCTGAGGGTGGTGGTAAAATGCTTCTGGAATATTGTCAGGCTTGGTGATGCAACTGCTTTCCTGGGGAGCTGTTTCAGTGCTCCACCACCCTCTGGGGGAAGAACATTCTCCTAATGCCCAATCTAACCCTCCCTGGCACATCCTCCTGCCATTCCCTGGGGTCCTGTCATTTGTCACCAGAGAGAAGAGCTCATTGCCTACTCCTCCTCCTCCTCTTGAAGCAGTAATTGCTGAGGTCCTCCCTCAGTCTCCTCTTCTCCACGCTCAACTGACCAAGTGACTTCAGCTTCTCTTCATACGAGTTCTCCTCTAGAGCCTTCACCAGTTTTGTTGCAGCAGCACAGCTCGATTGTCACCGTCCCTCCCTGCTTCCTGGCTGCCACTTCCTGAGGAATCCCCACTACCCCCCAGCTTTCGGCTGGGAGAGCGAGCCTGGCTGGTAGCCCTGCCCCAGCCCCAGCCCAAGCCCCACACAAGGGGTCCTTTCTGGCCCTGGGACTTTACTCCAGAACCCCCCTGGCTGCTCTGCAACCACAGAACTGGTTCATCACAGCCATGCTCCCAGCCCAAGCCGACGCCCTGGGCAGGAGCTCCCCATTACCCACCCATTGCTCTGCTGGTGCACCTGGCTTCGTAAACCATAGGGGCAGGCAGCCTGACATCGCCTCTGGGGTCTTTTTCCCATCTTGCAGAGGATGTGCTGGGTTTCTGTCCCAAGCAAAAGCCACTCTGCATCTGAGGGTTCCTGTCTTGTGCCACAGAGCTGGGTGTGCAGCCAGCTGTGACATCACAGTGGTGGCTGTGACATCACAGTGGTGATTGTGACATCACAGTGGTGACTGTGACATCACAGTGATGGAAGAGCCCATTTGCTCCCCAGGTGATACCAAAAAAGCCAGCAAAGAAACTCTCTAAGACTTGTTTTGGAGTTTCAGAAAGAAGCATCCTTTATTTCAGTGCTGGACACACGAGGAGACAATTTCCATCAGTCATGCGTCACGAGACAAGAGCTGGGGTCACTTACATGCTTATGCATACATTTTCCCAGAAATCTTATGCATTATCTATTATCCCATCAGACAGGAACAAGCTGACCAGAGAAACCATGGCTGCCCCATCCCTGGAGGTGTTCAAGGCCAGGTTGGTTGGGGCTTTGAGCAATCTGGTCCAGTGGGAGGTGTCCCTGTCTATGGCAGGGGGTTTGAAACTGGATGGACTTCAATGTCCTTTCCAAGGCAGACCATTCTTTGAGTCTATGATTCAATGATTCTATGCTCATTTCATTCTTCCTCTGACCTTGTCTGGGGCATCTAAGGGTTGCTGTGGTCAGCATATCTTTGTATCAGTGGGCTCCTGGGCTGCAAGAACCTGGAGAGGTTGCTTTGCCCACCTGCACCCCAAAGCAAGGTTGTCTCTCCCTAAAGTGAGCTGCAGACCACCTTCCATCTCTGTCCCTCCAGGGATGAGACACTGTGTTATCCCAGTGTATCCCCAACATCTCCTTCAGGCCACACAGCCCTCCCAGCACCCTATGGCTCATTGTGCTGGTCTTGGTGTGCCAAGTTGGGGTTGTGTCTGGCAGGGCCAAGGGGGCAGGTCCCAGGGTACCGTGCCGGGTCAGGGAGACAGACCCACCATGGGGCTCAGAGAACCTTCACTGTGCTCCAGCCCTCAGATCATCTCTGTGGCCTCCTCTGGAATTGCTCCAACATTTCCATCTCCTTATGTTGGGGAAATCAGAACTGGACACAGGGCTCCAGGTGTGGTTGAGCAGAGCAGAGCACAGGGGCAGAATTCCCTCCCGCTCCCTACTGGTCCCGATTGCCGTGACTTCCCCAGTCCATCCCAGTCCTCCCCATCGTCTCGCCAGTTCCCCCAAGCCCATCCCAGTCTGCCTAGTTCCATCCCACCTCCCGTGGGCTGTGGCCTTAGTCTGTTAAGAAGTTGAGGTAGGAGCAAGAAATGGGAAGCACAATTGAAGTCTACATCTGCTTCTGGGTGATGAAGCAGCAATGGAGAAGTTCATGTGAAGCAGGAGTTTGTTACCTCATAGCAGAAAGACCTATCAAAGAGAACATGGAATCATAGAGTCATAGGAACCAGGCTGAAAGGGACCTCAAGGACTGCCTGGTCCAACCTTTCTTGCCGACAGCACAGCCTAGCCAAGATGGCCCAGCAACCTGTCCAGCTGAATCTTAGAAGTGTCCAATGTTGGGGAAGCCACCACTTCCCTAAGGAGATCATTCCAATGCTTAATTTATCTTATTGAGAAAAGAAGTTTCCTCTTCTGTCCAATCAGAAACTCCTAAGGAGTAACTTGGACCCATTTCTCCTCTTCTTTTACTCCATGGGACCAGCAGGGAGAGGGAGGGGATTCTGCCCCTCTGCTCCGCTTTGGTGACACCCCACCTGGAGTCCTGTGTCCAGTTCTGGAGTCCTCAGCACAGGAAGGACATGGATCTGTTGGAGTGATGCCAGAGAAGGCCACAGAGATGATCCGAGGGCTGGAGCACCTCTCCTGTGAGGACAGGCTGAGAGAGTCAGGACTGTTCAGCCTGGAGAAGAGAAAACTCTGGGGAGACATTAAAGCAGCCTCCCAGGACTGAAAGGGGTTCCAGGAAAGCTGGAACTTTGGATAAATTTTTAATTCCAATCCTAATTCTTCAAAAGAAGCAGTATTAGTTAATGTTTGGAGGACCTCTAATGGAATACAACCACTGCTGACACCTTCAAGAGCCATTTCCTATCATGTGCTGTCTCTTGCCTGTAAAAGAGGGAGTTTGGTGGCTGTGAAGGAGCCAAGTGTTGAGCAAAGCCCTTCCGGGCAGATTTCCCTCCTGGGGCCAAGTGCCTGCTGGTTTGGAAGCCTGCTGCTGGCAGCGAGTGGACCCAGCAGCCCCCAGGACCAACAGTGTCTGTGTCCACATCACTCAACCCTGCCAGCAGCTCTTCCCCAGAGGAAGGGCTGCAGCAGTACCTTCCCAAAGGGAACTAAAATAGTCCTGGGAAGTGAAGAGGGTGAGCAAATGTAGCTCTCTTTTCCCCAGCCTTTCTGCTGTCGCCCTTGCTGTGTCTTTGGCTGGAAGGCAGGGCTGTTGTCCCTTGTGATCGCATTGCTCTCTCGCCAGAACTGAGTCCACCAAGGCCCTTTGTTCTTGGCTTTCCCAGGGAATGGCAGCAGCACGAGCAGCGCCTGAGCTTTGGCCCCCGAGAGGGAGCTCTGAGCTGTTGGCTGGAGAACACTCTCTGCTCTCCCCTGGGCACTGACCCTCAGGCATCCCCCTTCTCACACACTCAGAATACGAGCGTGTTGTACTTACAGGGTGAATACTCTTGGTTCCATTTCAATCCTCAGGGAGCTGAAGATAAGGGCCAAGACTGATCCTGGGCAAAGAAACCAGAGTAAAGTGAGTTCTGTCTCTTGAGATTTCTTCTCCAGGAAGCTCAGCCATGAGTGACTCATCTCCCTGGAAGTGGGGAGGTGGGCACTGAAGCCCACGCGCTCCCTCCCCGAGGCCAAGAGCAGGGCAGCCTGCCCTCCTCACACAATCACAGAACGATCTGACTTAGAAGGGACCCACAATTACCATCGAGTCCAACTGCTGCCCCTGCACAGGACAACCCCAACATTCACCCCATGTGTCTGAATGCGTTGGCCAAATGCTTCTGTAATATTGTCAGTCTTGGTGCCGGGACTGCGAGCTCCAGGCTCAACAGACCAAGCGACTTCAGCCACTCCTCATACAACTTCCCCTCCACACTCTTCACCAGATTCGTGTCCTCCCCTGGACACTCTCGGGTGCCCTGAGATCCTTTTTGTACTGTGGTGCCCAAAACCTCACGCAGTACTCGCGGTGGGGCCGCCTCAGGGCCGAGCAGAGCAACCAGAGCTCCAGCAGAGCACAGGTCCCCATGTTCACCCCCAACGACTTCACAGGCAAACATCAGAGCTGAGTTTGCTGATGACAGTCTTTGTCCTGCTGGGTGACGCAGCAGGTTCCGTATTGGACTTGGACGGTGTCCTGGCTGTTACGTTAATTTCAATAAGACTGTCCCTGTGGGAGAACAAAGACAAATGTTGGTTGCCCCCTGGCCCCAAGCTGTGGGATTCGAGGCAGCAAGAGCAGCCTGAGTGGATGCCCTGGCCAGAGGCTGGGCTGTCCCCGGCAGCAGAGAGAGTGCAGCCACCTGAGATGTTTGCAGGGTTCCCCCCGCTGTTTCCCCATCCCTGGCTTTCCAGGCCTGCAGTGGGAGAAGAGGATGTGAGCTGGCACAGCACCCCCACCTCACAGAACCATAGAATGACTTGACTTTTTACGTTACCAGGTTTTATAATTGTGCATACCTGGTTTTAGTACCTTTTGGTCCTTTTTTTTCCCATTTTCCCTTTCCCTCTTCCGTTTTTTTGGGGGAGTTTTGCGTGATATCCTTGCTGAGTGTAATTAAATAAATATAGAAATACATATTTAGTGTGACTTTGGTTGTTCTATAGTGTTGCTTTTTGGAAAAGTGGGAAGTTGGGGAAGGGACTTAAACTGAACGTTAGCTTGGGGGAGCTAGATCAAAACCAGCTCACTGCTGCAGCCCAACCACCTCCTACTCCCGGATCGCTGTTGTGGAGCCAAATTGCATCAGAGATGCCATGGGTGGAGACGGGCTCTCCGTTGGACCAAGACCCCCTTCGCTGCCTTTTTTCCCTCTCTCCTCGCTTTGGTCCCAACCTGTGTTGCAGACACACAAGGTGGCACTGTGTGACAGCAGTACGGGGACTCGGCCACCCTCATCCTGCAGAGGAATCCTGCGGAGGGGTGGATGGGGCTGAAATCTCTCTCTGCAACCTGCACAGCCCAAATATCCATATCCAGCTGGTGATGAGCAATTTCTAGCTGAAAATTCAGCTGGCAGATACGGAGGGCAGAGATGAACCCTACCACGGCTTGCAACAGCTTCTCTGGGGAGATTCACTTCCAAGAGATTGACCTGAAAGGTTGCTTAGGATTCCTGCCCTGAGGAGCTGCTCTGCAGCATCAGCACCATGCAGTGCCACAGGTGCCACCACCTGCAGCCTGGACATGGACCTGTCCCACCAACAGCACAAAGGGAAGAGGGCAGAGACCTTGTCTGGGGCATTTAAGAGTTGCTGTGGTCAGCATATCTTTGTATCAGTGGGCTCCTGGGCTGCAAGAACCTGGAGAGGTTGCTTTGTCCACCTGCACCCCAAAGCAAGGTTGTCTCTCCCTAAAGTGAGCTGCAGACCACCTTCCATCTCTGTCCCATCTGGGGATGAGACCCTGCATTATCCCAGTGTATCCCAAACATCTCCTTCAGGCCACACAGCCCTCCCAGCACCCCGTGGCCCATTGTGCTGGTCTTGGTGTGCCAAGTTGGGGTTGTGTCTGGCAGGGCCAAGGGGGCAGGTCCCAGGGTACCATGCTGCGTTAGGGGGACAGACCCACCAGTGGCTGGGGCTCAGAGACCCCTTGCTGTATCCTCAGCACCTGCCCAAGGGCTGTGGCTTTCCAGGGTGGAGCCAATCCTCCTTGAGATCTTCCAGGTCCTGCTCTTCTTTTCATCCTTCATGAGAAGGATGAGATGTCTTATCTGAGATGTCTTCAGCCTTGCAGGAGGTCCTTGCAGAAATGACACCCTCTTGCTCCAAAATGGCCTTTATTCATCAAGCTCTTTCTATTTTCTCTCTCTCTTTTTTTTTTTCCCATGGACATTAACAATCTGAAGGCATATTTAGAGAGCAGCCAGCTTTGGTCAGGTGTTGCTGGCTAAAAGATCTCTTCCTTCCCAGATACAAGCCATTTGTCTGCCTGGCCACCCCCTCCCACCGCAGCAATGGCCTCGCTCCGGTGCCCAAGCATCTCCCCGGTATGAAAGTCACCACATAAGAGATGAGCATCAGGTCGCAGCCTCCCTCCTCCTGGGCAAACTCCCATTCCTGATGATGTGGAGCCGAGCTGCGATGCCTGGCTGGTGATGCAAGGCTCGATTTTTCCATCACATTTTTCCCTCAAGCTCCACACTCTCCCGTTGGTGCAAGAGCAGGTGCTTTGGGTGAGGAGCTACGCCAGCCTCCACCCGCTCAGGATCCGGCCCTGGAAGCTGTCGAGTTGCAGTTACAGCTGGAGCAGGGTTTTCTTGGTGGTAAGATTTTAAGCGCGGCTCTCATGCCTTGTGGCATTTCTTGGGGGCAGCATCTGTCTCAGCCACCTCCAACATCCCCCCAGTAAGGGGGTAGACATGTCCCCAGGGGGACAGCCCTGGGCAGGGGGTGAGGAGGGGCCCTGGGGTCCTCGGGGGGATGCTCCACAGAGCCCAGGGAGGTGCAGAGAGGGATGCTGGAGTGGGGCAGCATCCCCCCCACACTGTCCCCTCGCCTCAAGGACCCCCTTTATCCAATACTGCCCCCCAGCTAAGCCCCCTACCCCAGGAACAAGGCTGTGCTGATCTTGGATCCCACCTATCACCCCTAAACACCTGCCTGTACCCCACACCCCACCCCAGCACCAGCAGTCCCACTGCAGGAGTGAATCGCGCTTGTGAGACAGGGTCCCTCGGGTCTTTGCTCTGGGGACAGCCTTGTCCCCTGGGGCACTGCAGCTCTTCAGCTCCTCCCCAGCCCCAGGAGATGGGGCTGAGCATCCCCAGCAGCCCGGGGGTGTAAAAGCTCCCCAAGGAGGGGGTCGAGGAGAAGGGCCCATGGGGCTGGGGTGGTTGGTACCCTGGGTGCCAGCCCCAGGGGACCCTTGGTGTTTTCCACGCAGAAGCAAAAAGAGGACAGAGATGCTCAGGGAGGGTGGTGGGAGGGAAGGAGGGCCCAAGTGAGCCTGCAGCCACCCAGCTCCCCAGCGGCCACGGCCCCACGCTTGGGGTCGCTCTCTCCTGACCTCTCGGTGAGTGAGGGACTGCGAGCCGGGGAGGGATGGAATCTACTCGAGCCTCTGCCAAGAGCTGGCTCCAGATCCGCAGGCAGCTCTGGGCTGCATTTCCCCGCTGGCGCGAAGCAGAGCTGGGGTGTCCGGGGTTCACTCCTCGTTGACACCGAGCCCCCCCCCACCCCGAGACCCTCACCTGGAACTCGGGCCCCGCGGGGAGGTGAGCCGGTGCCTGGGGGTGCGGAAGGGGGGTGGGGGAGATTGAAGGTGCCGGGATGGGTGGATGGAGGGATGGGAGGATGGAGAGAGGGGTGCGGGGATGAATGGATGGATGTAGGGAGGGATGCAGGGATGGATGAATGGATGCAGGGAGGGATGCGGGATGCAGGAGCGTGCCCGGGAAGGGAGGGCAGCTGCAGGGGGTTGCAGGGCTGGCGCTGGGGCGGGGTGGGGGGTCCCCGGCCCCCCGGCTGGGCGGCACCGGCTCCCGTAACCCCGCCGCTCGCTCCCAGCCTTATAAAAGCCCCGGAGCAGCCCTCGCCACCTTCCCCGCGCCGAGCCCAACAACCGGGATGCAACAGGAACACCCCCAGCACGGCACAGCGTGAGCGGGGCCCCCCCGGCACCGCAGCCCCCCGGGAGCGCAGAGCCCAGCTGGGGGGTGGGGAGTGGGAAGGGAGGTGGAAGGGACGCATCCATCCCCTCCCCCTCATCTCCGGGAACCGGAGACCCTCCGCCCCCTCTACCCGGAGCCACCCCCCCGCCCCCGGACTCCCGGAGCTTCCCCCGCTTCCTAAGCCCGGCTCGGGGGGGCACGGAGGGAGCGTGGAAATGCCCCCCCGCTCCCCCCCCCCCGGGTCTGGCGCTGCAGGTATTGGGGTGTGGGGAAACACACACGCAGCCTCAGAGGGCTCAGGGCTCGCCCCCCCCCCCCCCCCCCCCCCCGACACTGGCAGCATCATCCTCCTCATCCTCCTTCCCCCGCATTCCCCCGGCTGACACACCCCCCTCGCCGAGCCGCCCCCCCGCCCCCCGCCCGCACTTGTTGCAGCCGGTATTGGGGTGCGGGGTGGGGGGACGCACGTAGCCTAGAGGGGCTCAGGGCTCACCTCTCGGTATTGTCAGCATCAGCAATCTCCATCCCCCTCCCCCGGCATCCCCCCTGCTGACCCTCCCCTCCTCGCTGAGTGCCCCCCTGCAGCCCGCACTTGTTGCTCCCCGGCAGCGCTGGGCTGGCTCCTGCTTTAGGGCGGTTTTATTTCGGGAGGTGGTTTTGCAGGGGGTGGAGGTTGCAGCCTCCCCTGCCGTCCGCCAGCAGCCAGCAGTGTCCGGCTCGGCTCCAGCCTGCTCCCCCTGCGAGGCCGGAGCCAAGCCTGAGCCCCCCCCTTTTCCCATCCCCAGTCCCGTCTGTGCCCCCCTCTCCCGCCTCCGCCGACCCCCAGCTCCTCGCCCGGAGGAAGGGTGCGCGTAGCGTGCATCTCCCATCCACCGAAATCTATGATCAGCTCGGTGTGTGTCTCCTCCTACCGTGGACGCAAGTCTGGGAACAAACCACCCTCCAAAACATGCCTGAAGGAAGAGATGGGCAAAGGGGAAGAGTCGGACAAGATCACCATCAATGTAGGCGGTACCCGGCATGAGACCTACAAAAGCACCCTACGGACTTTGCCGGGCACCCGCCTGGCCTGGCTCGCCGACCCCGATGCCCAGAGCAACTTTGACTTTGATGGGAAAAGCAATGAGTTCTTCTTCGACCGTCACCCCGGGATCTTCTCCTACGTGCTCAACTACTACCGTACGGGCAAGCTGCACTGCCCCGCGGACATCTGCGGACCCCTCTTCGAGGAGGAGCTCACCTACTGGGGCATCGATGAGACCGATGTGGAGCCCTGTTGCTGGATGACCTACCGGCAGCATCGCGATGCCGAAGAGGCCCTGGACATCTTCGAGAGTCCCGAGCCTGGTGGAGGGGCCGGTGGAGAGGAACCTGAAGAGGAAGGGGGTAGGGAGATGGCCCTTCAACGTCTGGGCATGGATGACAGGCCACCAGGGGCAGCAGGGGCTACCGGAGGGGGTGGCTGCTGTCGGAATTGGCAGCCAAGGATGTGGGCGCTCTTTGAGGATCCCTACTCATCCAAGGCAGCAAGGGTAAGCTTCCAAAACGTATCAGTGGGGAGGTGGGATGGGGCTGTGATGGGGTTGTATCTTCAATTCTTCATCCCCAAGGGTAGGATGGACTCTCCTAATGGGTTATGTGGGACCCCCTGTAGCCATTCCCCTCCTAACATAGGTCACATTGACCATCTCCCTTCCAATGGGAAATTTCTCATGCTTCACAGGTGCTGCCCAGGCACCTCCTGGACACACGGAGACGAGGAATTTTAAGGGAGAGTCTTTGGCAAGACTGAGTCCTGGCAGGGTTTCAGGATGCTCCAGGACAGGCAGGATTGCTTGGGCTCCTCTTGCTGGGCGGTGCGCGTGCCTATGCCAAAACCCAGGTTTGATGGCCCAAGCGTGGAGTCTGGGGACAGGGTCGGCACCTGCTGCCACCCAAATTGGGTCCTGAAGCAAATGGGATCCTCATGGTTGTCCCCAGGGAACTCGTGCTCCTCTTCTACAGCAGCAGCCCCAAAGGACACCCCATGTGTCTGTGCTGGCACCCTTCCCTGCACCCTGCGAGCGCCCTCAGCCCCGCACCCCTGTCCCCCTCCGTCGCTGCGTCGATGCTGCCCACACGCAGCATACGGTCCCCATCAGCACGTGCGAGCGCAGGCTCTCAGCGGCGCTTCACACACAAACACAGCCCCCCCTGCCCGAACCCTCTTCATTCCCACATGTCCCTGGGACCTGGCACACTGTATACACACACACACAAACACACACGTGTGCTGGCATCCCCCCACAGCCCCCCTGGCACGCGCAGATTGTCCTTGCCTACAGGTACTGACGTGCCTGGGACGTATCCCCCGTAACCAGGTGTATCTTTGAGCTCCCAGCCTGGCCCAGGCACTATTCTCCTCTCCCAACTACTCTGAGCTCACCCCCAAAGCATTGCCCGCTGACCTCCAGACACCCACCCACACCATTTCATCCCCATCTGGTCCCATCCCCCAATGCGTGTCCCCCATCACACCCAGCTTATAAATCTGCCTCACACACACATCCAGGCATTTGGGATCTAAATTAATTCTAGATGCATTTAGAGGTGTAAAAGAAACCAACCCATCAATGGTAAGAAATCCTGCAGGCATTTCACACCCACCAGCAGCGCGCGGGGCAGGGGGTCAGTTTGTCAAGGCGATGTTTTTGCAGCTAACATAAGAGCAACACACACACACAGAGAGGATGCTTGGGCAACAAGAGCTTTACTCATTTTGAAAAGGGTATCTGGTTCTTTGCCCATCTCTGAAGGCTCCTTGCCTCTGAGAGATGCTCGGAGTGGTGCAAAGCTCCAGATAAAAATAAAAATTATAGAATCTTAGAATGGGTTGGGTTGGAAGGGACCTTAAAGATCATCCAGTTCCACCCCCTGCCATAGGCAGGGACACCTCCCACTGAATCAGGGGGCTCTAAGCCCCATCCAACCTGGCCTTGAACACCTCCGGGGTTAGGGCAGGCAACACTTCTCTGGGAAAGCTGTGCCAGGGCCTCCCCACCCTCACAGCAAAACATTTCTTCCTAAGATGTCATCTCAATCTCCCGTTTTTCAGCTTAAAAATAAACCCAGACACAATTATTTAACTCAAAATTTTCACGTTATTTGGTTCTGCTCTTCCCATGTGCTGAGCTGCTCTTGGAAGGGCATTTACTTTAATAGGAGGGAGCAGAGATGGCTGTGATGTGAACCCTGACTGGGGTTGGAGTGGGACCAGTCTGCACTGGGAGTTACCCGCTTCCTTCTTACTGCTCTTAGATAAAGGGTCGTCTTGGAGCTGCCATGGGGACAAAACTTTCCTTCCAGCAGTAACAATCACAGGCTCTTCTGGGTCATATTTTCCACTCTAAAGTATCAGAACAGCTTTGGCAGAGGGGGAAACTGAGACACTGAACAGTACAACCAACCCAAATGAGCGCAACCTGCCCAGTGCCCCCAGTTAATGCAGGGAACCACTACTGGTTCAGAGTCACCATCTAGCTCTAGGACCCATGAGCATCTCTGCTGGTGCAACGTTCATGGTGCTTCCCTGGTGTCTGAGGTGGTTGAAATGGGATTTCTTTAATACTGCCCCGTTTTGGAGTCTCCCCCTTCCTTTTCAGAGCAAAAGAGGTGCTCCCAGCCTTTGTGTTTGGCCTGGAGATGCTCCCGAGCAGCCGGTTTGGTGTGTCTTGCCAAACCTTGGCAGTAGCAGGAAGGAGAGTGATCCCAGGTTGTGCATGTAAACTCTCTCCCTCGATCATGTGACAGCAGTGACTAAGAGTCTCAGGGGCTGAATTTCCCCAGTCCTTGTTCCTCCTCGCTGCTGGAGCAGCCCCTCGGGCCATGACTCAGTTGCCTCCTGGCTCGTTCCATCTTTCCCTCCTTCCAGCACTTTTCTCTCCTGGCAGCTCCTGACCTGGCAACTGCGGAACACGTGGTTAGAGATTCCCTCTCCCAGCTTGTAATCTCTTTCCTTATGACATCGATTCCTGTGGGATCTTGGCTCCTGTGTCTTGTCCAGTCAGTTCAAAGTTGGTCCCCGGTGTAGCTGCCATCCCAGCTGGACTGTAAAACTCTTTTTCCCCATGGAAAATCACCTTGGATGTGAATTTTGCCACTATTTCCAAACTCCGCTCGTTTATAGCTCCTCATTATTTTTCCAACTTGTGGGGTCCTGACCTCACTGCCACTGGGACTTCCAGCCTAGTGGCTCCCTGTAGGGTCATGGGCTTTTTTGGGAACACCCATCCCAAGCTATGTTGAGATTGTGTAGGTCATCATCAGGTCCTGGAGGACTTGTTGGGTAGGGATTTTGGTGCTGTATTGGTGGCCATGGAGGTTGTACACAGATTTTGCTTTAATTTTAGGACATTTTTGGAAAAAAACCCTTGAGGTTGGAGCAGAGGCTAAAGCTGAGATAAGACAGTCCAGGTCAGATCTTCAGCTGACACAAAACTGGAGCAGCACTATTGACTTTGGGGAGGGGAACGATGGTTGGCACCGGCTGAGAACCTGACTCTCCTATTTTTAGAGGTTTCTTTTGCTCCTGGGACTAAAACAGATCTCACCTACATGGCTCATAGAGCTGTTTCATTGCCCGAGTGTTTGCAGGATCTCACTCTCTTCCCTGGCAATTTTTTTTCTCCCCTACTTTGCTTTGAGTCTTAAGTTTTTACTCTTCAAGATTTCCTGAGATTCCCCACACAGGGAAACTCAGGAATGTTACTCAGCTGAAAAGTGGACTATTTTGGCCATGCCACTGCTGTGTGAACACAATTGTCTGGTTAAACTGGTCATTTTTCTTGGGTTTGCTTCCCAAATTGTGCCTTTCTGATCTGTGAGCGCTGCCTTCGGAACTGCCACCAGCAGAGCCGTGGGACGGTGTGTGGTCCAGAATGATCTGGTCATGGAGTCATAGAATGGTTTGGGTTGGAAGGGACCTCAAAGCCCATCCAGTTCCACCCCCCTGCCATGGGCAGGGACACCTCCCACCGGATCAGGGGGCTCCAAGCCCCATCCAACCTGGCCTTGAGCACTTCCAGGGATGGGGCAGCCACCACTTCTCTGGGCAACCTGGGCCAGGGTCTCCCCACCCTCAGTGTGAAGAATTTCTTCCCAATGTCTAATCTAAATCTCCCCCCTTCCAATTTAAAGCCATTCCCTCTCATCCTATCTCAGCCCACCCCTGTCTGTCACTGCAGGGGGCAAATCATCTTCCAGAGGTTCTCCGTCAGTTAAAGCTTGGCTTAAACTTCACACTTAACATTTGGAGGGCAGATGATTTCCACGTTGGACCCGCATGGGTTTGCCCTTGGGGACACCCCTCAAGGATGCTGTTGGCAGGCTCAGGGCTGCCAGCACGTTACTGCTGGTGTCTGGGGCTGGGTTTTTCTCAAGCGTGACTCAGGCTGTCTCTGCTGCTGATTCACTCCAGCCGAGGACCTGGGCTGTCCTCCTGCAGGCTCGCAGTGTGGTTCCCTGCTGAATGCACCCAGTTGGGTGGGTTCAACAGCAAAAAGGTCACATCCTGCTCCGTGTGGGCAGAGTGTGTTGGCAACAATGGGTGCTGTAGCAGGATCTGCTCCCGGGAAGCCAGACCTGTTGGGTTTTTGTGCTGGAGGAAGGTAGAAGAGCTTTTCTGCTCAGAGGGCTTTCTTTTTTTTTTCTCAGGGGCTCTTGGAAACAGATGCTCTGGGTAATGGACTCATCATGAGCTCATCCTGTCGGGGAGGAGGGCTGAGCAGGATTGATGGGGGGACAACAGAGTGTTTTCTTTCTGACACAGCCTGAGATTTTCCTCACTCACATCCGAGGCAAAGTGGCAGCGTGCGGCGGGGAAGAGGCAGCAAGGAGGGGACAAAGGGCTCACTGGTGGGGAAGAGGGGAGAAATGGGAGCATTTGGTGGGTGTCACAAGGTCCAGGCACCTGCAGAACACTGAGCTCTGCATTCTTCTCTCCTCCTTGTTCTGCCTTCTAAGTCCTGGGACAATTTGTGGGCATGTTGTCCAACACTGACCCTTAGGGAGAAAAAGAGCATCTGTGATACATCCAGAACCAGGCTGTTGCAGGTCTCCCTTCACCCCCATCACTGTCATCCCTGGCACAGCTGGAGCCCAGCACACCTTCCCCTGTACATAGTGTAGCACCTGGAGAAAGGTCTGAACCAATGGCTGCAGACACTGAGATTCGGTGTCGACTCATGGGACAGGTCCAGGGAATCTCCCCACTCTCCATCCGTGGTCTTGGGGAAGTGGCTGGCAACAGCAAAGCTCGTGGGATGTTTTGAGACCGTTGCACTCATTTTTATTGAATGAGGACTTCTCCCACTTTGGGCTGCCCCAAAGCTGTTGTCAAAGTGGTTCATGAAATTGCTGCTCTCCTCCAAAGAGGAGAGCCTGACCAAAATCTGCTAATGGCCTGTGTAATTTCTACTTTGGCAGGTAGTTGCTTTTGCCTCGCTTTTCTTCATCCTGGTGTCCATCACGACCTTCTGCCTGGAGACGCATGAGGCCTTCAACATCGACGTCAACGTGACGGAGACCCTTGTGGTTGGCAACACCACGACAATCCTGCTGACACATAAAGTGGAGACAGAGCCCATCCTCACCTACATTGAAGGGGTCTGCGTCCTATGGTTCACCCTCGAGTTCCTGGTTCGCATCATCTGCTGTCCAGATAAGCTTCTCTTCGTTAAAAACCTGCTTAACATCATTGACTTTGTGGCCATCTTGCCCTTCTACCTGGAGGTAGGTCTCAGTGGCTTGTCCTCCAAAGCTGCCCGGGACGTGTTGGGCTTCCTACGGGTGGTTCGTTTCGTCCGGATCCTCCGGATCTTCAAGCTGACACGGCACTTTGTGGGTCTCCGGGTGCTGGGCCATACACTCCGGGCCAGCACCAACGAATTCCTGCTCCTCATCATCTTCCTTGCTTTGGGGGTCTTGATTTTTGCCACTATGATCTACTACGCCGAGCGGATCGGAGCCAAGACGTCTGATCCCCGTGGGAGCGACCACACTCACTTTAAGAACATCCCCATCGGGTTCTGGTGGGCTGTGGTCACGATGACGACCCTGGGCTACGGTGACATGTACCCCAAGACCTGGTCGGGCATGGTGGTGGGGGCTCTCTGCGCGTTGGCCGGGGTGCTCACCATCGCCATGCCTGTGCCTGTCATTGTCAATAACTTTGGGATGTACTATTCGTTGGCCATGGCCAAGCAGAAGCTGCCAAAGAAGAAGAAAAAGCATATACCCCGTCCAGCCCCGATGGACTCCCCTACCTACTGCAAATCCCAGGAGAACTCCCCCCGTAACAGCACCCAGAGTGACACTTGCCCCTTGGCGGTAGAGGAGGGGGCGGCTGAGCGCAAACGGTCAGGTGAGACCCCAAAGGTGGGGCACAGGGTGAGGGAGACCTCTGGGAGGCAGCAGTTTTAGTCCCCTTGTCCCAGAGTTCCCAGGGAATGCCCCGATGCGGAACGCAGCCGCCAGCGCTTGCGTTGGTGAGAACTTGGTGGAGAAAGGGCTGTGGCCCTTGGGTGTCCAGGTATTGGGTGCTGTATTGGTGGACCTGGATGCTGCAGATCAAGAATCCCCCTCCAGGCAGGGGTGGAAAGGCCATATCCTGCTCTCCTAATGACATAGATCAAGTCACTGTGGTGTGACTCAAGGTGTCCCTACCTAGCCCACCTCTTCTTCTCACTGACAGAGGTGAGACCGTTTGCCCAATTCCCATCTTAACCCTTGGGGTAGATTTTCTTTTGCTTCCTCCCACCATAAAACAGGATAAGCTTCACCAAAATGGATAAATTCATGGATATTCCCTGGGGTTTGACCCCATTTTCCCATTCATCTTCTGGTTGATGTAGCATCCCTCCACAGCTAGGTCAATGCTGCTCCAAATTCTGTGCTCAAGCAGGAGCAAAATCAGGCCCTGGACATTTATTTTCTGATCCCACACTCTGAGCTGAAGTTTGGGGTTTGGCCAGGGCAGGAGAAGGCATGGCCCCAACTGTTGGTGGGCACCATCGCTCGGGTTAAGCTTGAAGGACTGCGAGAGCCCTGCTGTGTTTTTATTGGAGGCTGCTTTGTCCTTTTCATCTTGGTTTGATGCCCCTCAGGAGCAGCTGAATTTGCAGTGCAGAACCAGGAGGGACCATGGTGGAGTTGTGTCCTCCACCAACAAGGCATTCACATGGTGTGAGTGTTGGGAGTGTCCTGTGTAGGGTCACTCTATGATTCTATGACTCTATGATTCTATGACTCGCTTCTATCATCCCTGAGCAGCTGTGGATCTGGCCACCTGTTTAACTGATGGTCCTTTACCTGTGGGGATACAGGGAGCTCCAAATGCCCCATATAGGTGTTTTCCTTTCTAAATCTCCCTTTCCCATGTGCCTCCCCACCCTGCCTGCCCCAGGAGCCCCAGCAGTGGGGAGCAGTGAGAGAAGATGTCCTGAGCAGATCACCCAAACACCAACCCAGGAGCTCAGGCCAGACCCTCACCTGGCATAGCATCCTCTCAGCTAACGAACCACAGAGTTGGATGATGTAAATTAGCATTTCACCACTAACCTGGGCAGCCTGGATCTCAGCAGTGTGAATTTTGGAGAGCAAATTCCCACCAATTAGGTGGGTGGATCCCAAAGAACAAGGGTGGTTTCTTCCCTGGCAAACCCTGTTTGGCTTCAAGCAAGGTATATAAACCTCAGTGGCAGTAAGAGCTGCTGTTTGGGATTAGAACCTTGCATGCTCCTCCTCCCCTGGTCACTCCAGTTAGCATGTCCAATCTAGGATCTGTACCTGAATTTGAGGTGTTGCTCTGGGCCACCTGCAGTCTGGTCTTGTGTGTCCTTGCACAGTCTGAGCAAACCTTTCTGTCCACCAGAAGTGCCTTTCCCTGTGTGTTTATTGACTGCTGATGGGTCTCTGCCACCTTCTTGCAGACTCTAAGCAGAACGGTGAGGCCAACGTGGTGCTGTCAGATGAGGAGCAGCCGCTGTCGCCGACCGATGAGGAGAAGCGGCCCATGCGGCGCTCGAGCACCCGGGATAAGAACAAGAAATCCTCCACGTGCTTCCTGCTGGCCACGGGCGACTTCTCTTGTGCAGCAGATGGAGGCATCCAGAAAGGTATGGCTGATGCTGGAGGGTGACCTGGGGAGGGTGGGATGGAGAGGTGAGGTGAGGGTTTGTAGCATCCATCTGACCAGTGGTTCATCTCCATCTGGCTGTTGTTTTCTGCTCCCCAAATCCACTTGTCTTCCTGCCTCCCCATCTTCTTCATCTCCGTCTGCCACGTCTCCCCATGCCAGCACTACCCTTTTTGTTTTCTCCTTCCCCAAGTTGTCCTTCTCTGATTGCCACTACCTGGGGTCTGTGGCCCCACGCTGGCTGCACTGCTCTCCTTGGACCTCTTTGCTCCCCAGTGCTCCAACTTCTCTTGTCCCTCCAACTCTTCTCTCAGTCACCCATCTCAGGGTGATGCAAGGGGGATATCTCTCCTGGGGAGGTGGTGAGGTTGTGACTCAAGGTGGTCAAAAGGTTTTCAGTAGGGAAAAAACTCCACAGGCTTTTCCTTTCCTCCCCCCCTTTGATGTCTTTTGGTGGGTTTGAGCGTGGGGAGCTGCAATGTGTCAGGTTCTGCCTTGCCAACAGCACGGGGTTGCCAGAAAGGCTGTCTCCTTTGGGTTTGGAAAGTGAGCTTTGCTACATGTTGAGGTTTTCTATGGGAAACTGTGGAGGAGATGAGTCAGGAAAACATAAAACTCTTCTTCCCATGACAAAACAAGAGTCCTCTTCAGCCTGGTCTCTTCACACTGTCCTCTGCTCCACCAGCGAGCGTGCTCTGTGCCTGTGTCCCAGCACCCCAGCCCCTGGGAGGGCAAGTCCAGTGCCCACCCTGAGCCACAAAATCCAGCTGCACCCTTGATTCTGAAGGACACAACTCAGTTTTTTAGTTCTGCAGCTTTTCTTGTGTGTCCAGGGTGGCATGGGATGATGTAGCTGCAGAGTTTTACCTCCTTTTCCTCCTTGGTACCATCTAATCCCAGTTACTCACAGGGAATGGTGCATACAAGCTGGGGCCAGGCAGGAGAAAAGCTGATGAACTACATCTCTGAGCTGAACAAGAAGACCTGTTGGCTCCTGGTGTTGGTGCTTTGAAGGCCCTCAAGTGTTTCTTGCTGTAGCTCTGCTTGGGTTGTCAAAAAGTGAATTGTCTTGGGACATAGGGAGGACCTCAGCATTGGGTCTGTGACCTCCAGCCCTGGTGCTTAGGTTGATCTCACACCCTCCTGGCATCTTTTACACTGTGGAGTCACCCGCTGTCATGTGCAAGGCAACCTTAACTCATGCCAGGCTGACCTGGGCCAGGTTCTCCAACAGCCCCTGGAGCCAGAGGAGGTGTTTGGGAGCAATCACATTTATTACATTAGTAGAAGCAAATTGGCTGCTTCCTTCTGGGAAATCAAGGATTCCCTTTGGTGCTCCTGCTCAGCATCATCCCCTAGAAAGAGGAAAAAATGAAAAGCTTTTCTCAGTCTTTGGGCAGAAGGGTTTATGTACAAGTATTTGTTTGAAAGGCCTCATTTTTTTCCTGGAAGTACCTTTTTCTGTGAAGTTGGTCTCTTTTCTTAATGTCTGCTGAAGATAAGAGGTGAGGGAGCTCTAGTCCTGCCCCAGACTGGGAGGAGGCTGAACTGGAAAGGATGAAGGAGAGGGAGGAAATCTAATGCTGATCTTCATCCTTGTAAGATGCTCAAGTCAGGCATCTCCTCAACCAAAGCATTTAAACCTGGTCCCACTGAAGTCAGGAGATCTAGAGTAGACCTGAGAGCTGAGGATCCAGTGCTGGGCTCCTGAATCCCGTTACTTGGTTGCAGGAGACTATGATGTGTTTTTCATACATGGTTGCAACAACAGCTGTTTGAAAAGGCACTTTGGTGATCCCTCTTGATTGGTTCTGGTATCCTTCCAGCAAATGTCAGAGTGCTTTTTACAATTAGAAATAGATGTGTGTGTGTCTTTTACCCCCCTGACTTTGCTGAAATGATCTTGCATCTGGAGAAAGGTGGAACTGGTGTCCACAGGGGTCTTGAGTGATGTGAGAAACCTTTGGGGAAGATGGAACCTCAACATCTGCGGCCTGCTTGGGCTGTTGGGGATGGACTGGTGGGATGCTGTCCTGGGACGTCAAGGATGATGTCTTCCCTGGTGAAATGCTCCAGTGTGGCCAGGGTTAGTGGTGACCAGAGATGACCAGAGGGGCAAAGCAGCCTCTCCTGCACTCCAACTGGAAGCTGTTGGGAGCCGCAAAGGTGCTTCTTCCCTTGGTCCTGATTTATCTCCTGCTGAGGCTGTTTGTTCTGGTACTGGGATGCTGGCAGCTCTGCAAATTGAGATGAGCTTGGTTCTGAGCCTGAATTGCTGATGGCCATCTGTCAGATCCTGGGACAGGTACTAATGTCTGTAACAAGCTGTGGAAATCAGGAGCTGGTTCAAGAATACACTGCAGATCTCCGCATCTGCCAAGGTTTGAGCCCAATTCCAGTGGTTGGTCTCACTGGGACAGCATAAAGAGAAGAGCTACCCCTGCCCACCTCCCTTGGAGAAGACCAGGCTGGATTGCAGTGCAGTGCCTGCCATGTAGTGTGTGGGTCTTGTCCCTATTTCTGCTTCGAGTGATGTCACCTTGCTCCTCTGCTGCCCGAGGTGGCTTGAGACCCCTCATCTCCCTCCAGCACTCAGGTCCTGCTCAGCATTTCCCCAAAATATGTCTTCATGGGGCACAGACAAACTGGCATGGGTCTGTCTTGGCATGTGAGCCCCTGTCCCCTGCTTGGGTGGAGGCAGGATGAGTTTAGCCTCCCCCATGCCTGCGAGATTGGTTATGACGGTCTAGGAAAAGGTGACTGAAATCAGAATGGGACTTCAAGAGGAGCTACAGGGAGTGGATTTGCCCTTTGATGGCACGCTGGCACAGCAAAGCAGCAACGTTTGGCTTGGCTGCAGAGCATCCTGCAGCTGATTTTTGCCCTGTTGCTTGCTCTTAGTTCAGGGCCAGGACCAGCACGTGGCTCGAGCAGTGCGGATCGAGCGCAGGGATGCTCACGTGAGCATCCACCGGTGAGACCCGGCTGGTGGGGAGTGAGAACGAGCCCGTGTTTGCCTGGGGGCCTTGTGTGTGAGTGCATGTGAGGCACAGACGAGCGCCAGGCTGCCCTTAGAAACAAGCACGGGCGTTCCTGGGCGATGCTGCCTGCTTGCATTTCCCCAGCCCCATCTGCTGCTGCCTCAAAACACGTGCGCTCGGGAGCTGCGCCATTGCCAGGTCGCGGGGAAGAGCCCCTGGGGGTCACCCACTGCCCCACCACTCTGTTTATAAGATGCCTCTGTAGGGCTTCTTGGCAAAAAAACCCCTCTTATGAAGTAATCCTGGTGACCTCAGTTAGCACCTATGAGAGTTGCTGGGATACCAGCTCTGCTAATTAAAAGCACTGATGGTAATTAGCAGAGCACAACCCTCTGGCGCTTTGCAGCTTGACTCCGTGGTGGTTCCTGGCCCTGAGCTTGGTGGAAACTCACCATGGCCTTGAGGGATGGAGTCCTGAGCTCCTTCCCAGCTGCTCCTGTGAGCATGGCTTGGGAATTTATTGATGGATGGAATGAAGTGTTGGGCTCAGGGCAGGTTTGCCCTCAGAGTCCCATTGCAGAGGGACCCTGGGGCAATTAAGCATCTTTATGAAGTGCTCCCCCAAACTGTGATGCTTGAGACTTAATGAAAACTGGCAGCATGATTTTGGCCCTGCCCCTATGCCCATTTCCATCCTTTTCTATTCAGTGATCTGACCAAGAGGGCAAAGAGCATCCCTATAAAGAGCTCAACTGCATCAGTGGCTTCTTGCATCACCAAGGAGGCTTCCAGCAACCTCTGACCCCATAACACCTCTCAGTCAGGCTGATGGGTGCTGGATCCATCAGTAACCCCAAGCTTTCAGGGACCAGTTACATCTTGGCACAGTTGCTTCCCATGTGCACGGTTCAGGGTGGTAGAGAATGCAGGAGCCCTTCAAAGAGCCTCAGCACTCCTGGGGAAAGAGCAAGGTTTGCTGAAGGATGAGCCCAATGCAGGTTTTTGGAGGGGAGCGAGGAGATCAGCTTCAGCTTCTGTAGGTGGGAAACATCTCCCACTCAGGCTGCCCCCACCCCCAGCTCAGGCCTGCACTCACTTTCCTCTTCACTGGCTGCATGGATTCCTGCCAAAAAGTAAATAAGGAAATTGCTCTTCTCTTTGGGGCCTGATTCCGCTCTGGCTTCCGCTGCGGGAACTGGAAGAGCTTTGCTGAATTCAGCAACAGGTTTGGGCAGAGAGCCCACTGTCCCCTGGACCTTTCTCTGCTCCAGAGATGTGTCTCCTTGGGGGGCTGAGTTGCTGGAAGAGGTTGAAGACTTCTGTGTCACCCTACTGGCAGCTGTTGTTGGGGAGAAAAGTATAAAAAGGGGATAAAAACCGGATTTAAAGAGGCAGTGCTCTGGAGCCTTCTCCAAATGATGCTCCTGTCTCAGCATCCTCCTCGGGGGTGCACCTGGGGGTGATGCTGTGTTTGTTCCAGTGTGAGCATCAGTCCTTGATCCAAGCCTCAAACAGCCCAGCCGGGCCAGCACCCGCTGACAGTGCCTTGAACATCAAAGCAAAAGTCAAAGATGCACCATTAACTCCCGGGGGGGTGGATGTGGGGATGTTTTCTGAGCTTGGCACTGCTGAAGGGACCATCCATCACCTTGTTTTTCTGCTGTCAGGGAGTTATCTCCCTCCGTTACCCACCCCCAACCCCCCCATAGGCACTCGCTCATTTCTCTGGGAAGGCAAAGGCAAGGCTGCGTTTGCTTCCCTGGGCCCTCTCAGGGAAGATGCAGCAAGCACAGTGTGTTACAGGGCTGCTGGGCTTATCACAGCCAGGAGAATCCTTCATCTCCCATATTTTGGCAGCAGGGCAGCGTCTGAAAGGTGCAGCGATCTGGAGAACACATCTCAGGGCTCATCTTTGAAAAGGGCTTCTGTCTGGACTTTAAAAATCTGATTTTTCAGTGCAAATGCTTAATTTCTTTCCAGAAAGAAAAATGGTTTTTGACCTCTGAGAGCATTTGTTCTGCCTGTTGCATTTCAGCAAGAGCTGGAGCAATTTCTGGCTCTTCAGGGGAGTGGGAAGGATTCCCGTGCTTAAAGCAACAGAAATATTTGCTCTTTAGTGCAATTTCTTATGGAAAATAATGAGCATGTCTACCTGCTCCTCTCCGTACAGAAAGGTGTCAGCAGCAGCTTGCTGCTACAGCAGCTGGGGGAAGAACTCCTTTCCAAATCCCATATTTGTTTGAGTTCTGCTGCTTTTCCCCATTTGCTTCAGCCCACGAAATCCCCAGACTCATTCCTCATTCAGAGCAATTTGGGAAAGAAATCCCAACAACCCCCAAGAATGATTTGATCTCCCAGCACCAACAATTCCCTTCCCCTGGATTTGACTGGCACTGCACGGGGAGCCCAGGGGAAGGGAGGGTGAGGTCTGGAGCATCTGCTTGGTTTGCCCTCAAAAAGCCCCTCTTGAATTTCTTTTTTTAGGGGGTTGAAGCGGGGGTGTGGGGGCTGGATGATGCTCACCCTGGTGCTCTTTGCTTTCCGAGCCTTGGGAAGAAGGCTGCTTGGCTCTAACCTCTCCATTTTCTTCACCAAGGCTATGGAAAATCCCGAAGCCTAAGCAGCATAGATGGTGTGGCAGGATCCACGGTGGGCTTGGCTCCCCTCACGTCCCACTGCAGCTCTCCCTGTCCTCTGCAGCGTCCCTGCTCTCCTGTCCCCTCCATCCTCTAAAGCACCACCTGGACCCCACCACCGTGTTGTGTTGTGTCTCTCTGTCCCCCCCTCTCTTTCCCTGTGATGCCGTGTCTCCACGGCCACCCCTGTGCCCAGAGGAGACCAAGCTGGGACATCTCCATCCCTGAGAAGCAGGTCCTGATCTTCTCCAGCCCAGCGCTGCCGCTGTGCTCCCCCGGCCCCTGTTTTGCAGGACCTGTAACATCTCCATTGAACCTGTCTCGTGTCCATGCATTTGGGACAACCCCTGGAGTGGGCTGAGGGGTTTGCTCAGTAGGTTTTGGGTTTTGGGTTTTTTTTCCCCCCCTCCTCTTGAAACCTTATTCATCCTGAATAAATTGGGCCAACCCATGTGATTCCCTCTGGTGTCAAGCCCTCCTTCTCGTGGGCCGTTTGCACTTGGGCAAAGGGTGGTGGAAACAAGGAGGACGTGTTGACTCATAAAATTATGGATCATTGTGCTGGAAATGGCTGATTTCATATAATTTTAGGTCTTTTTTAAAAAATAAGAAACAAACAGCCTCAAGTTTCTGGAGGCAGCAGATGAATAAACCTCTGTTCCTTGCCCAGCAGCACTTCCCCTCTGGTTTTGTGCCTTTTTGTGCCTAAATCACACTCTTTTCCTTCCTGGTTTTGTCTACATCTCCATTCAACTTCAGGGATGGTCCTGGGGCTGCAGGTGGCTTTGGCAGCCTTGAAAACCAGCCCTGAGGTCCTGTGGAGGTGGGAGGCTGTAGGACCCTGGTCTGGGTGAGGGGAGCACATGGAGGCTGAGATAAAGGATTGGCAAAATATATGGATGGGTGCTTCCATGAATAGCTGGGAGGTGGTGGGGAAAGGAATATGGATCCCTGGGAGCCGATGGACAAGTTGCTGCTGCTGTTGAATAGTGGGGAAATGAGAGATTTGAGACAAAATGATGCTTAAATGGATGGGAGGATGAATCCTCTTTTGAGATGGGTGCAGAGTGCTGAGGCAGAGCATCCCCGTGGGGATGGGAGGTGGCTTTGAACCAGGTCCTCCCCAGCCTTGTAAGGATGAGGTTGGAGTGCCCAGCTCCCTGTTGCACTGCTAGTTTTTGCTCACATATATTAGTTTTTGGGGTGATTTTGAATAATTTTGGGGGTCCTGAACTAGAAAAAACTTTCAGTCCCCTTACTTCTGGCTCATTTCTAACTCTGGTGCCCCAGCTCTGCCTCCCTGGAGGTGCCTTGGTCTCGCAGGGGCTGAAAGGGGCTGGTTTGGTGAGTGCAGTCCTGGTCTTCTCTCTCATCTTGGGGCTCTCTTGGCCTTTTCCTTACCCTGAGCAAGTCCAGCTCAGTGGGGCTGGAGTCTGGGGACTTGCAGCTGGAGGATGAGGAGCAAAGTTTAGCTTTGGATGTGCCAAAGCCCCAAGAGCTTTTTGAGGATCAGACCCTTCCCCTCCCTCACAGCCAAACAGGAGCTGGTGCTGAGGGGATGATGCAGAGTGAGGATCCCTTTTGTACAAGGCTGGTCCCTTCACCCTAAAGGAGCAGAGCTGGGTGTTGGCAGATCCCTCAGCTGGGAAGGCTCCCCGTGCCTCAGTTTCCCTCAGTGTGGAGAAGGGTTAACACTGAGAGCCTCCTGCAGTAAAACTCTTTGCTGCCACAGTGGAAGAGATGCTGCACAAGGAGGAAGCCTTAAATGCCTTGTCTGGCTTATTTTTTTTCCTCCCTACTGAGTTGAAGGAGCTGCCGGGAGGAGCCAGTCACCACATCTCCAAAACAACCCCCCCTCCGAGTCCTACACGAGGCCAAAAAGAATCCTTTGCTATTTATTTTCCTTTTCTTCTTTCCTTCCTGCCTTCCCTTGCCCCAGCCTTGAGAGCAGAGCAGTGAGAGCCGAAGAGAAGCAGAAAAGGGGTGAAAAGACTCAGTGCCATGACCTGGATCCTGGGCCTTGAGGGCAGGAGCTGAGCACCTCATAAGTCTTCTGGAGCAGGAATTTCTCCAGTTTTGGGGAGAAATAAGGATAAGCCCTATCTGTCCTCTGCCCAGGATGTCTCAAAGTTGTTTATTGTCCCTTGTCAGCAGCCCCTGAGTTTATCCTGTGCTGTTGGTGTAGCTGCATTCCTTGAATTTCTGTGATGAAAGTGTATTCCCACACCAAATGCTCAGGTAAATCAGCAGATTCATGAAGCACCCCCAAAATCCCATGAGCTGGGCAAAGGGGTGAGTGTGGCAGTGCTGCACTGGCACTGCTCTGGGGCATCCTTCCCTTTGGAGCAGGCTCATCTCAAAGCAGGAGGAGCTGGAATATCCCCAGCCCGTGCGAGCAGGAAGGTCACCCTCCACGGTTTCAGTGGTCTCTGAATCATGAATGATTTAACCAAGGTCACACGCTGACTTTGGGGATGAGCCAGGCATGAAAAACCAGCTCTGCTGCCCTGTCTTTTGCAGGAGAAGCAGCTCAAGAACCTCAGACTTTGGGCATCAACAATTCCTGAGTCCTGGATTGGATTGGCACTGCACGGGAAGCAAAGGGGAAGGAAGGGGAGGTCTGGAGCATCTGCTTGGTTGCCCTCAAAAGCCCTTCTTGAATTTTCAAGGGGTTGAATTAAAGTGTATTCCCACACCAAACGCACAGGGTAAAAAAGCAGAGGGTTAACCCCGGAGCAAACAAAGCTCCCAAAGACCCTGAGAGATCCCATCCTCTCCTTTTCCTCCACCAAATCAGCTCATCCAAACACTGGAGCTGGTGTGGAAAACCCTTGGTGGACCCCCAACCCCCAAAAGCAGAATCTCATCCCCATTCGAGCAGCGAGGGTTGAGTGTGAGAGCTGCCATGGAGCGGGTACGATGTAATTTTTAGCAGTGGTGTTATGCAACTTGGGAGCAGGGATGAGTAATGTGCAAAAAAGCTCCTCTAAAACAACCAGGCCCTGAATGGGAGACGGAAGGATTTCAGTGGGAGGCACCAAACTGTTGAGATCCCCATCGCATCTTCCCCTTCTTCCTCCCCACCTTGTTCTGAACAAGTGATTTGGGGGATGCAGGAGGGGGGGGGGCAAAACAACGTGGGGTCTGGGGTGGTTTTGGGGTGGGTTAGCAGGGGTTAATCCCCTGGATGAGGTTCTAAGAGGAGCTGTAGTGGATCAGAAGAGCAGACCACTAAATATCCCTGTAGCCTAGGGTTTTTATCTCAAACAGTGGCCAAAATTGGCTGCCTGGAGAATAGGATAAGAATAGAGCAAGAATATACGATACTTCCCCTGAATATCCTCCCAGGCACTTATCTGGGTTGAGGGATCTGGCGAGGAGCGCGCGTTCCAGCTCAGGAAAGCAGCAGGAGAAAGCAAGGTTGTTTGATTTATTCTTGACGAGCTGAATAAATCAATAGGAGTCCGGCTGCCTCTGCCCAAGTCCTAAAATGGCATTTAAAAATAAATCAACTGGTGTGCAGCGACTGTCAGGGCAGGGAACTCACTGCTGGTGTCACAGCTTGGAAAGGAGAGTTTCCCGTGGGATGGGATGGGATGGGATGGGATGGGATGGGATGGGATGGGATGGGATGGCATGGGATGGCATGGCATGGGATGGGATGGCATGGGATAGGATAGGATGGGATGGCATGGCATGGCATGGCATGGGATTGGAATGGATAGCATGGGATGTGGTGGGGTGGGATGGGATGGGATGGGATGTGGTGGGATAGGATGGGATGGGATGGGATGGCATGGCATGGCATGGCATGGCATGGCATGGGATGGGATGGGATGGCATGGGATAGGATAGGATGGGATGGCATGGCATGGCATGGCATGGGATTGGAATGGATAGCATGGGATGTGGTGGGGTGGGATGGGATGGGATGGGATGTGGTGGGATAGGATGGGATGGGATGGGATGGGATGGGATAGGATAGGATGGGATGGCATGGCATGGCATGGCATGGGATTGGAATGGATAGCATGGGATGTGGTGGGATGGGATGGCATGGGATGGGATGGGATGGATAGCATGGGATGTGGTGGGATGGGATGGGATGGGATAGGATAGGATAGGATAGGATGGGATGGCATGGCATGGCATGGCATGGCATGGCATGGCATGGCATGGCATGGGATTGGAATGGATAGCATGGGATGTGGTGGGATGGGATAGGATAGGATAGGATAGGATAGGATAGGATAGGATAGGATAGGATAGGATAGGATAGGATAGGATAGGATAGGATAAGATAGGATAGGATAGGATGGGATGGCATGGCATGGCATGGCATGGGATTGGAATGGAATGGAATGGAATGGATAGCATGGGATGTGGTGGGATGGGATGGGATGGGATGAGCATGTCAGGTCCAAGCTGCTCACTTGTTCCTAGCAGGATGCTGTGATGGAGCAGGAACCTATAGATAAATAGGTTATATATAATTTGTATACCAAATATATGTGCCCCTCACCTATGTATGGAATCACGGAATCATAGAATCATTCATAGAATTCATAGAATCGAGAATCATTCTATAAATCTATGATTCTATGATTCTACAAAAACCTGTAGAGAAACAGGTTTTATATAACTCTGTGTATACCGTAAATATGTGCCCCTCACCCATGTATGGAATCATAGAATCATGGAATCATGGAATCATAGAATGATTCTATGATTCTACAAAGAACCTGTATTTAAATAGGTTTTACTTAACTGTGTATAACATAAATATGTGCCCCTCACCCATGTATGGAATCATGGAATCATAGAATCATTCATAGAATTCATAGAATTGAGAATCATTCTATAAATCTATGATTCTACAAAGAACCTGTAGAGAAACAGGTTTTACATAAGTCTGTGTACCACAAATAAGTGCCCCTTACCCATCTATGGAATCATAGAATGATTCTACGATTCTGCAAAGAACCTGTAGATAAATGGGGTTTATTTAACTGTATATACCATAAATATGTGCCCCTCACCCAGATATGGAATCATAGAATGATTCTATGAGTCTATGAAGAACCTGTAGATAAATAGGTGATATATAACTCTGTGTATACCATATATACCTGCCCCTCACCCATGTATGGAATCACAGAATCAAAGAATCATTCATAGAATCTAGAATTATTCTATAAATCTATGATTCTATATTTTACAAAGAACCTGTAGATAAGCAGGTTTTATATAACCTTGTGTATACCATAAATATGTGCCCCTCACCCATGTATGGAATCATAGAATCATGGACTCATGGAATGATTCTATGATTCTGTGAATAACCTGTAGATAAATGGGTTTTATATGACTCAGCTTTAGTGCCCTGTGCTTTTTGCCCCATCGAGTGATGCTCAGCAGTGGGAGTGGGATCAGAGATGCTGTGTAGCATTGGGTCACCCTGATACTGTTGGAATTCCTTGCATCTGTCTGTCCGTGTGTCCATCTGCTGAGAATGGCAGCGCTTTGGGATGGGGATCAAACCCCTGTACCAAGAAAGCAGCCATGCAAGGGGCAAAAGCCAAGCAGCCTCATCCTTTGGATCCTGGGGGAATTTGGGGCAGTTTTCCCCCTCCCTCATCCAGCAGCAGCTTCTTCCTTCTCTCTTCCTCCTGGGAGACTCAGCCCAGTGCTGTGTGGAGGCCGTGACGCTGTCCCAGCTTGCATGCAAAGTATTAATTGTTATTGTTGCAACAACTGCTCTGTTCCTCAGGAGATGCCTGAAAGAGCTGAGAAAATAGCAAGCCCTGCCAGGCAGCTGGGCAGGAGGTGAAGATGTCAAGAGAGTAATTGCTCTACCCAGAAGCAGCCTGCTTCTGGCTTCCCCAGCACTGCCAGGAAAAAGCCTCAGTGCTTGTTTGATGAAAATAAAATAATTAAAAAAAAAAATAGCAACCCCCTCCCTGGCCATGCTGACGAGGAATGAGGAGAGCAGAGGCAGATGCAAAATAAGATGCAGTTGAGCTTATAAATAGGTGCCTCCCAGTCTGTTACTTCCTTACCTCCGCCTGGGCAATCCATCCTTACGCTTTTCCCCCAAGAAAGGGAAAAGGGAGGCTCAGAAAGGATTTGCTGGGGAGCAGGTCATGCTGTTCCTCTCGTGTGGGACAGGGTGGGGCAGGGGATGTGTCCTGGTGACTGTGGAGAAAAAAAACCAAATAATGCATTTGGAGGGTGTGAAGGGAATCGGCTCAATGGGAGCACTGGGCTCAGGATGAGCTCTCCTGGTTGTGTGGAGGATGCCCAGGGTGAGAGGTGGCTTTGCAGATGTGCAGCCCCTCCAAGGTGGCATCTCTGGTCCTCACAGCATGGGAGATGCTTGTGGCCACTGGCTCCATCATCGTGAAATCCCCTGGTCCTTACGTGGGCCATGGGCATCATGGCAGATGCAGGTGTTGGCTGGGAGGTGTTTAACTCCAACATCTGCAGAGATAAAATGAGATGAAAGCCCAAGCAAGCACAGGGGCAGAGCAAAGCAGGGTCAGGGTAGGACTTACCTAAACATTGCTCTGGAGACTTGCAGCGCTTAAGGGTGTTTGGGGAGAGGCCTTAAGGAGGGCCTTAAGGAAAGCTGGGAGGGGACTCTTGGTCAGGGAGTGCAGGGGTAGGATGAGGGGGGGCAGTTTTGAGCTGAAAGAGGGGAGATTGAGATGAGATCTCAGGGAGAAATGTTTTCCTGTGAGGGTGGGGAGGCCCTGGCCCAGGTTGCCCAGAGCAGTGGTGGCTGCCCCATCCCTGGAGGTGTTCAAGGCCAGGTTGGATGGGGCTTGGAGCCCCCTGATCCAGTGAGAGGTGTCCCTGCCCATGGCAGGGGGGTGGAACTGGATGGGCTTTGAGGTCCCTTTCAACCCAAACCATTCTGTAATTCTATGCTTGTAGGGGAAAGGTGGGACCATGTGAACTCCCCATTCCTGAAAACTTGGGATCTGGGAAGGCCCTGGCAGCACTGCAGCAAGGCCTGGGGAATCTGGGGGCTGGATCAGGGCTGGGCTGTGCCCAAACTCCCTCCTTGCCCTAGGAGGGGGTGGTGGGGCATCACCCCAGCAGCAGATTTGCACCCAAAAAAAGGTGGAGGAAGGAGGGGCGAGAGGGGCTGGGACCCACCAGTGGTGGGAATGAAGCTGGTGTTGAGACTGAAGGGCTGTTTCCTCCTGGTGGCTTTAAACAAACACAAAAATATCGGTTGTTGTTATTTATTTTTAGTCGTGTTAATTTTTTTCTGAGGCTGGGAAGCTGCTTTCCAAGGCAGATCCCTGGAGGCTGTGGGCAGCAGGTCTCGAGCTCACACACAAAATGGCTTTGAACGGGGAGGAGGAGATGGGAGTTAAAAGCTGAGTCGTGTCCCTGGTAAATCAATCGACCTGGCAGAGAATGTTTCTAGCAGGCCACGAGCCCTGCCCAGAGCTTTCAATCCCTTCCAGGAATGATTTGAACCCTGAGCAGTGATATTTTGCAGCAGACGCTTCGTGCATGGCCAGCACTGGTCCCCAGATTCCTGTTGGGGACTGATGCTGGGTCCCCTGATCCAATCCATTGTGGCAGCTCGGGAGGTGGGGACCTCTCCAACATTTCCTGGGATTTAGGGGTTTTAATCCTAAGAGGTTTTCTAGGATGAGGGGATTTGAAAAGCTTCCATGTCTGGGCACTGCTTGCCCAGTGATGCTCAACAGAGGATGAGACCTTAATCAGCCCCTCTGCTGTGAGGACAGGCTGAGAGGGTTGGGGTTGTTCAGTCTGGAGAAGAGAAGGCTCTGGGGAGACCTTAGAGCAGCCTCCCAGGGCTGAAAGGGGCTCCAGGAAAGCTGGGGAGGGGCTTTTTACAAAGGCCTGGAGTGACAGGAGAAAGGGGAATGGCTTTAAATTGGAAGGGGGAAGATTTAGATTAGATATTGGGAAGAAATTCTTCACAGTGAGGGTGAGGAGGCCCTGGCCCAGGTTGCCCAGAGAAGTTCTGGCTGCCCCATCCCTGGAGGGGTTCAAGGCCAGGTTGGATGAGGCTTTGAGCCCCCTGATCCAGTGGCAGGTGTCCCTGCCCATGGCAGGGGGGTGGAACTGGATGGGCTTTGAGGTCCCTTCCAGCCCAAACCATTCCATGATTTGATGATTTTGGGGAAAATGTGATGCTTTTGGAGTTGTGTTTCATCTGCGGGGAGGGAAAGGCCCATGGTCGGGAGCTGGTGCTGCGCTTTGCAGCAAAATCCCTGGGTGGAAGGGGCAGCTTCGTGGTTTATCAGGTGGATCAGGACCTGTGTCCCTGTCTGATGGCCCCTAGCCTGGAAACCAGGTCCTGGCACGTGGGGAGAGGCTGTGTTGTGACTCAGAGCTCCAATCAATGTTAATTAATTCAATGATAATGAATGGAGGGGGAGAGAGAGAGAGAGACGAGAAGAAAACACTGCAGGATATTAATGCACCAGGCTTGGCTTTGGGACATCTGGCTTGGAGTTGGCTTGGGGGGTTTTGGTAAGGAGCAGCTTTCTGGGAGGAGAAGGCTGCAGTGGGGATGTTTCTGTCCTCTGCTCCTTGTTTTAACCCTCAAATTGCCCCAACTCTCTGTCTGCCTTCTCTTAGAGAATCATTTCCCAAGTCTCCATCTCTGGGTCCATTCTGAGGCATTTTAAAAACATTTTTTTCCTGATTTACTGGAAATAGCAGAATTTTATGCCTTCAGAGAAGACATTTCACTTTGTAGTTACTCTCTATTTTCTGCACCCTGCAAAATTTGGGTCCTCTTGAAGTTCAGTCTCTCTCTCCCTCTCCTGTTTCTCCACTCACAGCCAATGAAAGGAGTGGCTAACGTCATATTTAATACTTGTGTCTTTAATTGCAGACACCTGCCAAGATGTCATCTCTTCCAGTTACCCCCAGGGTGAGGTGGTCACCTTCTCCTGAGCCTTGGCTGGATGCAGGCAGCGCCTCAGCAAGGGATGCCTTCCCTCAGGGATGCTCTTCCCGAGGGATGCCTTCCCCAAGGGATGCTCTCCCCGGGGGGTGCCTTCTCTGAGATGGGGAGATGTGTACCCCGAGGGATGCTTTCCCCAAGGCAGAGGGATGTGTGTCCTGAGGAATGCTTTCCCCAAGGTGGAGGGATGCTGTTCCTGAAGCTATAGGATACTTTCCCAAAGGGATGCGTTCCCTGATGCCAAGGGATTCTCTCTCTGGGGCCAAGGGATGCTCTTTCTAAGGCTGAGTGATGCATTCCCCCCGGGATGCTCTTCCTGAGGCCAAGGGATGCATTCTCCAAGGGAAATACTCTCCCAGAGGCAGAGGGATGCTCTCCCCAAAGCAGAGGGATGCTCTCCCTGAGGCTGAGGGCTGCTCTCCCCAAGGCTGGAACATGCAATCCCCCAGGGCTGCTCCCCCCCAAAGCCAAAGGATGTTGACCCCGAGGACCTTTGCTTGCCCTCTACAGCAGCCCAAAGCTCCGGCTGCCAGCTCTGCGGCAGCCAGGGGTCCCCCAAGAGGTGCCACAGCAGGGCTGGGAGAGGGGGGCTCAGGGTGCTGGGGTGCTCCCCTGCCTGCTGCCAGCCCTGCCACGAACACGCTGCCCGGCTCCCTAGTGCTCCCCTGGGCTGCCCCCCCTCCCCTCGCCCTCGCTTTTGGGTGCACCTCTCCCCTCTGCCTCCGGAGACTCGCCCGCTGCTCACCCGGGACATCGCCCGCCTGCGGCTCCATCCGTGCTCTGACCTCCTCCAGCGTCAAACAGCTGCTTGGGGACCCTTCTCTGGGGGTTTGAAGGCTCCACTTGGGGTGCTGTGAGCAGATTGCTGCGCCATCACCCCCCACCCCCTTCATGGGTGCTTGCCCTGGGGTGCGGAGCGGGGGAACACACGGGTTGGTTTGGGCACGGGAAGCAATAGGTAAATGAGGTGGGGTGAACCTGGCTGGCCTGGAAGGGTCAGTGTCTTTCTACTGCTGTTCCATATCTCTGTGATCAAGGCAATACTACTCCCATTTCTGTCTGTCCTGTGCGCATGCCTCTACCTGTCCAACCCTATTCGAGTTCCAATAAAGACATCCATGAGCTGAGGCAGCTCCCCTACCCTTCCTGCCTCAGTCTTTCCTCGCCGCTGGCTCCTTGCGTGCCCACCAAGCCTTGTCCCAGCCCTGGGTGTCCCTGGCAGCAGGGACAGTGATTACAGCAGTGCTGTGGCCTGGATGTCGTGGCTGAGCTCCTTGCTTTCTCGCACAGCTTGGATGGGATCCCACTGGAAAGCCCTCAGCAGACTGGTTGCAACGCCCGTGCAATCTTCATTTGTTGAAGGAAAGGCACCGCAGAGCTGACAAATGCATTGGCTCTCCAAGATAATCAGCATCGTGGCCACAACGGTGTCATCCTTAGGTTTCAGAGTGAACACTGCATTGTGGTGAATGGAATCTTCCTCCCCGAGCTGTCTGAGCAGCCCTGGCTGCGGAGCCGAGCAGATGGCACTGAGCTGGTTGTGGGTTTAGGGCTGAGTGGGGAGGCCCTGGCATAGGTTGCCCAGAGAAACTGTGGCTGCCCCATCCCTGGAGGTGTTCAAGGCCAGGCTGGATGGGGCTTGGAGCCCCCTGATCCAGTGGGAGGTGTCCCTACCCATAGCAGAGGGTGGAACTGGATGGGCTTTGAGGTCCCTTCCAACCCAAACCATTCCACGATTCTATTTCACACCCTTTTGGGCTGGGGTGCTCCTGCTCTCACCTTTGACTGCAGTGTGAGCCCCCAGAGGGACAAAATGACTCTGATCACTGCTGCAGTGAGTTGGAGGAGCCTCAGCTGATACCTCCAGGATGGAGATTTGGGGGCTCTACCTGTTGAGAACCCACCCCAGGGGCACAAGGTCTTTTATTTGAGACCAGCAATGCTTAAAACCAGGGGAGGAAACCAAAAAGCTGCCGTGGAACTGAAATGAAAGCAATCCCAGATGTGAGCAATCAGTGGCTGAGGGCCAAAGAGCAATTAAAGCCTGAGCTTTCCTCCGAGGTGGGGAGTGACATGCTCTGCTTCCTGCTGTGGCTGCAGAGAGGCCTTGCAAGAGCCCCACGGTGCTGCTGTGACCCTTCTCCAACGTGGCCATGGTCATGGATGGGTCATTGGATCGATGCTGAGTGCTTGGGTGGGATGATCAGGGATGTTTGTTCAGGTGATGCTGGGCACCTGCATCCCCCCCCCACCCCAGGTCCTGCTCATACAGAGTTTGGGGACCAAGAGCCCTTGGAGCATCTTGGTGGTGCTCAGGACCTGCCAGGCTGCTTGAGGGTGACCTCAAGGGGACTGGGACTGCCTGACTCTTTGGGAGGTGGCTTTAGGGACAGGGTGGTCACGCTGCAAGTGTTTGGTCCAAAGCTGGCTGGAGATGTCCCCCGTGGTGTCCCCAGCAGCAGGATGTGGTCCTTTCTCCATCCTGGAAATGCAACCTGTTTCCCACAATTCCCCTGTGGGAAAATAAATCTGGAGAAAGAAATGGGTGGCTTCAGGGACTGAAGGTTTCCTCAGGGATCAGCAGCTTCCCCAGGATGGTTCCAGGCTGCTGACTTAGGAGGGGTCTGGACTTTGCTCCATTTTCCAGGGAATCTCTGCAGCTTTGCAGGGATGACACCCTTCCCAGTAAATCCATGATTGTCAGCAGTAGCCTGGAGAGAGCAGGAAACGTGGGTGCCCTCCTGGTCTGATGGGACTCTGGGCTCTCCCAGCTGCCCCTCTCCTTCCTCCCTTCTCTTTGGCTGTTGGCTTGGTGAGAGGGAAGCCCTTCCCATCACTCTGGGTGATAGGATGAGGGTATCATGCCCCAGCCTGGATTTGGGGCAGGGAGATGGGTGTGCATTGTTGCCAAGCCTTTCTGAAGTGCATGAAGGTGGACCATCAGCCAGGTAAGGTCCTTCACCCAGGACACTGTGGGGGTTCTGAGTGCAGGAGTGGGGTGAAACTCCCATCCTCACTCCCCACCAGGGCTTCCTTAGCTCTTGCTGTGGGTGCTCCATGGTGCCAGGCTGGGGCTGTGCGCGGGGCAATGGGCACCCCAGCTTCCTGACAGACCATGGAGACACAAGGGGACGGGATGGGATGGGAGAGCCCAGACCCCTCAAGGGGCCAAAACCCTCTTGGGAGAGCACCAGGACCAGGCATAGAAGAGCAACATCTCCTGGAGGGAGCAGAAGGGATGGTTTATGGATGCTGCTCCCGGCCCTGCCCCAAGGACCACTACCATGTGTTGCTTCAGCCATCCCTGTGAGGAATTCAAACTGTTTGTGAAACCAAATATCCAGGACCCAGTGGGTAGTGGGATCCTCCAGGTGCTTCCCATATCTCCATAGAGCAGACCATCCCTGCTGGTGGATGATCCCAGCTGAGCCCAACAACTCCCCAGCAGCCCCAGCCCAGTTCCAGCTGGGATTTCATTAGTGTCACTGCTTGTTGGGAGCTGCAAGGCTTGGATTCAGGTCCTTTTGGCACAACTCCCCTCCTGGCTCATATTTCCTGGCTCTCCATTCCTCTGGGTATAAATCCAGCACAAGCCAAGTGGAAGGAGGAGGACAAGGGATGGAGCCTGACACCCCCTTATTTCATTTTTGAAGCCATGGAAAGCCCAAACAGGAAGGGAAGGCACACATGAAACCTGAGGACATGCACTGGGGCTGGACAGGCTGGGGCACAGTGGAGAGGGAACATGGACAGAAAGAACCAATATAGAGAGGGGACAGTGACAGCATCCCTGGCCTCGGGGCTCAGTTTAGCCATCGGGTGCACTTAAAGGAATTTTAATCAGTGAAAGGTGGTGCTGTCAATAAAAACAAGAGAGAGGCTCCGCGGCGCCAAGGCAATGAGCACACGGTTTTTAATCTGGGAAAGTGGTTGCTGGGAGGGGAATGGCCCAAAGCCAGGCAACGGCTCCCACCGAGCTGTGTCCATGCCAGGGGAGGGATCCAAGCTGGGAGAGGGACTTCCCACCCTTAGCCAGGACACCCTTAGGGTGCTGTTACAGGAGGAGGTGGTGGGGATTGGGGCTCTGGTGATTGCAGAGGGATGTAGGGTTTCTTTCTGCTGGTTTGCTCAGGGCCTGTTCTCCTCTGCCTCAGTTTCCACTTTGCTTAGGAAAGATGCTTACTCACTCCTTTAAGACCATGGAGTTGTGGTTTGGGTTGGAAGGGACCTTAAAGATCATCCAGTTCCTCCCCCCCTAAGATCATCCAGTTCCAACCCCCTGCCATGGGCAGGGATATCTCTCACTGGATCAGGGGGCTCAAAGCCCCATCCAACCTGGCCTTCAACACCTCCAGGGATGGGACAGCCACGGCTTTACTGGGCAACCTGTGCCAGGGCCTCCCCACCCTCATTGTGAAGAATTTCTTCCTAATGTCCAATATAAATCTCTCTCCTTCCAATTTAAAGCCGTTCCCCCCTCACCCTGTCACTCCAGGCCCTTGGAAAAAGCTCCTTCCCACCTTTCCTGGAGCCCCTTTCAGTCCTGGGAGGCTGCTCTAAGGTCTCCCCAGAGCCTTCTGTTCTCCAGGCTGAACAACCCCAACCCTCTCAGCCTGTCCTCACAGCAGAGGAGCTCCAGCCCTTGGATCATCTCCGTGGCCTCCTCTGGGCCCTCTCCAACAGTTTCATCTCCTCCTTATGTTGGGGAATCGAGAACTGGACACAGGATTCCAGGTGGAGTTTCACAGAGTGGAGCAAGAGGGGCAGAATCCCCTCCCTCTGCTCTGGTCCCAGTGCTTTGGATGCAGCCCAGGACACGGGTGGTTTCTGGGCTGTGAGCTCACGTTTCCAGCTCATATTGAGCTTCTCATCAACCAGCACCTCAAGTCCTTCTCCTCAGGGCTGCTCACAGTTTTTTGGGTGGAGTGTAAGAAGAAGGGCTGCTTGCAGAGTGAAGGCAGTGATGGGCTGTGGGACAAGCGTGGAGCAAAGCCCAGGTGAAGGGCAGCGGGAGCTGAGCATCCTTGCCGTGAGCAGATAACCAGGACAGCGCCAGCTCCAGGGGAGGATGGGTTTCCAAAGCTGCATCTCCGTCCTGGAGCTGCGGCTGCTGTGCTGAGCACCAGTCAGGCCCATTTGAACCAGACAATTGCTGTTATCCAGCAGCAGGCAGCTCGTCCTTAAGGGATTTCCAGCTGGGAGACAGCTCGACGTGAGCAGACCCTGCTGTGCTCCTCAGCCGGCTGGAAGCCACCCGCTGAAACCAGCGCCACCCCGAGCTCACAGGGTGACAGCTCTCCCCTCTGGGTTTCTCTTGCAGCAGCCGGAGCAGGGTGACAGCTCTCTGACGGCCACGCAGACACCGAGACTTGGAAAACCCGGAATGCTGGGACCACCAGCTCACGTGTCCCCCCCACAAGCCGTGGGCACCTTCCCTTGCGTGGCATAGCTCTGGTTGACCCGGCTTCCCACCACGCTCATCTCTGGGGCTGTGGGAGGAGGCTGTGGCATCACCTGGGGGGATTTTGGAAGAGGAAGGCTCCCTGGCAGGCAGAAATGACTCCTCTTTCTTACTGAATACCTGTAGAAAGATGAGGAGGGGTCTTTCTTGCTCTAATCCCAGCTCTTATTTGAGGGTACCTGTGCTTGCCAGGAGGAGCCTGGGGGCTACAGGAGGTGGCAGCACTGGAGAGACTTTAAACTCCCCACAGAGCAGCCCTTGAGGCCACCCAAGCCTCTGGTACAGTTGATATTGCTGATCGTGGCCTCAGAGTGGGGATGGTGAAGGTAAGAAAAGTGATGCAAGGGTTTACCTCGCTCTGTTTGGGATCAGTGGGACCCTACGAAGACCCTTCCTCCTGCCAATCCCAATTGCAGCCCAGCAGAGCTCCAACCTCATTGAGCAGAAACCTCCTCCTCAGGCTTGGTGCAGTTGCTCGAGAAACCCTTCACAGCCCAGTGCTCTCCAGCTTCCTGACAGCTCTATTCCCACCTTCCCTATTTCCCAGAGCATCGCCACGCTCCAAAGCAACTGGGAACCAGTTTACTGCTGGGAAGAGGGGATCAGGATTTCTCCCAAGAGGTGTTTCAGTGCCCAGCAAGCTCAGCAAGGTCTGTCCCGGCACCCCAGCATGGCACTGCCTGGCAAACTGCTGCTGTACGCGCAGGGTGCTGAGCCAAACACGGGGCTGGGATGGATGAACCCCCCTCTCTTCCCATCCCCATGGAGATTTCCAGCTGCGGAACTCGGCAGCGCTCCCTGGCTGCCGCATCCCTGCGCATCCCCTCTCCATCAGGGACGCTCCAGGCTCTTAGTTTGATAGGGCTGGCACTGAGGATTTTGGCATGGAAGGCTGGGGACGGTGGCGATGATTCTGTCCAGTCCCCAATCATTTAATGTGATGAAATCTAATACATAGCTCAAGCCCAGAATGGCTCTTCTTTACCATCAAGGAACGAGAATTGCAGCCCATTTTTTGGCTGGGCCACATGAGCTTTGCATGGATTTATTTTATTGCTCTGGCTACACAAATCCAACAGCCTTAATTCTGCCATTGCTGGAGGAAGCTCTTAGAACCCAAAAAAACTGAGATAAAAATGTTCCTTTTCCCCCCATCTCCCTACTTTGCTATACTGTAAAGATCTGAGCAAGCCAAGAGAGATACTTGGGAGGGGCTACCAGGAGTGCCGGGGATGGCAGAGAGACCCCAGGGTGGTCATGCCTGAGCCAAGAGTGAGAAACCCCAAATTCTCCTGCCTTCAACCTAGAAAATTTCACCTGAAATGTTTTTTACTGTGAAAAATGGCTTTTCCTGCTTTGGGCAGGGCAAGGGGGAATTTTCCACTGCAAAATTCCATTCATCACCCACCCTGAATCCTCCTCCTGTGAGATGGGGATGTTCAAGGCCAGGCTGGATGGGGCTTTGTGAACCCTCTGATCCAGTGGGAGATGTCTCTGTCCATGGCATGGGAGGGTTGGAATAGAATGGGTTTTAAGGTCCCTTCCAACCTAAACCATTCCATGATCTCCTCCTCCAGTTCCCAGTGGAAGCAAAAGTTTCAAGCAGCATCCTGGGAATGCTGGTGGTTCTCCTTGAAGTTGGGCCAAAAGTAAATGTGCAAAAGCAGAGTTTCCCAAGAAAAATCGACCCCAACTCTCCAGCCACTTGCTGGGTTGGATGAGCCTCCACAAAGCCACTTGGATACAGGTTTATCCCCCTGCCCTGGGCTTTTGAGAGCTGTTTATTTAGGAGGCAGGGTTAATTGGGGGTAGGAGGGTGTCTGTGGTGGATGCAGGGTGTTGCAGGCTGCAGAGCTTTGAGGGTGAAGGACAATGCCTGACCTCCAGCTCCTGGCATTGCTGGGGGAGCTGGGGAACCTGGATTCACTCCCAGCATGCAGACAGGTCTTGAGAAGCGACCTTGTGCCGCAGTTTCCCCTTTTGCCTGTTCCTTTCCAGGGGAGGTTGTGCTGCTGGGAGAAAGGCTCTATAAAAATACAAGGAGGTGTTTGTGTATTCTGCAGAAAGCAGCTCTGGGAGTCAGCTGAGGACAGTCCTGGCTAATTGGAGAGAGGAGAGCACGGTCTTCTTTGCCTATTACGGTCCCAGTCCCGCCGGGCGGGCACACGTCTGCGAGCACGGTGAAGGTGCTGGCAGCGTAGTCAGCCCCGAGGTCCCACATCCTGGAGGTGATGCTGGACCTTGGCATCTAAGAGATGCTACGAGGGAGGAGGGAAAGCCCCGTGCCCAGTCACGGCTCGCCGACGGGCAGCCAAGGTCACCCCAACCCCACATTGTCCCCTTGCTGGGGACACTTGGCTCCTTCCCCCAGCCCACGTTAGCTCTACGTGTGTTGAGCTTGGTGTGACAATGAATGCATCGCCCCTCCCAGCTGGCTGGAGACTGAAAGAAACCCTATTTTCTTGCTTTTATGCCTGGAAAAGGGCATCAACAAAACCCCCAAGGACCTGTGCGGTGCACGTCCCCACTTGCTCCGTCTCTTCCACCCCTAGAGCAGCACCGTGCTCTTCCCTACCAAGCTGGTGCTCCCCACACCACGATGGGGGTTGAGACCCCACCGTTACCTCCCCTATCCCTTTTATATTTTTTTGCCTTTTAGCTGATTCATGAAATTCCTGCTCTGGCTTCGCCGCGGTGCTTTAAGCTGTTTACGGGAGTTCAGGAGGCGACAGCGTGCGGAGTATTTTTAGCTCGCCCGGGTAGCAGGGAGGGATTAAAATGCAGTCAGTGTTACAGACGCTGGGGCTGAATCAGTATTCCTGCACAAGCCTCTCCGTGCCAGCGTTTTCCATTGAGTGTCTGAAAAAAAAACAAGTTGCCATGGAGACCCAGCTCCAGGGCAACCCGTTTTCCTCACACACACACAAAAAAAAGGCAGTAGGTAGGGAGCAGACACAAGGGTTGGCCAAGCTCTGGCTCCAGGAGAATGGTAGCTATAAATCCCTGGTCCTTTCTCACCCAGGAGGCAGGTGGGGAAGCAGAGATGTGGACATCGTGCTGTGAGCTGGGTTGCTCATCCCACCTTGTACCCCTTTGGTGGGTTTCTAGGGTTTGATATGTGCTGGGTTTGCCAGGTTGGTGGTGGAGGTTGCAGGATGTCTTGCTTGTAGGGAAAGGGAGAGAGGTGGAGCTGAGGGGAAGATGGGTTTGGGTTTGTTCTCCTGGAATGGTAGGACTAGGAATTTGTCCCCCACCTCCAGGAGTCAAAATGAGTTAAACCACTCATGCTGGGACTGTGTCCTCTTCTACCTTGAGACACCTCTGAAGAGGCTGTGCCAGGGGCAGGTTGTCTCCAGCCTGCAGTGCAGGAGCTGAAACACTCTAAGAAGATGTGAGGATCAAGACTGGTTCTCAGGAACACACTGCAGAACCACCATATCTTGGTTTGCCTGTTGGCCAACACAGAGACATCAGTCACAAGAGTCTCCCATGGAGAAGAGACCCAAATGTTGCTGTTCTTCATTTTCTGGCTCAGCAAATCTCACCCTCACTCCCTCCTGATGCATCAATCTTGGGGATTTGGAGGGGAAAAAAGAAAAATAGTATAATTCATTTTATATATTTACAATTTCTCCTGTCTGTCCCCAGCACTGTGATGGGGGATCATCTCCAGTGGTGTGGTGACAATCTTGGGTGGCAGAGCAGGTCAGTGTGCAGAAAACTCAGTGCTCCCAGTTTGGCACTGGAGAAGACTTGCCAAGAGAGGCCTGGGGCTGGCTGGTCTGCAGAAATGAGGTGATCATTTGCTTGTCCTAACAACCATGATCTCATGGACTCATTCAGTGGCACCCTTGGAAATGTTTTTGTCATATGGATGTGGACATGGGTTGTGTTGAATGCCAGGAGCGGGGTCATGCCCTGGTCAGGAGTTTTCCAAGGAAGCCCCATCCTTGAACCCACTGAGCTCCAAGCTGGAGCCAAGGCATTTCTTCCCAGTTGCCTTCCCTTTACCATGATGGGACTCCTCCACATGGTGGTCCAGCATGTAGAAACCAAGAAAGTCCAGCCTGGCACTGCTTGTAGCTCCCCAACGGAGGCTGAAAGCAAGCAGTGAAGTGTGATGATATAAAGCACCAAGCAAAAGGCACCTCCTGGAGTGACCAGCCCCATCACCACCTCCTCACATGGGGTGCTGGAACTGCAGGAACAGATCCACAGGTGATGGTTAACGTGCAACTTCTCGGCAGCATTGGGATGGATCAGCTCTGGAGGGATGAGCTGCTTCTGGGAGCAGAGGGGCTCCCAAAATCCAGAGCTCCCGGGGAGATCTCATCCTACAGCAGGGTCTGAGTGCACATGGGCTTCATGGAGAGATGGAGCAGAGATTTTGCAGGGAGGCTGCAGACAGACACGAGCCACCAACCCCTGACGCAATCAGGTACCTTGAGGCCACATTCCCTGCCACAGGGTTTGCTGTTTTGATTTTTCAAACCAGTCAAGAGCAGCCACGGTTGAACAAAACCACTCGGTTTTCAAAGCAGGGTCTGTGCATTTCCATCCTTCACCTGGGGAGAAAAAAAATGAAAACCCACCTGCAGAAAAACTTCCTCAGCTTCTCCAAGGTGTTTTCATTAGACAAGAAATGGATGTTTAAAACCTCACATCCTCCAAGCAAAATCCAAGCTGAGAACTTGTAACAAACAGAATGATTTTCACTGCAGCATTTTTCAGCCTGATTGATTAATATTTTTCCCAAGCAGAATATTTTCTGTGAAAAGGCTTCCTTTGATCTAAAAACTGTTGTCATTGGCTTTTTTAAGTTGAAAACCGCTTCCACTTTCATTAATAGCTCTTCTCCCATCCCTGGTATGCACTCAGTGTGCATGAAACAGCTCCAATCCAAGGGGTTATTTTCCAGGACTGGAAAGGGGCTTTTATCTGTGTTCATGGTGAATTTAGGCAGACTGGTTCTGCACTCAGAAAATGGTCTGTTTTCCTTTTTCTGGGCAATAGAATGGACAAAAAAAGCCATATTTCAGCCTGGTTCCTTGTTTCCATGTAGTCTTGAAAATCTTCTCCCTCCCCATGGAGTCCAGGGGGTGCTGCTGGAGGGACTTTGGTGTCTGAGGTTTGTGGTTTTGCTCTTGGATCTTGGTTTTGGCCGGCGTTTGGCATGGCTTAGTGGAGGACTATCACCCCAGGCCCTGTGATGCTGCAGGACTGGGAGGGACCCAATTCAGCTGGGATGCAGGATGCAGCCTGCTGGGATACCTGGATATGGTGTCACACCACAGCAGGAGTGTCCCAGGGAGACCCTGTGGCCCTGGGCTTGGGGACCATGTGCTGAGGCCGTGCTCTTACTCCTGCCAGATGTTCAATGGTAACAAGGAGTGCTGCACACAAAACACATGCAAATGATTTACCTCATCACTGCTCCATGCTAAGCCTTTTGTTTTTTTTTTTTCCTGGGGTGAGCTGGTCCTCATCTTTGCTTTCTGCTCACAGAAAATGGTATTTGTGGAACAGCCTGCAGGAAATAAAACCAACACAAACCCAAATTGCAGCACTCCAGGTATCCACTGGCTTCATTTCAGCAACGTGGCTAAATTCTCCACAGGACTTTGTGGCCCTCCTTTGGGAGAGGGTGACTTGTGCAGCTTCGTTCCCAGCCCCACGGGAAGAAGGGATGGTTGGGCAGGGGTGGGCAGTGCATGGAGAGTGGGGAGAGATCTGCTACAAACCTGTTGTGGTGGGAAACATCACCCCATTTGCTGTAGGTGCGTGGATACCACGGGAGGGTGGAAGTGGAAGAAGGGAGAAATCCTAAGAGCAGCTTGCAGTAAGGATGCTCTGGTTGCTTCCAGCTGGAGTAAATACCTTTGATTTGCAAGTAAAGGGAAGGTTAACCATATCCAAGCAGCTTTGTGGTGGCACCTTGCATGGTCAGCGATGGCATTGTCCCCTTTGAACGTGGTCCCCTTCCCCACACAGCCCCCCCCGGCTCTTCTCTGTGGGACTCCCCGTGCTCTGCTTTGCATCCATAGCTTCCATTTGCAGCTCTTTTGTTATTTTCTGCTGTTGCTTTAAAAAAAGCAGCTGACACCATCTTGCTGTTTGTGAAAGGAAACTATTTAGGGACATAAGGAGAGGGTTTTGGAAAACTTACCATAAGGGGAGAGCCCTGGTTCCTTCCAGCCTCGCATCTGCCCAGCTCCCTGCCAGCCAACTCTGCTGAAGGGAATGCTTCTAAAGGGACATTAATGGCTCAAAAAAGCCATCATGGAGCAATTTCTGAGGGGAATAATTGGGAGACAGCTGGAGCTGGGAGTGTTTGGTGCTTCCCAAGCACTTGTCCCTCTCAGAGAAGGATGTCACATTCCCGTGACTGGTTTAAATGTGTCCTCGGTGTGTTGAAAGCCAGTGTGAGCTGATGAGCTTGGCAAGGCTGGGTTTTGGGGGGAGAAATGGCCTTTTAAGAGGCTGGAGCTGAACTGAAACAACCTCTCCAGAGCAGCATTTGGCAAGCGAGCAGGGAGAAGCTGGGAGAGGTGCAGGTCCTCCTCTCTTGGTCTTGGTTGTGGGGATGGGGGGAAATGTGTTGGGTCTGTGTGGCAGAATGAGGGCTCCTCTATCACAGAAAACGATGGGTATAAACTGGGGGCAAAGAGCCCCCTCAGTGTCCCCCATCCTCTGGCAAAACCCATCAGAAGACACCGTGGGCTAAAAGGACACGGTCATGGGGCTGCTGCTGCGCTCTTGGGCAGCACCCACTGCCCCTTACTTACAATTCATGGGGTTCTTTTGCTCCTAAATTTAGCCCTTTTGGGGGAGGAGGGATAAGGAGGAAAGTGGAGGGGGGGAGAAAGAAGAGGAGAAGCATTTCTCTCTCTGGGTTTATTGTCTAATCAAAGAGAGCCAGGCTTTAAAGGCTTCCTGTTCGAGGAGCTGACGGGGAATGTGCATCATTACAAATGCTCAAGTGCCTCCCTTCCCCAGCACCACTTTGAAGTCACCGGTGACTGCACAGCCTGGGCATGGCAGGGAGGCTCCTGGCAGCCCTGGGTACCCCAAGGGGAGCTGGGTTTCTATGAAAAGCAACTCAAATGCAGGAGTTCTCTGGGCTGCACCACCTCCCCAGCCCAAAATGTAGCACAGGCACTGGGAACCTGGTTTGCATATTCATCCCCTCTCCCCATTTCCCCCGGGGGCTGCAGTGATGTTACTGGACCTGGGGAGTTTTGGGGGCATAAACCAGCCCTTTTTGATCCCAGGGATGCTTTTCTCCCTCCTTTGTGTAAGGAAACATCTTTATCCTATAACAGCTGTACCCAAAAAGCCAAGCTGGCAGGAGGGAGGTGATGCACACGGCAGGGCTCAGCTCTCAGAACTGCACAGTATTTTTGCATCAGGACCCACTTTAGTACCCTCTGATGGGGGCAGTGTTTGGGGCAATGTGAGGCCAAGACACTTGGAAAAAGGATCTGATGTTTGGTGTGGATATGGAGGCTGGGAGGGAGCCACAGGGCAGTGGGGGCTCTCAGCCACACAGGGAAGCATGTGGAGCCCACACAGAGGATGCTGCCCTTGGCAAATCGATGCTAATCCCATTAGCTGTGCTGTAGAGAGGGCAGGCTGAGGGTGTTGGGCTGGGCAAGAGCAAAAGGGGTGCTGGGGGAGCCCCTGTGCAGGTGTAAATCAGGGTGGCTCATATGCCTTTGAGACACGTTGGTACCTCATTGCTGCTGGGTGATTCTAAAAGAGGTGCAACGAAGGATCCCCAACATAAGAAGGAGATGGAACTGTTGGAACAGGTCCAGAGGAGCCCACAGAGATGATCCAAGGGCTGGAGCCCCTCTGCTGTGAGGACAGGCTGAGAGAGTTGGGGTTGTTCAGCCTGGAGAAGAGAAGGCTCTGGGGAGACCTTAGAGCAGCCTCCCAGGATTGAAAGGGGCTCCAGGAAAGCTGGGGAGGGACTTTTTACAAGATCTGGAGTGACAGGACAAGGGGGAATGGCTTTAAATTGGAAGAGGGGAGATTTATATTGGGCATTAGGAAGAAATTCTTCACAATGAGGGTGGGGAGGCCCTGGCCCATGCTGCCCAGGAAAGCTGTGGCTGCCCCATCCCTGGAGGTGTTCAAGGCCAGGTTGGATGGGGCTTTGAGCCCCCTGATCCAGTGGGAGGTGTCCCTGTCCATGGCAGGGGGTGGAACTGGATGATCTTTGAGGTCCCTTCCAGCCAAAATCATTTCATGATTCTGTGTTTCTGATTCCCAACTTCCACAGTGGACAAGGAGCTGCCTGTGCTGCTGAGTGAAAGCCTCCTTCCTTCCTGCCTCTCATGGCCATGATCTGTGCCCATCCTTCTCAAAACCTGACCAGGAGGAAGGGAACAAAGAGACAATTCCTAGTGAGCCTCATCACCTTTGCTCCTGGGTCCCTTCCCCACCCTTCCTTGCTGTTTTGACTCTCTGGGTTTCCACTCTGCAAGGCAGCTGCCCACCACCCCAGAAGGCACCAACACCCCATCCCACCTCAACACCCCAATTGCTAACTGCATTTCCATGGCACCAGCACCTTCCCAAGATTCAGGAAGACGCATTTTCTGGGTTTCTCCTCCCAAATTTCCCCTGTGGAGGACACAAACGGATGGGTTCTGCCTGCCCTGATAGAAATATGGATCAGTGCATCCCGGCTGGCAACCAGCCCTGCTAATCACCACCCCGAGCCACTGCAAAGCTGCTCTGGCACCAAGCTGCTCCCTAAGTCCCCCCCAGCCTCAACAGAGCCAGGCAACCAGTCTGGGAAGTGGGGAATCCTGCTGGGGCTGGGAGAGTCTAATTAACCTAATGGGAGAGAAAATCACTGGGGGGAGATGGGAATATGTGATGAAAGGGTGATGAATGGGTGATGAAAGGGTGATTGGTCACTGGAATGGGCTGCCCAGGGAGGGGGTGGAGTCACCGACCCTGGAGGTGTTTAAGGGGAGACTGGATGAGGCACTGAGTGCCATGGTTTAGATGATGGGTTGGTGTTGGTGTTGGGTTATAGGTTGGACTTAATGATCTCAGAGGTCCTTTCCAACCTTATGATTCTGTGATACTGTGATAATCCAACCACCTTTGGATCAGTCCATCATGACTGAGGCAGGTTCAAGGACACAGGTGGGAGAGGAGCAAATCGCCAGCCATGGGTTCCACCACCAATGCACTTCCAGCCTTGAGCACCGTTGCTAAACTCCCAGACCCAGCTTTGATTTCCCAAATCAAGGCTGCCAGCATGCTCTGCCCGCTTCCAAAAGGCTGCTTTGTCTTTTTTTTTCCCTCTCCTCTTGGATTAGGGTTATTTTTAAAGCTAGAAGAGCTCATTGTGTTCGGTAACTTTGACTTTGTGCATTCGACAGGCCATAAAGTGCTGTGTGGTGCTAAGCCTTGTTATTTGCTTTTATTACTGCGGAGGGAACAGGCACGGAAAATGCAGCTCCATGGGTGGGGAGGTTTTTAGAGCAATCACCTACGGCCATGCAACCTGTTATGAAAACCTCTTTGCATAACCAGGATGGATTTGTTACGGATGGGGGTAATTATAGGAAAATCGCCTCCTCTTGACAGATAAGAGCCTGCCCTGTTTGTTCTGGAAATTAAAGGGGGTCTGCACAAGTTGTTATAGGTGTTTTCCCCCCATCTCAGGGCTGCTTTGCTGCTGCAGGTGGTGGTTGGCAGTCCAAGGTGGTGTGTTTGCTTCTGGCTGCCTGGCTCTCCTCGTCAAGCACAGGGAGCCGTGCTGGGTTAATTCCTGGGTAGGAAATCACAGTGCTGAATGCTTGCTCATACCTTTGGTCGTCCTCCGCATTCACCACTGGGCTCTGGTGTTGGTTTCAGCTCAGATCTGCCTCCTCCACCCCTGCTGACCAGCATGGCCAAGAGAGCACTGGTGGTTTTTAGCTCTGGAAGCTCCAGCCTTGGTAGGACCTCACTGTGTGAGGGGCTCGATGGGTGTGAAATGGGACCTGTGTGGCTAAAACCCGAGCAGGCTCTGATTTCAGGAGGAAGGGAACAGCCAGGAGGTGCCTTGAGGTGGAGGAAGACCTGAAGATGGGAAAGAGCTGGAGGCGTGATGAAATCTTGGGTGAAGGCACAGAGCCTGGGGAGCACAGTTTGAAGGGGAGGGGGATTAAGAAGGGACTAATGGGGACTGTGATCACTGGGATATCCCCAAGGAGCAGGATAGGAGGAGGAAGAAGTGATTTAGCCTGGTACAGCATAAGAGCTCCAGTCCCTTTGGTCTTTATCCCTCCCTTCTTCTGCTCAGCAGCTTCCCCACACTCACCTCCCACCCCAACAGGTTCCCCCTGGGCTCTGCCCACCTCAGCCCCTCTCTCCATTGCAGGCAGGAAGCCTCTGCCCCTACAGCCCTTGGGGCACTGCATCACTGGGTGCCTGTGCCACCACCTCTAACCACACCAATACTTGTAATCCCACCATCATCCCAACTCCTCCAAGGTGAAGATCTCAAGAGCTTCTGTAGACAAAACTGAGTCACAAAGGGGTTTGGGGGATGCTGGCATTTTTTGCTGCACCTGGGTATTTGTTTTTTTCTCTCTCCTGTACAGCTGAGCCTGGGAAGGAGAAAGGATGAAAGGACCTGAGGAGTCTTTGGGGCCGGATCCAGTGCTGCTGTGCCATGGAGAGCACAAGGACCTTACCTGCTGCTGGAGAAGGGCAGCACTGGGAGGGGGAGAGACAGGAGAAGTGGCTGAACTCATCAAGACATTCACAGCCCGGATTCCCTCCTCTCTGATTTTGTTTGAATTAAGCCATCTGCCCACATTAAATGGTGAATTATCTCAGTTGCTGTGTGTCTCCCCGTGGGGCCGGTGGCCAGAGGAGCAGGAGGAGAGGCTGAACGCTGTCGGGCTGCACCGTGGCCTTGGACCTGGGGAAAACGTGACTCCCGTGGAGGTGGGTGTCATCCCCCCCTCTGTGTCTGAGATCAGCCCCGGGAAACCAGAGCCAGTCACCCAGGAATGTCACAGCCTTGCTCTGCTGGCCTTGGAGGAGAGTTAGGAGCTGGTCTCTAATCCATCTAATCAAGCCGAGCGTGGTGTGACCTTGCTTGGATGGTGTCCTCTGGAGCCCTTTTCTGGGTGGCAGCACCTGCGTGAGTGAGAAGAGCTCTCACTGTGATGCTGTGGCTCAGAGAAAGGAAGGGATGCAGTGTGCCAGGACAGAGGGTCTGGAGGGAACAGACAAGGGGGGTGAGGTGGGACCTGGTTTAGCTCAAGGTGGGCTTTTCCTTCATTTCTGCCTTTGCAGGCAGTGCCTGCAGAAAGGGGAGATGTGCACTGGGCTGGTGGCTGTGGGAGCACCTTTGGCCCATGTTGTTTAGCTTGGAGAGACCTTTCTGGTCCTCCTGGGATGTCTTCAGAGATGAAGCCTGCTCTGGATGAGCATCCACAGCTGAGGATCATCTTCCTTTTGGGCAGCTTGGAGCCAGGCTCCAACCCTGCTGCAGGGTCCCAGCTGGGGACACTCTCTGTGGGCTGCCAGCCTTTGGCACTGGCTCCAGCTTCATTTGGTCTCCTCCACTCCTGCCACAATACACCATCTCCTGTGGCAGTGGCACCACCCAGCAGCAACTGCCACCTTGCCCTCCGAGATGCTGTGACAGCACCCCCAAACCAGCCACCCTCTCTACATCCCTGTTGACCCCAGGAAGGATACAGGCTCTTGGTGCTCATTGCCAGCTCCTTGCTGAGCTCTTCTCATCACTGCAATGAGTTGCACGGGCTCTGTTTGGATGGGTCACCAAGCTTGTGCCAGGGACATGCTCATACAGCTCATCATAAGCCACCTTGTGCCACCAGCACCCTTCAGGGGCCCTTTGCAGGGAGCTCTGGAAGGGAAAGGCTGGATCTGTGGGTTGCCAAGGGAAAGGGTGGGAGACCAGAGGGCTGGGGGAAAGGATTGGGATAAAGAAGAGGGTGAGAAGAAAATGCAACAGGAGGCAGAGGGGCATTAGGGGGCTCCAAACCACTCTGTTATGTGGTCACTGGCAGAACTGCAGCCCACATGCTTGGGGACCCAGGGAAGGGATGGGTGCTGGTGCTCAAGGGAAGAACCTCCTTGCTCTGCAGTCTGCACCTCCAGCTCTCTGAGCCTGCCATTGGAGGGCACATTTGTCATGGAATCATGGAATGGTTTGGGGTTGAAGGGACCTCAAAGCCCATCCAGTTCCAACCCCCTGCTGGGCAGGGACACCTCCCACTGGATCAGAAGGCTCAAAGCCCCATCCAGCCTGGCCTTGAACACCTCCAGGGATGGGGACACCCACAACCTGTCCCACCATGCAACAGCATCCACCAACTCTGAGCACTCCGGATCACTGAAGTGCAAAGGATAACTGCTTTCCCTCAGCAAAAACTGGGTAAATAATGAACAAACCCATTCCTCTGGCCATTCTTCTCCCTCTGCCTTTCCATCGCTCAGCCTCTCACACCCCTCCTGCATCTGCATTGCTTTAAGCACAGCAGGAGCCAGGAATGGGCAGTGTGGATCTGCTCTGAGCCATGTGCCTGGGTCTGGTTTGCAGCAGTTTGAGGTGTCCTGGATCTGCACCAAGAGCACCTGCAAGCAACTCACCTTCGCAGAAGCTCTTGGCAGCCGGCCTGGCTGGTCCCAGGGCACAGTCCAGGGCTGTCCCAGCCCCAGCAGGAGATCTGGAGGCTTTGTGGCCACGAGGAAGGTGGTTGGATCCAGTGTGTGAGTTGTGGCACTCAGATTTTCCCACATGTTGTAATGTTTTCTGAAGACGTGAGGTCCCCTCTCCACGTCTTGGGGGTCTCCTGGGGTCATGCACCCCCTCTTAGAGACATTGCAGGACATCTCACCCCATCTGTGCTTGGTCTGAGTGCAGTTGTAGCACGTGGGTACTGCTGAGCTCCTAACAGAGAAGGATCCCAGATCCATTCCGTGCTGAAATGTGGATGCAGGAGTTGATGGAGCATCTCCAGAACTGTGTGTGCAATAGGACTTCCAAAGTTTTATACTGATCCAGGCACTTTCCCCTGTCCTCAGCTCTTCTGTCCCATCTCTCAGCCAGAATCTGGGGATGTTTTTCCAACAAGCAGACAAATATTCACAGCAGCTCCAGCCTGTGTCTGGCTGAGGAGTGAAAAACAACCTCAGTGCCAACCCCTGAACCTGTAGCAAATGCCCAGGGAGGAATGGGTGGAGAGTGTTGGCAGTGGTCGTTGCATCTCAGCAGAGCAGCCCTCACCTTGGGGTCATCAAGAACCAGGAGAAAGCAACTGGAGTCTCTTAAAGCTTTCTGGAGAGATTTAGGGCAAAATGGAAGCTCTGAGTGTCCTCAGGCTCTGAGATGGGTTTGCTCCCCTATCTGTGCTCCTCCAGCTGCCTTGTGGGACAGTTTGGAGGAGTCTGGGTGGGAAATTCAGGCAGGACTCTGATGGTTAAATCTCACTGATGAAATGCTGGGGTTGCTCAGCCAGGATGGTGCAGATGAGCCTTAAAATCCTGCCCCGGGGCAGAGAGGCTGGGGGAGGTCCCTGGGAAGTGGGATCTTGGCAGGGATCTATTCCCTCCCTTGGATTCCCATTTTCTGGTTTCCTACGTGCTCTTGTTTGTATTTTCTGAGGGATTTCAGTGAGTCAGCACTTCGCAAGGCTTGGAGGTGCCTGAGCAGCCCAGGAAGTGTGAAAAGAACCCTAAAGGTGGTTTGCAGGTGAGGAAATTGGAGAGGGGAAGCAGGGATGGAAAGCCATGGGTAAGATTCAAGGAGAACTTCCCTGTTTTCTGCTGCAAGCCAGCAGGCAATCCTGCTGCTTCCCACTCAGCTCATCCAGCCAGCCAGACAAAACCCCTACGGCCACCTAAGAAACGCCCAAACTGAAGGAGTCGGGAAGGGGGGGGGCTGTTCTACTGCAGGGGGAGTTGGCTGTCAGCGGGTGGGGTGGGAGTTAATCATGGATAATAAGGACGAGGGGCAGAGCCCAAAGGGCAAATCACACCTGCGGGGAAGATGAATGAGCCACTGGCCCAACAGTGATGACTTCTAAAGGGCACCAGCAGGAAGAAGATAGGGCAGGAGACTGCGGTGGAGATGGAAGGGTTAATTTAACCACCCGCTTTCTCATCACCAGCAAAGACTTGGGGTTTTTGCTCCTTTGTATTTCTCTCCTGGCAGTGTTTAGGTGCAATAATCACACGTGTGCACTCACACACACACACACACACACACACACACACACACACACACACACACGTGTCCCTTCCCCTCAGGGCTGCTTTGGAAAATAACCTTTCCCATCTGTGGGGTCTGTGTGTGGCTCCTGGCCAGGAGGCACCGGGGTGGGTGATCACCCACACATGTCAGATGGGCCAATGGAGATGTAGAGCAGTGACACAGGTGATGGAAAGCAAGATGCTCCAGGGGCTACTGATGGACCTGTTGTTTTCTTGCAGAAGCTGAATGCCACAGAGATGCACCTTCGCTTCTGAGCCTGACCTAAAGACTGGCCCAACATCAGATCTGTGAGCAGATTCTGACTGCATAGGTTTAATCTAATTTAAGATGACAGGGAGGTTAAAAGCCCTGTTAGGTGCCTGGGCAGGGCTGCAGAAGGGAATATTCCTCCCTGGTTGCAAATAGCAGCACCCTGAAGCCAGAGGAGAGGATGGACCCCAGCTGCTATTCTTGCTCAGCCGTGTCTGCTCTTTTTTAGGCTGGTTTTATTTATCTTCAGCCAGCCAGGCACCTCACTTCCCAGACAGGAGAGATGGAAATGAGCTCTTGTCCTCTGTGGAGGAGAAGATCAGGGAGAGACACGGAGGAAAAGTGAGGGAAATTAAGCAGAAATAGCTTCAGGGGTCATTTAAAAATATCCCCATGACTCCCTTAAATATATATTTAGCAAGAATTCATGGTCCATGGCTGAGGGAGCTCCAGGCACCAAATGCACGGAGTGGGTTTTGATAAAGACCCATGGGATATTGCACAGCTTAGAGGGGAAGGAGGTTTTTGGGATGGAGATGGGGGAGATCCCACACTGTGCCTGGGGCAGAAGGCTGTGGGTTTGCTTTTAGCCACCCTCCTGCTCCTGTGAAATGTTCCCACGCTGCATAAAGCCACATGTTGAGCCTTTTGGATCTCTAAGACAAGGTCCTTTTCCATTAAGGTCTACCAGTAGGCCAAACCCAGGGCTCCTGCTGATGAGGTAGGGTTGGCAACACAACCTTTGCAGATCTCACAGGCTCTCCCCAAGTCTGTGTTTGTCAGGTTTGTGGTGCCACCACCCCATCCATCGTGATTTTCCTCCTTTGGGAACAACCTGTGCTGGTGCTTCTGCAAGAGTGAGGACAGCCCGACTTAGGGCTTTGTCCCCATGATGGTTAGGAGTGGGCAAGGAGGTGCTGGACTGAGTCCAGCCCTTCTGGTGAAATTAATTGCTGAGGGACCAGCCAGAGGGTGGACACGAGTGGCAGGTACAGTCTCGTGGGAGGAAGAGTATGAAGGCACCATGTAGCTGATGTTCATCAGTTGTAAAGCACCAGGGTGGCTGGGGGCAGCACTACACCCCTTGCACCAGCTGACCCATTGGCATTGAGATCCCAAGGTGTTTTCCAGCTCCCAGTGCTTTAGGAGGTAGAATAACCTCTGGTTCCTATCCTGGGCTAAAGACCTCCATACCAGAGCAGCCCTCATTGCCCGAATCCCAGATGTGCCCCAGCAGCTGCACGATTGTCCAGGTTGCCTGGAGAAGCTGTGGATGTTCCATTTCTGGAGATGTTCAAGATAAGCAACCTGATCCATGGCAGAGCTGTTGGAACTGAATGGCCTTTAAGGTCCCTTCTAGCCCAAACCATTCTATGATGAACCAGAAGCCATGAATTATTTACAGCTCCCTGTGGTGCAGAGGATCTTGTTACAGCGTGGAGAAGGGTCTCCTTGAGTAACAAAGCCTTGCCCAGCCCTGTCAGCTTGGAAACTCAAGAGCTTGAGGGAATTCAACTCACACGTTCCTTCCTCGAGCTCAGCGTTGCCCTCATGGCAAAGTCAGGAAGGGTTTTGCCTTTGGGGCCCTGACTGAAGGTTGGTGAATGTAAGGAGTTACAGACCCATGGGCTTTATTGATTGTCTCGTGCCTGAGTTCCCACCCAGTCCAGATGGGGACTGCTCCCCTCCAGATGACAAACGGAGCTGCCAGCCTCTGATTTATTTTAATTGCCATCTGTCCCTCCTGGTAGCAACATGAAGTGATGGAGCTGGGAGATGCTGGGGGGTGTTTGGTCCTGGGTGCGGGCATCATCCATCCCCACCTGCCTGACACAAAGAAACCCAACAGTGTGCCCTGGCAGCCAAGAGGGCCAACCCTGTCCTAGGGGGGACAGCCGGGAGAGGGAGAGGGTTGTCCTGCTCTGCTCTGCACTGGGGAGGCCCCACCTCGAACACTGGGGGCACTTTGGGCACCACAGGATAAAAAGGACATCAAAGTACTGGAGAGTGTCCAGAGGAAAAGCTGGGGAAGGCTCTGGAGGGGAAGTCATATGAGGAGAGGCTGAAGTCCTTTGGTCTGCTCATCCTGGAGAAGAGGAGACTGGGAGGGGATCTCAGAGCTGTTCACTGCCTTCTCACAAGGGAGGGAGGGAGGGGAAAGAGGGGCTGAGCTCTGCTCTCTGGTGACCTGTGGTAGAACCTGAGGGAATGGCAGGAAGATGTGCCAGGGGAGGGTGAGATGGGATATCAGGAAGAGGTTCTTCCCCCAGCAGGTGGTGGAGCACTGGAACAGCTCCCCAGGGAAGCAGTCACAGCACCTGCTCTGCCAGCATTCAGGAAGCATTTGGACAATGCCCTCAGTCCCACGGGGTGAGTGTTGGGAGTGTCCTGTGTAGGGACAGGAGCTGGACTGGATGGTCCTTCTGGGTCACTTCCAACTCAGGTCATTCTATGAACCCCTCTCTGAACACCCACAGCATGGGGCAACTGAGGCACTGGAGCTGGTTGGGAGGAGGTGGAAATCTCTGCATGGGTGACAGGGAAGAGAAAATAGTGCCAAGCTACCCATGCATGGGGTTGTAGGGTGTGGAAGGGGGATAACTAGGAATAAAACCCAGAGGTTTGTGGTTAGCACCCGTGTCCTCGGAGCAGAGGGGTCCCTGGCAACCTCTGGGCTCCTCGCCTGCCGCAGGAGGTGATGCATTTCAGCATGAGGCCTTTCTCACTTGGAAAGTGTTGAAAGGAGGGGAGAGAAGATGTCATGAAGACCGGGTCTTTTCTCCTCTAGGGCTGTAGGGAAAGATGCCCTGATGGGATGGGGGGGACGTGCAGCTCAGCATGATGCTCTCCGCTCCCATTGTGGCTGGAGCGTGTCACAGGGAAGTGCTGTGAGACGTGATAGGAGGCACCCTGAAGTCTAAAGAGAGATTGGGGACTTCTGCATTTTTGAGAGCACATTTGGCAGAGCAGGAGGGAGGAACCAATCCTCAGGGGGTGGAAAAGAGGCACGAGGTGCCTGGGAGCTGGCTGGCAGATGGGGCCATCTCCTCAGTCCCCTCCGTGTGGGTCCTGGGCTCCTCACAGGCTCCTGCCCATCTTCTCCCTTCCTGGCTGCTTGTGCAAAAGGTTGAGAAGCATCTTTGCCACAGGCCATGTCCTTGCTTTCCTCCCTGCTGGGACACAGGGAAAGGACACAAGTCACGACTGCAGGGAGCCAGGCACAGGCTTTTCATGGCAGCCCTTGGCACTGCCTCTTATCCCGGAGCAAGTGCCACTCACCCTGCAAAACCATCTCACCTTACAGCTCCAAGCATGGATGAGAGGGGTCTCCTTGCCATGTCCCTTCTGTTTCTCCCTATCCGAGGAGAATCCTCCTCTGTTGAAGCCACCCAGGAGCCCTGGCTGAGACCAAGATCTGTCTCTGGTGTTTGGGTGGTTCTGGGGCCCTGTGGTTATGGGAGGTCCCCTCTTCTCTGGAGGTGCCACCTGTTTGCCATCTGCCTGGCAAGACGGCTGCTGTGGACCTTGCTGGTCATGTCCTGGCCATGGCATTGTGTCACCAGGTGGCTCCAGTGTTTAAAGGCTGGGATCACAGCAGGTCTAGTCTCTGCTCAGGTGGGCTGAGTCTTCCTGGGCCGTGCTGCTCTGCGAGGGCGGCTTCGTCCTCCTCCCTGCTCTCAGAGAGAAGAACCGAGGCACAGAGTGATGATGCCTCTTGATGAAGGGGTCTCTGTGTGGAGTAGGATGTAAAATTGGGCTCCTCTGAGCACAGGTGGTGATCTGAAAGCAAAAGCTTGCAGGGGGCAGATGGACCGGAGGCGGCCGTGAGCCAAACCACCTGAAGCCTGTGGATGTCCACAGCTTCCCAAGGCGCTGCTTGGCTTCCTCGAGCTGCATCCCAGGAGGACGTGAGGGGCCCTGCCAGGAGGGGCCAGGGTGGGCACCCAAATCCAGGCGCCTCCGTCCTATATAAACATCACTGTCCTGAGCAGGACCATCCTCAGTGAGTCCCGGGGAGGGAAGCTGGGGACTGTGAAGAGCACAGAGCGTCTCTGGGTACTGAAATCTTTGGAATTTCAGATTCATGTCCATGCACCAGCCACCCTCAGGACACGGGGCTTCTGTGAAGGATGTGTCCCTGCAATGTGATCCTGGATCCCCGATTCTGCCTTAATCCTCTCTGTACTTTGGGGGGTTTGTTTTTCCCTCTCCATTAATCTCTGAATATTAGGTGGAAAGCGAACAATTACTGTGCTAATGGCTCCATAAATTCCTTCATTACTTATTAAACTCGAACACTCCCTGTGCATTGGAGGAAAAGAGATTAAATGGAGGAGAAAAAGCAGTGGAGGGGGATTAGGAGGGGCTGCACTGGGGCAAAGGGCACAACTCCAGCGCCGGGCAGGGTTGCAGCAGTGGGCAGGATCAGGCCCCAGCGATTGCTGGGTTTCGCTGCCATCTGCAGGCAGTGGGACAGGCAGGGAATGCCAGCTCTGCCAGCTGGGAGGAACGGGGTCCCCGAGGACAGGAGGCTGGGATACAGTGGGATGATGCTCTAAGGATGCTCTGAGGGTGGGATGGGGTGCAAGGACCACTTTGCATGAGGAATGTCTGCAAAGCTGTCCCCAGAGCACACTGGGATGGTGCTGAGCACCAGGCAGCCTGGTTTTAGGCAGTGATTAAGTCTAGTAGATCCACAGAGCGCGGAGTCTTGAACTTAGAATCACAGAATCACAGAATTATAGAATGACCTGAGTTGGAAGGGACCCACAAGGATCATTGAGTCCAACTCCCGTCTCTGCACAGGACACTCCCAACACTCACCCCGTGTGACTGAGGGCTTTGCCCAAATGCTTCCTGAATGCTGGCAGAGCAGGTGCTGTGACTGCTTCCCTGGGAGCTGTTCCAGTGCTCCACCACCTGCTGGGGGAAGAACCTCTTCCTGATATCCCATCTCACCCTCCCCTGGCACATCTTCCTGCCATTGCCTCGGGTCCTGTCATAGGTCACCAGAGAGCAGAGCTCAGCCCCTGTTTCCCCTCCCTCCCTCCCTCGTGAGAAGGCAGTGAACAGCTCTGAGATCCCCTCTCAGTCTCCTCCAGGCTGAACAGACCAAGGGACTTCAGCCTCTCCTCATACAACTTCCCCTGCAGACCCTCCACCAACTTTGTGGCTCCTTTTACCCCCTCCACACGCTGCCAGCGAGCGTTGGGCACCACTTTCCTGGCTGCAGGAAGAAATCTGTTCTCTCCTGGCTTTCCTCGAGGTTTGCCTTGTGGTTTGCTGCCAAACCTCACCGGCATCCTGCAGGGTGGATGTTCTCCAGGGTTTATTATTTAATTATTTATTTTCTGCTGGCGAAGGCGAGGGCTGGGCCTCGGCAGAGATCGTTTTGAGAATTGCGACCATCGTTCTGGAAAGCTTTCGCCTCCTCTCCGGGTCAGAGTGCGCGACGGCTCATTTCTGGCAGCTCCCGTCCCGCGAGGGCTCTTGTGGCCTTGCCTAAGTGAAACTAATGTATTTCCACGTCTCTAATGGCCAGCTGGGAGAAGAAAAGCAGGAAGAAAGGCAGCTTGTCTGAACGCAAAACTGCAAACAACAAACACCTCCCCGCTCAAGATGCTCGCAAGGCTTCGGCCTGTGTCAGAGCGGGGGCTTTGGGATCCTCTCTTTGCTTCTCCTCCTCTGTCAGACTGACCTGTTCCTTCGCTCAGCTCCAGCCAGGGTTTGAAAAGAAGCCACACAGTAAAACCCCTGGAGAAAGGGGTTTTTTTTTTGCAGGAAAATGGGGAGTTTCTTTGGTTCGACAACACCCAAGGATCCTTTGGGATGAGCCCAGCTCCACAGAGGGACCTGGATATCCAACTCCCACAGACAAGAAATGTAATTAGACCTTTATATCTAGGCCAGGGGCTCAAGGGCCATCTGGAACCTTAATTATTCATACATGTACATATAAGCACAGACAGAGGGCTCTTTATTGAGCCTGGGCCTGAGGGGAGATTCCTGCTTACGCTGGATCGTTACTCATGGCCTGACAAAGCACAATGGTCTCCAGGGCTCCTTTCTGCTACAGCATTGCCTGTTCCTGGTGCCAAAACCAGCTCCAAAATGCACCAGTGACACTGAACCGGGCGCTGCAGAGATCCACGTTGACAGTGGAGGTGGAAAAATCCAGGAGGAGAAGAGTCCTCCCTTGGAAGGAGTGGATCAAGAGGGCTGAAATCAGATTCAATGCCCTCAGGAGGGCCTGTCCCTGTGGTGATGTGGCCCAGTGCTCCCCCAAGGTGTCTTTTACGCTGTGACTCATCAGCTGAGGAATTTTAATTTCTCTCTTTGGCTCCCAAGCCCAGGCAGCACGAGGAAGCAGTTAGGACCTTGGTGGATAGACATCTCTATCACTGAGTGTTTAAGGTGATGCATCACCTCTCAAGGCAGTGGAGCTATGCCAGGTTTTACCAAAGGTAACCTCAAAGATAAAGGTGAAATATGGCAAAACAGGTTTCCCCCTCAGTTTTCTCTTACCTAGCCAAGGAGTGATGCTGCGATAGATGCTAAGGGACACGAGGGAGGGGAGCAGGGAGGATATCTGCATGGGGTGTGGGTGCATCTGATCCAGACTAAAATGATGATTTTTTTTTTTTATCATAAACTGGGATCTTCTGCTCCCCAAAGCATGCTGGGCATCATTCCTCAATCAACCTCATCCCAACCTCCAGAATCCCAGCCCTGAAAGCGAGATGGTAACACCTCCAGAGAACAGCAACCTTTCTAGGGGGAAACAACAATGCCTGAGCTTCATCCTTCAGTTGTGTCTCCCCAGGAAGCAGCTCAACCCAGACATGAGGAGCGGTTGTGATAAGCCTGCCTGATGGACTCCATGCCTTCTCCTCCACGCTGGAGATGCCACCCCTCCCTCACACACCTTTGTGTCCCTTCATCTAAATCATGCACCTAATTGTATAATATCTGTCTTCCATGTACTTTATGACAATTATATCTACGTGAGCTCTGCTCCCATGTCATTGTGTATCTCTCTGCTGTACCTGTTAGGTTAACACAGTGTTGTTACCGAGGAGGATCTCATTTTAAGAAGCTCAACATATATTTCAAACACAATTTCTATCACTCCTCAAGTCTATATTTAGAGATCAGCTATTTACCCGCCACCGAAAAGCCACCCACAATTTCAGGAGCCTCTGTGTACCATCTCTGTCAGAAGGAGATGATATGATGGGGAGAAATGCAGACTAATGGACCGCTATTAAAAAATCTGATTCAATTCTCCCTCTGTTGGATTAAAGCCGTTCCTGGGGAGCGATCCTATTTCCATGGGGTGACACAGAGACGCGGGGACATTTCACTCCAAGGCACAGCAAGGGAACATTGTGCTTTCTGCTCTCCTGATTTCAAACCACTTAGGCTGTGATTACAAAACACGGCTCGGGGGAGGCTGTAGCCTTGACAGGGTAAATGAAGTTCTTCCTGCTGTAAATTTTTCCTCTTCTCAGGTACTGCTGGATTTTGATGGCAGCCAAGCAGAAGGAAGGGATAATTCTCCAGCACAGCCTTGGGGGTGTGAAATTAGGGGCTTGGGGGTGATTTATGAGATAGTGAGGTGCAGGGGCAGCACCTGTTTGCCCCTTTCTTGCCCTTTGGATCTTTCCCTTCTACACCACACACAGGCAGAGCAGGGAGGACAAAGAAGAGCAGGGGTACGAGGAAGTCAAGCAGCAGCATGCGGGGAGTGGGATGCTCACAGGATCATAGAACCATAGAAGGTTGGAAGGGACCTTAAAGATCATCCAGCTCCAACCTCCCTGCCATGGGCAGGGACACCTCCCACTGGATCAGGGGGCTCAAAGCCCCATCCAACCTACCCCCTCCAGGGATGAGGCAGCCACAACTTCTCTGGGCAACCCGAGCCATGGCATTATCACTGTCACAGGAAAATATTTCCTGCTAAGATCTCATCTCAATCTCCCCTCTTTCAGCTTAGAACTATTCCCTCTCATCCTATCCCTGCACTCCCTGATGAAGAGCCCCTCCCCAGCTTTCCTGGAGCCCCCTTCAGCACTGGGAGGCTGCTCCAAGGTCTCCCAGGAGCCTTCAGGTTGAACAAGCCCAACTCTTTCAGCCTGTCCTCATAGTAGAGGTGCTCCAGCCCTCGGATCATCTTTGTAGCCTCCCCTGGATGTGTTCCAACACTTCCATCTACTGCTTATGTTGGGGAATCCAGAACTGGGCACAGGACTCCAGGTGGGGTCTCACAAGAGGAGAGGGGAGGGGAGAATCACCTGCCTTACCCTGCTGGCCACACTCCTTTGGATGCAGCCCCGGATACAGTTGGCTTTCTGGGCTGCGAGTGCACACTGGCAGCTCATATGGATCAGGTCTTCCTTGACAGGGTATGGCTTTCCTGACCTGGAGTTCACAACAGCTCCAAAACCTTGGCCTCGCAAAAAGACTAAACCTACGGCTGTCCTCTCCCATCCTCAACCACCTCTTTGGCTCCAGCTCCCCAGCAGGAGATGACAATGTTGGTGACAGTGAAAACATATCAGCATAATGAATATTTTCTGTGATGCTTTAAATGGGGAACACTGGAAATCGGTCAAAGGCCTCAAGCGAGGTGGTGACACAGTGAGGTGAGGATAATATTAAATAATGCCAGCAAATAAACTCTCTAAGACTCATTTTGGAGTTTTAGAAAGCAGCATCCTTTATGTCAGTGCTGGACTCATGGAGGAACAATTTCCATCAATCATGTGTAACAAGATAACAGCTGGTTATGGAATGTATTTCCCACTTACATGTATATGTATAAATTTTCCCAGAAATCTTATGCATATTCTATTACTTCCAAAGAACTAATTTTAATGTCAGTATGAACTTCACAACAGCCAAATCTCTGCTAATTGGAGCCAACTCTCTATCTGACCTTGCATTTTTAGACAGATTGCAGACAGAGGTGATTATAGAAGACACATCTGTTTAGGTAATTTCACACTTAACACAAGATATTATCATTTAACATTGATTGGAAAAACAGATTGAAAAGAATGCTATTAACAACACTGAAAAAATGATACAAAAAACACGGTATTAGAGGGACATTCAGCTTAACTTTCAAAAAATACAGTTATTTAGATGAAACACAGTTAGAAAACTAATTCTATATAAAACTAATTATTTAGAAAAGTAATTCTACTTTATGTCACAGCACAATATTCCACATTTTGCAGCAGCAATTGCATCTCGGATCAAGGAGCCCGGGCCAAGACGCCCCCCCGGTCCCCCAAACTCTGTCCCGGAACCGCCCTCTTCGCGGCCGCGACCAATCAGAGTCAGAGCTAACGTGATTGATCTCCGTCTTAACCTATCAGCAAGACATTTTCCCGCAGCCAATCAGAAGCCTGGGGAGGTTTTTTTCGCCCAATGATAAGCGAGGAGCGGGACTCCCGCAGCAGCCCGCGCTTCTTCGGGAGTGGCGTGGCTTTCAGCCAATCAGAGCAGCGCAAGGATAGAGGCCCACGGCCAATGACGAGAGGGGGCGGGAAATAAGAGGCTCGCGAGAATATGAGGGAGAAGATGGGAACCCGCGTCTCCGCCAGTGGACCAATAGGAAAGGGCGGGGTCGGGGACATTGTAACTGGCAGGTAAGTAACCAATCAGAATGAGTAACTGGCTTTGCTATGTCCAATGGGCAGCGGAGAGCGTCCCATAGTTGAACTGCTGTGATTGACAGAGAAGATTCGCCACTCAGAAGGCATCTCTTGTCCAAATGACCAATGAGCGAGCGGGGCGGGGAGGAGCGGGAGGGGCGGGTCTTCCCTCCCCCTCCTTGCGGGCGCGCGGGCCCGCCGGACGTACGGACGTCCCACTGAGCCAATCGAAACGCGCAGCGGCGGTTCGTGGGCGGGCCTTCCGCCCTGCCATAGCGAGGGATCAGGGCCGAGGACCCCGTCGGCCAATGAGATCGTCGGGCCGGCTCGGCGCAGCCAATGGGCGGTGAGGGGGCGTGACCGGCGTCCGCCGCGGCATCCAAGATGGCGTCGGGTGCGTGAAGCGCGGCGGTCGGTCCGTCGGTGAGGCCGCCGGCGGGACGGGAAGGGAGGAGGGGGCCGCCCGTCGCCATGAAGGGCAAGGAGCGCTCTCCGGCCAAAGCCAAGCGTTCGCGGGGCGGCGGCGGCGGCGACGACTCGGCGTCCTCCTCCTCGTCGGCGGCGCGGGGCGAGCGGAGCAGCAAGAAACCCAGCGGCTCGGGCGGCTCTAACGGCGGCAAAGCGGCCGCCGCCTCCTCCGAGAGCAACAGCGGCGGCTCCCGGCGCGCCCCGCACCCCGACAAGACCGGCCGGGCCGGCAGCCGCGAGTACGAGGCCGGGGCGGCGGCGGCGGCGGGAGGCGGCGGGGGCAGCCGGCACGGCTACGGCAGCAAAACGGCGGAGGCGTCGCGGAGCAGCGGCAGCCGAGGGGGTGAGTCCCGAGCGGCGGCGGCGGCCCCGTCTTCCTCCTCCGAGTCCGGCGGTGTCAGCGGCGGCGGCGGTGGGGAATACAAGACGCTGAAGATCAGCGAGCTGGGCTCGGCGCTGAGCGACGAGGCGGTGGAGGACGGGCTTTTCCACGAGTTTAAACGCTTCGGAGACGTCAGCGTTAAAATCAGCCGCCTCCCGCCCGGTACCAGCGCTACCGACGAGCGCGTGGCCTTCGTCAACTTCCGCCGGCCCGAGGACGCCCGCGCTGCCAAGCACGCCCGGGGACGCCTGGTGCTCTACGACCGCCCGCTGAAGATCGAGGCCGTCTACGTGGGGAGCGGCGGAGGGAGCAGCCGGCGACGCAGCAGCCGTTCCCCAGCACTGCTGGACAAGGAGTCTCCCTACGGCACGGCGGCCATCGGGGTGGCGGCGGCAGCGGCGGCTGTCAGGCACCCTCCGGCTGGGGCGACCCAGCGGGCTCTGTCGCCCGCCGGGAGCGGTGGGGCTCTGGGTTACCGGGACTACCGGCTGCAGCAGCTTGCCCTGGGCCGTTTGCCGCCTCCGCCCCCTCTCCCCAGAGAGCTGGAGAGGGAGAGGGACTACGGGGGTTTTTACGAAGCGCGAGTGCGGCCGGCCTATGGGCTGGAGCGGGTGGCCAGCGTGGCAGCTGCTGGGGGCTTTCGTGGAGGAGGAGGGGGTGCTGGAGCTGCTGGTGAGGAGGAAATCAGTCCCGAGGATGACCAGAGAGCCAACCGCACGTTGTTCCTGGGCAACCTGGACATCACCGTGAGCGAGTCAGATTTACGCCGAGCTTTTGACCGTTTTGGGGTCATCACTGAGGTGGACATCAAAAGGCCGGGGCGCGGGCAGACCAGCACCTATGGTTTTCTTAAATTTGAAAACCTGGACATGGCGCACCGGGCCAAGCTGGCCATGTCAGGAAAGGTGCTTCTGCGCAACCCCATTAAGATTGGGTATGGTAAAGCCACTCCGACTACCAGGCTCTGGGTGGGCGGCCTTGGGCCATGGGTGCCCCTTGCTGCCCTGGCCCGAGAATTTGATCGGTTTGGCACCATTCGCACTATCGATTACCGAAAAGGTGATTCCTGGGCTTATATCCAGTATGAGAGCTTGGACGCGGCGCAGGCAGCGTGCACCCACATGCGTGGTTTTCCCCTCGGGGGGCCGGATCGCCGGCTCCGCGTTGACTTTGCTGACACTGAGCATCGGTACCAGCAGCCCTACCTGCAGCCACTGCCTCTGCCACCCCCTGCTCATTACGAGCTCGTGGCGGAGGCGGCGGCTTTTGGGGCTCACCGGGGAGCCCCACCTGATCCCCTTCGGGGGGCCCGGGATAGGACGCCACCGTTGCTGTATAGAGACCGCGACAGAGACCTTTATCCTGAGACGGAGTGGGTGCCCCCTCCGCCCCCTGTGCGGGATAGGAGTAACCGGGCAGCTGCCTACGACCCACTGGAAAGCTTAGAGCGCCGCCGGGATGGTTGGTCCTTGGAGCGGGACCGAGGGGAGAGGGAGCTGGGTAGTAGTAGTAGGGATCAGCCTAGGAAACGGAGACTGGCGGAGGATGGCGGCCGGCACTTGGACCGCTCTCCAGACAGTGAGCGCTCTTCTTCCTCCCGGAAGCGTCACTGTTTAGCCACAACCTCTCCACCGGACCGCAGCCCCGAGCTCCTTGGAGGGAGGGAGCGTTACAGTAGTGACCCTGAGCGCTCATCCTCCCGCTTGCTCCTGTTGGAGCGATCCTCGCCTGTGCGGGAATCGCGAAGGGGAAGCCTGGAGCGGGGTCAGAATGAAAAGCGCGACCGCAAGAATTCCGCCGAACGGGAGCGGAAGCATCGCGCTTCTGCGGCTGCCGCCGTGCAGGAGTGCAAAAGTTCAACCAAAAAGGATGAACGTGCTACGGAAGGAGGTGGTGGAGGCTCCCGCCTCAAACCTCCTCCTCAGAAACAGCAGCAGGATGGAGCATCGCAGGCTGGGGGAGCCCCCAGGCTGTGCTTGGCTTGGCAGGGAATGCTGCTGCTGAAGAACAGCAACTTCCCGTCCAATATGCACCTGCTTCAGGGGGACCTCGGTGTTGCCAGCAGTCTCCTCGTGGAGGGAGCGACTGGTGGGAAAGTAGCTCAGCTCAAGATCACCCAACGGCTTCGTCTGGACCAGCCCAAGCTGGACGAGGTCAATCGGCGCATCAAAGTGGCAGGGCCCAACGGCTACGCCATCCTTTTGGCTGTGCCTGGCGCATCAGACAACCGCTCCGCAGCCGGAGCTAGCGAGGCCGCCACCACCTCCACCCAGAGGCCCCTCAGGAATCTGGTATCCTATCTAAAGCAAAAGCAGGCTGCTGGGGTGATCAGCCTTCCTGTGGGGGGTAACAAAGACAAGGAGAACAGCGGGGTCCTGCACGCCTTTCCGCCCTGTGATTTCTCCCAGCAGTTCCTGGACTCCACGGCCAAGGCATTGGCCAAATCAGAGGACGACTATCTGGTCATGATCATTGTCCGTGGGGCGTCCTAAGGCCCTCGTGTTCTGTACCCAACCCTGCCTACTTCTCCACACAGCCCCTCCAGCGTGTGCCAGGTGCTATGGGATACAGCCTTAGCCAGCCCTGTCGTTATTTTAAATTAGATCTTTGTTTGTAGGTGACTTTCCCTGCCCATTTTTCTGTTACTACAGTTTTCTATAAAATTAGAAACCAGAGAGGTTGGATAGCTGTTAGCGGGAATAGGATGTTTGGAGAATCTCCTTTCCACGGAGATAGTGGGGATTCAAGGCCTGCTTTGATTTATTGGGGGGGGGGGGGGGGGAAGAGAAAAAAAATCAAAACCTGGAGGAGGGGGGGAAAGAGCAAACTCCCATCTTCTTAATTTTGATTTGTGTCCTTTTTTCATTTCATGTATTTTAAAGTGAGTTCGGTAGCTCCTCCTCGATACAGTTACAAACCTACCAGACCAGATTTAAAGCACTCAATAGTTAAAGTGGAAAACCACACGCTCACCAGCAGACTGGTGTCAGCTCAGTGTTTTGAGTCCTTGAGATCGTGTGACGGCGGCCCCTGGGCACGCGTGATCCCTCTCCTCAGGAGCCTGAATGGTTTCTCTCTTGAGTTTCATGGCTCAAGGTTGGTGGCTTTTGAGTGGCCAACACCTGCTCGCGGGCGCTGCAGGACAGTGAATGCCTTGATTGGGTGTTTGATAGTTTCATCCAACCCCTCCAAATGCATGCACTGAGTATGCTTTTTTTTTTTAACAGGTGTATTCCTCCTCTTTCTCCAAGTTCTGTTGTATCCCATGTGTGCACTTTGGGTTTGTAGCAGCGATGAGGTTTGGTAAAGTGCTGAGGACTTTGTTACAAACCACGAATGTCTTGTGCTTACTCTGGTGTGCAAGAGACAAGGAGGTGCTTTCAGAATCACTTGAGGCTATTGTGGGTTTTTGGTTTTACTGCCTTTTTTTAAAGGAGTTGCAGGTACCATGGGGTCTGGTTCCACAGTGCAAACTCTGAGCAAGTGTGCTTCTCTCCAGAGATGGTTGTAATTCTGTGATACTTTAGTTATATAAAAGTTCTCATTAACATTTTACCTCTTTGTTAATAGCAAGAAACTGCTGTCTGCTAGAGACTTTTCAGGTACAGCACAGTGGGCATTACATGAGGTTTTCAATTTTACAGGCATCTGGAGTAAAGTGCTTTTAGCATCTTGGAGAAGTATTCAAAGTACTCTGAGATGCTGAGGTCTGAGCTCTCGTTCCTGTGGTTGTCTGAGGAAACAGTTTGCTGTTTTTCTTAGTTCATTTTCTCTTGTACTTTTCCCCTCTCTCTGGGCACTTTGCTCCAGCTGGCTTGGCCACCTTGATAATCCAGGCATCGAGAAGAGAAGAAGGGATTGAAATCCCTGTTGTTTTGCTTAACAACCTGAAGGAAGTTGTAGCTGCCTTCTAAACTGAAGTGTAAATTTACAGGCCCCAAAATAGTAATTGTGCACTTAAACCCAGAATGTAGTCTTGCACTTAGCCATGTTTCAGAGACTTGGGCAGTATAAAAGCAATGCTGCTTCGCTCAGTAGATGCTCCGATCCATTCCTTGATACAAGGACGAGTTGATTTCTGTTTCAGCTTTCACGATGCAAAAATTGTGTTCAAAATGCAGAGCAGTACATGAAGGAGGAAATGTCTTGAATGTATTTTCTGGACACAGTGGTTCCAAAGCGTGACTGTATGTGCTTGAGATTCACTGTCACAAAAATGTAAGTTTCTCTCATACTGCTTTACCGAACCACTCGTCAGAGAGTGCTTTGGTTTAAGTGGGCTTTGATTCCCTTTAACTGATGGGAATGAGTAGACCTGGTGTCCCGAGCATTGTGGTGAACTTGAATGTGGCAGCAAATCTTGAAAACACGTTTTGGTTTTCTGGCTATCTTTTTTCTAAATGGAAACACAAGCCTCATTTAATGCTCTTAAATATTTGAGGGTGAAATCCAGGTTTTCTGGGTTGTTGTCCTTCAGTGTGAATGTAAGATTGAGATGGCAGAGCTCAGCTGTTCATCTTACTATTAACAATGAGAATTCTTTTAAAATGACACCGATAATGCAGATATTGTTATGTTTTAGCAGATACAGCATATTTACCACTCCCTGCAAGGAATGTCTGATTTAGTGCTGTCAGGTGTCTGCTGTGTGCCAGCGGGTAACCAGCGCTGCTGCAAACTCACCCCTAGTGTGACTGGCATTCGGGGTGAGCTTTCTCCTTCCATCTGATGGGAATTACTTGCAAGTGCAGAGTTTTAAAGGAAAGAAACTTGAACTGCTGGGAAATCAAATCTACCTGAAAACCAAAAAAAAACAGAAAGCACTAATGTCATTTGTGTCCAACACTTAAATTGTGGAGAGCGGTGGTTGTTACGCTGATATGCAGTAGGCACCTGGTTTTAAAACCTGTAAGATTTGGGGTCAACACAGCTTGTCAAAGCAGATTTGGTGTAGGAATCCTTTTGGAAAGAGCATCCTTGGTGCAGTTCTGTTTTTCCTGGTAGAACAGTGGTGGTTATACCTGCCGTGGGCTTTTATGAGTCACAGTTGTGCTGTGCTGGAGGGTATTAAGGAACAGATGAGGCTATATTTGACTCCAGGTTTTCTGGTTCCTTATTTAACAGAGTACCTGCTTCTTTCAATCTGGTTTATTTGTGATTGCTGCTCTGTTTTGTAAGCAAGGATTTTAACACCCTCTGAGGGTTCTTAGTGTCAAAATCTAGTTGACTGGCAACATCCTTGTTGCCAGCACTGAAGTCCCTGTGCTGCTGTCGAGGCTGGCACAGCTCGATGGGCTGTGCTGTTCTCTTCAGCTCCCAAACCTGCACCATTGGAGTAGCTGTCCACCAAAAGTCACCTTGGCCAGGGCTGAACACGAGTAGAAGTCCATGTGTTGTACCACTTCTGTATAGAGCAAACCAGATGTAGCAGACCAGCGCTCGCAGCCTTTGGCATTACGTTGGCTCTTGCCAGAGCTCAGTATTTCTCCTACAGTTGTGTGCAGCTGATGTTCCTGTATTTCATTTGTTTGTTGAATTAGCAGGGGAAAAAGGATGTCCTTTTCCTGCATCATTTCATAGTTTTGCTTTATGCTTTGGGGAAAGAACCTCAAATGACTCACACTTTTGTTTAAGACTAGTTTGCTGGGTTTGGTTTTTTTAAAATTGGAACCTTTATGCAACTTCCTTGGCTGCCGGCCAGTGGCTTTGTTTGCACCCATCTAGTGACTGGTCTGCTCTTCCCTGGGGCTGCCAGCACTGAGGTTATCTCAATTCCAGAGGTTCCAACCTCTTGGGTTAAAAAGACTGACACATCTTAGTCAGCATGGTAGAGAGAGAAGGGCGTTATGTGCCAGGAAGATAAATCTTCCCCTCTCTCTTCTGTTGTTTTGGGTTTTTTTTTTGACATGGATATTAAAAGATTGGCAACTCAGCCCCCTGTGGAGGGCAGAGAGGAGAGCTTTGGATTTCTTGCATGGCTTGGAGAACCTTCTGGTTGACGGTAACTGAGGTGAAAGGCCTTTAAGTATTAACAGGGAGGAGTGAGTCAAAATTGTGAAGACAGGTTCAGAAACTCTGAGGACTCAGGGAAAATGGCTTGGAAAATCATAGTTCCTGCCTTTAAGAAAAGCAGTGTTGAGGGCAGTGCTCCTGGGGAGTCTGCTGTGTGTCTGTTGAGCAGAAATGAGAGTGGACGAAGTTATTGCTGTGTGGCTATAGAGCTTTTGGGGTTCTTTCCCCTTTGTCTTCCCCTTTTTGTATTACTTGCTGCAGATAGCACCGAAGGACAGATATTCCAATGATTTATAAATGGAATGATGAGGTCATGTTTGTATTAGGCTTAAAGCAGACCGTGTGGCTCAGAGAACGGTTAGCTGAGTATTCAACTTCGTGCAGCTTTGATTGTGTGATGGTTGAGAAACATTACTTGAATAGTAACAGTTTTAAATTATATCTGGTGTGTCTTTGATTTGACCTTTTATTTGATGTTGGAGCTGTCTGCTGTTAGTATTATGCAGCAAAATGAGGACTAGAGAGAAATGTGTAACACTACATTTCATATTTTTGTTGATAAGTTGCCTTCAGGAAATGTTCTTTGAGGAAAGTCAACCGAATTATCAGTAATTCAGTTGGTTTTTCTCCTGGTTAATTATTTTGATGTGGTCCCCATTAACTGTTACTGGAAGTTGAATAACCATCAGTACAGTAAGCCTAGTTTAACCTTGGTCCAACAGACGCCCTGCACTACTTGTTATGCATCTATACATAGAAGGTGACTTCATTTCAAGGTTTTGTGCCCGTGGGTGGTATTGGTGCTTTTTGAAGTCCAAGTAGAATATTCAGAAAGGCCTTGTAGCTCTTTATGTTCATCTGTATAATGTAGGGAAGGGAGAAAAAAAGAAATCTGTTGTATACAATTGTATTGAAATAACATTTTCTTTCCTCCTGCAATCAAAGCTGGTGGACTGCAGAAGACAACCGCATGGGATATCAAGCTCTAATGGACCTTTGGGAAGAGAAGCTGTGGCTTATGTGGAATTTACATGGGCTTCTTGATGGAAGAAAGTTTTATCTGTTTAGTATTTGTGCATTTTACTAAAATGGCAGCTTTAAAAAAAAAAAAAAGTTGTGTATCTGCTATTGTGATGCCAATGCCCGTGTTTTAAGTGGAAAAAAAAAATGACCTCTTTGCTTTGTGCTGTGTACACAAGATTGCTGGAAAAGTAAAGGAATACCCTTTTTATGGCTCACACAGCTTAAAAGTAGCTGTCACTCAAACATGCGCTCACAGTTGAGCTGATTTTGTTTCATTCTAAATAAATTGTTTCTTTTGAGGAAAATGGTTTTTCTGCCTGGAAGTGAATTGACGACAAACGTTTGAACCCCCCCCTTTGTTTGCGGCGGAGGGGTTTAACTTGCTGCTGCTGCTCAATGTTTGATCTGATAGTTTGTGGGTCTTGAGCAAGAAGCAGGGAGAACCGACACTTTCGCGTTGACCGGCCTGGTGTACCAGATCCTGGAAGAAATCTAGTTGATTACCTTGCCGTGGCACCCCCTTTGCGTGCAGGGAACGAGGGGGTCACTGGCTGCTTTACTCCTCACCTTGACGAGGAAGCGGTGCTGCTGCTGGCATGCAAGAAGCAGGGAAGCACCACCCTGCATCTCAGAACGGTGTCCAAGTCCGGGGCTTCGCTGGTTCGAAGAGCTGGAGTTCCTGAATTTTATGTTTCTGATTTGTTTTGTTCACCCAACGCGTTTGGCTTTAGTTCTGATTATTTTTTTTTTTAATTTCGAAGAAAAAAAAAAAAGTTTGAGATTGCTTTGAATCTTGCACGTAAACCTTTGCACCAAATTGCCAAAAGAAAAAAAAAAAAGAGAGAAATGAGTCGTTAAGAGTGTTTAAATGCTGTTAATAAAGCCTTTCCTGACACACGCGAGGCGCTCCTCCACCTCCAGGGGCTGTGCAGCACACAGTGCTGGGTTTAGTGCTGAATGGATGAAGAGTTCCTGAGTTCTAGAGTCGGTAATTTTAAAACCTTTGCGTTGGTGTCTCTCAGTGCCTTATTTTGACCCGTTTGGAAGCCGAATGGTTCCACACGCCTCGGATGTGCATGCACCCTGCTCGCGGCCCGGGCCCGACTGCACGTTCGCTTGCAGTCGCCTCCCTGTGTAGTACAGATGGTGAGAGGAGGAGGAAAAAAAAAATATGTTGTGTTGCTGTGGTTGCTGCGTTCTGTACCGGGGGCTCCTGAGCTGTGGAAGGCCGTGCCAGTGCAGGAGTTCGACTCCGCGTGTGCCGCAGGAGACTTCGGGGCACTTGTGACAACCGCAGACATCAAGAGGAGGCTGACACTGCTGCATCGTTGGCTGCAGAAACCTCTCGTGTCATGCTTGCTGCTTGTTAGAATCAATGTGACACGCAGACGAGGACACCTTCGAATGCCAGCTTGCCCTGATTGCCTTGACATCCTTTACCCTCCTGTGGATACCGACCCTAGTGCTGTCCTGCAGCCGTGCAGGACCACTGCTAGGCTGCTGGTGCCTCTCAAGCAAAGGATGCCGTGGGTGTGCTCTGCAAGGTGTCTGTTCCCAGGGCAGAGAGCTGTTTAAACCCTAAAACAGGTAAGAGGGTTGAAGAGGTGGAACTGAATTGTAATGTAAAAGAAGGTGGTTTTGATGTTTGCCTTTTTTTTTTTTCTCTTTTTCCCCTTGGTTCTCCAGTGTAATAACTTTGATGCGTTTGCTTTGGTCAACGTGGTGCTCCATCTGCTCTTGGTGGTGGCAGTGAAGGAGCAAACTCTTTGATGTATCTTCTGTGTTAACTTTGGGACATGAATGTGGGGTTGTTCTGCCCACCGGGGGCAAGGTACCAGCGGGCAGTGCTATGGGTTTCTAACTTGACAAGCTAGAGCTGTTATTTTGACTTAATGAACTGCTTGAATTAACACTGCTGTAACCCAGAATACTGTTTGTCATTTGTGTGTGTTGGTATGGAAAGCCAAGCCAGTGATTAGGCAGAGCTCTCTGTGTTCAGGGGATGCTGATGTACGTGTTTAAGTTAAGCTGTTGGTTGTAAATGGGAGCAATTGTCAATATTGCTGGTAAGGTGGGGAGGAGAGACTCATGAGATATTGGTGACTCTTGAAGTTGGTGTTTGTAGTTAAAATTCGTACTTTTGTAATGTGTTTCATGTTCTGTTGGGGTATGACCTCTGAATCTGGTCTGATTTGAAGTGATGTTCAAAAGGTTGGGTGCTGGTAGTAATACCAGGAGGCACATTTCAACCTCTCTGCTGAGTGGTTGATGCCAGCTGGGATGAGTGATCTGTTGGCATAACCCAAATAAAGGAGGGGTTTCTGACAAGCTGGCTGGATGCTTGGGTAACTGGGTGTGTGTTTCAGGGCTTGGGCGCTCTCCCACTTTTTGACTTGCTGTGTGAGGGTGAAGGGGGCTGTTCCAGGAGAGCTCTGCCTCTCTGACTCACATCTCGCTGTGTATTCAACCAGGAGATTGTTCCCTGCCTCCTTTACCTTATGGATTTATTCCGGAGCCTTGGAGGTATCGTGGGATGTGGAGTGGGATGATTCTCCTCTGGTTGCTCTGTAATAGCGCGTTGTTTTTCATACCCCTCTGCCATCTGAATTGGTTAGAGGGGTGCCTCAGCTGCCAGGTACAGCCAGGCTTTTGCTAAAACCAGTCTCTTGGAAGGGTTAAGTGCTCTGTGTGCATCGTTTTAATTTGGCTAATGAGACTTCTGAGGAAAGTGGATTTATAAAGAGAGCCATTTAATTAACTGCACTGCAGTAGAAAGCGATGTGAGTGGATTAGATGGGGAACTGATGATTTGAATTCACACATTTTTTTACAACTGTGCTTTTCCCAGCCGCAGTGAATTAATAAGTAAGTTTAAAACATCAGATGGCCCAGATTCTGCTCTTTGCTAATAACAAGCTTATGTTTGCCTCGCGCTGCTGCTTTACGATGAAATGGCAAATGCTCTTTGAGGATACGCTCGCACCACGCGTCCTGGTTTGTGGCGCGAGTCGATCGGGCAAAGCATCTGCAGAAAGGCCTGGGAGAGAAGTGGGAAGGAAGTGTCTTGGGCTGATGGCTTTGTGATTCCTATTGTGTCTCCCTCTGTTATTGTCGAGTAGCTGTGTGCCTGCAATTAATTATAGTTGGCTTGAGAACTGGGTGAAGTGAAGTCTGAAGGCAGAGTGAGTTGTGGGAGGATTCGGTCAGCTGCACTCGCTGTGATGGGTTACTCGGGGCTGATGAGCAAGACCCTGCTGCTGTTCATCCGATTTGTTCGTGGGCTGGGACCTTAAAGGTTATTCAGTTCCAGCCCCACTCCTTGAGGTGCTTTTAGCAGGAGCAGAAAACATATATGGGCTGGCACAAAGGTCTCCTAATTTGTGAATCCTTTGTGTCCCGCTCCAGGGATGTATTGGTTGAGAATCGAGGTATGGATGCTGACAAACGTGATGCTGTTGCTGTGGGTGAACATGTTACCACCTCCAGCTCAGCTCCTGTGCCTGTGCCTTTGGGTTGGAGCTGGTGTGTGTTGTCCTGGGATGAGGATGGGTTATTTGTGCATATAGTCAGCTTCCACGGATGAGCAGATGAGCCATAGCTTAATTGTGGGTAACAGATACTTTATCTACTTATCTTCCAGCCTTGACCTTCATACCTAGTTCTGCAATTGGATCTGAAGATCAGTCTGTAGATTTCTAGCTACCTTCAATATTTCCTGTCCCCAGAGCATTGATAGGTCAGGCTGACTTTTAGCAAATGTACAACTTAATCCAGTGTCTTGCCCTGAACTGGCACTTATGCCTGTAATTTTGGCCAGTTGTAGAGAGCAAGTGCTTGGATCCTTTAGTCTGTGTCTCCTTTCAAATGCAAGTACTGCAATTCAAGGGGCTCCAGAAAAGCTGGTGAGGGGCTCTTGATCAGGGAGTGCAGGGATAGGATGAAGGTGAAGAGTTTTAAGATGAAAGAGGGGAGATTGAGTTGAGATCTTAGGGAGAAACCTTTTCCTGTGAGATTGGGGAGGCCCTGGCCCAGGTTGCCCAGAGAAGTGGTGGCTGCCCCATCCCTGGAGGTGCTCAAGGCCAGGCTGGCTGGGGCTTGAAGCCCCCTGATCCAGTGGGAGGTGTCCCTGCCCATGGCAGGGGGGTGGAACTGAATGGGCTTTGAGGTCCCTTCCAGCCCAAACCATTCCATGATTCGATGATTTTGGGGAAAATGTGATGCTTTTGGAGTTGTGTTTCATCTGCGGGGAGGGAAAGGCCCATGGTCGGGAGCTGGTGCTGCGCTTTGCAGCAAAATCCCTGGGTGGAAGGGGCAGCTTCGTGGTTTATCAGGTGGATCAGGACCTGTGTCCCTGTCTGATGGCCCCTAGCCTGGAAACCAAGTCCTGGCACGTGGGGAGGGGCAGTGGGAGGTGTCCCTGCCCATGGCAGAGAGTTTGGAACTCAGTGATCTGTCAGGTCCCTTCCAACCCACTCAGTTCTCTAATCCTGTGATTCTCTGAAAGTTAGACATTTTAGCTATGCCTCAGCACACAGAGGGTGCAGAAGGATTTTGAGCTAAGGGGAGACAGCAAGGTCTCCCATGTCTGTGGTTGTTGTTAAGCTCTTGTTGCCATGCAAGGGGAGTTGGCCCGTGGGCCATGGTGGCGTTTGCAGCCAACTTGGCCAAGGGATTGCTTTTGGTTGTTGTCTGCAGCATTGACAGGACAGCACTGGGTGCTTCAGCTCTGAACCCAGTGCCATTGCCAGCCTGGGCAGGGCTTTGGTGCAGAATGAGCTCTTGAACCACCTGAGCTGCTGCCGTTCAGCCTTGTGGGGAGCATGAGAAAGGGGACCTTGTTTCTCGTGCTGCTTCTCTTGGGTGGATGACTGTGAGACTTGACATTTCACATCTGCCAGCCCAGATTTTATCCTTTGCACTAAAGTGTCTCAGCATAGATGTGTTCCCAGCTGTCGGATGGTTCTTAACAAATCCCTTTGCTCTTCCTTGTTGTGCACAGAGTTGCATCCCTGCAGCACTTTGAGCCTGGGAGAGCCCAGTCCTTGATAACCCATCCCTCCAACGAGCCTTATCTCGGCCAGCTTGGCCGTAGCTCTCTTTTCCTGCTTGACTGAAGGTTTGAGGGATTAGAAACCAATTTATTGGTGTTGTATTAGTCACTGGGGTGTTGTCTTTGCCTCTCCTGCCCTGTCTTGCCCACGTGAGAAATATCTGTAGGGGAAAGTTTTGCAGAGCTTGGTGGTGACTTAGGAGGCAAAGTCTATGTTGCTTTGGAAATGGAGACTTTGGCCCATGAATTACTGAATTAAATTGTCTCTGGCCATGAGCAAGAGCTCTCATCTCCTTTGTGGTTGCTGCAGGCTTGAAAGCTTTTCAGTGAGGATCTCTTAGCTAAAGCTAAAACTTCTGGGGTTTCAAACATCTGGTTTAGGGTTTTTTTTTCATTAAGATAGCTGATAAATTTTATCGACTTCAATGCAAATCGTTAGCTGCCTTTGAAGATTTAAAGAAAAAAAACCACTCCCCACTGCCTGTGGAGGTTTTCATCTCTGTGGAATTGAATTTTTTGAATTCAGGCTTTGCTGAATTCCACTCTAATAATGTTCTGCGTTGTAACCGTGGCTGATCCGAGAGTCCCAGCTGCAGGATGGGTTCCAGGCAGGGAGGGAAACAAGCACCAAGAAAAGCACCGAGCGTTATCAGTGTGTGTAAGGGCAAGTAAACAGCCGAAACCACACGCGATATCTGGCAAAGGAAGAACAGCCTTGTTTCCTGTGCTGGAAGGCTCTGTTGTCATATCCTTACCCAGCTATTTTAAATTGCTTTTTGCTTTTTTTTCCCACGGCTTAAGGTAAAATCAGAAACCTCAGGAGAGTTGATAGGTGGAGCACCTCGTTTGGGGTGTGCCACCACCCAAAAACCAGACCTGTGCCTGCCACAGCCATCAAAAAGCTCCTTGTTCTCCTTTTAAAATGTGAATTACGTGGATTATTTTCCCCCCACACCCTGTGGTTATGGAGTGTTCTGCAAAGCTGGTGTTTCTTGCAGTATTGCTGTAGGCTGGAGTATTGCAGTGGTTTTGTGTGTAAAGCCACTAAGATGCCAAGAAAGGGAGATCCCAGGTGATGGGTTAAACCCAAGGCTTCCTACCCCTCACCCTGGTCTCAGGTCTGTGAGTAATTCCCAGTCAGCTCTCTGGGCTCACCCAGAGCTCGTGAAAGTTGGAGAAACGGCTGAAAGGATTCCAGCCCTTGGAGGGGGTTTTATTGCAAGATAAAGATCATTGCTTATTACATCAGGATCAAATTTCTCTTCTGTTTAGTGCCTGGGTTTATCAGTCATTGGCATCCGAGAGGAGCAGGGAGGAAAGTCCCAGCCTTGGTTATTAGTGAGTGATTCTTTTATTGAGAAGAGAGGCTGAACGTGAAGAGCGTGAGCGGGGAGTCAGGTTGTGTCCTGTCCTGAGGAATGGCTGATTCCATGTTTTAACACCCTTTTAATGACCCAGAGCAGCTTCCACAAATAGAGAATGAAGAAGGGGAGGTTACAGCTGGCAGCCAGGGCCCTTGGAGGTGTGTGATGACTGTATAAAATAATAATGTGGAATCATTTCAGCATGAGTTAAGGACTTATTCTTGCTGCCATCTCCAATTGCACCAACTTCCGTAGCTTTGAGAGACATGAGCTGAGCCTTAGCAGCTTTTTAATCCTGGCTTATGTAAAATCAGGTGAAGCAGGGATTAAGATGCAGCAGGTGCCCACCCTGTAAATCAGTCCTGCTGAGATATCTGCTCTGGGTGCTGGCAGTGGGTCCCCATGGGCGATGCAGGGTGGTGACCAGGCTCTTCTGGGCAGGGCTGAGGTGACAGCAAAGCCCCAGTGCCCTGCTGGCTCCCTTTTCGATTCGAGCTGTTGCTCCTGGAGCTGCTTTGCTGGGAATAAATAATTGAATAAGAATAGAAAAGCATTTTCCCCCCACTTTTATCCCAGAAGGGATGGTGCCCTTTGCAGCCAAGTTGTTTGGGTGTTTTGGAGCAGCTAATCCTTCACTGCAGCAGTGTGTGCTGCGATGTTGGGGAAGCCAGGTCCATGTTTTCTTCTTGCTTTTTCCAGTGCTAAAATTACTCAGGATTCAGGAATAGGGTCCCCTCTCCATCAGTACTCAGAAACTTTTTAGATAAATGAAGCTGTGGGTTTTTTTCGAAGATGCTTGGGGTGTTGCACCAGGTTTTGGTTGGGATACAATGAAAATTGGAGGCTGTTTCCATGGAAGAATCCTTTTGTCACTCAGATGCTTCTCCAGTGAGCGTGGCACTGTGAGCTGGGAGAGATCTTTAGTGTTTGGTTTCTCTGCACCATCTTCCTGGCATGAATTTTAGGAAGGTTTTTAAACCAATTAAATCCTTGTCAAAATTTATTCCTCCCAGTACTGTCTCTCCTTTTGTGTGCAAGTACTGCAGTTCAAGCCTGTAAAGGGGCTCCAGGGAAGCTGGGGAGGGGCTCTTGATCAGGGAGTGCAGGGATAGGATGAGGGGGAAGGGTTTTCAGCTGAAAGAGGAGAGATTGAGAGGAGATCTTAGGGAGAAATGTTTTCCTGTGAGGGTGGGGAGGCCCTGGCCCAGGTTGCCCAGAGCAGTGGTGGCTGCCCCATCCCTGGAGGTGTTCAAGGCCAGGCTGGATGGGGCTTTGAGCCCTCTGATCCAGTGGGAGGTGTCCCTGCCCATGGCAGGGGCTGGAACTGGGTGGGCTTTGAGGTCCCTTCCAACCCAAACTGTTCCATGATTCTAAAATGCTTCCAAACCTTATTTCTCATCAAGGTACAAGTGCAGCAGTGCTTGTAGCACGGCACAAAAATGAGCATGGGGCAGGAAAAACATTACATCAAGTGACTCAGGACAATGCTGAGGTGGTAGTTAGTTTTACAAGGGTTTTTTTATTTGTTGCAAGCTAAATTATTTCCTTGGAGAGATCTCCAGGAGGTTGTTAACAGTTTCTTTCCAATACGAAGTGCAGAGAGGATGCTCGAGAGGTAAATGTGGGTTGCAAAGCATGAGGGAATCCATTCCTCTGCTGTTGGGCTGCTGCTTTCCCAGGACCAGGAGGTGGGAATGGGGAGGGCACCACATCCAAACAAAGCACTTTCCACCCAGAAAATCATTTGAAACCATCACTGCTCATTTTCTCTGCTGTGCTGTTGGATAGTGGAGCAGGCACGAAGGGAATTTGCTGGTCAGCCTAAGAGATTACAGCTTTTAAACTCATTTGTTTCCCAGCAAAGTCTGCTTTTGCCTTTATCCAAACAGCACGTGATGCTCTTTACTATGCAAAACTGGCTTTAGGAAGTTGTTTGCAAGATGACTTCAATGGGATGGAAAAATCTTTCTCCAGGCAGATGTTGCTGATTGTTTCTCTAATGCATGTGTTGTGTATATTTTGCAAGTAAATAAATGTCTTTAGTTTTCAGAGCTGTGAGGAGAACTAATCCATCTGTTCTGTGCTTGCCTTCCCAGCAAAAGGTGTGAGAGGAGAGAAGGAAATCTGACCACTGGAGGCTATCCTGAGCTTGCTTGTTCCAAAGACAAAGGCGTGAAGACTCTTCTCCCACCTCCCAGCCCCATGGTAGGACTGTGCAGGGCAGCTGGGAGGAGTTTTTTACTATGGGGACTGGTTTCCTCAAGCTTTTTTGATAGATAAGTGGTGATGGGGGGGAGAGAGAGTTACTTGGCCTCTGCAGAATTATTTTTGGGGCACGTAGAGGCTGGTGGTGCCCAACTGTTGGGGAGGGTGCTGTGGGAAATGGGAGCTCTGGAACTGGTTGCTCCTTTGCAGGAGGAAAGAGGATACAAGCACTTGGGAGAACCACTTTTATAATAAGGGTAAGGGATTGGTGATGGAGAGGACAAGAGAGGACTCTCCTCCTTAAAAACTCTAGGAGTTTTGAAGGGAGCCCATTTGTTGGAGCACTAAAAGGCACTACCAGGCTCAAATATGTGTGAGATGCAGAATAAGAGGGTTTTTGAAGCTTTTGGATTGGAAAAGCTGAAGCTAGATGTTCCTAATAGTCCTACCACAGCAGCAAACCAAGTGCTGCTGGGAGTCTGCAATTTGTTCAGCGGGCGAGTGAGGAACTGGAATGTGTTTCAAGAAGTGAAAACTCAAATTTGCAACTGAAATCTTCAGCCCCACTAGAGAAGGTCTCAGCTGAAGGCTTAGCACAGGGCTGGCTTTGAGCCCCCTGATCCAGTGGGAGGTGGCCATGCCCGTGGTAGGGGGATTGGAACTGGATGATCCTTAAGGTCCCTTCCAACCCCAACAGTTTTATTATTTCTATAATAGGTGGTGCCTCTTGAACTCCCAGAGCCTTTACCACTGCTTAAATCATCATCTTATCATTAAACCCCCAAGGCAACCCACGAGGGGTGCTGTTTTGGGTACTGGTACCCCACATCCTGTGTTTGATGCCATGATTAGGACATTTATGACCATTCCCAAAGCACCTGCTACATGTGGGTTCCTGCAGGAGTTAAGAGCAGCTGTGATTGCATGTGAAAATTTAACCACTTCATAGCACTGATATTCCCTACACTGCAAATTCAAGCTAAATATTCCCCTCATTTAGAGCATTCCTAGCTCATTTGCCATCCTGTAGTTGTATAACTGCTGAATTTAACTCATTACCTGCAAGGGAACTTTCTTAGCTGTGGTAATGTTTTTAGCTCCTAATACCACTGTAATGTTCTGTAGCTTTTTATCTAATATAGACCACTTAATATCATGCTTGGAATAACCCATTTGCCAATTTAAAGGAATGTTTCTATAGGAGAAACAGCTCTGTTGTGGTTTAATATTGAAAAAAGAAATGGAGGAAAATATAGGAGAATGCCAGTGGATGGGATGTTTGCATGTAAAACCCTTACAATATCCTAGATCTATGTAATAATTGCAAATATCTGATGATAATGTGGAAAATTGCAGCCTCCCTACTGGGAAGCAAGTCAAAGCAGCTGAGTTACATCCTGCCCATCTGAATTAAATCTGTAGGGTGCTGGTTGGATACAGGCATTGCTGCCTGGCTCTGGAAGCTGCTTCCCTGTGTTCATTTAATCCCTGGGAGTCGCTGGATAATTTGGGTGAGGGGGAGCAGGGAAGAGGGGTCTCTGAGAGATGGTTTGCTGTGTTGTGGTACTGGCTTGAATTAGAATTGGGTTTGCTTCCAGGTCCTCTGTGCTGTGACAAGGAACCCCATGCCTGGAGGAATGAGTGGCCACAGTGCAGCATCCTTCTGGATGAGAAGGAGGTTTCTATGGAACAGCTCTTTTCTGTATCCTCAGGGAAGTTTAATCCTTATCTCTCTGTACCCTCTCCTTGCATCCTCCCTCGGGCTAATTATTTGTGTCTGAATAGAATAAGAGAACATCTCCTGCTGTGCTTTGGCACTTCTGAGGTCCTTGGCTGCCTCATCCCAAGAGGTGACTCAGCTTTGTTGTCTCGGGGAGGTTGGGAAAGCTGGAGGGGCAGCTCTGTGTCTGGGACTGAGGTGTTGGACAGAACACAGTGGGGATAAATCTGAGGTACAGAAAAACAACTCAGGAGCAAAGCCAAAGTGAAGCCCATGTCCACAGGCCTTATTTTTTTTCCCATGAAATAATGGTTTACACAACGTATTTCTCATCTGGCTTTAATCACAGGAGAAATATCAATGTGTACAAACTGAATTTGTCATCTAAAAAGCCCTATTTTCATTTTTGTTGCTGTTTCTATTTCCCAGTCCAGAAGGTCTGTGCTGGTGATTGCTTTCCAACCATGGATGCAATCAAAGACCACCCATGAAAATTCCCACTGCAGAATCGCTTCAGCCAAGCCTGGAGCTGTTGTTCAGGTTGGCTTTTTTTAGCTTCCATTTCTGGGCTGAAGGCTCAAAGAAGAAAGAAATAGGTGAGATGAGAGCACAGGCTCCAGCGAAGAGGAAGGAGCAGACATATGTCTGGGTGTAGTCATACAGCCACCCTGCAGGAGAAAAGGTTGTTATTAAAGCTGTTGGATCTTTCTCTCTGCAAAAATCATTTTTGGGAGGTGGGTGGGGAGCAAAGGATGTGTGTTCTCATTTAAGAATTCCTCAGATATTTTCTTTAAATGATCTTAACCCCTTGTGTGCCTGTTGCTGGGAGCCGATGTGCAGACAGTGGGCACCATTCCCAGTGGAGTAACAGGTAAACCTGGAGGTCATTCTTCCCAGAGGTAACTTCTCTGATCCTTTTACTGGATGTGGATTTTAATTTGATTGAATTTAATCTCTGACTCTTTTTTTTTTCTGTTTAAATAAATGGGTCAAAAGTAGCTGCTGCAGGGAGGTCCCATGGGACTGCTGAGATGGCTTTTATGTGTTGGTGGCTGCAACATCTGAGCTGCAAATTCTGAATTCTCCAGCCTTGCCTCCTTGTGAGGAGACCCAATTTGATGCAACCTGTCCAAAGTGAGAGATCCCAGGCCAGGAGCCTGAAGTGAACTTGTTTGAAAGTCGCTTTGAGAGCACTTTCAAATCTAAATTCCATAAGGAGTCAGGAGCCTGCAAGGGGCAGGTGACCTTTTAAAATGACCTCGAAGGGTTTTGTTTAGTTGTGGCATATCATCTTGTGTTTAGACCATGGTTTTAAAGGTGGACAATTCCTGAATTTGAATAGAGAATGTATAAAGTGATGGGAATTGCTGCTGCTGCATGTGATAAAAACCTTAATGTGCTCCCAAACCTGGCAGTGGTGGTTGGATGTTGGAGTGTTTGCAGCTGAGCCAGATCTACTGCAGTTCCTGCAGTGACACCCATGGATGGACACAAATGGATCTGCCTTAAATCTGGGATTCTTAAAACCAGTTCTGGCTAGGAAGGGAAATAATACAGTCCAAAAGCCCCTGGTCTCAGGGTTGGTGCTGCTGGTATCTGGGAGAGCCACGGATCTGGGTGGGGAAGGAGGTGATGCTGATAAAATCTGCAGCTCTGTGGCAAACCAGAGGCACTAAAGCTTTCCTTGCTGTGGGTTAACACGGCTGCAGGAGGGGGTTCTGAAACAGAGGAAAGGCTGTGGGTTGCTGGTTTCACTTTCTGGTGCCTTTCTCAGGGGGAGTTTCAGCTCTGTTTTTTCTCTCAGGATATCGTGTGAGTCACCTCGGTGTCAGAAAGGAGGATCCCACCACGCTGGGCTCGGGACGTGGCTGCCTCTCCCGTGACCCTTACGTGGTCACAAAGTGATTTCTTCCCTGAGATTTGGTTTTGCTGTCTGAACATCTTCAGGGATTTGGGCAGGAGAAGGGATGGTAACATGGTTGGTTTTAAAATGTCCAGGACAGTGAGCTCTGAGATCCCATTGAGCTCTGATTTATTTAAATTACCTTCTAAATAACCCTCAGGATTTTTTTTTTAAATTTTCTGGGCTTTTTTTGGTGGTGAAACACCAGCATTGCCTCCTTGCTGGCAGCACAGGGGTCACCTTCCACCACCTGACACCTCAGCCTTTTAAAGCACCCACAGTGCCTGTGCCCCCATCCTCATCCAAAAGCAAGTCATTCCTGCTGCAGAAAGCTGAATTTGGAAGCTCAAGGTGTGCAAACTCCAGTGGTTTTGTAAGGAGTGCTGGTAAATCCCTGGCACCAAACTGGTCCAGACTAAACATCCACGGCACACACTCGTGCTGTGGGCTGTGGTCAGGCTCTTGAAATTGTGCTGCTCATCTGTACTCAGAAAATTGAGTTTATTTCTGATGTCCAAGTAACAATACTTGGTGTGAAGATGCAGGTAATGTTTAGGTGAAAGCATCTAAATGCAACGTGCTAGCACAGCTTCCAAATTACTCCATCCTCTCCCCTTTCACCACCCAGTTTTTATGTGCTGGTTGCTGGAATCTGTTTTGTAATCCTGAAAGATACAGGTTGTTTTATTTCTTTTACAGTTTAAGTTACTGATTTTTAATCCCTATGGAACTAAAATATTCTCTTCTCTCCTTATCTTGCTTGCAATTTGCCAAAATAATGTTTGCTCTGGTTTGGTTTTGGCTTTTTCCAGCATGGCAGAAGCACCCAGCAGTGCTGGTGGACCTGGAGCTGTGAAGGAGCCTTCAGACTTTTCACCCTGGGCTTTTGGTCAGGGCCAGCTCCCTTTGGATTTAAGATTTGCAGGTAAGTCACCTTCTCATTGCGTTGCAATTAGGCTTTGTTCCAGTATGCAAAACAAGTGGTTTTAACCTCTGTGGTTCTCATTGTGCCTTGGGTTTCACTGCATAAAAATACTTTTGAGTATTGTAAATATTGAGTATTGAGAATTGTAAATGCTAAAGTCAGGGTTTCGGGGAGGTCAGTGTCAGGCAGAGGTGACAAATCCCAGGGTCTCACATAGCATTTTAACTCCTGTTCCATATTCTGCAAGGAGCAAATGCTTTTGGACTCTGAGTTAATCAGTAGCTGTTGGTCATACTCAGTTTTCACACTTAATACAGCTGTACTGGAAGAGAAAATTGCAGGCTTTTCTTGGATCACAAACCTCGATCCTCAATTCTGAAATGTTTCCCCTTCGCTCTGCCTGCAGTGAGATGGATCAGTGAGAGGTTTGCTCCTTGGCTTTACGTGGCCTTTATTTATCTCACTAGTATTAAGAAGACTGATTTCTGTGGAAGGCTTTTTGCTTGCTTTACAGAATCCAGAAGCATTCATGCCGTGAGTGGTTGATGCTTTCAGAAAGCAAAAGGCTTCCCATTAGTGAAAATATATTGGAAGCGGATGAAAGCGTAAGCGCTGTCTTAGAAGGAATGATGCATGGATAAGGGAGCCAAATTATTTAGCTCTTTTCAGCCTGTTTGTTACTGCATCAGGGAATTTACTGCAATGTTTGTCCAGGGATTGCTTGCTGGTGGACATAGATCTTGCATCAGCAGAAGAGATCTTACATGGGCTGTGCATCACCGGGACAGGGTAAAAGCACAGTGTCAGTGAAATGCTTTAGTGGCTTAAAATTGCATCCATATACAGAGTTTTGCCAGCTAGAAATATTGATTAGGGAAATCAATTTTTTCACATGCTCACAGCTGCAAAAACTTTGCAAGGGGGTGGCATTTATAGAATCCTTGGCAGCTTGTAGCATGCAGCCATGGGGCAGCCCAGAGCACTGGACAGGAGCAATCAGTGCCAGGTTTGATTCAGGGCTAAGTTTGTAAGGTGAGTGCTGGGACAGGGGATTATTTGACCTTGCAGCTTTTTCTGATTTGCTTGAATTATGAGCACCTGGGAAGAGCTCAGATCCTGTTTCCAGCTATGAGGTGTGGCTATAGGGTGAGTGGGGAAAGGAAAAGCATTGTCCTAGCCAAGGTGTTTGGAGGACAACAAGTCCCTCACTTGTAAGCAAAGACTTGCTTCTGAGCCCTTGAAATCTGCCAGATACTCAAAACTGCCTTGGTTTCCTGGCAGAGGGAGAAGAGGAAAAGCTTTTCAGCCTCCTTATCTTTGGGTCCAGGAGCTCTTGTGGCTGAGCTGTGTAATCTGCTTCAAAACAAGAGATTACTGAGCCTTCTCCTTATGTTTCAGTGCCTCAGCTTGGTGGGACCACTGCCGAGCCCATCCTGCTTTACCTCCCTCTCCTCACCTCCCCTCCAGTCCCTCTGTTCCAAGTTCAGTGTTAAAATGCCCCGTTGGGGGTAAAATCCATGGGAGTGTGGTTGTTACTCTGATGCTGTGGTCAGGGTTAAACTATGTCAGTGGGGTTCAGCCACCTTTTTTTTTTTTCCAGGCAGCTTTTTTTTCCAAACTCCTCGTTGGGTTTTGCAAATTCATGACCAAAATATTACCTGTGTATAAAGATAAACTTCTGAAATATGGGGTTGTGGGTTTTTTTTTTTCCCCACTTGGGTAGAAAAAAACCCATCCTTAGATGGATTTGGATGGGAGAGTGAACCAGCAGGGTGTTTCCTCACTGGGTGTGTTTGGTGGGAGTGTATTTTATCCAATATGTGTTACCTGCTAGTGGAGGTCCCCCGATGGCTGCTATCCCAGCAAAGAAGGCAGCAAACCCCAGGTAGCTGTGGAGTTTCTGCACACCCACGAGGTCTACCTGTTTGTAAAACCAAATGGGTGGTTATGGTTTGAGCTCCTGTGAATGCACAAGTACAGGAGGTTTCTTTTTTCTCTTCTGCTGCAGTTTTGAAAGGACTTTGCAGCTACAGGTCCTTTGAGAAGGGCCACAGAGTTGGTGAAGGCTCTAGAGGAGAAGTTGTATGAGGAGCAGCTGAAGTCACTTGGTCTGTTCAGCCTGGAGAAGGGGAGACTGAGGGAGGATCTCAGCAGTTACTGCTTCCTCACAAGGGGAGGAGGAAGAGCAGGCACTGAGCTCTTCTCTCTGGTGACCAATGACAGGACCCAAGGGAATGGCAGGAAGGTGTATCTGGGGAGGGTTAGGTTGGACATCAGGAGAAGGTTCTTCCCCCAGAGGGTGGTGGAGCACTGGAACAGCTCCCCAGGGAAGCAGTCACAGCCTGACAATATTCCAGAAGCATTTGGCCAAGGCCCTCAGCCCCACGGGGTAAATGTTGGGGTTGTCCTGTGCAGGGACAGCAGTTGGACTCAATGGGCCTTGTGGGTCCCTTCCAGCTCAGGTCATTCTATCATTGTAGGTCTGCTCCAACCTGGAATCTGCTCGCCTCCTTAAGGCCAGCAAGGGAATTACTGGGATGCAAGATGCTTTTCTGCCTTCCAGTTACTTGGGCACCTCCTGAAATTAATGGCACTGCTGAGGAACATTATGAGAAAGGTGTTTTAAAACTCTGAATTGCTTCCCAGAAATAAATGCCAGACTGTGATGGTGTCTCCCTACCCAGATCGTGCCGTAACTGCTCTGTGTGTGTTAGAATTTTGGGGTTGGGAAGTGGTGTGCACAACCCTCTGCCTTTGTGTGATGGGGACCAGGATGAATCCATTCATTGCATCCAGAGAAGGGAAAGGGGCTGGAGAACAGGGGTTGTGAGGAGCAGCTGAGGGACCTGGAGTTGTTTAGTCTGGGGAAGAGGAGGCTGAGGGGAGACCTCATCACTGTCTGCAACTGCCTGAAAGGAGGTTGTGGTGAGGTGGGTGTTGGTCTCTTCTCCCAACTGACAGGTGATGGGATGAGAGGAAATGGCCTCAAGTTGCACCAGGGCAGGTTCAGATTGGACATCAGGAACAATTTCTTCACTGAAAGGATTCTCAGGCCCTGGCAGAGGCTGCCCAGGGAGGGGGTGGAGTCCCCAACCCTGGAGGGGTTTAAAAGACGGGCAGATGAGTTTCTTAGGGACAGGGTTTAGTAAGGGCACAGGTACGGTTGGACTCGATGATCTCAGAGGTCTTTTCCAAACAGATGATTCCATGATTACCTGAGAGCTGGAGCAGTTGTCTTCAGAAAAAAGAGGACGTGGAAGGCAATTAGCAGGGCAAGGTGATTAAAAAATCTGCAGTAAACCTCCAGTGCTTTTCTTACTGTGGATACCAATAAGTGGGTGGGAGAGGGGGTTTGGGGCTCTCCAGTGGCTCCGACTGGGAAGGCTGGAGGGGAGAGCCCTCTCGTGCAGGGTAATTCAACTTTATGAGGGGTTTTTCGGTAATTAGAAGTGCCACGTGCTGCGTTTTTTTAATGACATATCCTACTCACCAGCACGGGGAGGACCAGAGCCATGAACCCACCACAGAACACAGCGAAGGCCACCGCGTAGGCGACGAGCGACGGGAAGGTGGTGGCCAGGGGACAGAGCAGGTTGGTGATGCCGCCGAGGACGAGGTAAGCCACGTGGTAGTGATACTTTTTGGTCCAGTTCTGGTCAGCAATCCAGCCTGAGAGCAGCTGGCTGACCGTCTCCGTGATGCCTGGGGGGAAGAGGAGTTCACCAGAGCCTCAAAGACAGCTTCACTTCATTTATTTTTGCACCGAAACGCGTCCCGATTCCACCTTCTTCTCACTTTGATGCATGACCACAGAGGGCTTAAGCACCAGGAAGATACAGGAAGGTGTTTTCATGCTGTTTTAAAATTCATGGGGTTCTTTTTCCCCTTCACCTCAGTGCCTGCTATTGCCAAGTGCCTGTGGGTGCACCAAAAGGTCTCTAAAAATTCAATTAAGGGCTGTGCACTCCGTGATAAACTCCGAAATGCCCTTCAGTAAAAACATAGGAGACAAGTTTGCTGCTTGATCTCTTTTTCAAGAGAAAAAGCAGAATATTAAGAAGAGATATGCTCAGGACTCTTTAATTTTTATAAAGAAGCAAAGCACAGAAGCCCAATGTTCCTTTAAAAGGCTGAGCAAACTTTTCATGTTTGATCTTTACATTTCTCCTTATGGTTTTATGAACCAAAGATCAGAGGAGCGCTCGCTGTCAGCTCATATCTCGCTGACCAGTTTCCCTCCCACTCTTAATTCAGAATGTCAGATTAAAAGCTCCTCTCTTGCCTTCCTTGACAGTGTAATCATTTCTAAATATTATACGGTGCTGTAGAAGTAAAATTTGGGTTTGTATAATAAAATATTTTATCATAACTGAGGCTGGAGCTGCTTTCTTAACCCAATGCGATTTCAGTGTTAATCCCTGCTTAAAACCAGGCATTTTTAATTTTTTTGATGTTTTGGGTTGTTTTTTCTTCCCTTTTAGGTAACTGTGCCAGATTCAAATGGCTAGATGGCTTTTAATGTTTTGGGTTTTTTCCCCAATATTGAATTTTTCTCTCTCTGCACACATTCCTGGGTCAAACTGGAAGTCTTTGAATAGAATCATAGAACCACAAAATCACAGAATCGTTTGGGTTGAGAAGGACCTCAAAGCCCATCCATTTCCAACCCCCTGCCATGGGCTGGGACACCTCCCACTGGATCAGGGGGCTCAAAGCCCCATCCAACCTGGCCTTGAACATCTCCAGGGATGGAGCAGCCACCACTGCTCTGGGCAACCTGGGCCAGGGCCTCCCCACCCTCATTGTGAAGAATTTCTTCCTGATGTCCAATATAAATCTCCCTCCTTCCAGTTTAAAGCTGTTCCCCCTCATCCTGTCACTCCAGGCCCTTGGAAAAAGCTCCTCCCCAGCTTTCCTGGAGCCCCTTTCAGTCCTGGGAGGCTGCTTTAAGGTCTTCCCAGAGCCTTCTCCTCTCCAGACTGAACAACCCCAACTCTCTCATCCTGTCCTCACAGCAGAGATGCTCCAGTCCCTCTCTGTTGCCTCCTCTGGACTCACTCCAACAGCTCCATCTCCTTCTTAAGTTGGAGATTCCAGAACTGGACACAGAACTCCAGGTGGGGCCTCACCGGGGCAGAATCACCGAGGGACTCTGTGGTTTGTGGGTTTAAGCAAAATAGGGATCGTGGTGGGAAGGCTTTGGAAGGACAGATAGCACCTGTGTAATTGGAATCTTGTGTTTGGTGCAGCAAGGACAGGGATCATCTCAGCTTAAGGCTGAGAGAACCACCCACCACGTGAGAGCAGCTTCGTGGTGGTACCGAAGGCAACGCTCTGTATACAGAAGAGGGCTGAGGGCTGTGAGCTGAACCTCTTCCACAAAGATTTATTCTAGGACACATTTGGAGCTATTTCCTGGCAAGATTTGAATTGCTTTGCTTTCCTATTTTGGTATTTTTGTAACTATAAAGGGGTTTAAAAGATTCTTTTGCCTACCAGCCACTGAGATGAGGTACGAGGCATCCATGCTGCTTATGCCCAGCGTCCTGGCTCGTGCCACCAGGTGGAACATGGGCACGAAGTAGGCCAAGTGGCTGAACAAAAAAGACCACGTGAAGATGCAGAAGACTGGATCCTTCAGTGGGGAGAAGTCGAGGAGAGGCTGTGAATTCTCTTTTTCCACTGGGGGAAGGGGTTTGTGGCTTCTCTTGGCTGTTTCTGCCGAGCAGCTGCCTACGGAGGGGTTCTCAAGCCCTTCCAAAGCAGATTTAGTCACTGGACCATGACTGCCATGGGACATCAGGGGTCCCTCTGTAGTGGGAAGGTCCTGGGCGCTGCAAAGCTGCATTTCCCTGTGAGTGGTTTCATTTAAGCATCCAGAGAGGTTTTCCTTCTTTGCTGTTGAAGACCCACAGTGTTGATTTTTGGCAGAGGAGCGTGGAGGTGTTTGGGTGCTGGTGGGGCGCAGCAGCATGCTGGAGGGCACGAGGTTTAACATGATGCCTCCAAAGATCAGGAGGGTACCTGAGGGAAGACAGAAGATGCTTTTTTTTTCTTGGAATTGGGAAGGGAAAAGCAGTAGGATATGATCTTGTATCGTTTCTAGTCTCTTGTATCATCTTGTACCACACAAGGGTGTAGCTTGTCTTCGTGAATCATGGAACAGTTTGGGTTGGAAGGGACCTCAAAGCCCATCCAGTTCTACCCCCTGTCATGGGCAGGGACACCTCCCACTGGATCAGGGGGCTCAAAGCCCCATCCAACCTGGCCTTGAACACCTCCAGGGATGGGGCAGCCACCACTGCTCTGGGCAACCTGGGCCAGGGCCTCCCCACCTTCACAGGGAAACTTTTCTTCCCAACATGGAAAAATTCTGTCTAAGGAGGAAGTATCTTACAGGAGATTTTCTACCAGTTTTTCTAGTCCCTTTCACTGTGATGCACACAACAAATCCAGAGCTACCTCTGGGATTTGGGAGTTTGTTTTGTCTTCCCTTATTAAAGTCCATTACGTGTGATGGACCTTCAAGATAACCTGAAACCATGTGGTCAAAGTAGGGATTTTCAGTTTTGGTTTCTGAGATCTCTCTTTTGACTGTGACTGAACTTCAATGACTGATTGTTTAATCATTAACAAGATGCCCCCAAGCTGTCCAAAAGAGGTGGAGTTGTTCCTTTGTGCCTCCAATTTTTTTTAGGAAGCTCCTCTTATCCTCGAACGCTCTCTTAACGGTGATGAATTTGGATAAACGGGGGAATGCACTCACCTTGCCAGCCGTAAAAATCGATGAGGAATTGAGTGAATGGTGCAATTAGAAATGTCAGGCCCATCCCAGAGCGGGCGATGGCGTTGGCGAACGCCAGCCGTGTCCTGCAGCGCTTGGCTGTCATCACCGCGGCTGCCTGGTAAAGGCAGGCGAACCCCATACCTACAGGAAGGGGGAAAAATGAGATGTCCATGTCCAAAAAGTGATTGCTTCCCATTGTGAGCTTTAGAGGTTCAAAGCCCTGCTGTCCCAAGCTCGTTGTCCCCTTAGCAGAGCTTCACTGCAGGGTTCATGTGCTGAAAGCAGGGGGATTTCTGCCTTTGCAATCAGTAAGATTCTATGTGTGGTATTTAATATCCGGAGGGTTTGAGGCTGTGAACTTTTAGTAAGGCATTTTTAAAGGCCAAAATCCATGTTGGGTTGGATAAAAAGCAAGGTTAGTTGGGTTTAGCTTGTTGAAACCAGTCTCATGCTCCTCAGCTTTGGGGTTTCACCCGACACCTCATGGTAAAGCATCCCCAGCTCCTTTCTGTTAAAGGAGCCACCTGGGTTAGTGTTAAAGGAGGTGGTTTTACTCATCGTGCTGAGGTGGAGCAGGCTGCTCACCCAGGAGGAGTCCCATGGAGGCGCAGAGGAAGGGGACGCTGGTGGCCTGGGTGCTGAGCAGGCAGCCCCCTCCGACCAGGGTGGCCCCGATGACGGAGGTCGCTCGCTCGCCCAGGCGCCTGCAGACCACGGCCACGAGAGGGGCTGGAAGGGAAGGGAGGGAGAAGTCTCAGGCTGAAGATGCCAAGTGGTGCTTTGCAGGGGCTGGGGGGGACTTGGATTGGGGTCGTGGCATCTGGTGACCTGGTGAGTGACCCGAGGAGGGAGTGGGGGACACAAGAAATTTTGGATGGGTTTATATTCAGGAGAATGGCCAAGAGATCTTGTCCTGTGCCCTGGGAGCTTGAAGAACAGGGCAGGGGAAGGAGTCAAAGCCCAAGCTTTCAGATGTCCTGAGCCTGCTTCCTTTGAGACTAGGGGAGCTCTCTACAGCTACCTGAAAGGAGGTTGTGGTGAGGAGGGTGCTGGGCTCTTCTCCCAGGTAACAAGGGATAAGATGAGAGGAAATGGCCTCAGGTAGCGCCAGGGGAGGTTTAGATTGGATATTAGCAAATATTTCTTTACTGTAAGAGCGGTGAAGCCCTGGCAGAGGCTGCCCAGGGCAGTGTTGGAGTCTCCATCTCTGGAGGGGTTCAAAACCCACGTGGCTGTGCCACTTGGGGACAGGGTTTAACAGGCACCGTGGGACTGGACTGATGGTTGGACTGGATGAGCTGAGAGGGCTTTTGCAACCTTAATGATCCCATGATTCTAATTCACACCATGCTTGGCTGCCCTGAATTACTCAGCACCTGGTTTGCTGAGGTGTTGATGTTGGTGTAAGGGCTGAGGCTTTGCTCTCAATGTGGGTAATAAACCTGCTGCCCCGAGGCCTGTCCTTGGGCTGTGCTCCTGCTGAGACACCCGTGGGTACCAGCCAGGTCCACCTCGCAGCACTCTGTGGTGGACACTGGACCTGCAGAGCACCTTCAGGGCCCTTTTATAATAAAGGAGATGGGCTTGAGGCTGAAGTGCTGCCCCATCCTTAGAGATGCCAGCTCACCTCCTAAGAAGCGCAGGGAGGACATGGTGGAGCCGATCCAGCTGACCTGCTCGGAGGAGCCCCCCACCTCCTCTTGGAAAGCCACAAAGAAGATCCCAAAGGTCTTGAGCATCCCTATCACGAGGACATTGACCTGAATTAGAAGGAGACGGAGGTGAGATGGGAGGGAAAGCTTTTCGTTCTGCTTTTCTCGTGTGGATAACTTTTTGTTTTTGGAGAGAAACAAAGTGGAACACAGTAATGTCCCCATGGAACCAGGGTATTTGGGGAATGTCAGCAGGGTGGAGCTGTGGTGGCCACGCTGTGGTTTAATCTTAACAGACCCTCAAAGGGAGAAAATAGCTCTAGGGCCTGGCTCATGTAGGGCTTTTTGCTCTGTGAGTTATTTTTTAATACTAAAATATAATCTGAAGGGGTCTCAGCACTATTAAAGATCCCAAGCAGTAGATGAGGAGCAAGGGTGGGTGTTGGCCAGAGTGGTTTCCCAGGCTCACTCTGCCAGGGGGGACAAAGGATGGTTTGTGTCCTTAATTTTAACTCCCTCCCTCCTCCCTGGTAGCGGGTGGTTAATGATTGGCAGTTAACTTTGGGTGGAGTGGAAGTGTGGAAAGCTTTCCTGTGCTTCCCACCTTTCCTGGCTGGGGGATGGTGTCCCATCATCATTGATGGGAAGATGGTGTCTGATATTAAAGCCTGGGGAAGAATTAGTGCCTGTGAGTGGTGTCAGGATGCCCAGTCCTCCCAGGAGAGCATAACTAAGCGTGCTGCTCCTGCAGCTGATCCCTGAGACCCACCTCAGAGCCCATCTCTGCTGCCCCAGGATGGGATCCCACCCTTGCTGAAGGTACAGGGCTCCCCTTCGGGGTTTGATGCCCCAGTGGTGCTGTGTTTGAGTAGAGAAAAGTCATCTTAGCATTGCAAGCTGCCTTTTGGCCCTGGGCTGTGGGTTGGGCACCTTCATTGGCATTGCAGAGATGTTTTTAGGTGGCATTTCACGAGGGAAGGTCTGTGCCTTTGCTACACCCTGGTGAAGGGGGTGATGGCACTCGGTGTAGCAAAGCACCATTGATTTTTGCCCTTTGCTTGGTGGGATCAGCCTGTCCCGTGCTCTGTGTGAGACTCCAGACTCTTTACCTGCCCCAGCTTCAGGAAGGTTTAGGGGAATTTGTTCTCTGCTTACCAGGAAGAAGTGAAACACCACTCCCCATGCCCACCCCTTATCGACAGCTTTGGTGCCTGGGCTCTTCCCGGCTTCTGGAGCCTCTGACTCTTCCTCCTTCCTTTCTCCTGGAAATGAGAATTCAGGACACATTATCACCTCGCTCAACTGCAATTTACCTGCAATAACTGCTCCAGCTGCCTTTGAACCCTTTGGCTTTGCTGTTAATGAGGTAGGAACTAGTACTTTGCGTTCAACTTGCAGAAGCTTTTGAGGGTGGGAGAAGATGTTACCAGCCTCTTTGCCAGCAGATGTTAAGTTGCACATTATCACTGCCTGGAAACTGTGTAAAATCCTTTCTCTTTTCCACTAAATCACTGTAACCACTTAAGCTTTAAGGGATTTACGTGGCAGACACTTTGCTACTGCATCAGAGGCGATAGTTTGGTTGGTTTGTGCAGTGTCTCTCTGTATCCACCTTTGAGCTCTCGTGGGAAGCTCTCCCTTTCCCATCCTTCTCTGCTTATCTCCCTTCCACATCCTCTCACCCATCCTGCACCCCAGCAGCAGCAGGATCCTGCCCGGGGGAGCAGCCGGACCCTAGAGCAGTCGGAGCTGATGAACCTGAAACTGTTCCTTACCGGCTCGGTGCCGCATGCTGGAAAATCCTCCCCGAAACAGGCAATTGCGAAGAGGAATGGTCTCTTCATTTGCTTCAGAGACTAATTATCCCCTTCCTGACTTGGCACCCAAAAGTCTGGTCCTTCATCCACCTCTGGTGCTGTCTGTCCTTCCTGACGAGCCCCGAAACGGGACATGGAGCTTGGCGTGGCCGGAGCACGTCCTCCTCCTTCTCTCTGGAGGCAGAGCTCGGCTCATGGGGCCCCAAGGCCAGGAGTCCCTCCCCTTCCCCAGCTGAGAGCAGGAAACCAAAGGCTTTTGGAGCAGAAATCCTGTTGGGAAAGAGGAAGGGAAGCCTGCAAGGGTTAGAGCTCTGGGCATTGAGCAGAACAGTGGGTGGCAATGATGGACTGAAGCCAAGCCCGGGGCTGCTGGCGGCTGCAGGGGAGCAGAGCCCTGTCCCTGCCTGCCCTGCGCCTGCCATGTCACCCCTGGCCTGGGAAACTGTGGCGTTTAGGAGGGGCCAGTCTGGAAAGCTGGAGGTTTTCCAGCTAAAGATGCTCAGCAGCCGGAGTGGAGCAGCCGTGCTGCTGCAGCCCTTGAGCAGAGCTGGTAGTTGAGCAGCTTTGAGTTGGCTCCCTGCCTCGGCTGTAAATATGCACAAACTCCTGGGTAAATAGAGCCCTCAGGCCTCCTCCCCCTGTTTTGATGACCTGTCACCCCGGTCGGCGTTCCTGAGGTCGGAGGGAATTGTAGGATCGTGCTGCCAATCTCTGCTCCCCTCCCTTGGCAGAGAAGGCAATGCTGGAGGAGCCCAGGACCAGGGGTATTTATCAGAGCCTATGGAGGAGCCTTCCCTGCAGGAGGGCTCGTAACCCTTGCCTGAATCCTTTCTTGAGGTGGAATTGGTTTTGCAGTGATTGTGGTTCAGGGGGTGGGGGTGCTGGTGGCAGCAGCAGCAGCTTCTGCTGCAACATCTCTGCTGGGAGCTGTTGGATCTCTGGGAGGAAACATTCCGGCTTGAGCTGCTCCCTGCTCCATGGGCTGTCAGGAGGAGGGGAACAGGGACCCTTCAACACCACCACGGGGCTTGGACACACCAACTCCTGCTGATGAGGCTGGGAATTAAGTTGGACTTTGCCAGATGTGCAGTGCCCGCCCAAGCCGCGGAGGCTCAGCCGGCTCCACACCCCACGGTGGGGATGGCGCTGCCGGGCGGAGCTGTCCCTCAGAGCAAAGTCAAAGCAGTGGGAAGGCTGTTCTCGCTCTGACCCAGCTCTGCTGTGAAGCTTCCCTTCCACTTTACACGTGGGCAGCTCCAGCCAGCTCCTTTTTTTACCCCCTTAACACACAGAATCATGGAATGGTTTGGGTTGGAAGGGACCTCAAAGTCCAGCCAGTTCCACCCCGCTGCCACGGGCAGGGACACCTCCCACTGGATCAGGGGGCTCAAAGCCCCATCCAACCTGGCCTTGAACACCTCCAGGGATGGGGCAGCCACCACTGCTCTGGGCAACCTGGGCCAGGGCCTCCCCACCCTCACAGGGAAACTTTTCTCCCTAAGATCTCATCTCAATCTCCTCTCTTTCAGTTCAAAACCATTCCACCTTGTCCTATCCCTGCACTCCCTGATCAAGAGCCCCTCCCCAGCTTTCCTGGAGCCCCTTTCAGTCCTGGGAGACTGCTCTGAGGTCTCCCCAGAGCCTTCTCTTCTCCAGGTTGAACAACCCCAACTCTCTCAGCCTGTCCTCACAGCAGAGGTGCTTCAGCCCTCCGAGCATCCTCGTGGCCTCCTCTGGACTCGCTATAACAAGCACGTGACCGTAGCAGATTTTAAAAGGGAAAACCTTGCTGCAGGATTGTTTTCCTGCCCCCTTTCAGATGTTTGGGTCTATAAGAGGGAGAGAGGCCTTGAGTTGTGAGGATGTTGCCAACATCCATTTACAATTCACACTGGGAGAAGGCAGAGCCAGCACGTTTAGGTTTGAACTTCAACCCAAGGCTTAGTAAGCAAGTAACTCCTGCACAGAACATTTAACTAGGGAAGGCTAAACATTTCCTAGGAGAAATTCCTTGGAAAGTTTGTACCTCTTCCACTGGAGGAGCCTCTATTAATTCAAGTCTTTATGCATTGCTTCTCTACCCTAGAGAAATGCTAATGAAGAAGGGATTGGGAGAAGACTGGAAACATGGCAAAGCAAGGGGCAACAATTTTCACAGTAGGAGCAAAGAGAAGCAAAGGCCTGGATTTTGCAGGTCTTTTATTGATTTCTCCAAAGAAAGGCCACCCAAACATCCACCGCGCTGTATCGGATCATTGCGTCACCTTGGTGGGTGACCCAGGCTTCATCCTCAGCAACACAACTGCTAAAACGCGAGTTGGAGACCCTGCTTAGCTGCACAGGAGCTCTTCAGTGGAGAGGGAGAGCCTCCAGCCCAGCCTTTGTATTAGAAGCACGTTCTGCGCTGCAGAAGTAGAGGAGGAGAGTGGTTGTCCAGTAGGGAGGAGCTGGAAAAGGAGGTGGGAGCGGAGCGCTGAGCAGGTTCCCCAGGGTCAGGATGCCAGCTTGTGCACTGCTACAGTGATGCTGTCGTGCTTCTGGATCATGATATTCCTGGAAAAAGAAGTGTTGAGGCAGTTGAGAAGCCAAGTGGGATAAGGAGGAGCTGACTTGGGTAGGAAGCTGGAGAGGGATCTCACTGAGCGGCTGCAGCAATCCCCAACTCGGCACCAGACCTGCTGGGCACAAAATCCCACAATAGCTGGTGTGGGAAAGGACCTCTGGAGCTCATCTAATCCAATGCCCCTGCTAAAGCAGGTTCACCTCCAGCAGGCTGCACAGGAGCACGTCCAGGTGGGTTTGAGTATCTCCAGAGAAGGAGGCTCCACAACCAAGTTGCTGCATCCCTTCTGCTCACTCCCATGAAGAATTATAGAATCATGGGATGGTTTGGATAGGAAGGGATCTCAAAGCCATCCAATTCCACCCCCTGCCATGGGCAGGGACACCTCCCACTGGATCAGGGGGCTCAAAGCCCCATCCAACCTGGCCTGGAACAACTCCAGGGATGGAGCAGCCACAGCTTCTCTGGGCAACCTGGGCCAGGGCCTCCCCACCCTCACAGGAAAACATTTCTCCCTAAGATCTCATCTCAATCTCCCCTCTGTCAGCTTAAAGCTCTTCTCCCTCGTCCTATTCATGCACTCCCTCATCAAAAGCCTCTCCCCAGCTTTCCTGTAGAGAAGTCTATGCTGACCACACTGACCAGCTACAGCATGGGTTTAATTAGCCAACGGGGATCCCAAGAAGCACAGAGCTGCAGTAGCCACCACCCTCTGAAAGGTTTCCTGCTACTTTTACAGTTCCTGCTCCTCGAGGTGCCATTAATCTACGGAATTCACACGCCCATGGCAGTGACTGCCTCCCCCATGGCTTCAGAAATGGGGCTTCCTCCACGTCTGCCCGTTCAGCTCAGGATATAGAGAGCTGTTCTAGGGCTCTGGCTCCAGGAAGAAGGAAAACAGGGGAAAAGGGGCACCCCTGGCTGGAAACGCACCCGCTGTCAGACTCCAGGCACACCACGGGTGTTTCAGTCGGGTCGGAGGTGAGCTTGGCTGCCTGCTGGGCAAGGACAGAGACGATGCCGGCGTGCTCGTCCGAGAGGGTTCCTCGGCCTGCAGGAGGTGGGAGATGATGGGTGAACCACATGTGCTGTGACAGAGCTGTGGGGGGAAGCAGCCTGGCCTGGGGGACCCCATTCCTCCCCGTGGGCTGAGGCAGCTTCTCCCCTGTTAGCCCAAAATGCCACAAAGCCTGTTTTTAAGCAACAGGAGGCTCCAGTTTCCTCCTGGCTGTCAGGGAAGTGGCATTCCATGGACCAGAGTGGGCAATTCCCCTCCCCATGGGCTGGCACAGCTTCTTCTTTTATTCCCAAACCCCCACAAAGCCTGGATTAAGCAGCAGGAGGCTCTGGTTTCCTCCTGGCTGTGGGGGAAGTGATGTCCCCTGGACTAGGGGGGCAATTCCCCTCACCATGGGCTGAGGCAGCTTCTCCCCCAACTGTTACCCCAAAATCCCACAAAGCCTGGATTTAAGCAACAGGAGGCTCCAGTTTCCTCCTGGCTGTGGGGGAAAGTGGCCTCCCCCTGGCGAGGGGGGGCCCACTCCCCACCATGAGCTGACAAAGCTTCTCCCCTAAATGTTATCCCCAAACCCCTACAAAGCCTGGATTTAAGCAGTGGGAGGTTCCTGTTTCCCCCCAGCTGTGGGGATCCGATGTCCTCTGGACTGGGGGCAGCAATTCCCCTCCCTTTGGGCTGACACAGCTTCTCCCCTGTTAGACCCAGACCCCTCCAAAGCCTGGATTTAAGTGCAGGGGTCTCTGGTTTCCTCCTGGCTGTGGGGGAAGCAATGTCCCACGGATTAAGGGCAGCAATTCCCCTCCCCATGGGCGGCACAACTTCTCCCCCAAAGCCTGGATTTAACCATCAGGACGCTCCAGTTTCCTCCTGGCTGTGGGGGAAACGGCCTCCCCCGGGCCGACTAGAGCCATTCCCCTTCCCATGGGCTGACACAGCTTCTCCCCTAACTGTTATCCCCACACCCCCACAAAACCTGGATTTAAGCAGCAGGGGTCTGTGTTTTCCCCCCAGCTGTGGGGGAAGCAATCTGCCCCCAGTCAAGTGGAGAGACAATTCCCTTTCCCGTGGGCTGACGCAGCTTCTCCCCTGTTATCCCAAACCCTCGCACAGCCCGGATTTCAGCACCAGGACGCTCCGGTTTCCTCCCAGCTATGTGGAACCAAGGCCCCGCGGTGCAGGTGGGGCCTGAGGGGCGCTGGGGCCGCCCGAGAGGGGAGCGGGGTGCAGCCCCCGCGCCGCTCGGTCACTTACAGCCCAGGTTGAGGCCCTGCGAGTCGGTGCAGAGGACGCCCACCACGGCCGGGCTCTTCATGCTGCGGAGGAAGACAGCGGCGGTCACGGAACCACAGAACCGCTGGGCTGGAAAGGACCTGTGCGGTCGAGTCCAGCCGCACCCGCCCGCTCTCTTAGGGTGGCTTAGGCCCGCACCCCCCACGGGGCTGGGGCCGGCCCGGGCCCGGCTCGCCCACCCCCCCGGCTCCCCCCTGGCTCTCCCCCGGCTCCGCTGGACACGGCCAGGCCAGCCCCGCCCCTGCCTCCGGGCCCCCCGCCCGTACGTGTCCTCCAGGTGCTGCTCCAGGGTCCCCTCCATGGCGCCGCCGCCCCCACTTCCGCCCTGCCCGGCTCCTGGCAGCGGCGTCGCCCACGTGACTCGCGGGGACGGCGGCTCCGCAGGGCCAAAAGGGCGCGAAGGCGCGCGGCCAGCCTGGCTGGAGACACCTTCAAACCTTTGAGAGATCTCAAAGCCCATCCAACCCCCCTGCCATGGGCAGGGACACCTCCCACTGGATCAGGGGGCTCAAAGCCCCATCCAACCTGGCCTTGAACACCTCCAGGGATGGGGCAGCCACCACTGCTCTGGGCAACCCGGGCCCTCATCGTGAAGAATTTCTTCCTGATGTCCAATATAAATCTCCTTCCTTTCAGTTTAAAGCTGTTTGCCCTCATGCTATCACTCTAGACCCTTGGAAAAAGCCTCTCCCCAGCTTTCCTGGAGCCCCTTTCAGTCCTGGGAGTCTAAAGTCTCCCCAAAGCCTTCTCTTCTCCAGGCTGAACAACCCCAACTCTCTCATCCTGTCCTCACAGCAGAGGGGCTCCAGCCCTTGGATCATCTCCATGGGCTCCTCTGGACCCGTTTCAACAGTTCCATATCTTTCTTATGTTGAGGATTCCACAGCTGGATGCAGGACTCCTCCAACACATCCAGGTCCCTCTGCTGAGCCTTCCTGCCCTCCAGCAGATCGACACTCCCACTCAATTTGGTTTTATTTGCAGAGTGAGGGAGCACTCAATCCCCTCATCCAGATCATGAATCATAAAATCATAGAACCATAGAATCATGTGGTTGGAAAAGACCTCTGAGAACATCAAGTCCAGCTGTATCTGCCCACTTACTAAACCATGTTCCTGAAAAATTCATCTGCCCATCTTTTAAACCCCTCCAGGATCAGCGTCTCAGCCACCTCCCTGAGCAGCCTCTGCCAGGGCCTGAGAACCCTTCAGTGAAGAATTTTTTTAAAATACTAGAATAAAGATATTAAACACAACTGGCCCCATCACAGAGCCCTAAAGAACACCATTCTTGGGTTTTTCCCCTCCCTCATTTGTGTTTCCCTCCCTGTGTGTGAAATTGCTGAGGATTTGCATGGCAAAATGGAATTCAAATGATGTTTTAACCACGATGCCCCTACCCACCCTCCCTGGCCAGACCATCCTTGCAGCTGGACCACGGCAAATGGTGCAGGGATGTGACAATGCAGGGACACAGGTGGGAGCCCAATATCAGCAGCAAGAAGGGCCATGCTGGGCTGGTGCATTGAGTGCCAAGGAGCCCAGGACCCCCATCCCATTCCCGCAGTGCGGAGAGCTGTTAAAAGTGATGCTCAGCCTGGCCCCAGCCTCGCTGCCAGTGGAGAGTGGGAGGTAATTTATGGTGGGTGCATCGTAAAGCTCGGCTGTGCTAATAAGGTGCCAGCTGAAGCCGTTCCTGACTGCGCCTGGCGATAGATCTTGGCTTGTCAGGTCAGAAAATTAAAATGTTATTGATGGGTGGAGTGAAGTGCAGCAGGATTTTTTTGTTTGTTATATTATTTTTCTTCTCCCTTGGTCGACTTGGGAGCTTTCTTGGGCAGCACTGAGCACCCTAGTCCCACTTGCCCAGAGGGTCCCTGCTGCATCCCACCCTGCAGCCACAACTGGGACTTATAGTGGCTTTTTTTGAGGATTTTTCTCCAAGCAACACAGGACAAAAACACAAACGTGCCCCAAGGCCAGGGGCTGCATCCCCCCATCAGCATCTTCTCAAGACAGCTTCCCTGAAATAACAACTCCCGGACTATTCTGCTGCAGGATTTCAGAAGGGGAGGACTTTAAAGGGAGCTGGGATTAATTAACTCAATATGAGCTGGAGGAGACTTTAGGAAAGCAGCAGAACACCTGCTGCATCAGGAGAAGTGCTGGGCTCTGGGCAGGGAAATGTCTGGGCTGTTTTAAACTAATTAAATAGATGATTTAGCATTGGACTGGTACTTTAGAAAAGAAATTTAACAGAAAAGCCCATTTTAACTCTGTGGCTCTAATCAACTCCAAATTTCAAACCCTAGCCCATCACTTCAGGCCATGTTTCCCCCCTGGGACTGAGCCTCCCCACTGCTCCTGGTCTGTAATTTGTCCCCATGGACCAGATTTGCCAAGGGTGCTCCATCCGCATGGTGGCACCGGGGCTGCAGCTCCTCCTGGCAGGGAGCACCCCCAAAATCAGGCTCAGGAGTGTTAATTCTCCACAAAGGACTAAATTCATAATGCTGGTGGGGAACCCTGATGCCACATAGAATTATAGAATCATGGAATTGGAGAATGGTTTGGGTTGAAAGGGACCTCAAAGCCCATCCAGTTCCACCCCCCTGCCATGGGCAGAAACACCTCCCACTGGATCAGAGGGCTCAAAGCCCCATCCAACCTGGCCTTGAACACCTCCAGGGATGGGGCAGCCACCACTGCTCTGGACAACCTGTGCCAGGGCCTCCCCACCCTCACAGGAAAATATTTCTCCGTAAGATCTTATCTCAATCTCCCCCCTTTCAGCTGAAAACCCTTCCCCCTCATCCTACCCCTGCACTCCCTGATCAAGAGCCCCTCTGCAGCTTTCCTGGAGCCCCTTTCACCCCCTATCACAGGAATGGTAGCAATTCAGGGCTAGAAAAATCTATCTCAGTGGGTCAGAATTTCAAACACAGCTTTATTTTTTTTGGGGGGGATGGAGTTTTATTTCCAGCCCTTGCTGTGCAAAGCATCTTAACCACAACCTCTGCCTGCACAGCCCTGGCCAGTGCACCTGCGAGCACTGGGAGTTTGGTCCTGAGGATCCTCAGCTGAATCCAAGCTGGACTTTGGGAGCCCAGGTCTTGTGCCTTGACTGTGGAGAGGTATTTAATTTTTTTGTGTATTATTTATTTTATAGCTGGGCTCCCAAAAGTGCTGTGTGGGACAAAGCAGTGGGTGGCAAACGGCCCCAGCTCTGTGTGGACATTGCAGAGGCTGCAGAAGCTGCTCCTCTCTCACCTGATGGATGCAACCACGGGGGCCCCTGGGTGCTTTTGTTGAGGCTCCTCATCCCCAAGGATGTTGGAATGTTGTCCCTTGCATGCTCCCAGGATGCACAAATTCAAAAAGAAGCCAATAATTCCAGTTTTCCAGGCCTTCTTAGCCACTTTAGCAATCCCTGCTCTTAATCCCTCGTGCTCCCAGGAGATGCAATTTGAGGTATACTTCATAAATCAACATATTTACATATTATATTCAGATTCAAACAAACCCTTATTACTGAAAAAAAGGATTTTATTCCCTCTCTGTCTTCTTTTATTCTCACAAATAAATGCAGCCAAGTCTCTGATTCAACAGGGTATTTATCAGACCCACAATAATTCACGTTGTGCTCTTGTGAGCCGAGAAGTAGGAGGATAACTTTATCCTTCTGTTTTCTTTCAGCTAAATAATTACAAATTCTTAAAGAAATTCTTAAGTACACCCATCAGGGATAAATATGGAGGTGTACTTGGAAAATTCAGCTGTGTTGGCTTACCTGAAAAATAACCCTGGGAGGTGGGTGCGGGTGGGAGAGGTGGAGTTTTTCCATTCCTCAGTGGGTTGTTAATATTTCTTTTCTACTATTAGAGATTCGGGTCTCATTTGTTCATTCTGAGCTCATCAGGGGGAAGGATAAAAGGCCAGGGTGGTGGAGCTGGAAGGGGTTATATAGGGTGGGAGGTGGGAAGCTGTCACAGACCTGGGTGCTGCAGGGAGACGGCTCTCACCCTGGTACCATGGGCTGGATCCTGCAAACCCTCTGCTTGCTGCTGCTCATCACCTCCTGCCCCTGCGCCGTCATCACTGGGGTGAGTCTGGTCCCATCCCCAGCCTGGGGGACTTCTTTGGATGGTTGGTTATTTATTTATTTGTTTGTGTGTTTAATAATTTTATTTACTTTATTTATTTTATTTTTATTTCTATTTTTTATTTTTATTTTTATTGTTTATTTTATTTTTACTTTATTTTTATTTTATTTTTTAAAATTTTTATTTATTTTTAATTTTTATTTAATTTTTATTTATTTTATTTTACTTTATTTAATTTTTATTTTATTTTATTTATTTTTATGTATTTAATTTGAAATTTATTTTAATTTTATTTTATTTATTATTTTATTTATTATTTTTATTTCTTTTATTTATTTTTTATTTTAATTTATTTTATTAATTTTATTTTTATTTTATTTATTTTTATGTATTTAATTTGAAATTTATTTTAATTTTATTTTATTTGTTATTTTATTTATTATTTTTATTTCTTTTATTTATTTTTTATTTTAATTTATTTTATTAATTTTATTTTTATTTTATTTTATTTATTTTATTTATTATTTCATTTTATTTATTTTAATTTTATTTTTATTTATTTTTATTTTAATTTTTATTTAATTTTTGTTTATTTTTATTTATTATTTTTATTTCTTTTATTTTATTCATTTTATTTCACTTATTTAATTTCTCTTTTTTTTTTTTTTTTAGGAATCAAGGCAGGAATCAGTACCTTTTGCTCTTTACTTCGTTTTTTTCCCCAATTTATTTCTTATTTTTCCATGCATGGGTGCTGTTCCTGCAGCCCACGTGAGTGTAAAGCCACTCCAGTGAGCTGCACTTTCTGCTTCTCTTCTCAGCACGCTGTCAGACCTGGCACGCAGGGAAATGGGGGATTCAGGAAGTTTTCCAGCAGGGAAAATACATCTTTACAGGCATCCCCCCGCCCCCCAAGCGGGGGGGGATGTTCCCAACTGGGACGAGAGGTCGAGCACCCTGGGCTGTCTTTCTCCCTCCCAAATTAAGATAAATTAAGGAAGCCTGTGGGCTGATTTCTCCACCGGACCCCACCCCACTGAAAGAGGGTAGGGATGCTTTCCCAGGCCAATCTCGTTAACCCATCCCATCCCTCTCCCCAGGCCTGCGAGCGAGACCTGCAGTGCGGCAGCGGGACCTGCTGTGCCGTCAGCCTCTGGCTGCGGGGGCTGCGGATGTGCACTCCCCTGGGACAGGAGGGGGACGAGTGCCACCCTTTCAGTCACAAGGTACCAGCCTGGGGATGCCCGGGGAGGAGCTGGAAAGGGGGGAAGGAGGACTGGGCAAAGGGCACTGAGCTCCTCATGTGGGAGAAAACTCCATTAAAGCCGTGGGATGGAGAAGGGGGTGGGTGTCAGGGGTCTGTGATGCATTTGGGATGAGGCTCCAAGCAGCATCATAGTGGTCCCCAAGCTGGCACAACGCAGCTGGTTTCAGCCTCTGAAGTATTTTAGGCCTGTCTGCACCACCCTAAATCCTCAGGATGCCCCATGGGTGCTGCAGACCTCAACTCAGAGCTGGGACTGAACCCTCTACCCCATTTAAAGAAAAGTGCACACCAAGCTGCTCCAAATTGAGTTGGAAATGCTCTGCTGAGCGCAGAGAAGCTGAGTTAATGCCACAGAGCCACCCCAGCACGGTGATTCCTGTCTGATAAGAAACCCCAGCGCACTGGGATTAGCCCAAAGCACATCACTGCTGCAATCCCTCCTCCGTGAGGCTTTAGTGTCAGCATCCCAGCCTTGGGGGGAGCATCCCACTCCCATATTGATTTTGCATGGAGGGAGCAAGATTTAATGATGCTGCTCCTTCTGCTCACACAAGGAAGGAGCAAAGGGTTTCACAGGGATCAAAAATTAATTTCAGGCATATTCCCTCTAAACCTCTGAGAAGAGGCAGAGATTTTCTCAGAGCTTTGATCCCGCTTGATGATTTTTCAGTTGTGGCAGAGCCCTGACAGCCTCATCTCTCCCATATCTCTCCGCAGATCCCTTTCTTTGGGAAGCGCCAGCACCACACCTGCCCCTGTTTGCCCAACTTCGTATGCTCCAAATTCCTTGACGGCCGCTACCGCTGCTCCCTCGACTTCAAGAACATTGATTTTTAGGGCAAGGCTCCCTTCTCCCTGGCTGTGAGTCCCCAACACCCAGTTCTTGCCATCTCCCACTCCCGTTGGGTGTCCACATAGCACCAGGCAACATTAAAAGTGCTTTTCCGAGGTAGATGGTGTTGATAGAAGCTCTGTGTTAAATGGGGAGACTGAGGCATAGTCAGGCCTTGCTGCTCTGCCCTGTGGCTCAGCAAAGCTCTGCCCCAGCCTGGAGCAGGACCCAGCTCCAGCATCCTCTGCACGGGATCAAAGGACAGATTGTGTGGCAAATACCTGTGGTTTCAAAAATCCCTTTCACCAGAAGTTGTCTGCACGTAGTGGATGCTGTCAGCCAGCTTTCACCTCCCACCTTTATTTTAATACAGTAAAAATCACCTCCTCCTTTATTTTAATACAGTAAAAATCACCTCCTCCTTTATTTTAATACAGTAAAAATCACCTCCTCCTTTATTTTAATACAGTAAAAATCACCTCCTCCTTTATTTTAATACAGTAAAAATCACCTCCTCCTTTATTTTGATACAGTAAAAATCAAGGGTGATGCCATTTGGGAAGAGTGGAAGTGGATGCCAAGCACCCAGCAGCCAAGAGCTTCCTCCCTTGGTTTTTATCCTGGCACGTGGTAAAATTTGGGATGTGAAGATAAGCAGCATCACCTCATTTGCCAAAGCACCTGCAGGACTGAGACTGGTGGAGCCCTGACTTCAGTTATTTTTACACTTTTTAGCTGTGCAGTGAGAAAGAAAAAAATAGAGAGGCAAAAATTTCCCTTTGTGGGGAGTTTTAGCAGTTTCCCTGCAATTCCTACTGGATAAACCATTTCTGTAATGATCATTCCCATCGTGATCTTGCCTGATTGTGTCTTATCAGTGTTATTTTTTTCATCAGGCTGATGATGGATGATCTACTCAAGCCTGCAATTAAAATAAATTGATATCAAATAGCTGTGGGGAAGTCAGGAATGGGTTTCCCTGAAGTTCAAGCAGTGCAATGTGTTTGGCCCAGATGTGGGATTTTGGGATGCAGGAAAGTGTTTTCCAGCTTCAGTATCTGCCTGGGGTTCAGGATTTTCCATCCTAAGCCTTCTTGTTTGAGGTTTGGGACCCTCTCTTTATGTCAGTCAAATTTGAGAATAGAGTATTAAAGTTAAGTTAATGTGCTAAAAGCTGTGCTCAGATATGTGCTTTCAGTTCCCCTCTTAAAAATACATTGTGGAAAATACCTGCATCACTTGAGCTTCCCTTCTGCTTCCTGCAGCAACCTCTGGGAGTAATAAATAAAAGCAAATAAAGAAATAAAAAAAAGAATAATCAGCATTTATAGCTAAAAAACCCACCCCTGTTTGGGTTTCTTTCAAGCAGAAGCAGTGCTTGAAAGTGAAGATTATTTCTGGAGCTCAGAGGATGCTCCTGGGGTCCCCTTGGGGTTTGGTGCCAGGAGTTCCTGTGCAGTGCCCCTCGGTTTGGTGGGGTTTGGTGGGGTTTGGTGCTGTCACAGCAACTGTTCCTCTTTCTAAAGACCCCACAGGACTCCAGAAGTCTGATGTAGCAGATGCTGAGTTATCACGGAGAGTAAAGGAATTCAGATTTAGCATCTTATGTTGGGTCAGAGCTTCCCTGCACTTGTTCCTCCACCCCCCAAATACTGTAAATTTGGTGAAAATAAAACACTGCAACGACTGGGTTGATTTTATTTAGTTTTATTACACATCAGAAGTGGTGTTTTTTATTTACAACAGAACAGTCCTGCAGTGGGGCTGCTGCAGCTGCCCAGGCAGGTGAGTTCGTGGTACCCATTGCTGGGCACTGGGGACCATTGGCTGCCAAATAGAAAAGGATCCCATACCCAAGGGGGAGAAAATTCAGGAAAAAATAAAAATATTTCATAATAATATTTAAAAATATATATTGTCATGATGTGGGTTTTGTTTATTAAGCTGCCTTAGTTTATTAGTTGCTTCTGGCTTTCCCACAAGCTCAAAAGTGTGCAGAAAAGGCTGGGATTTGGGTTTTTAAGTTAATTGTTAGGCATTACCCAGTGGAAAATGTTACAAATTATTTTCTTCCAGCAGAAAAAAAAAAACCAGCAACAAAAAGAAAAACAAAACAACTTCTCACCATCCTCAAATCCCGTTTGGGGGGGGGGGGGGGGGGGGGCACTTCCTGGACACAGGGAGAGCGTAGTTTGGTGGGAATTCGTGGTCTCCCAGTGGCTTTAAACGTCAGGAGGTGACAATTTGGTGGGAAATCACTCGATTTTGGCACTGGTTTATAGAGGGACACCCTGATTGCAAGAGCAGACTCTACTGCTTGGCTTAAAATGTAAATTGAGGAAGTTATGACTAGTCCAGGTTAGGGATGCTCAGCCTGAGTGAGTCTCTAAACAATGGAAACAGCGATGCAGAGGGAGAGATCCAGACGATCAGGGCTGGAAATGCATTTTTCTCTTGTCTCATCGTGCAAAATTTGCCGTCTCTTCCAGCCAACTGGAAAGGAGAATATGGTGTGGGGTGGTGTAAATGTGATTTAACCCCCCCCCCCCCCCCCCCCCCCCCCCCCTCCTCCCGCAGCTTCCTGAGCTCTCGCAGCCCTGGGCCACTCAGCCCCAAGTGGGTGGGAATTGCTCGTGCTCAAGCACGAGAGGGACTCAAGCTGGGATTTTGGGCAGGCAGGACCTTTCCTTGGCTCCGTCACAGGAATTTCCTCATTGTCATAAGCAACGTGAAATGAGCCCAGTGCAGTGGGAATCGTGGCTCTGAGCATCAGCAACCCATGGACCAGCCCCTGCCAGGAGGAACAAGACCCATCAGGAGCATCCAGGAGCTCTCAGTGAGTGGGATGGGAGAGACAAACCGTGTTCTTGTCCCAGGCAGCAACAACACCAGCCCAAATGCTGTGCCAGGAGGCAGCTCATAAACCCTCCTGGCATTCCTATGCTACATCCGTGTCGAGAATCCCTGGCAAATGCTGCCCTGCAATGGGCTTCCTCCATCAGAGCATCCCCTACAGCCAAAGCATCCCTTCCCACATCTGCGTTCACGCATTCAGTGAAGAAATAAACCAGCTAAAAGCTTCCAAGCATGAATTAGAGAGGAGGAAACACATGGTGGGACTGTCTATTTCCAGGGAAATGTCTGTCCCGGAGTGCCATCTCGTGGCTTCGGTGCCAAAACAGTGCCGTGCGCTGATGGCAAAAGGATACTCCAGGGGTCGCTTGGAAATTTCAGCTCAAAGGAGGAGGGAGATGCTTCCAACTGACGAATAATTCACACGTGGTCACAAGTTCCAACTTGCACCAGGGACAAAAAGCAGCCAGGACATCTTTGTGATAAAACCAAGAGGTTTCTTGTCTTCTTTTCAGCTTTGTCTGTGGCAGCACAAAATTTCAAGTGGGAATTCAGCCTGTGAGGACTTGATAGATTGGTTCATTAAGGCTTGATTCAAGAATAGTTCCGTTAATAAGAGCCTTTTATGGATTTCATTGAGCTTTGGGCCTGTATTTGGGAATGTACTAAGCTGCAAATTATGAGGGGAAATGGGTTTTCTGGCAGCTTTTTATCAAGCACCAGCTGAGTTTTGACAGTATTTTTTTTTTCATAGCCTGGTTCCTTCTCTGCTCTTTAGGATAAATTGGAAATAAGCCATTGAGTCTGGAGAGTTTTAATGCTTCCAACCACATCCTCATAGCACAAATCAGGGAATCCCCTTGGACCTAGTCTCCCACGATGAACGGTGTGAGCTGAAATGCTGGAGGAACCCCTGCAGAGCTTGTCCTCAGCTCACAGATCTGTAATGTCCCATATCTCAACCCACACACACAATTCCCAGCTGGGCACCAGCTCCCGTGGAGCAGCACAAAGCCAAGACCAAAAAGCTGACTCCAAATAAACAAGATTTTCTTCATGCCAGATTTTGAAGCATATATATTTTTTTATTTGAGATTAAAGTTTACAAGTTAATAAGAATCAGGTTGTTCCCCCATCCATCCATCCATCCATCCATCCATCCATCCATCCATCCATCCATCCATCCATCCATCCTTCCCTCCCAGCACCATTTTGGTTCCTCGTTGCTAAGGGAGCAGAAGCAGTGAAGATGTGCTCGTAGTGAGCAGGCTGAATATTTCCCAACCCAAACCTTGTTCCCAGGGCTTCTCGTGGTGACTTCCCAAGGAATAAACACCAAAAGTGCTGCAGCTTTGATAGGCTTGGAGTGAAGTTTGGGGAGAGGAGCACCAAAAAAGTAAAAAAAAAGTACAAATTTCAAGCTTTGTGGAGGAAAAGGGGAAAGAACCTGCTATGAAATAGAAATAGTGATGTGGCAGTGCTGCTGGAGAGAATGGAAGGGTGAATTGAGAGGAGCTGGGTGTTGCTCTCCAGCTGTGCCCAGATGTGCATGTTTCAGACATCCCTGCAGAGCATGAGAACTTGAGCATGGTGGGAAGGAGATTAAATACCTCTCACAGCTCCTCCTCCTGTCCAGGATGATGATCTGGAGCTATGAGGGATGGGGTGAGGAAGAGGATGGTGGAGAGATGGCGAGCAGGCAAAAAGGGGAATTTGTCCCAGAGGGAAAAAAAACAAACCTCTTCTAAAGGAACTGTGCTGGTCACGTCCCAGATCCAGCTCCCTGGGGTGGGAAAGACTTCATTGCAGAAAGACAGTCCACCAAAAAAAAAAAACCCAGACCCAAAATTACTCCCTGCCCAGACCAGGGATGCAGGATTTGTGCCACAGGGAAAAATCCCAGCATGCCTAAACTCACATTTTTCATCAGACCAGGAGTGAGAAAAAAACAAAACCCATCTTTGACAGCTCCTTTCTGAATGAAATTGCAAACCAGAGGTGCTGGCACGTTGCGTAACGCTCGTTAGGAGATGAGACATCAAGTGTAACAGATGTGGGATATAAAAGAGGATGTGTAGACACCGCATGAGAAACTGTGATTTTAATGTAAGGCAGAAATATAAAAAAAAAAGCCAAGTGAAACAGCGACGTTGGAACAAAATGTTCTTGTTGGAAGAAAACCTGCTGGCACGAGAGAGGACGGCAAAATGATCCATTGCTGGTTTCTCCCATCAAAAGTGCAGATGGAATTGTGCATGGTTTAGAAAACCAGAAGTGCCTTTTTACAATGGGAAGCTGAGCTGTTGGGAAACATCAACCCTCATTGTCCTGTGCCCCTTTTGCAGCAGCATGAGGGACAATAAAAGCTCCGAGGTTGCGGCGGCTCAGCTCCAAGGACATTTGTGCATTGCAACAATGGCCAAGCTGAGCTTTTGTTGCAGGAGAAATCCCCTTCCCTCTCTCAGAGTTGTTTTCCGTCAGAAACCCCAGTGGATGCTGAGCCACGATGCCCTGGACCAGTTTTGGTGGCTGTGTGACTGCAACTGGTCACCATCCCTCTCCTCCTGATCCCCCCCACCCAGTGGGTTGGTCCCATCCATCACTGCCCACCCTGCTGTGCCAACAAAATGATTTGGCAAAGCAGACCAGGGAACTCAGCCAGCTGAAAATATAACATTTATGTCATTGCCAGCTTATTTTCCAGTCCCAGATTTGGGAATTGGTGAAACCCCCAGATCCTGAGTGGTGGGTGGGGAGGAACTGTTTAAAATGGATTAAGGAAAGCAGAGAGCTGGACCCATCTTCATCCCTGGACAGCTGGGTACCACCAAGCAAGGAATTTCACATCATTTTGCCTTTTTTCCTGGTAAATGGGGAAATCTTTGTATGTGGGAAACTGCTCTTTTGTCATGGAGAGAGGAGATAAATGTGAAGCAGATGAGCATCAAATAATAAAAATCAGACTGATGGGCAGGGAAGAGAGATAAGAAAGATGGTGTTTATTTGAAGAGCCACAGGAAATCAGAGATTGAAACGTGGCTAGGAGAAAAAAAAAAAAAGCAGCAGCACATCTGGCTTAAACAAAAAATCACAGCGTGCAGATGTTTTATACCTCATCCAACCAATCCCACCTGAGAGTGCCCAGTCCTGTCATGGCCTTGACCATCATTTTTTGGCCTTGTCTCGGGAGTAACCCCCGTTGGTCTTATTGAGTGACTCCATGCTGCCGGTTCCCGTCACCACGCTGGTGAGGATCCGCTCCACCTCCGCAGGCAGAATTTGTTTCTCTTCGTTCTCTGTCTCCCTGTGGTAGAAATAGTTGAAGTTTGAGACGATGACGGGGACGGGCAGGGCAATGGTCAATACCCCGGCAATGGCACACAGAGTCCCCACGATCTTCCCACCCAAGGTGGTGGGACACATGTCTCCATAGCCAACGGTCGTCATCGTGACCACGGCCCACCAGAAGCCGTCGGGGATGCTGGAGAAATGGGACTGGGGTTCGTCCACCTCGGCAAAGTAGACGGCACTGGAGAAGAGGATGACGCCGATAAAGAGGAAGAAGATGAGCAAACCCAGCTCCCGCATGCTGGCCTTGAGGGTCTGTCCCAGGATCTGCAACCCCTTGGAGTGCCGGGAGAGCTTGAAGATGCGGAAGACCCTGACCAGGCGGATGATCCGCAGGATGGCCAAGGACATGTTCTGCTGCCCGTTGAGTTCGCTCTGCTGGATGAGCTCGGTGGTGAGCGTCACGAAGTAGGGGATGATGGACACGATGTCGATAATGTTCATGATGTTCCTGAAGAACTCAGTCTTGCTGGGGCACACGATGAACCGGACAAGCAGCTCGAAGGAGAACCAGATGATGCAGGCAGTCTCTATGACAAAGAACGGGTCTGTGAAGGTGCTGTGGGCCAGCAAGGTGTCTGTCACATTCTTAGAAAGCTCCTGGGTGGACTTAAACTCCCTTTCCTCCCTGAACTCTGGCAAGGTCTCCATGCAGAAGATGATTATGGAGATGACAATGACCAGGACGGAGACCAAAGCTACACCTCTGGCCGCACTGGAGCTTTCAGGGTACTCGAAGAGCAGCCAGAATTGCCTATGAAAGTCATTGGTTGGTAAGAGGGTCTCAGGGTCCTTGATGAACCCTTCATCCTCCCTGAACTGGTCCATGGCGTCATCACCCAGCTCATAGAAGGTGATTTCATCAGCAAAGACGTCGATGGGGACGTTGGCCGGGCGCCGTATTTTCCCACCAGATTGGTAATAGTACAGGATCCCATCAAAACTGGGCCTGTTCCTGTCAAAGAAATATTCATTCCTCATGGAGTCGAAGTAACGCATCCTCTTTTCCGGATCCCCAAGCAAGGTCTCAGGGAACTGGTTGAGGGTCTTGAGCCGCGTCTCAAACCTCAGCCCAGCGATGTTGATGATCACTCGTTGGTCCCCCTCATCCATGCCCACCCTCTCCCCTACCAGGTGCTCACTGAACTCGGCAGAGAACCTGGAGAAAATGGTCTCATTGTTGGCGTTTTCGCTGTTGATCAGGATCCTCAAGTTGGAGAGGAGGTTGGCGCAGCTGGGATGGCCTTTCCGCGACTGGCTGGCGGGGCTGAGGTCGTTTGAATAACAGGGATCCTCCACGATCTGATCAGCGTTGTCAAAACTGACTAGTGCCACCTCCATCTCCTTCCAACTGGACACGTCCATCATACACTAATCAGATTAGCAGCATAAATCCCCGGGTCGGATGCCGGCAGCCTGCGTCTTTCCCACGCTATGAGGATCTGCAAGCGAACAGACAGGGAGACAGAGCTGAATTGTGCATCTGAATCGCTTGGCTGAGAGGAATAAAACAAACCTGAGGTCAGAAAACCCCCAGAGTTTTTAAAATGGAAACATTGATTTCATTGGTTGGCAAAAACCCTACACTTCCAGCAAGTCATTCATCTCCAGATCCTGCAAACCCTTTTGGCACGGATTCATCATCAACATTAAACCTCCCAATACCATTTACAGCACCCAAGGATAAAAGGTCAGGCTGTGGCAGAAGATGGGGGTGTCCCATCTAGACTTTATCCAGCAACCCCAGCCCTGCAAGAAGGGGTCATTTCAGACAGTTCCACGTACAGGTCCAGAGTTTGGAGCAGGATTTGGGGGTATTAAACATGGGTGTCCTGCTTAGCAGTAGCCCTTGCTCCAGCTGGGAGAGGCATCGGGTCAAACCCTAGGAGGTCCTGGGCACGTTGCAGCTGGGTCAACTGGTGTTCAGAAAGCAATTCCCAAGCTGAGGGGTACACTGGGGAATTCAGTCCATGTGGATGGTAGGTCAGGAGGAGAAGGACAAGTCCACCAGCCTTGGAAAACCTCTTTGCTCTGCATGAAGAGGGGCACAAACTGGGACCCTTTGTCGTGATCCAGACTTCGGGGTGAGCAGTGGATAAGGTGATGTCCTCCAGAGATGTCCAAGGCCTCCTTTGTGGTAGACCTGACATTCCCAGCCACAGGAAGATGAGGACTAAACACTTGTGTCACTTGGAGAGGCTGGAGAGCATCTTTCAGGCTGTGGGGTGGATTTTTTTCCCAAACAGGCTCAGCAACAGACTCAAAATACTCCTGAGTGCCCGTTGCCCTGGCACAGCGCTGCTGAACTCGGAGGCAAAGTCAAAGAGGAGCCCAGGGACCAGGCCAGGTTATAAAGCTGGGAAATTACCTGTCCTGCCTCAGGGAGAAGCACAAACAGAAATTAGAGGTTAATGGGAAACGGTTCTGGGGACATCTTTCCAAAAATGCACTTCTGGAGTAGATTCAACCCCTTGATTTATTTCCCCTCCAGATGTATTTTCCGGACGTGAGAAACCACAGAAGGGCAGGTAGAGCTGCTCTGCATGAGCTTTAATCACCAAGGGCATGGTGGCTTTCTTGCCCAGCCGGTGAAGCTCAGAGAGAAGGAGCAAAAAACCCAAATGCCCTCGACTGCCAAGAATAGCAACGCAATTCAGGCCACGTCTGCGCGGAGCAGCCGCGGCGCTGGGGCCAGTCCTGCCATGGGGATGTTCTCCACCAGCAGGTGCTGGGAAGGGATCCATCCTGTCCCTGAGGACTGAGCTGCACCCAGTGCCTCAACACCCCCGTTTAAATGAAGCCATCTGGGGCTCTGTTGTTATTCCTCCCCTCTTCCCCAGAAGCAGTGAAGTTCCCTCATCCATTTGTGCTGTTGCTCTGCTGGTGAAGTTGGGAAGGCCAAGCTGGAAACCCAGAAGTAGATGTTAACATCCTGCTTGCTACAAATCCTCCCTCTTCTCCTCTCAGCATTACAAACGTTCATTTGTCAGACAGAATCCACATCCCAGATGAGGGATCAACCTCAGAAGTGTCCTGGGATTCCAGATTTGCAGAATCATAAACCAAAGAAAAACACTTTAAAAATCGTTTCTTTGCTGTTTCTTAGACACCCATGCCCGGAGAAGTTGTGGCTGCCTCATTCCTGGAGGTGTTCAAGGCCAGGGTGGATGGGGCTTTGAGCCCCCTGATCCAGTGGGAGGTGTTCCTGCCCATGGCAGAAGATGGAATTGGGTGGTCTTTAAGGTCACTTCTAACCCAAACCATTCCATGATTCTATGATTTCTATAGAGCTGCTTCAGGCTGGTTTTGTTCCAATTTTCCAACTTGAGGACATGTAGAGAGGAGCATTCAGAGCAAAGGGGCAGAAATTATGCCTGGAGGAAGCAACAGCAGCTCAGTTTTGCCCCCCAGAGCAACCTGCAGCAAAGCTGAGGAGCCTCAAAGACTCCAAACCCAACTTCTCCAGCCCCAGCCATGGACATATCCTGCTCCCACATGCCCGAGGCTTGGCAGCTCTCCGTGGGGCCAGATTCAGCTCAGGCTTGGTGTGCAGTAGCTGTGTTGAAAAGGTGCTGTGGTGAGTGAGATGTCACACAGGAGCAAAGGGAGGTGCAGAAAGTGCAACACAACCTCTGTGAGGAGACAGCAGCTGAAAGCTCTGGATAATTCACACTTCAGAGCCTGTGCAGCATCAGGAGGCAGGCAAAGGGACAGTGTGATAAGCCCAGCCCAGACTAAGCTCTTCAAAACTTAAAAGGAAAAATAAGAATTAAAGAAAAAAGAAAAAGGTCATATCTTTCCTCTTATTTTTTTCTTAATATAAAGAGCAAAAGGTGATTTTAAAATCAGAAAATAAAGAAAATTCAGTTTGAATCATGAGAGGGGGAGTGCTCAGTGTCCAGTTGGGTGGGAGAGCTGACCTGACCCACCACACCTCAGTCTTGTTGGGGAGCCCAGAGGGGACTGAGTGCCTGGGAGCCTCTCTTGGCAGAGGAGCAAAGTCAGAGCAGCTAAAGCTGACCATGAAACTGCATCCTAAGTCAGCACCGTGAGATGATCTCCGTATTTTAAGCATTAAGTCTGCTTAACTTTTAATACTGCACACTGGCACCTTGGGCAAGAAAAATCCCCAGCCCTTGCCTGGTGGGACAGCTTCAGCCTGAGAGTTTTGGTGATCGTGATATCTGGCTTTGCTCTGGAACCTCCATGCACATCAAACTGAGCCCCCCTGGCATCATCCCTCGTGGGGAAACTGAGGCACAGATCTGTGAAAAGACAATTTGCGCTTCACAGTCACAGCTGAGAGCAGAAAATTGTGCTCATCCTCCCGTTTTAGCTCCGTTTCAAGCCCTCACTGCAGCTGCCCGAGGAATGCAGGGCTCTGACTTGCCTTTTCTTGCCTTCAGAGCCCCCAAATGTGCTGATTTCTGCCTCTCCCCAGACCACCTCATCTCTCTCATTTCAAACTCAGCCTAAAATCGACGGTGCTGCCCAAAGCCTCAAAGTATCCTCCCCCAGCAAGAAAGGAGCCGCTCGCTTTGCACCGCGCACCCGGGGCTCCAGCAGAGGCTTGAACTAGAAAGTTGCCTCGTTTTTGCCTCCTAAATCACCTAACATCTGCTTCTCAGAATCTGATTAACTAATACCCTTCAGATAAAATCCCTGCCTGGGGGAAAATAATACAATAAAGCAAGCGAGGGAGAGAGGCGGCGAGAGAGAAAGGTCATTTTGAGCGAGAGAGTTTGCGTTTTGCCCCGTCACATCCCAATAAATCAGGGCTGTGGTTGCCACCAGCCCCTCCACAACCATCAAGACCTCCCCACCTGCCATTCCCTTTCGTTTCCCACCCGTTGTCCTTTCGTGCTCATCAACACCCGCACCCTTCTGGGATGAACAACAACCATTTCTGAGGTTTTTCTGGAAAATCAGAGCCGCTGAGCTTTTCTCTCTTCTCAACCCCCTCCCCATCACCTCGATTCTGGGATCAGAAAGGAGGTGATTCCTCCCACGACCCCCCGACACAGCCACCTACGAGGACTTACCCGCACGGGGCATGGAGGTGCCAACGCTCTCTGCATCTGGGAAGAGAATTATTAAACACACACAGGGATGTGTAGGGAAAGCAGAGGGGAAAAAAAAAGTCTGGCCATACCCTTGAAAGGTCCCTTTGGGATAACGCAGGCAATGTCATTTAAAAGGCTCTTCTCTATTTGGTTCACTGTATAATTGGCAGCCCAGCGCGCCGGGGATGGGCTTTGGCAGGCACGGAGGCAGGATCTGGTGCGGTTCGGAGCCTCAGCCCCACCTGGGTGCCCTAGAAAGAGCTGGGGGTCCATCAGGAGAGGGGGCTGGTGGGATGCATGGGACACCCTATCTCCATGTCCACATCACCCAGTGATGGGGCACCCGGCCACCCATCTCCTGCCCCCGCCCGCTCGTTGGTGAGTGAGACCAGGGAGGACGTGTCCTTCTGGCAGATACCACCTTTAATCCCAATAATGCTCCGGATGGGCCGGCGGGGACAGGTCTTGGCCATGACGTGGTGAGGTCTGAGCTGGTCCCTGGGAGGGAGGCAGAGAGGGGAGACGGGGACCCGCACGGCCGCTGACACCGGGCGAGAGATTTACAGCAGGTGATAGGGCTCTTTTTATTATTAATATCTAATGAGGATATTAAAGAGAAGAGGGGAGGGTAAAGCCCAAGGGTTGGAGCATCTCTCATTGCCCACCTACCTCTTGCTCTTTTTATTATTAATATCTAATGAGGATATTAAAGAGAGGAGGGAAGGGTAAAGCTCAGGGGTTGGAGCATCTCTCATTGCCCACCTACCTCTTGCTCTTTTTATTATTAATATGTAATGAAGGTATTAAAGAAACGTGGGGAAGGGTAAAGCCCAAGGGTTGGAGCATCTCCCATTGTCCACCTACCTCTTGCTCTTTTTATTATTAATATCTAATGAGGATATTAAAGAGAGGAGGGAAGGGTAAAGCTCAGGGGTTGGAGCATCTCTCATTGCCCACCTACCTCTTGCTCTTTTTATTATTAATATCTAATGAGGATATTAAAGAGAGGAGGGAAGGGTAAAACTCAGGGTTTGGAGCACCTCCCATTGCCCACCTACCTCTTGCTCTTTTTATTATTAATATCTAATGAGGATATTAAAGAGAGGAGGGAAGGGTAAAGCTCAGGGTTTGGAGCACCTCCCATTGCCCACCTACCTCTTGCTCTTTTTATTATTAATATCTAATGAGGATATTAAAGAGAGGAGGGGAGCGTAAAACCCAAGGGCTGGAGCACCTCCTGTTGCCTACCTACCTCCTGCTCGTGGCCATGGGTACAGCAGGCTCCTTTCCAGGAGGGGACAGCCCCGGTGGGACATCTCTGTTGCCCACCCAGGGTGGCTGTGGGCCGGGTTGCAGCAGCAGGTACAGCCGGCATCGCCCCGTGGAGGGCATCGGCGGCGATGAGGGCGAGAGGGGACGGGTCCTTTCCTCCTGGCTGGCTGCTGGCCAGGCCCTGGCTCAGACCCCAGCACTGCTGAGCTTATAACCTCCGGGATAAATAAATCAATGACCCGGGCAAGTTGGCACAATTCACTGAAATAACTGGGATTTTCGTTTATTTATTTATTTCTCTTTCAATCTCCACTTTTTCTTTCTTTTTTCCCCCTCTCCTTTCCAGAGCTTGCTGCACTCATGGGCACCCCTGCTGTGGGTGGTTTCATCCCCGTCAGGTGGCCTCACACAGGGACCCCATCTCTACCTTCACTCAGGTGACCTCCCTCATCCATCTCCTCCCAAGCCTCTGCATTTGGGGAAAGCAGAGGAGGGGGTGGTGCATTTCTACCTGAGTGCTTCAGCCTGAATTCCTCACGGTGACACTCCTTTGCTCTTGAGGGACCCGGTCACCTCAATTTCCCTCCTTCCAGCTTCCTTTTCTGTCCTCTGAGCTATTTCTTCACCGGTGACGTTAATGAGCACATTAAACCACCCCATCCCAGAGGAGAACCTGGGACCCAGTGGCTTGGAGAGTCTTATCTCCAGCCATCTACGATGGAAACAGGACACAGCATTATCCAGATCTTCCATCAGGCCCTTCAGGGTTGGTTTGTCATTTCATATACCCCCCCCTCTGCACCCCTATAGGTTACAGTGCTTGTGTTTACCCGCCCTGCTGAGACAGCTGGAAATCTCCTAACAAAAAACAAAGCTTTCAGTTTTTATTCCTAGCACCTAAATTCAGGCTCAGGCAATGCCCATCTCCCCCACAAACCCAGCTTCAGGAGGGCTTTGACCACAGGGTTGTGGGTTTTGTGGGTAAAACCTGACCTCTTTGGGGTTCCCACCTCCCCAGAACTCGCTGGTACTAACCAGGGTCACATCCTGCACCAGGGCAAAGAGTGTCTGTGGGAGAGGGAAAAGCTGGAGCATGAAAACCTCCCACAGGAGCTGATCATCTGGCTTGTGCTGGGGCTGAGAAGTCACCTCTAGCAAAACCCTGGTGCTGATAGGAACATCCCTGAAATCAAAGCAGGGTTGTGGTCCAGGGGAAAAGGGAACAGGGGGGAATACCTGGAATAACATCATTGCCTCCAAGAAACAGGACAGTTACACAACTCATCTCTGGAGATTTCAGCTACACCCTGGATACCCTCAGGGCCGTTCTGCCTTTGCACTCAACCAAGGTGACTTTAAACACCCTAAGGATTTAAATACCCCCCAAGCCAGACTGTGCTGGGCACCCCATCCTCCTCCTGCACTTCTTTCCCTCTAATCCTTTGCTCTGCACTCCTGGCAGGCTCTGTCAGGATTTATCCCACGGACAAATTTGGCCCCTAAGGGTGTCCTGCATCCGGGATGGACTGGAATCCAGTAAGCACTGGTACGGGATCACTGCCCAGCAGCTCTGCACGCACAGTTCGGCCACGGGAGGGGAGATAACACCCCCCCCCAGCCTGCCCTGCTGCAAAGAGAGATTACTGGGAAAGGGGTGATTTTTTGCAGCAGAACCTTAAATTACTGCTTAGTTTTCCCTGTGGGGAAAGGGGCTGAGAAGTGACCAGCTCATCACACTCCTTTCCTCTGGGATCTGGCAAACTAAACAAGGGTGGGAACAAGGAGGAGAAGGTCCCACAAACCCCATCACCGCTCCCGTGCAACGAGGCATTGGTGCTTAATTTGATTTTTCCCCAATTCTCAAGCAAAAAAATGATGCCCACGGAGCCTTCTGCAAAGGCACTCGGAGCTGCTGGGCTCTGCCCTGCGCCAGGCACGCGCTTCTGTCCACAGAGCAATTCACTGCAATAATGAGCCCCTGCTAATATTCCTCTTTCTTAGCAGAACTAATTAGGGTTGAGCACTGTTATTTCAGCTACGCAGCTCTCGGATGGAGCCAGGTTGGCTCCACAGCTCCTTTACAGCTGCTTAAGACATTGGAGTGAATTTCTCTTATTTCTCAGCCCTTAAATGCCCTTAAATTAGCAGCCTCCCCCCCCAGCATCAGGAAGGGTTGGATTTCGGGGGGCATGTGAGGGTCAAAGTATATAAAAGCACAACCCAAACTCTTCAGCCCCCTCAACTCAGGGCTGGGTTTGTGAGGTGGCTCCAGCTGGGCAGGCTGCACGGGCACTGAGGGCAGTGAAATGAGGGATGGTGGCAATTAAGGGAGAATTTGAGCTCTGGGTAAGGCACAGAGCATCCTTGAAGGTTTACTGAGATGCACTGAGTAACTGCTGCTGCCAGGAATGGGGCAGGAACCACCTCTGGAATTAAAACAAGGAGTTCCTATACTTGCTGCCAGGGAAGAGCCTGCAAAAGTTTGCTGATCTCCTTTCTCAGGAGAGGTGTTGAGGTGTTTTCAAATGAAGTTCTTTAAAGTCAAGGCAAACGTGGGTGGATGCAAGGGATTAAGAAGGGAGGGAGACTCTGGGAGTCTATGAATGATAAAAAATAACAGGAAAGAAAAATTCAAGCCTGACAGGGGATGATGGGGGTCTGGAAAAAGCCGCCTTGGCTTTCAAGTCTTCATTGCAGGAAGAGAGGATAAATGGCAGAAGGGGCTAAAACGTGCTGAAATAACGATGGGTCAGAGTAAGCCTGGGGCTTCTGCTGCCCCTCGGCACCAAAGGAGCCCAGAACTCAGGAGCAGCCTGGTCTGAGGCTCCTTCATAAGATCTTTGTGTTTAAAAAGAAAGGTTAAATTGTGTCTTGGGCAAGGAGGAGCTGGAGGAACCACAACATTTAAACCCACGAATCACATCAGCAACAAAATCATAGAGCCATAAAATCATGGGATTGTTTGGGTTGGAAGGGACCTTAATGATCATCCAGTTCCAATGGAACCAGTGGCCACCGACTCTCATGGGCTACTTCCATCTCTGTGTCTCAGTTTCCCCAGAGCTGGTGATCACTACACAGCCAAGCAGAAACCCTGCAGGAAAAGATGCACAGGATCCCAAACAGGATTCCTGGTGCTGGGATGGAGAGGGCCCTCACTGCTGACCCCACTTCAGGCACAGAAGTGTGCCTAGCCGGACCCCTGTAATCCTCCCCTGTTTGCATCCCTCATTCTGATTTTTCCACCCATATTTTTTTATATTAAAAGAAAAATCAGATTAACAGAGAGCCCAGTACATAGAGTACACGCCATGAGGCAGATGAAACCTTGCTGATACCCAGCCATACACTCCCAAATTAATCAGCTATGGATTAACCGGGTCAGGATGTAATTTAATAACAAGTGAGGGTGAGTCCCTGCTAGGAAGGAGCCGATGTGGTCTCACACCAGGTGCACCATAAAAGCTGCCACAACCCAGCACAGGTGGCAGGAATAGCCAGGTGGGGTGAAATGAGCTCTATGGTGATGCTCTGTGCTGAAAGGGAGCTGGCGAAGCCCTGGGTCTGGGCCAGGCTTTGCTGCAGCTGAGCCCTCCTCATCTTCCCTGCGCTCAGAGCTGGGGTTTCAGCCTGAGTCAGGAAAAGATTTAAATGGGGGTTTGGCTATGAGGGTGCTGTGGTGGCTTTTGGGGGTGCTGAGTGGGCTCTTTTGGAAGCTGGTGGTTGGCTCTCCACTTGGATTTGCAAAGCGATTGGGGCTGCAAAGTGGTTGATGCGCTTCGAGAATCGTCCGGGGGGACAGACAGACAGACACAAAGTAATCATAAAATGCAAGAACAAGGGGGTGCAGGGGGTGACCCCTTTCCCCTCGGGAATCCTGGCTCCACCAGGGCGCCTGGATGGGGACAGGGGGGAGGCAGCCATCCCCCCCCTCCCTGCTTACCACGGCTGTAACAAGATAAAGACAATTTGATCCCAAATCAATGAGAAACTTTCCCAGTCTGTCCAAAAGTGCTGGGATAGAGGCAGATCCACACCCCCATCACACCCCTGACCCAGCACCCGGAGCTCAGTGCTGTAACCTCAGTCTGCTCCTAGGGACAAATAAATGACTTTCTCCCTCTCCAAAATCCGCACTGGCAGCAAACCCTGCTGGGAGGTTGTTGGCCAGAGCCAAAAATGGATAAATGGTATAAATGGAAAGCAATAGGAAGCTGTTAATCGGGTCAGACTGGTACCTGCATTGATCCCAATTTTTGCAATAGAGCAGCTAAAAATAGTTGGTGGCAGAGTTTGGGGTCCTGGTGTTACTTGGGGCTTGCAGCATCATGTGTTGAGGCAGAGCCACTGCAGAGATCAGGGCAGTTCTTCCAAGAACATCACAGCAACCCCGTGACCCCCTGGTCCTGTCCAGGAGAGGACTTTACAATTTGGACCCAGCAGCAAAAAGTAATTAAGACTTAAAGTGGTTGGGGTGGTGCCAGCGGGACCCTCTGGCTCATGGCAAAGCCAGGGTTACTCACAGAACACACCCAGTGATCCTTTTTCTCCAAGGACAAAATAAACTTCTCCTCCAGTAACCACCACCCAAAAAATACCCGAGAAATAAAGGGCTGCAGCACCCACCTGCCCCAACCCCAACTGCCAAACCCTCCTCTCCTCCAGCCCCAACCCCACCAAGGCTGCTGCAAAGAAGAAAGGAGCAACAAACCCGGCTTCTGCATCCTCCTCATCTTCCTCCAGCACTCGGGGTGCCCGGTCCCCCTGTCTTCATCCTCCTCCTTCAGCTCTGCTGGCCGGGGGCTGCCCGGCGATGCTGCCCCTCTGCCTCCCGCGGGCGCATGGCCACGGCAGCTCGAGGGTGTTTGTACCTCTCCTGGGCTGGGCAGAAAGTCGATGCCAGTAGCCACGTGAGCCCGGTGGGACTCCTTGCCCTCATTCTCCTTGTGCCTGAAATGGGTTTTTGCTCCTTTGCTGTGTCCTGCCCAGCAGCAGCAGCAGCAGCCAGGACCCTGATCCACCACTTTCGTGTCTGCAAATGCTTGCGTGGCCTTTGCTTTCTGAGTGAGGGTGAGGAAGGAGCAGCCAGGAGCAAGAGGAATGGGGGTGATGTTCAGACATGGCTTTTACTGTCCCCTCCACTCAGAGCTGCTCACTGGGATGCTCTGTCCCACGCTGCCAGGACGGAGCTGGGTTCACAGGGACCCCTGTTCACTTGCACCCACTTGAAAGGAGGAAGAAGCTGGGAAACCAGGACCTTCCGTTGCTCCTGCTGCCAGCAAAGCTGCACCCTGAGGTACCAGCTGGGCAGAAGCACCCAGGGCTCCTCAGGCCACTGGTCCCTTTGGCCAGGCACTTCCTCAGCTGCTGCCAAGACCTGAGGCTGATTTTGCTCAAGTGCACAGGAAAATCCCCCAATCCCAGGAGCCGGTCATTGCCATTAGGGAAGCTCCCAAACTTCCAAAGCTTCCCCAGGTGCTTTTCCCATCCCAATTTAAATGGCATAGGGTGCCAGTTCCTCCATGAACCTCTGCAGGGAGGGGATCACACCTTGCCTGTACCACTCTGGGTCCTGGCTGTACCCTGGACATAACCATGTGCAGCCCCAGCCAGGTGTAGAGCAGAGGTTGTTGGATTCAACCACAACCCCACAGTCAGTCCCAAGAGCCATCAGTGTTGTGAGCATCACCTACTGCCTTCAGCAAAGGTATCTGAGCTGCTCTTTCAAGTCCTTGCCCACTTTGACAACAGGATTTGATGAAACTGCAGCTATTTCCCTTTCCATTTCTTTTCCCAGCCCCTGCAGAGAGCATTGGCTTCTTCACCTGCCCCAAAGCTTCACCAGCAAAGGCAGACATGAGAATCACCCTGGAAAGGGACCTAGCACGTAGGAATGGGGCGAGTGTCAGCCAGGGTATTTTCTGACTGACCTCCAAAGGCTGTCTCTGGCCCTCACCTGCATCCTGAAACTTTCTGCCAGCAGCTTGGGATGCTGAGCCTTTCCCTCAAGCTTTATTCCTGCCTGTGTAATTGGGGCAGGTTTCCATGCTGGGCTGTTGCATTGGGAAAGGAAAATATTGAGATCAGCCTGCACTGAACTCTTTCAGCAGCATCCTGGCAGCAGGGTGTGCAAAGTCAGGGTGTCCCAGAAGTGCTGCTCAAGAAGAAAAACCCAAGGAAATAAAAAGAAATAAAGAGAAAACAATATCCTGGAAAATCAGGTCTGGAAATTCTCTCCCCAA